>JARWLC010000015.1:46227790-47427790 GCA_033318265.1 Phyllotis vaccarum
GGTGGCAGGCCTAGTGGCAAGCAGAACAAAATTAACCACAGAGATTTTCATGTAAAATATTTTTATTTAAAATCCCCTTTTTCCATGTATATCCCTGCTCACTCTCCCTTCTCTGATCCTTCCTTCATAGTCCTCTCTCAGTCTCTCCTCACCTCATCTCCCCTTAAATTTCACAAGAGGCGTCAAGGATCAAGCAATGTGCATGCGCCATTGGCCAAACAGCATGAAGATAACATAAGCATCTGAATCATTTTGGGGCCCGAGCAACAGCAGCAGGTAGATAACGGGTCTGACACAGAATGGTCTGGGCCTCTGGATGCCCGGGACAAAGAAACCCCACTATAACAGATTGAACCCAACATGGAGCGATTATCCATTTAAAGCCTGAGAAAAATTAAAAAGGGATCTAGATCACAGAAACTGAGCCAAGGCAGCTTCCAAATTGTGTATACAAAGAGGGTCATTGTACAAAAATAGCGTGGCATTTGGGTCATGTTCAAAATGGTGCCAGTGGACTGGCAGCAGACAGTGCAAGCTGCAATAGGCCGTCCAGTTCTTGAAATCCCACAGAAGACTAAGTAGCATGTGATTGATTTAAGGTTTCTGTTTATTTTGAACCAAAAGGAAACAAAGACGGTTTCTGAGTAGCAACATTTTCTTGGATATTTTGATTTTGAAATATGTGTCTAAGGATTTATTGCTTTGGAAGAGTTCTGCTTTTGTTTCCACAGAAGATGAGAACCTATAAAATAAAAATATAATGAGCCTCGTAAAGATGGAAAATAGACAAACAATCTAGATTTTGGTTGTTATTGTGTTTTCTTTTTATTTTTTAAGTGTTAATGAGCTAACTGCAGAAAGACAATGGATTTCAAATACAAAGGCTACTACATTAAACAAGAATATATATTTTACAGGTATTTTGATTTTGAAATTTGTGTCTAAGGATTTATTGCTTTTGAAGAGTTCTGCTTTTGTTTCCACAGAAGATGAGAACCTGTGGATTGCTACCAGACAAATATGGTTTCATCAACCAAGTCCCCCTAAAAACAACCTCTGATGGGAATAATAGCCATATCAGCTTCAACACTGCAGATTGTGATCCAGTATCAACAACCTATGAGATTTTCAATGCCCCTTAATCAACAGGAAGTAGTAATAGAAAACTAAGCCCAAATTCCCCAAATATTGTTTCTAAATGTTTGTTTTCATTATAAATGGTTAATGGTCATAGTAAATCTCTTTCTAAGAAGAAAAAGGGGATATGGTATATGAATAATTTTATAAAAGGTTAGATTATTTAATTTACTTAGATCAGGAAATCAGCTGTTAATCTCAAAATGCTTTACATTGGTATAGATTTTTGTTTATTGATACAAATTTAAGGTCAATTTTGTTATGCTGTATGTGCATTCTATTCTTGTTTAAGGTATGATATCGATGTAACTGATTTAAAACTGTAATGTATAATTAAGAAAAGCATGTTAGATTTTTAGGTATGCATAGATATAATTCATTTAGATAGAAAATCTTCAAAACTTCTGAGACCTACAGAATATGGCATTTATAATGATTTAAGAACTTAGACTTTTCTGGACAGTGAGACAGATTTGCTCGTGGCAGCACCAATCTTCTTCAAGAAAAAAAAAATGTGCATTGAAGAACCTTCGTATAAAGTCTACTCTCTTTGTGGCAATGTTTAGCCATTGGGCCATAACCTGTTCTTACACTGACTGCTTGACAGTATGCTATTTCAACTTGACATGCAGGTTCCATAGGAAGGTGACTTCTGAACTTTGGCAGAAGAAGCTGAGATAGTCATTCAGTTTCCTGCCTTACAGAGAAAACATTCTTCAGGACTCAAGGGGAAGCAAATGATGAACTGTACCAGAATGGGCAGAGCAGATTTCCTGCTACACTAAAATGAAAAGAGACTCTGGGCCTGTAGGCTGAAGATGGATGCCCCAACTTTATAAAGGAACTTTGGGTGACTGTCCCAGCAGATAGGTGTCATCTCTGTCCTTTCTAGATTTTAGAAGTCACTTACACTTATGCTTACTTGGGTAAATATATCCTTCTGTGGTCTTTGATGTAGTTTAAGATTAGTTAGTTATAGGTGTAGTTGGTTTTTTTTTTTTTTTAGTTATTTTAAAGGTATATTGCATTTGAAACTTTAGATTTATAAAGATAAGGTAGATGATAGAGCATTTTCTTTAATTTTGCTAAATACAAATAGACTAGATATTGTAACTGTAATTCTTGCTTGATAGCTATTTTGTTATATGTAATTTTGCTATGTTAAAATTGAAACCTCCCTTTTTTATTAGAAAGAGAGGGGGAGGTGATATGAAAATGCCTTTTGTATGCTGTGAATATCAATCTTTAAATAAAAGAGCTGCTTTGGCCTATGGCAGGCTCCATTGAAAAAAATAGGAAGAGAAATCAGAGCATAGGTAGATTGAGCCAGCTGCCTAAAAGAAACATGTAAGGAACACAGGTGAGCCATGGGCCACGTGGTATTCAGATTAATAGAAATGGGTTAAATTAAGATGTAAGAGCTAGCTAGCTATGTGCCTGAGCCATAGGCCAAACAGCATGAAGATAACATAAGTGTCTGAGTCATTTTGGGGGTGTGAGCAACAGCGGCAGGTGGATAAGGGGTCTGGCACAGAAGGGTCTGGGCCTCTGGCCACCCATAACCAAGAAACACCACTACAACAATGATCTTTATTTAATTATACCATAACAATATCGTTGTGATAGTAAATTTAAATTGTATTACAGTTGAAAATGATATCACATAATAAAGATAATAGTATCTTTATCCTTATAATTCCACAATAAATATTTATGTGAAGTTTTTTTTTGGAAACTCTATAGGTAATTCTGTTTAAAGTTTTTGTTTTTTAAGAGATTCCCTATTCAAATAATCAATTGTTTTCTATTTTGTTTGGTTATATTTCTTTCAGTTTATTTAGTTAAGATACATTTTTGTTGTTACTGCTTAAATTTTTGGGTTTCACTTCAGAAATGAGCTGAAATTATGTCTGAGAATTTTATAATTATCAAATTTCACTAATTTTCATTCCAGTATTAACAGAAACTGTGTACCTATGATTACAGCTTTTCTGGCTTCTAACCAGCATTCTCATTTAGTGCTTTCTATTTTACTAAACATACTATACTAGTCTTAATATAAATTTATGGTGGTTAATAATTTGTTATCAGTGTCTACAGTGAAACACAGCTCATGTTGCCCATGTCTTACATCAGTTTCCATCATGTAATATTGTCATGTTTGTGGTGATATTGTATACATTCAACAGATTTTCATCACAAAATAGAGAGAGAAAGGAAGAGGGGAAGAAAGGGAAGAAGAGAAGAGAAAGTAGAGAATACCAGAGAAGAGGGAAGTGACAAAAGCCCACCTTAATTCAATTTACAGGATATAAGATTCAACTTCATCTGTGAGGTTTCCACTGTCTCTACAGTATGAGTTCATAAAATAAATACAAAGAGTCCCAAATTTAGTAGAGCATGAACAGTAGCTTTCAGTGATTTGTGTAGCATAAGCACAATTATGCCTTCTAAACTAGATGCTAATCCAGGTAAGCCAGTTAGTGAAGCCAAAATTATATCATTAAAAATATTAAAGTAGGACTAAAAGAAAACTTCAACATTATAAAATGGATTGTTATCAAATTATTCTATATTATATTGGGTCTTAGCCACAGATAATCCAGAGTTCAAAAGTTTTCAGTATGTATAGTAATTATTCTTCAATGTGGCAAGAAAAATCATTGCACCAATACAATGCCTATATCATCACTTAAATGCATTTATAAAAGGGGTATTTAGTTTTTGAAGGTCTTCAAACCTATTGTTTATTATTTTACTCAGTGTAGTGAATTCTATATGAATGCAGCAACATTTATTTTAATATTATTTCTTTATTTTAATAACTTTCCATATTAAATTTTCTTAAAAGTTAAATTCTGTGCATTAGTTCTCTCCTGTTTATGCAGTACTTCAGTACTTGTGTGCACAGAGGTGTAGCAGAGTATCAGAGTACTAGCATTCATGAAATCTAAGATTTAATATTATGTATTTTGTAGGTATAAGTTTTTCCTATTAAATGTTTCCAAATAAATTCATTAAGGCTTAATACTAATTGTAAATGGTTGGCCACTAGCTCAGGCTTGTTACTAGATAACTTATACACTTAATTAACACTTATTTTTCTTCTATGGTTTGCCAAATGGCTAATGGCTTATTAACTCATTTTCTGCTTTCTTGCTCAGCAGCTTGCTAGTGTATCCTCTGACTCTGCACTTTCTCTTCCATGCGTTTTGATATTCTGGCTTAACTATAGTTTCTTCAGCTATTGGTTGGACATCTTATTTATTAAAAAAATCATAGTGATGTATATTTACACAGTGTAAAAAAGATTATTAACATCAGCACCCCATATAAACAAATCTAAGACATATAGGAATATTTATGAGAACATTACTGACAGAATTATTGAAGTTCCAATGGCCAAATCTCAAAGATTTGTGTATTAATGGATACTTAATCCAAATTGAGTCACAACATGTTATAAACCATTAATAAACTGCAGAGGTTTAATGTAATTATAATAAATTAATCTATATTGTCTCACAACATTTTTAGTAGGTAGTTCTTTAGAAGAACTAGAAAAAGTTCATAATATTAGCCTGAGGTTTACCTGGTAATGAATGTATAGCACACTATTTTTTTTTGAACTTTAGATTCTTCTGCTTCTTATCCCAAAAAGCAAATTATTGGAATGCTTTATCCTATGATCTCAAATGTAGTTTCTTAAATTTTAGTCCTTAAAATTTTACATTTCAATAGTAGCCTAGTTATCCTTTGCTGTATGTCTAAAATCCACTTATAAGTGAGTGCCCATAAGATGACCTGGGCTAGGACTCCAACAAATAGTTGAGGGGGTGCCTAAACTTGCCAGTCCCTATAATTAAATAAATGACCACCCTAATTACTGTTAGAGGGCCTTCATCCAGCAATGGATGGTGGCAGATGCAGAGATCCATAGCTAAGCACCAGGTACAGCTCCAGTTCCAGCTGGATAGAGAGAAAAATATATTATATGTGCAAAGGGATAAGGATCATGCGGAGAAGACCCACAGAAATGGGTGAACTGAGATATTGGGAGCTCATTGACTCTGAAATGACAGCTGAAGAATCTTCATAGAAAGGAACTAAACCCTCTGAACATGGATGACAGTTGAACAGCATGGGTAGTATGTGAATCTTCTTTCAGTTGGACCAGTGTGTATTTCTGGCATATGAACTGGCTTCTCAGAGCCTTTTCCCTTCGGAGAAACACCTGACTCAGCCTTGATACTAGGGGATAAGAACTCAGTCCTACCTCACCTGGACATGACAGACCTTACTAACTCACCTCTGAAGTCCTTGCCCTCTCTGGGGAATTGATGGAGGTATGGGGTGGTGGAAGGCTGAGAAGAACTGGCAGGAAGAAGAAAGTGGGAGAGCTGGTAAGTATAGAAAATACTTTTTACTAAAAAAAGAAAAAACTATCATAGCTTTCATGAAAAACCTTTATGTATTTTTAAATTCAGCAAAGTTACAACTAAATGCAGTGTAATTTTACGGCATCACAATTTCTCAATTCCCATTTATGAAGTTTGTTTAAAATTAAACATATTAAATATATTTCTAGATACTCATTATAGTTTGTTATAAGCCATTAAACTACACAGTTGCAATGATAAACATAGAAAAAAAAAGCAAATGCTCTAGAGAAAGCAAGGCACATAAAATTGAACAGGACTAATTCATGATAAGGAAAGATATTTCTGTGCTGTTAGTACAGAAATGCTTTGGGTGTGGGAGAAAAGTCTGACTGTGAGTGAAGCTGAGACATACTGTAGAGCTTTCTGAAAGCTACAAGGCATCATTAGATTCCTCAAGACTACAGTGGAGGGAAGACATTACTCAGTAAAATGGTACACATTTTAGAAGAAATTAAATTGTATGCTGCTTTAACACAGTTCTGGAAAAATAATAATGTCTAGTTTAAAGTGACAAAATATTGGAAGCATTATGTAAGGTGAATCCTAAAAAATATATACATATGAAATTTATCAGTGACAATCATTTTACAGTATTGATTGCAGCATGGCCAGATGGTTATAGTAAATGATAATGATAATGTTTATGTGTTATGTAATTTATCTTCAAGGTCCTGCTATTTACGACTCTTCGTTTTTCAAAGCACATTATCCTATTCATATTAAAAGAGAAAAACTGTTATGATTATGGTGTTAATTTCTGTTTCCTTAACCTTTGATCCATTTTGGTTGGAGGTTCTGACAGGCCAATGTTAAAATATTTTAGCTTAACATAAAACAAATGGATCAAAGTACAACATAATTGCAATGGGAAAGCAACTTCAGTAGAACAGGTCAAAATGAGACAAACTAGTAAATTTGAATTATTTTCTTTGAAATATGAAGGCACATTTGAAGGCAAAAAGTATCTCAGCTGGTTATGTAAGGTATTAGGTGAAATTTGATAAAATATAACCTAAGAAATTTTGCTATTCCTTATTTGTTCAAGACAAATCTGAAATGTGTAAATTAACAAAAATGGATTCTTGGGAAGCACAGCAAAGTGATCATGGTCACATCATAGTGGATGAAAGAAACTGTACTGTTTAAATGATAATACACATTTTAAATAGTTGTGATTTGGCACATATTTGCTCTTTGTACAATTATTTTGTAAGACATTTATCTCATGAGTCATGGCTGAGAAGGCAAATTTTTGAATTCTGTATTCCAGAGTATTGTTCTGGAAGTGTGATAAATGAGAGCTTCTAGACTTTTTTCCAATAAAGAGCTCTAATATTAATTGTTAAATGTATATTGTGGACAATTTATGTATTACATTACATGCTTAATGTGAAAAATAGACCAATGTGACCGATCTTTAGAAAATACTGAGTCCCTTTCTCCATAGAGTCTCAGCCTCAAGCTTCTGTCCACATATTTGTCAATTCTTAGCAAGACCTCTACTACATTTGTAAGCCTCCCTTTAATATTTTTTATTCAGTGACATCTTTCCTACCCATGTGTGTTTGTTATTTTCTCAGCTGAGTCTAGTTTTCTTCCCCATAATATTATCCACATTGCATTTACTTTGAATGAAAGCTTCCTCATAGTCTTAGCCAGCATCTCTAAGAATATCTTTGCTTTAACCTGAAAAATTATACTTCTAGGAGGATATGAGAACAGGATCTATGTATAAGATTTTAAAACTGTTAACTACAGTACAAAATGTAAAAATATCATGTTTTTTGTAGAATCTTTTAAAAGAATTTTAAAAAGACACATTAAGATAAGACTAAGACAGTGATAATATATAGACTGAGCCATAGAAATAACCTAATATCTTTACTACTTTTAAAAGTAATGAATTTATTTATGTGTATATAAGCATAAAGTAACATGGTCATTAACTGAATATATGCTACACACATTCTATGTTCTTTCAATTTCTTTTCAAAATGCTTGGATTGCTTTCTATATACTATTTATCTGAATACAATTTATCCTTTATTCACTCACCCTAGCTGCTTCCTACCTCCTTTTTCTTCCAGATCTACTCTATTTCTGTCTCTCAATAAAATATAACAGGATTCTCAGAAGTAACTAAAAAACATAATAAAATAAAATAAAGCCATCATATCAAGTTAAATGAGAAAAGCCACCAGAAAAAGAAAAAAAAAAAAAAAGCCCCAAGAAAACCAGACTCGCATATTTACAGATTCAGGATTCCCATAAAAGATTTAACTGAAAACTATAGCATATACACAGATGGCTTGTTGCAGATCTGTGTGAGCCCTATGATTACTGCTTTAATCTCTGTGAGCTCATATAATACTTTCCTCAATTGTTTTAGAGGACATTTCTGGTATCCTCTCTCTCTCTCTCTCTCTCTCTCTCTCTCTCTCTCTCTCTCTCTCTCTCTCTCTCTCTCTCTCTCTCTCTCTCACACACACACACACACACACACACACACACAGCTGGCTGTGTGTCTCAGTCTGCTGCAGGTGGAAGTCTCTTTACTAATTGCTGAATAAGCACCAATTATATTTATATTTTCATTTTTATAAGGAAACATTTAATTCTTAATTACTCTCAATCACTAATGAGATTGTCCTTTTGATTTTAGTTGCTGCTCTTAACAATGAAATATAGATGATAATTTTTTGTTGGATACTAATATGAGGAATTCTCTAAGAAAATAATATGCAAAAAATATTTCTTGGCTGTCCATAAACACTGATATTAGTCTATAATTGACAGCATTTAAAATATAGTAATGCATTAAACTAATAAAATTTTATGCAAAAGAGTTAGAATATAATTTTAAAGCTCTGGTTCATATGAATTTTAGAATAAAGTTGCTTACATTCTCAATAAAAGATAAAAATAAATAACAGTATTTTAAAAGTCTGATGGAAAGTGTCTGGCAGAAATCTGAGTGAAACAATTATAAAGCAAACTGTAATCTACTCAGGAAACTGGAGACATTATATTAACTCAGCAAGCCTCCAAGGTAACATGAAAACTCTTTATTCTTTTCTTTCTTCTTTTTTGGTTCAATTGTCATTTCATCTTGAACGAAGAAAAGGTGTGGATCATTGCATCCCAATGGGGGAAACATCGCTGGTATAAAGAAGATTGTTTTTCTGAACAAGTTTAGGTATTCAATGCCCTTATACATAACTAATTCAAACATAATTTGTAGCCATTAAATTATGCATTGCTATTCATCCAAAGATGTGTGATACGCTAGTTTCTTGGTATTATAAATAAGATTCAAATATATTTTTGAATGATGAAAATCTGAAGTACATTATACTTAAATTACTGTAATCTTAAGAAACAATCTCCTAATACTTACATCCAAACATAATTTTATGAGAGAGTTTTTTTTCTTGAGGAATGCTAAATTGATAAAATACATTTATTTAATTGATGTTTTATCTTCTTTTAATTTTTGACTTAAAATTAGTTACTTTTCTTCCCTACATTTCCTTACAATAAAACCTTTCAGATAGCCTTTCCACACTCTTCCACTTGAATGATTCTTTTTTTTTTAACTTATTATGACATGAATTCATGCAATGTTTTAAATGATCCTCCTCTTTGACTTGACTTAATAGGATATTCATGTATATGAGTTTGTATTTAGTAGACTGTAATCTTTTCTCAAAATTTCTACTATGTATTTCTTTGTTATAAACATGAAACTTTAAATGATCATGATTTTTACATCTTTGTTTTTGTGCAATTTCAATTTGTTGGAGTTACTATTAGAAATACAAGTGGCTAATTTTATCATGTTGCTTTTAATTCTGTTTTGTTTAAGTGTTTTTTTCTTAAACACAGGTCACTAGATTTTTGATAATATGCTTGTTACTGATTTTATGTACATTTGTGTTTTAATATATGTGCATATTTTATCTGTGGGGATATAAACATCTGCATTTATCTGATGGTAGATATATGTATAAGTGTATATCAGAATTCTGATGAAGTGGAAACAATAATATATTTATACATGCTTGAGTTATTAAATATTAAAGCCACTAACACATATGTAATTATGTGAAATATTTCATAACAAATGAGTGATTATAATTATTTTTCTAAATATGTTTTAGTTTTAATTTTGAATTATGTGTCTAAAATTTTCCTACATGATTTAAGAAATCTTATAAATTTTCTTTATTATGAGTTTATATGATTTCAAACCTGGGAGTGATTGTTGAATTTATTATAGAAAATTATTTTTATGGCAAATTAAACAGTAACTAATTTATCTTAATATTTCCAAAAGCTGTAATTTATGGTCCCCTGATAGGAGGATGGTTTTCTTTATCAGATTGAGTTTGGAGGTTTGCTTATATAAATCCAAACAAGATGTGCCATTTAATGAAGGACATTTTTTTCAATTTTAATCTCAAAAAAACATATATTAATAAAAAACTTATCAGAAATGCAATGGCAACTTTTAAATAAAGGCCCAGATGTATCTAAAAGAAAATTGAAAAACACAAAAGAACAAATACATACTGCATATGTAAACTGCATTTTTTGAAACATTCTTTCACACATGGAGGTTCCAACACAGAACAAAGTTAAATGTTTTTTGTTTAATTGGTGCTTTATTGTTAAAGAGAATGGAATAAAATTGTTATTTATTAAGTTAATTAGTTTGTAAATTTGTTATTTTGATACAGGACTAATAATGTGGACATTAAGTTGAAAGAGAGCTTCTTTGGCTGGTGAAGTTCTGGACTTAAAGGTATTCACTGTCATGTCCAACTTATCTACTGGTTATGTTTAAATCGTGTACAAAAGTAATTAAAGTCAATACTCAGTACTTTTGAGTACTAAAACGAGATTTGGAAACAAAATTACATTTTTGTAAGGATCAATTTCATTTTAGCATTACATGTATACCTTTGTGTCAGTTTGTGGGTATCTGCACATAACTGCAAGTCTTAAATGTCCAGAAAAGAGTGTTGATTCTATGGGATTTCAATTAGTCACAGTTGTAAGACTGCTGACAGGGGTGCTGGTAACTGAACTCAGGTCTTCTGAACATACACCTTTAAATAACAAGCCATCTCATTATCTCCAAGCATTAACTGTATGATCAAGGACAAGTTATATTTGATATTTAAATGTTTAATTACTAGAACTTTTCTACTTTTACCTGAGTTATTTAATCTCTGTCATTTATTTTGTTTTGGAAAACTTGGCATTTAAGTTCTAGTGAGTGTGTTGGATTCTATCATTGTTGTCCCTGTCTGTTCCTGCTCGGCCTTCCTATTCTGTTATGCTCTCATCCCCCATATCCTTCTTTCTTTTGTACCCTAAGCCCATTTCACTCAAAAGATCTCATCTATTTACCCCTCCTAAGGCAATCCATGCATTCCTCTTAGGGTCCTAGATGAGGCCATCCTTGTAGACTTTGGGGGATTCCCTGGCACTAATTTTCTCCTTAACCAAGAAAACAGAATCCCTATCAAGATGTCTCTTTTGTTACTGTCCTCTCTATTCTACCCACAACCTGCCTCCAGCGTTTAGTCTTCCTGACCAACGTGCTCCCTCAAGTTTTTATCCTTCCACCATTTCACTCCTGGCCCTAGTTTTCCCAGAGAATCTCTGTTCCCCCTTCCTGGGGAAATCTAGGTATCTTTCTTTTGGCCCTCCAATTATCTAGCCTGGGGCTATAAATTATAGATTGACTATCCAATAATTTACTCATAATATCCACTTATGAGTGAGTACATACCTGTATTTGTCTTTCTAGGTCTGGTTTGTCTCAGAATGATTTTTCTTTTCAAGTTTCATCTTTTTACCTTAAAATTTCATGATGTCATTGATTTTCACAGCTGATTTCTTACTTCATTGTGTAAATGTAACAGATTTTTTTTTTTATTGATTCTTTGTTTGAAGGTGATCTATATGGTTTCCATGTTCTGTCAATTAAGAGTAATGAATGTAGTTGAACAAGTGTCTTTGTGGTATGATCAAGAATCCTCTGGATGCCTACATATGGTATGTCTGGTTCTTGAGATACAATATGTCCCAATTTTCTGAGAAATAATGGTAATTAATTGTTATTAATATTTAAATAATAATAACAACAAATTTCCAAATTGGCTGTAGAAATTTGAACTTCCATTAGCACTGGGGGAGTGTTCCCCTTACTCCACATCTTCTCCTATAAAAACTGTCACCAGTGTATTTGATCTTAACCATTTTGACAAGTGTAAGATACTATCTCAGAGTTGTTCTAATTTGCATAATTTGCAGTTATGATAACTGAAAGTGTCATATGAAAATTTTTTAAATGTATTTCAGTCATTTGAGATTCTTTTGTTGAGAATTATTTGTTTAGATCTGTACTCTATTTTTGAATAAGATTTGTTTATTTTGGTGTTTAGCATCTTGAATTTGCTGTATGTTCTGGGGTAAGCCTTCTGTCAAATATGAAGATGGATAATATGTTTTCCCATTCTGTAGGCTGAAACTGTCTTATTGAAAATATTTTTGCCTTATGTAAGACTTTCAGTTTGAGAAGGTCAAACTTAATGTTCTTGATCTCAATGTCTGTGCTACTATTGTTATATTCAGAAAGTAATCTCCCATGCCAATAGTTAAATAATTTAATTATAAAATTTACAAAGATGTGATTTTTAATAAATATTTGATCTAAACAGATTTTCAAGACATAAAATAGACAATCTGTCTGATGTGGGAAAAAAAATCTCTGATGGGAAGAGATGGCTGTATCAGCTTCAAGACTGCAGATTATGATCCACTCTCAAAAATCCTTGAAATTTTTAATGCCCCTTAATAAGCAGGAAGTAGTAATAGAATACTATGCCCAAATTCCCCAAATATTGTTTCTAAATGTTTGTTTTCTTTATAAATGGTTGATGGTCTAAGAGGAAAAGGGGAATATGGTATATAAATGATTTTTAAAAAATTAGATTATCGAATTTACTTAGATCAGAAAATCAGCTGTTAATCACAAAATGTTTTACATTGGTATAGATTTTGGTTTTTGATACAAATTTAAGGTCAATTCTCTTATCCTGTATGTATTTTTCTACTCTTTTTAAAGGTATGATGTTAATGTAACTAGTTTAAAATTGTAATGTATAATTAAGAAATGAAGGTTAATAGTCACCTTTGAGAATGAAACTTAAAGTTAGGTTAGCTAGGATTTTTAGGTGAATAAATATATTTCAATTAGGTAGCTAATCTTCAAATACTTCTAAGACCTACAGAATATGGCATTTAAAATATTTTAAGAACCTAGACTTTTCTGGACAGTGAGATAAGTCTATTCCTGGCAACACTAACTTATTTCAAGAGAAAAATGAGCATCAAAGAAATTCCATATGGAGTCTATTTGTGGCAATGATTAGCCACTGGATAAGAACCTGTTCTTATATTGACTGTTTAACAGTGTGCTGTTTAAACTAGACATGCAGGTTCCATAGGAAGGTGACCTCTGAACTTTGGCAGAACAAGCCAAGATGGTCATTCAGGTTCCTGCTTTACATAGAAAACTGTTAGACATTCTTCAGAACTTGAGGAGAAGCAACTGATGAACTGTGCCAGAATGGGCAGAGGAGATTTCCTGCTTCACTGAAATGAAAAGAGAATCTGGGCCTGTAGGCTGAAGATGGATGCCTCAACTTTATAAAGGAACTTTCGGTGACTGTCCAGGCAGATAGGTGTCATCTCTGTCCTTTCTAGATTTTAGAAGTCACTTACACTTATGCTTACTTGGGTAAATATATCCTTCTGTGGTCTTTGATATAGTTGAACATTAGATAGTTATAGGTACAGTTTCTCTTAGTCATTTGAAAGGTATATTGGATATGAAACTTTAGATTCATAAAGATAAGGTAGATGATAAGAGTATTTTTTTAATTTTGCTAAATACAAATAGACTAGATATTATAACTGTAATTCTTGCTTGATGGCTATTTTGTTATATGTAATTTTGCTATGTCAAAATTAAAACCTTCCTTTTTGATTAGATAGAGAGGGGGAAGGGATGTGGGAATGCCTTTCTGTGTGCTGTGACTATCAATCTCTAAATAAAGGAGCTGTTTTGGGCCATGACAGACACCATAGAAGAAGTAGGAGGAGATATCAGAGCATAGGTAGGAGAAGCAGAGCAGAGTCAGACAGACTGAGCTGAAGCCCAAAGGAACAACATGTAAAGAACACAGGTGAGCCAAGGACCACGTGGCAGACAGATTAATAGAAATGAGTTGATTTAACATGTAAGAGCAAGCTAGCAATGTGCCTGAGCCATAGGCCAAACAGCGTTAAGTTCATCTAAGTGTCTGAGTCATTTCTGGGGGCCTGAGTGGCAGGGTCTGGGCCCCTGACTGCCCTGGACTGAGAAACCCACTGCTACATCTGTCTGTGTTTTTAGCAATAAAACTAAATCCTGAATACATAACACATATCCACAAGGAAAGTTTACAATATCCAGGTTTACATCCAGGTTTTTCTTTGCTTGACTGTTGATTTGACATAATCTAACAGCAATAAAGTACTATTGTTATTATTCTTCTGAATATCCAGGACCTACATAAATGCTGAGACTGGTGGTTTACTTATTAATCCCACTACAGTGTAGCCTTGTTTCTAATGTTTTCAGAAAACAAATCTAGTTAAATTTTTGAATACTAAGCTCAGTTAGAAAACCAGTAAGAGTGATTGAATAGGAACACCATCTTCCAAATGTACACACTGTATATATTCACAAGTATACATACATAAAATTAATGTTACATGATTAAATAAATATATTTTTATTTTTATAATAGTTTGAAAATTGAAAATAACACCAGTGGCATTCGCAAAGTAATGTAGAGTTGATTTTTAGCTTCACAGATTTCCTCACTAAATTTAATTTGCAAATCCATAGTGCCTCATCTAGACCAGAAAAAAACACTAATGGAATGCCATCAGCTCAACAGCACATTAAATTTTCAGTTTCATAATCATTCTTTTTGACATACACTTATATATAGCAATTATTTTCCCACACATTCATCTTTGTGTAAATTTCTTTACAGTCAGGAAAGAGAATTACTCCATATTCTCACTTCTAAAACCACTTACATGTAATTCCTAGCTTCCCTTTATATTTGTCCTCACAATGTCTTGGGAAATACATGTAATTGACTCGTACAATGTGTAATCTTTGAAAACAAGGTCTTGTACTTTGATTTGTTTAAGATAAGCGTAAGTAAGAAAATGTGTCTATAGTTTATTATTTTTCATTCTAAAGTGTTTTATTGTAAACATGTATCTCTGATAGTCAACCGATTGATTTTGATATTTGTATTATTTAAAATTTTGGAAGAATATGGGCTATATTTTTCTGAATTAAAAGTGCCTAGGAATACTATTTCTATATGGTGTAGTGAATTACAATTTTTCTAATAATTTTCTAATTATTTTCAGAATGACTGCAGTAATTTACTTTCTCACAAATGTAATTTATGTATTGGCTTTATTTTTGCCAGTATCCACATAAATTTACATAATTTCATAACATTCATATATGATGGTTAATTTTTAGACTACAAAAAAAGAAAAAAATAAATCGGGCTTTATCTCAGTATTTGTAACACATAACACACATAAACACACACACACACAAAGATAAATAGAAATTTATATATGGTATATATCTATGCATAATGTACATAGAACACATATGTGCATTTAGTAATAGTAATCAAAGATAGTCTATGTAAAATATAATGTTATGGTAGAATTTTTTAATAAGCAAAGTCTGTGTAAGGGGGTATTCTTTAGGGTGATCCCCTGAAAAGTATTTTCAGGGGAAAATTTTCTACTCTTTTTTTTTTTCTACTTCTTGGTTGCTTGGTTAAAAAAAAATCATCAAGTGTCCCCAGCCTTTACATTCTGACTCCCTGCAGTCAATGTGATATAGCATGCTAATGATGGGTATACATTTCCAAATTCATAAGACAAAAAACTCATTACCTTTGTTTCTCATACATCTTCACCCTGACACACAGCTTTAGCAAATGATTTAGATCCTACATGTCTAGTTTCTTCCATGTAATGTTACTCCTTTCCTTCTTAATGAACTTTATAAAATACAATAATCATGCAATGTCTACAATAAAGGGATGGAAATTATGTGATCTGGGAATGCCTTTCTGTATGCTGTGAATAGCAATGAATTGCAAATGCAAAGGCTATTAAGTTAAACAAGAATATATATTTTAAAGGTATTTTGATTTTGAAAATTGTGTCTAAGGATTTATTGCTTAGGAAGAGTTCTGCTTTTTTTTCCACAGAAGGTGAGAACCTGTGGATTGTTTCCAGGCAAATATGGTTTCATCAACTCCCTGAAAAAAAATCTCTAATGAGAAGAGATGGCCATATCAGCTTCAGGGCTACAGACTATGATCCAGTCTCAGGAACCCATGAGATTTTCAATACCCCTTAGTCAGCAGGAAGTAGTAATGAAAAATGATGCCAAAATTCCCAAAATATTGTTTCAAAATGTTTGTTTTCTTTATAACTAGTGAATGGTCATAGTTAATCTCTTCCTAAAAAGAAAAAGGGGATATGGTATATGAGTGATTTTTAAAAATTAGATTATTGAATTTACTTTAATCCAAAAATCAGCTGTTAATGTCAAAATGTTTTATAATGGTACGGATTTTGGTTTATTGATACAAATTTAAGGTCAATTCTCTTACGCTGTATGTATTTTTCTCCTCTTGTTTAAGATATGTTTATGTAACTGATTTAAATTTATAATGTATAATTAAGAAATGCATGTTAGTTAGATTTTTAGGTATACAAAGATATAATTCAATTAGATATGTAATCTTCAAACAATTCTAAGGTCTACAGAATATGGCATTTAAAATATTTAAGAACTTAGACTTTTCTGGATGGTGAGACAGATTTGCTCCTGGCAGCACAAATCTTCTTCAAGAGAAAAGTGGGTATTAAAGAAACACCATATAGAGGCTACTCTCCTTGTGGCATCAGTTAGCCACTGGACATGAGCCTGTTTTTATATTGACTGCTTGACAGTATGCTGTTAAAACTAGACATGCAGGTTCAATAAGAAGGTAACCTCTGAACTTCGGCAGGAAAAACCGAGGTGGTCATTCAGGTGCCTGGTTTGCAAAGAAAACTATCAGACATTCTTCAGGACTCGAGGAGAAGCAACTGGTGAGCTATACCAGAATGGGCAGAACAGATTTCCTGCTTCACTGAAATGAAAAGAGACTCTGGGTCTGTAGGCTGAAGATGGATGCCCTTACTTTATAAAGGAACTTTGGGTAACTGTCTAGGCAGATAGGTGTCATCTCTGTCATTTCTGGTTTTCAGAAGTTGCTTGCACTTCTGGTTTACTTAGGTAAATATATCCTTCTATGTTCTTTAATGTAGTTAAAGATGAGTTAGTCATAGCTATAGTTTTTCTTGATTATTTTAAGGTATATATGAAACTTTAGATTCATAAGAATAAGGTTGATAAGAGTATTTTCTTTAGGTTTGCTAAAAACAAATGGACTATATGTTGTAACTGTAATTGTTGCTTGATAGCTGTTTCGTTATATGTAATTTTGCTATTTTAAAATTGAAACCTCCCTTTTTTATTAGAAAGAGAGGGGGAGGTGATAGGAAAATGCCTTTTGTATGCTGTGAATATCAATCTTTAAATAAAAGAGATGCTTTGGCCTATGGCAGGCTCCATTGAAAAAAATAGGAAGAGAAATCAGAACATTCCTTTTTTATTAGACAGAAAGGGAGAAGTGATGTGGGAATGCCTTTCTGTATGCTGTGAATAGTAATCTTTAAATAAAGGAGCTGTTTTGGCCCATGACAGGCACCATAGAAAAAGTAGGAGGGGGAATCAGAATAGGTAGGAGAAGAAGGGTGGAGTCAGAGGCAGATCGAGCAAGCCGCCCAAGGAGCAGCATGTAAGGACACAGGTGAGCCACGGGCCATGAGGCAAGAAAGATTAATAGAAATGGGTTGATTTACGATGTAAGAGCAAGGTAGCAATGTGCCTGAGCCATAGGCCAAACAGCATGAAGTTAATATAAGTGTCTGAGTCATTTCTGGGACCTGAACAGGAGCAGTGGCTAAGGGGGCTGACTGCAGGTCTGTGGTTCTGGGCCTCTGGCCACCCGGGACCAAGAAACCACATTGTAACAATTATGGGCAAAAAATTTTTGGAGAAATTCTGGCAAGGGCAATATGCCAATTTTCTTACATCTAGTATGTTCTCAAATATACTACACAGATCTATGTTCAGATTATATTTATGTTAGTAAGAGTTAGAGATATATTTTTACATTTGGAAGTTTATTTTCCCATTAGTTAATTGTGTTCTAAATAGTTCCAGCAACATTTCCTTAAAACTTTTTCAAGTGACACAAAATACTATTAAATATGTCAGCTTTTTTATGCTTTTCTTTTTTCACTTCTCATAGTCTATGCTATGGTTGGTTCACATTATGTATTTGTTGACATGGTCATTGGATGAATCATGTCTTTATGAAGTGTTTTTCAATTTAATTAGAGAATGAGGCAGAAAATAAAATAAACATTGTCAATTTGCTTATTTGTACTAAATTATCAGATCTAGTCTATCTTACCTGAAAGATGAAACATATATTTGTGCTCATTTGTATAAGAATATAAACAAATGTACTCACATCCATTTGTCTATATCATTATTAATGCTTTGACATGTGCTTATACTTGCATTTCTAATTTCATACAATCTAGGTGATAATTCTGACTTCTAATATTTTATACCCTCTAATAGTTGCTAAGATAGTGTAACATTATATCACTTAATTAATTAATATTTTTAATATAATAGATACCCCAAATCATGGGATTATTAAACAAAATGTAATTTACTGAAAAGACCATACACTTCCCACCTCATTTTGACAGCACTTTTCATCATAATCATCTTATTACATATGCCTCAGCTGTTTATGTTTCTCTTTTTTTTCAATTAAATTTACATCTGTAATTTCATCAAGAGCAAATTATCATGACTAGTTTGCCTTCACATAATACATATTGAAATGATGTAATGCAGGTCAATGAACTTTTTTTTTTCTTTATCAGGAGTGTTATATGGTTATATTTTCACTCTTACATGTGCTTTGGAAACATTGTTACTCAAAAATAATATCTTGATGTGTTAAGTGTATTGAATAAATCAATAAATTTGTGTAACAAGAACAACACTAATATTTTAAACTGTAACAGAAAATGTCTTTACTTAATTTATCTTTGATTTCTTTTCCATATTTAAACTTTTAACATTAATGCTATACATTTAATAAGTTATTTATGATTAAATACATTTGTTATTATTATTTCTTTTAAAATTTTGCTGCAATAATTTATTTTTCAAATTAAAACAGTAAAATTTATTTTAATATAAGATCAAAATGATGTGCTTGACTAAAATTTAGATATTAGTAGGACTACATTTACTCACAATGATATAAGTTATAGATTATTTTTCAGTTTTCAGTAGTAGCATTAAATATTTTGTTCTTAATCATCTTTGTATTTATACCAACAATTGCTTATTGAGCCTTTATGGTATAATAATTTTTCTTTCTTCAACATTTAATTCCCTCTTATGCATAAATACAGATGCATTCATTGTTATAATGAAAACAACAAAAATATCTCAAGAGAAAAAATATTTTTTTGCTCAAAGGTTTGAGCCTATATGTTTGCAGAATCTGTGTGTTCCAAAAAACAGAAGGAATGGGTATGAACATAAAATAATTTACGTCTACATTTTAATATGTCTGTACCCCTGTTTTTTGATAGCTCCATAAGAATTTAGATTTTACTTTATGATTCAAGTCTTCTAGAGCTAATATATTAAAGGTGTGTGTTACCACTGCCTGACTGTTAGGCCTTGAGCTAACAGAGATTCAGATGAATCTTTGTCTCCTGAGTGATGGAATTTAAGTTGTGGGTCACCACTCCCTGAGCTTCATGGCCTGGCTATGTGGGTGGTTTGTCCTCTGATATTCCAGACTAATTTTGATTAAATAAATAACATATCAACACAGTAATCCAGAATAATCTACATCTCAGTGTTCTATGAAGAGCAAATTGTATTGTTTAAGTTATTTGATAATTTTATACAATATGTTTTTATAATTTTTAATATCCAACTATTTGTAGATCCTCACAGCTTTTCTGCTCACACAACTTTCTGTCCTTTATCACAAACAGGTTTAATGTTTCAGGCTTTCAAATTTTATTCTCTCTCTCTCTCTCTCTCTCTCTCTCTCTCTCTCTCTCTCTCTCTCTCTCTGTGTGTGTGTGTGTGTGTGTATTTGTGCATAATACATGTATGTGTTATGTACATGTGTGTGTGTAGCTGTGAATTCAAATGCAGAAGCTAAAGACTAGGATCAAGAGTCTTTAGATTTTTTTTCACTTTCCAAATTTTCTATTATTAGTTTCATTAAAAATAATGCAATCTCCATCAATGTATTCTCTGCTGCCTCTCCCCTCCTGACTCCCAATCCCTTCCAGGCAGCCCTCAGCCTCACCCCTCCGCAGAAGGCAAGAAGTCCCATGGTGGGCCAGCCCAGCATTGCAGATCCAGTCCAGACATATCTGATTCACTCATTCCAAAGTCAATACTGGGATGAGAATTCCTCTATATATTTATCTTATGACTATATTGAAACAAGTCTTGACAGTTGACAATTGGGTAATCTGACCTGCAGGCAAAGCTTCTAAGCCCTTCTGGCTTCATATCATAACACTGAGATTACAAAGATGAGCTATTGTGCTCAGATGTTTATTTGGACCGTGGGAAATCAAATCTCATATTTTTATGCTTTTAGAGAGAGAACTTTAATGAGTTTTCTCTAGTCATAAAATTAAAAAGTGATTTTTACAGAGAATTAAAAATCTGATTCCATTTACATTGCTATTTTGAACACATTTCCTTATAGTTAATGATTTGTGGATGAATTTAAATTATTATTATACTTTCATACTGACAAATATATTATGGCCTCACCAGAGCTGGTAATGTACAGATATGTGGATTTTATCTATATATCAAAGTTTTTTTTAATCACATAAGTAATTAGAAAACACTATTTGTGTGTGTGTGTGTGTGTGTGTGTGTGTGTGTGTGTGTGTGTGTGTAATTTTTTGTTACAAAAAGGAGTCATAGATTTGAAAGAAAGAAAAGATAAAATATTTAAGCTTTACAATTTCTCTTTTCTCATCTATCTTCTACCGCATAATAAAAGCCACTAATATTCAACAACAACAAAAATTATAATTAGGTATTTGTTTCTATTTAGATGACAAATTGAGGATAACAAATCATGATGCAGTACAAAAATTTTAATGGAAACCTGTGGGAAGCTAATCATTTTTTACTATTTCTCTGTGAAAATGTCTTACAAATGCTGTTTAAAATGAGTCCAATAAGACATGGTGTAATTTTCTCGGTACTTTGGCTTTTATATAGCTTCTCTAAATGCTCTAAGGACAGTTAGTGTGGTGAAGCATGCTGCTGAAAATGTGAGTCTTCATTATCAACTTGTAAAGGACCAGTAGTCACCAGAAATAACAATACATTATATAACCACTTTTTAACTAATATGAGTCCATTGGCTTTGATTTTCCCATACTCTGGCTAAAAACATTCATAAGTATTTAAATATATATCTGAGTTTGGAAATGTGACCTGCATGATTATATTACCTTAATAATAGAGTAACAGTTAAGATAAAAATCTATTGAAAACTGAAATTAGTTTTTCAATTTTGTGGCCCTGGTAACTTAAAAACAAAACACAGAAATTATGCAAGCTGTGTTAAAGCTGTATGAAAGACAATAAACAGTTCAAATGCAGAACATGAAAGACAGAAATCATTTGCTCTATATAATAAAATTAATTTAGACACAAATTGATTACATGAAGCTTCAGAAAAACAAAATGCTTTCTATGAAAAAGTAGTTTGTTGATTTTTTAAATAAAATGTATGTAATATCAGTTAAACAATGTCTTTAAATTTAATTGTTTATATTGTTTTGTAGTCTTAGTTTACAATGGAAACAATTTATTAAATAAATTAATGATAAAATTTATCTTGAGGTAAAATTTAGATGCAGTAGACCACAAAATACACATTAGTAAGAAAATGTACCATGTTTTTAAAATATTTATTTAATTTTAAAATTATAAGCAATTTTTTTTTGTTTTCATTTCTTCATTCTTCCCTCCCATAAAGTTTCCTTGGACTTTAATCTTCATATTTTGAGAAACTGTTACATACATGTATGTGTATGTTAGAAGCTATATCCATAAATCTTAACAGCATGAATATGAACGAAAATAACCAGAACAAGAATAGCAGTAGGCAAAACAAAGTGGACAGGCAAAAGCCCATGAGCTCTCTATACTGTACAAAGAACTACAGTAAACATAGAATTTCTGAGAGCAAGGGAATTGCTAAAAAAGAACAGCAAAATTGATCATGTACAACCAAAGGTCAGCCCTGAAAAGATACATAGAGGTAAAATCATATAGACTGCAACTGTTGTATTTACCTATTACAGTATTTTAAATAATTAATCTTACACTAACTTAATATATACCTTAACATTTATACCTATGTATATTGTATAATAAAAATAAATTTTATGGAACATTTAATTCATTATCTCTAGTTACTGAAAGTGGGATATATTTTTATTTAATCTTAACTAATCTAACTCTGTTCAGTTTTCTAAGATAATATTTACAAAGCTATAAATATTTTATTTTTCTGATGATAATTTATTATTTTTCTCTTCCCATTCTGTCTTAATATTCCCAAACACTCATTCATTCTGTTGTCAGATTGTAGTCTTTTCTTCCAGAAATGTTTGATACATATATAGTGAAATATATATCTATATTCTTATATTAACTGTCCCAAATCTAGCTTGTTCAATGTGTATAATGTCACTCTTCTGAAAGTTTTCAGTGATGACCATCTGATATTTAGATTATCCATTCCAGTGATTCCCCTGAAAAGAATATTTCTTCCACTCCCAGTACTTCTTAATTGCTTTCTTTTTGTAAGGCTCAGAAATTGTGCTTTTTTCTTCTATGCACTTTAGTATATCCATTGCTTATTTAGTTAATATTTAGAATTCAATATCTGTTACAGAAAGATTCTTCCCCAAATCCATATTTTATTTCTCTTAAACAGTCTATCAGCCAGTTCTATAATTATTTAAGGCAACATAAATTTTGAGCTAAAGTGACATTGGTAGTTTATAATTCAAGATTAAAGGGAGAATTACTTTATTCAAAGGGTAGAATGGACTAAAAGACATTAAAAGCCATCTAAACTTCTTCTTATGCATTAAATAAGCTTAGAATGCATATATTCAAAAATTCTATCATTTTAAATACCATCTATAACTACTGCCAACATATTAGATATTGTTTCTCCAAGCCCAAATATATTATAAATATTCTCACCATTAGTACGCATATAGTTTCGTACAAGATCAGATAAAATCAAGTTCACAAAACATAAAAACTAAAAAAAAAAAAAATGTTGTAAACTACATGTCTCTAGAATTTGCAGCTTTGAATAATTTGCCATACTAAACAATGAGACCAGACAGACAGAGCTTAAGGCAGGTTAATACTGAGAAAGAAGATTAACTGCCAGAAATCTTAGTAAGTTATATAAAAGAGAATTTAATCTGAGTGAAGACAAAAGTAGACTTACATAATGTGGGAATGCGTTTATGTATGCTGTAAATCTCAATCTTTAAATAAAAGAGCAGTTTTGGGCCATGGAAGGCACCATAGAAGAAGTAGGAGGAGAAATCAGAACATAGGTAAGAGAAGCAGGGCGGAGTCAGAGGCAGATGAGCTGAAGCCACCAAAGAAGAAACATGTAAGAAACACAGGTGAGCCACGGGCCACATGGCAGACAGTTTAATAGAAATGGGCTGATTTAAGATAAAAGAGCTAGCTAGAAAGGTGCCCGAGCCATAGGCCAAAGAGCATAGACTTAATATAAGCGTCTGAGTCATTTTGGGGGACCTGGGCGGCTGGGAAGCTGAGGGGTCTGGCACGGCATGTCTGTGGGTCTCAGACCTCTGGTCGCCCGGGAATGAGAAACCCCAATACTATACTTACACTTCTCTGTTTTGTCAAATATTTCACCTTATGAAATGTATTTTCTACATCTGAAGTAGATTTGATGAAGCTAAATCTCAATGATGTCACATACTGAGTCTTCTGAGATTGAACTGCATGAAAGATGTAGAAAGAAACATTGAGGGACAGGTTGAACATCACAGACATATTGAACAATATGGATAATGTATTGTTAAAATAAGTCTACCTTTTACTTTTTCTATTATTGAGAGTAATATTGATTTTAGGAACAGAAAATACAGAAAAATAGTAGAAAATTACCAAGAATGTTAGAAAATGGACTGTGAAATAGATATAACCCCACCCTATAAACTTAGTTTAAGAAACTTAAGATTGGGAGAGAAAAGTATTTAAAAATATCAAGCCTGTATTTGTAGCCTTTATAGATAATTTCTTAAATATGTAATGGTAGAGAAGTGCTCAAAGACAGTGTCAGGGAATTAGAGGAAATTTTTGATTTTGGTATGTCAACTAGAAAACTCCTGATTTTATACAGTGTTATAATGCTTCTTATTTCTGTGCATTAGAGACTATGACCAAAAGCAAATTGGAAAGTAAAAAAATTTTATGGCTTACAAGTTACAACCCATTATCAGGGCTAATACAAAGCAGGCAATTAAGGCAGGAGTCTGTATGTGAGAACTTAGTCAAAGGCCATAGAGAAGTGCTACCTATTGGCTTGCTCACCATGGCTTGCTCAACATCCTTTCTAGTATAAGCAAGGATATCTTCCATAGAGATGATACTAATCATAGTGAGCGGAGCCCACACATATCAATTATTGCTCAAGGAAACACTCCATAGAATTTTCTACAGGTAAATATAGTGTACATTTTTTCCTGTTGAAGTTCAATCTACTCAAATGACTCTAACTCATGTACAATAGACAAAAATAAAAATACATACTATAAACATAAATATATTAGTACAATATATATGTTGAGTTTTTGATCATAATAAAACAAAATATATATTTGTTCTAAATATATTGACACATTTTTCCTGAGCTTAAAATATCCTGAGTTGTTATCACTTATACTGGAAATGAGCAATATTGTGGGAGGTTGTGCTGTTTCATTTTAAATAATTGTCCCAACCACTGGTTTAATAAAAAGAGCTGATTGGCCAAAGGCAGGCAGGAAGTGTAGGAGGGGCTACTAGACTAAAAACTCTGAGAACAGAATGCCAGATCAGAACACCAGAGGGAATTCCAGAGAGAGGCCCGGAAGAAGCCAAGGACAACTATGATGCCTTAAGAAAAGGTACCGAGCCCCATGGCTGAACAAGAGACATGGGTTAGAATAAGGGTAGAGAGCTAGCATGTGATATGCCTGGGCCTGAGGCTGATCAGCCTAAAACTATTGGAATCATATGTGGGTCTCTGTGGGACTGCGGGACTGCGGGTCTTTGGGTCTAGACCTTGAGGTTAGGCCAGAAAGTCTGGGCCAGAAACCTTGTACTACACAATATAAAATCTCAATGGAAGAAAATTAGAGAACATAGCATGTGCTTCAGAGACATTTATAGGCTAACATAGCTATTTCAAAGGGAAGTAACTTAGACTGTCAAAAATTAAAAGTATAGGGCATTGAAGAAGACTTTCTTTATGCACAAATTTGTGACCAGAGAGTTGGTGATTTCATTTGTGATGTGATAGAAATACCACAATTTCTGCATGTTATACTAGATCTTCAGCATATCATACTAAACTGTATTATATCATTCTGTATTCTAATTCTGATTTTTGCACATCAAATATTTTCTAATTAATACAAGGAAAGGAAACTGTGAAGGCTGAAAGATAGTTCAATGAGTCAATGATTCTCAAGAACCATTGGTAGAATAAGGTAACTAATGCTTACAATGACTGAATTTAAGATTAAATTTAACAGGAGAATTAAAATATGCTAAATCAATAAATTAATTATGAAATATTTATAAGGTAGAAATTATATTCTCTTATAGTGAAAAGTAATTATTATTACAAAATTAATATTCCTCTTTTTATCTTTTTAAAGAAAGTTTATTTAGCTTATAGTGGAAGAAAAATAGGGAAAAGGGTCATGATGTTGACAGGATATTAGCTTTCTCCCTACAGAGACCAGTACTCATCAATAAGGGGTCATATTTTTAACCCTGATACAGAAAATATTGAAACAGAAAATACTTTTAATGAAAAGCTGCCTTCTTCTTAATAGCAGGTTTCATTAGTATATTCTATAAAATTGGGAGGCCAGATTGCAGTTGAAAAGGCTAATTAGAAATCTTATAAAATTAGATGTTATTCCCTAGAGATAAATTAAATGTCTAGAATAAAATGAGAATATACTAAATATCTATTAATCAACAGGTTTATCTCAAATCTAGATAACATGAATAGTAGATATGAAAGTGAAACTTGTATTCTCTTCTAATGTGTCTATTTTATTTTTTGTCTTTTATTTATTTTATTTTATTTTTATTTAATTTGTCTTTGAGATAGGTAAAGTTAAACATGTCCATCTGTAACACCAATCCTATTTGCTCTTGTAATAAAAACCTGGAGCCAGATATTGGGGTTTAAAATGTTTAAAGAACAGAGAGACAGAGGAATAAGCCACAGCTACTTTTCAACACTACTGAATTCTCATGCCCAAAGAGTATCATTTCTCCATGAATCCTCAGTATAATATGGGAAGGGTCAAACTCTGTTTCCTCCTGCCTATATTCTTTTCTCTGCTAGCTGAGCTGTAATTAAAGGCATGTGTGCTTTCTTAAGTACTGGGAGCAAAAGCAAGGGATCCCAAGTGCTGGCATTAACGGTGTGTGCCATCACACCACCACCACATTGTTCTATTTTTCTTTTGGACTGGATTAATCTCATGTAGCCCAGTATGGCCTTGAACTCACAATGATCCAAAGGGATCTCTGCCTCTATGTCTGGAGAACTAAAATTAAAGACAGGACACCACTACCTGTGCTCTATAGATAAATCTTTGGCTGGATTTGTCCTTTGATCTTATGGCAATCTTTATTTGATATACAATATATCACTATACCCATCAAATGCTATACAAATATGCATATTTATATTAATACTAATATTTTGAAAAAAGAGTAAATATTAAATTGTAATTATACTAATAGTTACATATCCTATATAATTTATACTTTATCAAGGAAAGTTTTGACATATATAAGGTCTCTATGTCCTAATAACATCTAATAGTATTTGTCCCTTTATTGTGTTATTATTAGAAAATTGATACTGGATCTGGCTAAATTTATTTAAAAAACAATAATTTTAGCTATCTTTTTTTGTTCTTTTTTTATATTTACATGTGTACTTGTGGAGCAGTGGGTATTATGTATGTATAAATTTGCCTTGGAAAGACATAGGCCCCAGATTTCCTAGAACTAGATATAGAGGTGATTATGAGCTGAATGACCTGGGTGCTCTAAATGGAAACTTAGTTTTCTGGTAGAGCACATACTTCTCCTTGCCTAACCATAGAGTTGCCTCTCTAGACATAGTATTATTTCTTTATTAGAATTTATACAGTTCATGTTTAATAGTCAGTAAAGATGGCACATGTCTTCCACAGTTTGAAAGAAAATATGCTCTAATGCGAGGGGCACTCCTAGGAGGAGTAGGCTTGTTTGAGCAAGTGTGTCACATTGGGGGCAGGCTTTGAGGTCTCCTCAATATGATAGGCTGTTGAGATGTCCTATTGCCTGAAAGATGTAGCACTCTTAGCTTCAACATCACATAGGCCTTTCTTCTGTAATATCCCCTGCCATGATGACAATAGACTTACCTTTGAACTGCAAATGAACCCTCTAAATTAAATGTTTTATAGTATAGGAGTTGCTGTGATCATTATGTCCCTTCCAAGGAACACAAATCTTGAAACAGAAGTTGGTACCAAGACTAGGGTATTGTTGTGATAGACCTTGCCATGGTATTGTTTGAAGTAATATGGACTTTGGTAAGTTGGGTTAGCAAAGCAGTTGATTATTTGAGCACCTATATGGGTTATACTAGTAGGATCGTACATTCCCGCCTGTGTTATGATTTTATTTTCATTATGAAGATACCTGTAATCTATTAATGAGAAATCTAGATTATACCAAGCTTTTAAATAGAGGTTTTCTTCTTCAGTGTTGTATTTACATTTGTATTCACTATTGTTGTTACCGTTGTTGTCTCAGATATTTGTTTTATCCAGTATCATTGAGGAGAACAGTTTAAGGTTCATTACATGAAGATATGTTTTTTAGAAAAGACAGTGGAGCTATTATTCTTCTAGCTCTTGACATTTTGTTATAGCCTATGCATTGTAATAATAATAATTAAAAAAAACCACGCACCTCAGGTTCAGATGTGAAATATAGTTTTTATCTGTTGATGTGAACTGACAATTAACTATAACTGTTAGTGTTCATTTCGGATATAATTTTTCATAGGCAATTTCATAGGGTTGTCTAAATCATATGACAGTTTCAGGAGAGCATTCTTTGATCTGTAAAGCTACTTGGATTCTTTGTTGTTATTGAAGGCAACACTTAAAGGTGATATTCTAATGTAAGTTTAACACATTAGAGAATCTTGTCCAATGCAGTACATTTGTTCTCTAAAATATGAAGAACTCTGCATAATATAATTTACTCTTTATATTGCTTGGTACAAAAGATTACCGTTTTTCTATCTTGTTAAAAGCAGTATATAACTTAACTCAGATTATAGTGTCTTAAAAATTTAAATAGAATAGAAATTTCTAGAACTATTGCAGCACAAACATCTCAAATAAATACCACAGATTAGTGTGGTCAGAAATTTATCTGTCCTATCCAGCTGGTACCACAGCCACATAATCCCAATTAAACACACAGAGATTTGTATTAATTATAAACTATTTGGCCTAAGGCTCAGAATTATTACTAGCTTTTTCTTACACTTTAAGATATAATTCTATTTATGTTTAGACATGTGGCTTGGTATATAATTTTCAAAGCAACATTCTCATTTTCCTTTTTTGTCCTGCCTGCCTTCTGACCAATCAGCATTTTATTAAACCAATATAAGTGAAAATTTAGTGTACAAGAAAAATATCCCACAGATTATTCAGTTTCTTTATTTCATAATCATAGATACTTGGTATGATTAATGTCATTCAATGAAACTCCAATCAGAATAGTTTTGAATCATTTTTAGTTTCCCTATGTTTTATTATGTCATGGAAACAAAAAGAATCATATTAACCTGAGGGCATCCTTACTACTGGACAATAGCTGCAGTTGTTCTCAAGTAAAAGCACACTTTCCTAGTATTTTAAGTTAAATGTAGAAAAAAATCCAACTTCTAAGACTTCTAAGACCAATTGAAATTATAAACATTTCCCTGAGCTCTAGTTCTCCCAGAGCTTTAAGGTTTTTCTTGTAAATTTGAACTCACATGTAATTAGAATTAAAGCCCTTAGGGAATTAGGAGAATTTGGGATTTGAGATTCATCAATATGCAATGTGTATATATATATATATATAGTATATAATATATATTTGCATATATTATATAAAATAGAATTTACAATTTATATTACAATAAAACAAGGTAAAATTTTCCTGCAAATAAATAGTAATTTTATAATAAACTTCCCTGTGAAAGATAGTTTAGATGACTTATGAGTGGTTTTTCTTTATCTTTCTACTTAGCAAATGCCCAGTTATCACAAATCTAATGATAAAACTTGATAATTATTACATATTGTTTCACAGTTTAGCTCTATTTGGCAGCTTATATTTTTATTCAATACTTCCAGTCAATTTATAAAACTCTGAAAAGTGCCTACTGTATTTATTTTGAATTTTATTTTCTTCTTTATCTTTTTTTCTATTTCTCACCCCTACCTACTTCCCTTTCTATTTCTTTCCTTCTTCTGTTTTTTCTTCCTCCCCCCTCTCTTTATTTCTCCTTTCAACAGTAATTTTCTCTATGTACTTCTGACTGCTCTCTGCAGACCAAGCTGGCCTTGAACTCAGAGTCTACCTGCATGTGCTTTTGGAGTGCTGAGATTAAAGGAATGTGCTACCATACCTATCACAATTGTTTTACAATGTTAACACGGAGAGAGTAATATATTTTCATATTGTGGATTTTAGTTTATGAATTTCAAATCTTTTCACCAGGATGCATTTAGTTTTTCTATCACATATATCTATGATGTACATAATACATATTTATGTATCATATATATATATATATATATATATATATATATATCCTTTATTTTGTCACAGTAAAATTTTTCTTCCTGCTTCAAGAGCAATATAAATTATACATATGTGTGTTTGGGAGAATTTCACTAGAACCATTATGTTCTATGTGAATTAAAATTATTCAAAAATGTCTTAAACTACTCAAGTAAAGACAGTTGAATGTTATTTTCATGTCTTAATTACTATTGATTTCAAAGGCATTTGAGGGATTTTGGTGTTAGCATAAAGACTATCATTTAACAAAAATAAAATTTATATGCCAGTTTTAAGTGTATAGTTATTTGTTCTAGGTGTAGATCAAAGGGTAATGTGCTCACTCTACACAAAAGGAGATGTGTTCAGATCCATAAAAACCCTTGTAAAAACAGAGTATACTTTGAATGTGGATGACAGTTGTGTGCCTTGGCTAGTTTGTGTAGCCTTTGTGTGTGAGGTCAGGATTTGCCATGAACTGGCTTTTACGAAGCCATTATTTTGTAAAGGGATACTTTGCTTAGCCTTGATATGGGAGGTGGTTGGGAGGCTTTATTCAACCTAATTTGCTAGACTTTGCTGATTCTACATTGGAAGCCTTGTTCTTTATGAGGAGTAGTAGATGGGGTGGGGAGGTAGATGCTGAAGGAAGCCAGGGACGTAGAGGAATAAGGGGGAACTGTGGTTGGTATGTGATATGAAAAAAAAAACCCTTTTAAATAGAAAAACAATAAATCAGGACACAACAGCAATGTAGCCCTAATAAGCCTAGGGATGCCTTGTAGACAATATGGTTACAAGGAGTCATTAGAATAATTACTTAGTCAAGGTAGCCTGAACAGGAAATGGCAGATTCAGTGAAAACTGTTTCAAAAACTAAGGTGAAAAAGTGATTGAAGAAACACAGTTCATTTTCAGATTTGGTACTTACTAATGTTTACAAAGTCATATGCAGCTGTCTATACATATTAACTTATTCACACACTGTATACATATGGCTACATTTATATTAGTCTTATTCAGATAATTTGATAAGTTTTTTGTTTTCACATGTATTATCCAATTTTGTCCATTTTCAAGGCTGAACATACTATTGAAATATGTCATTTTACAAATGCAAGTAAAAGGTCAAGTAATTCATTTAAAGTGTATTTGTATTTTCTTCTAAACACTAAGTACTTTATAAAGTCATTCTTTTTAACTTAGAAAGTATTTTATGGTACTAAATATATTTTCTGCATTTATTTGAGCTATGAAGGTTTATCTCTAAAATTAACAAATGCACAATTATAAAGACCAATATAATCACATTGTTATTTATTTTGTAGGATACTATGTATTTCAAAATGAATGTTAAGAATTGACTTTGTTAATGAAATTAGTATTTTTATTTTCTTCTTTTTAGACTTTATGAAATTTGATTATAAGATAAATATAACATTCAGCTTGTAAATTATCATCATATATTAGCATATATGTAATTAATGCTTTGAATTAGAACCTTTCAGATAGAAATATGGAGTCTTTCAGTTAGCTATTAAACTATGGGAAAATTTACTAATGCAATTACCTTATTTTTCATTTCAAATCAAAGAAAATAGTGAAAACTTTATAGTCCGATTTTAAGATAAAATTATATATGTAAAATTACATTCATGCAAATATTTAGATTTTTTTCTATTATTAATTACTCCCTATTATTAATTCACATGTAAGAAATACAACACAAACAATGCCCTGAGGTTTAGGGATTAATTTGCACAATATCTGAGAGTAGGTTATTTATTCTGAATGAAATAATATGATAATTAAATTCTAATCATTTTTATTAGAGTATTGTGGGAATGCATTTGTGTGTGCTATATCTTTAAATAAAGGAGCTGGTTTGGGCCATGGCAGGTACCGTAGAATAGGTGGGAGGAGAGTCAGAGCTTAGGTGGGAGAAGCAGGGTGGAGTCAGGCAGATCGAGCAAGCCGCAGAAAGAACAACATGTAAAGAACACGGGTGAGCTACGGGCCGGGCCCACATGGGCCACAGATTAATAGAGATGGGTTGATTTAAGATGTAAGAGGTAGCTAGCAATGTGCCTGAGCCATAGGCCAAACAGCATAAAGTAAATAGAAGCGTCTGAGTCATTTCTGGGGACCCGGACAGCAGCGGGCAGATAAACAGTTCCGGCAGCAGGTCTGTGGGGCCGGGACCTCTGGCGTCCCGGACCCGAGAAACCTTACTACAACAGATGGCGCATCCAACGTGGGCCGATTATCCACTTAGAGCCTGAAAAAGATTAAAAAGAGTTCTAGATCGCAGAAACTGAGCAAAGGCAGCTTCCAAATTGTGTATGTAAATCGGGTCTTTGTACAAACAAAGCATGGTCCGAGTCACATTCAAAATGGCGCCAGCGGCGGGCTGGCGACAGGCAGTGTGAGCTACAATCAGGCAGGTTCCTAAAAACTAACAAAAGAATCAGTAACGTGATTGATTTTAGATTTCTGCTTATTTTGAACAAAAGAGGAACAAATTTTCTTCGTGGCAGCATTTTCTTAGGTGTGCTCTGTTTACGGTCCGTTTAAGAAAACTTAGTGATTCAGCCTAATTTGCAAAAACTGTGCTTCTTTTTGGAGAATGTATTTTAAAAGCTCTTAAGGTTAAAAGATGATTAAAGATTCACAATAAAACAGATTCAGATAAAAAGAAAACCTGTAAACGGGTTACAATGTTTGTAAAAGGTACATAGGCTTCAGAGAGAAAATAAAGAGGTTAGAAAAAGTTTTTAAAGTGAGAAATAGAGTATTAAAAATATAATAAGCCACGTAAAGATGGAAAATAGACACAAAATCTGGATTTTGGTTGTTATTGTGTTTTCTTTTAATTTTTTAACTGTTAATGAGCTAACTGCAGAAAGACAATGGATTGCAAAGGCTATTAAGTTAAACAAGAATATATATTTTAAAGGTATTTTGATTTTGAAATTTGTGTCTAAGGATTTATTGCTTTGGAAGAGTTCTGTTTCTGTTTCCACAGATGAGAACCTGTGGATTGCTTCCAGGCAAATATGGTTTCATCAACCAAGACCCCCTGAAAAAACCTCTGATGAGAAGAGATGGCCAAATCAGCTTCATGGCTGCAGATTATGATCCAGTCTCAACAATCCATGAGATTTTCAACGCCCCTTAATCAGCAGGAAGTAGTAATAGATAACTTCGCCCAAATTCCCAAAATATTGTTTCTAAATGTTTGTTTTCATTATAAATGGTTAATGGTCATAGTCAATCTCTTTCTAAGAAAAAACGGGAGATATGGTATGTGAATGCTTTTTTAAAAAATTAGATTATTGAATTTACAGGTAATCAGCTGTTAATCTCAAACTGCTTTACATTGGTATGGATTTTGGTTTATTGATACAAATTTAAAGTCAATTTTATTATGCTGTATGTGTTTTTCTATTCTTGTTTAAGATATGATGTTCATGTAACTGATTTAAAATTGTAGTGTATAATTAAGAAATAAAGGTTAATAGTCACTTTTGATAATCAAACTTATAGTTAGGTTAGTTAGGATTTTTAGGTATACAAAGATATATTTCAATTAAATAGATAATCTTCAAATACTTCTAAGACCTACAGAATATGGCATTTAAAATGTTTTAAGAGCTTAGACTTTTCTGGACAGTGAGACAGGTCTGTTCCTGGCAGCACTAATTTACTTCAACAGGAAAATGGACATTGAAGAAACTCCATATAGAGTCTCATCTATTTGTGGTAATGGTAAGCCACTAGAGAAAAAACTGTTTTTATATTGACTGCTTGACAGTATGCTGTTTAAACTGGACATGCAGGTTCCATAAGAAGATGACCTCTGAACTTTGGCAGAACAAGCCTAGATGGTCATTCAGGTTCCTGCTTTACAGAGAAAACTGTCAGACATTCTTCAGGACTCAAGGAGAAGCAACGGATGAACTGTGCCAGAATGGGCAGAGCGGATTTCCTGCTTCACTGAAATGAAAAGAGACTCCAGGCCTATAGACTGAAGATGGTTGCCCCAACTTTATAAAAGAACTTTGGGTGACTGTCCAGGCAGATAGGTGTCATCTCTGTCCTTTCTAGATTTTAGAAGTCGTTTACACTTCTGGTTTACTTGGGTAAATATTATATCCTTCTGTGGTGTTTGATGTAGTTAAAGATTAGATAGTTATATGTACAGTTTTTCTTAGTCATTTAAAAGATATATTAGATATAAAACTTTAGATTCATAAAGATAAGGTAAATGATAGAATATTTTCTTTAATTTTACTAAATACAAATAGACTAGATATTATAACTGTAATTCTTGCTTGATAGCTATTTTGTTATATGTAATTTTGCTATGGTAAAATTGAAACCTTCCTTTTTGATTAGAGAGAAAGGGGGAAATGTGGGAATGCATTTGTGTGTGCTATATCTTTAAATAAAGGAGCTGGTTTTGGCCATGGCAGGTACCGTAGAATAGGTGGGAGGAGAGTCAGAGCTTAGGTGGGAGAAGTAGGGTGGAGTCAGGCAGATTGAGCGAGCCGCGGAAAGAACAACATGTAAAGAACATGGGTGAGCTACGGGCCGGGCCCACGTGGGCCACAGATTAATAGAGATGGGTTGATTTAAGATGTAAGAGCTAGCTAGCAATGTGCCTGAGCCATAGGCCAAACAGCATAAAGTAAATAGAAGCGTCTGAGTCGTTTCTGGGGACCCATACAGCGGCGGGCGGATAAACAGTTCCGGCGGCAGGTCTGTGGGGCCGGGACCTCTGGCGTCCCGGACCCGAGAAACCTTACTACAACAGAGTATGACCTTTATTTTGTTTTAATTAAAGAAAACTATGACAGAGAATATTTTTAAATATTTAATAAATTGATTTCATGTGTATTTATAAGTTATCATAATTATATATACATATATGATATCATAATAATAAATACCATATAGATCAATTGTCTTTTCAAATTGAATTTATAAATAAATAACAATTAATTTAAATATAAAAATTATATAAAAACTATTTATAAATAATTGTAAAATAATATTAAATATTTAATTTGCTTATACTTCACAATGCACCAATTGATTTTTGTTACTAATAGTTTTTGTTGAAATCTCATAATTTGTCCATTTTTCTGCTTTCAGAATATATTTTTAAAGTTCTGTTTCATTTAGTATAATGCAAGAATGTATATTAACTATTTCTAAATTAAATGACTGATTTAGATTTAATATTTGGGCATTATAATAGTTATTGTAACAAACAGCAAGAAGAAACAAATTAAGTTTTGAAAAGACAAATTTACCATGGAATGTCCCTCATGTTTCTCTTTATTTGCTTTTTGTTCTATTTTGGGTCTTGCTTTTGTAAATTTCATCTGTCACTACTTAGGAATGAACTATGAAAGCAGTAAATTGAGAATTCATGATTCTTGTTTTTCACTCATATTCACAATTTTAATCTGGCATTTCTCCAGAAATGTATCAAGCTCTTCAAATCCAACCTGTAAAGATGAGTTGGTTACATACCCTGCAACCACCTACAGTGCTACTTACCAATGTGTTTTTTAAATTAGTACCTTTGAGTCAGATAATAGCTACATCAGTAGCATCTGTGAATTTCTCAAAGTATGCAACACATTCATTCATTCTTTTTGTGCAAACCTTATTTTTAGGTGTGAGCGGTTATTATCCAACAACAAAAGACAGATGGGAGGTGGAGATGTCAAGTGTCAGTTCATCTTCTAAAATTAGACATTGCTGCAGGAGTCATGACTGTGAAATATAGTCATAATGGAAAAAAGCACTCAAAGTATTTAATGCCTAAATACTTAATTGTTAATAATCTGCATTTTTTGATTATCATAATTAATTAGATCACAACTTATTACCCTTTATTTCTTACTGTTCTTTGTCTGGTGGCTGTGGAGGAAATTTAGATCCTGGATTTACTATTTAAACATGTCTTTTATTCATTTTCACAGACCATTATATTCTCCATAAAGAATGAATGCTCAACAATAAATGACGTAACTGTAAATGTAGTCTTTAAATAAAGAGGACATATGTCTCATATACTTTGGTACACACAAACCTTCATATTCCTCACAAAATTTACTGTACTCATTTAAAAGAAACAACTCTCATTCTCAAAATATTGTCTTGGTAGTCATATTATTTCAATGTTCCAATAGCAGAAGAGTAATATCTGCTTTTGTGTCATTGGATTATATAATCTCAGATTCTTGGTTTCCTGAGAAATGTCAGGTATGAGTTCCACCTCATGACTATGGGCTTTAAATCTCCTTAGATATTAATTGATTATTCCCACAAGCTCTGTGCCACCAGTGAAATAGCTTATTGTGCAAGAAAATTACCATTGTAGATAAGCATTTGCAATTGAGTTGGTGTTTTCTTTCACCTTTGGTACATGAAAAGTACCTTTCAATACTATGATTACTAATCAGTAGAGTGAAGGCTATAGGTAGACCCATTTGACTTATCTGAGTTCAGTGGGTTGTTTTGGTAATAAAGCCTTACCACCCATTGTGGAGAACAAGTTACCTTGACAATAGCATTGTTTGTACCACATGAGGAAAGAACAAAGTAGTTTCCTTTATGAATTCTCTTGTTTTGAGGACATTTATTTATTTATTATTAATCTCTCCTAAAAAGTCACTACAAGCCTTTTGCCAAGGTTCACTGTCTGCCCATAATCGTTCAGTTTCTTTATTAGTCAAAGGCACAACAATTTCTGCAAAGACCTTTCCAGTCAATTGGTGAAGTCTTAATATACCTTTAAAAATCAGATCAGAAATTTTTTCGATATATGTCTTCATCTTCTTGCTTGGCCTATGTGGCAGAAATATCCATTCTAATATAATGCTTTCTCTTTTCATTAAGATCCCTGTTGGAGATTGTCTAGAGGGTAAAATAAAAAGTATGCAATCCAGGTATGGATCCACACGATCCACATGTGCTTCTTGAAGTTTCTTTTCTACCAACCCTAATTCTTTTTTGGTCTCATCAGATAATTCTCTTGGACTATGTAAATCCTTGTCACTGTCCAAAATCTTGAACAAATTAACTAGCTCATAGTTTTTTTTATGCCAATCATGGGCCATATATAAGCAGTACATCCTAATAACTTTTGAAAATCATTAAGAGTTTTCAATTTATCTCTATTTAATTTTATCTTTTGTGGCCTAATTTTTTGTAAACCTATTTCATATCTTAAATAATTGATAGAATCTCCCTTCTGTAGTTTTTCTGGAGCAATTTGTAGTCCCCAATCAGGCAATATTTTCTTTAATTCTTAAAACAATGTTTCTAAAGTTTTTGGGTTTGGGTCTGCCAACAAAATATCCATATAATGGTAAATGATAGATTGAGGGAAGCACTTGCACAATATTTCTAGTGGTTGTTGTACAAAATATTGGCATAAGGTGGGACTATTCAACATTCCTTGGGAAAGGACTCTCAATTGGTAACCCTTAGCTGGCCCTGAAATATTAAGAGTAGGCACTGTGAAAGAAAATTTCTCTTTGTCCTGTTCCTGCCAAGGTATGGTAAAAAAAAAAATCCTTCACATCAATAACTGCCATATGCCATCCCTTAGGTAGCAGAGAAGGCAGGGGAATACCAGGTTTTAAAGAACCTATAGGTTGAATCACCTTATTAATTGCTCTTAGATCTGTCACCATCCTCCATTTTCCATATTTTTTTCTTGACAACAAAAACAGGAGAATTCTATGGACTGGTTTATTCTTCGATGTGCTGAGCCTGTAACTGCTCCTGTACAAATTTCTCCAAAGTCTGAAGTTTTTCTCTCATCAAAGGCCATTTTTAAACCCAAATATGCTTTTCTGTTAACCATTTCAAAGGCAGTGCTGTGAGTGTCCTTTTAGGTTCTGTGATTATTGGGCAATTCTTTTTACAACCTGAATAGCTGATGAATTTTTTTCTTAGCACCTTAAAGCATAACTTTTGGAAACATAATTGAGTCTCTGGTTGATATTGGAACTTTGAGGGATTTTTATTTGGGTATTCCATTGCATTAGAAGGTCACAACCCTACAGATTCATTGCTATGTCAGCCATATATGGCTTCAACCATCATTTCTGACCTTCTGGTCCTATGCATTCAAGCCATCTCACACTCTGTTTTATCTGAGATATTGTTCCAATACCCAGAAATTGGATATCCACTGCCTGTAAACCGATCTTGGATGCCATTATTATGGGGTTATGATTGAAACATCATCCACTGTGTAGACTAAACCCTAGATATAAATATTATCTATCTGTATTCTCAATTTTGGTCTTTGTTCATTTATTGAATTCTGCCAAAATATTCGTTTTGTGATTCTTTTTGGAATTTCTGAGTTTTATCTTGAATTTATGTTATTATCTAATATTGTATAATCTTCTAGATCAGGTATTAGATGCCCTATTCATTCTGAGAATGCTGGTCTTCTACTATGACTGAATATGATCTCACCATCCTTGAATTTGGAGTCTGATTTTTGGGAGCTTCCCAGGGAAAGCCCCGAAAGGCATTTCCAGATGGTAAAGGGTTGCCTTCTTTATTTCTGGTAGATCTACATTCATTGGTCCAATGCCGTTTCTTGCCACACCTTCTGCATAATCCAGATGGCAATGGCCTTCTGTTCGAATTAAACCTAGATCAGGTATTATTTCCAAGAGTACCTTGTGTACAATTCCACCTTATATGGCCTTGTTTCCCACAGTTGAAACAACTGATGTCTTGGTTCCTCACCCTAACATTAGCAAAGGCTTGGCCTACCCAATTCTCCTCGTTGCAATGGAAAGATTCAGCATTGATTGTGTATTGAATCCATTCTTCTATCCATTCTTCTATAGGTGTGGCTCTGATCTTTAAAGGCATAAGCATTCTTCTACATTCCAGATTAGCATGATCAAAGGCCAGAAAAAGTATTAATTGCTTCCTAACTTCTGGATCTGATATTGCTCTATGAACAGCCATGGTAAGCCTCTGTAGAAAGTTGGTATAAGGCTCTTTAATGCCTTGTTTGACCTTAGTATTAGGCTCAATTTTTTTACCTAGGTCCAAAATCTTTTCCCAAGCATTCAGTGCAGCAGTATGGCATAGTAATAAAATATGCTCATCATAAGTAGTTTGAGCCTTCACATCAACAAACATGCCTTCACCAAGGATTTGGTCCTGAGAAGCAAAGAAAACCCTTATTTTTCCTTGTTGTTCTAAGGTCCTTGCCTCCTCTCTAAACCAGCTTCTCCACTGCAAATTCTGACTTTGGTCCAAGACAGCAGCCATTAGCTGCATCCAATCAATTGGTTGGATCTGGTTTTTGCTGACCATGAATTTAGAAGCTGCTTTACAGAAGAAGAGTGTATATCGTGCATTGATATTGCCTCTTTAAAATCCTTGATGCCTCTCATATTTACTGGCTCATAACTATACTCTCCATATTCTGAAGATTCCCCCAGATGCTTTCTTTGTCTGAACAGTAGCTAGGAACAATAGTGGTGGGGAAGGGGGTAGCCCTGTCATGTTTACCACCTTGGGTAGAGTATCTCCAGTACCATAATATCCCATTGAGGATTGACCTGAACTGTTATGAGCATAAGATGCATCACTACCCCTTTCCAGTATTGCAATATTGTCCTCCCATTCTTGGATTTTGGATACTATTGGCTTCCATTCTTGGAGTTTGATTCTATTGATTTTTCTAGAGCTTGAGTGTCCTGATGAAGCAGTCCTTCCAAAGACCTCACCAAACCAGCAGTTTTTCAATCCCCATCACTAACATAATTACTGTTTTTCTTGTTCTCATCATTAATGTGGTCAACAAGTATCTTGTTTTCATCATTTACGTAGAGCCTATATTTTTCTTGTACAGTTTTACCCATATCCAAAGAGGAAGCCTTATCTGAAATCTTGTTGTAACCAATTTCCAGAGTATCAATCTTATCTGCCATTTTTGTGTTTGAAATTTCCATGTCACATATTATGGACAACAACTGTTGATATACATTTTTTACCTCCTTAACCTCATTCACTATTTTTGTGTTTGATATTTCCATATCAAATATTTTGTACAGGAATTGTTGATTTCCATTCTTCACCTCTTTAACCTCATCTGCCACTGTAGCATTTGAAGTTTCCATATCACATAATCTAGACAGCAATTGTTGATGTCCATATGTCACCTCTTTCATCATTCTCTTATTTTGAAATACAAAATAGAGAAACAAACCCAAAACAGTAGGACTGGGGTATTGAAGCCTTCAAGTTATTCATTCAAAAATCACCATGGAAAAATATGACCTGAAATCATTAATAGAATAATTATCAGCCATTGCATCAATTCAAGTGTAATGATGATGGTAGGCTGAGCGGGTGGAAAACCACGGATGTGTGCTGGGCCATGTATATGGAGTTTTACTTACAAGGTACCAGTCCAAGATTAATATTTATTAGAATATAAAACAACACTCACGATACAGGTAACAGCTTATAGTGGCACCTGAACAGGGACAGGAGTATCCGAGCGACATATAAGCAATGGACAGATGATGGATTCTAAACTGGTATCTCCAGCAGCCAGGAACCAGGAAAAGAGCTCCCCATGTCCCAGCAGCCCCTTATCAATGGGGTTGGCCACACCCCCTCCAGGAGCCTGGGACCCTGGATATGCATCTTTGGACCTTATCAGCTGACACCTGAAGCTTAGCACAGATTCTGCTCTGTTCTGCCTGTTCCTAGAGTCTTTTTAGTCTGGTAGTGCTACTCACACTTCCTGTCTGCCTTTGGCCAATCAGTGCTTTTTATTAAACCAGTGGGTTGGACAATTATTTACAATAGAACAACATAATCCCCCTACATAGATGTCCCTCAGATGAAGAATGGATTAACAAACTTGCTACATCTACACAGTGGGGTACTACTCAGTAGAAAAAAATTAAATCCAAAAATTTGTAGGCCAAGAGATGGATTTGGAGAATATCCTCCTGAGTGAGGTATTACAAGCCCAGAAAGATAGGCATGGGATGTACTCAGTCATAAGTGGACTTTAGACAAAAAGCAAAGAATACTCAAGCTGCAAACCACAAACTCTGAACAGCTTTGCATCAGAAGGAACTTGAAAGACACCCTAGGAAGGAAAAATAGAGAAGATCTCCTTAGCATATTGGAATCATAACAGGTACCACTCAAGAAGAGGTGGGAATAAATCATGAGAGAAGATGGCTGAATGGGAGGAGCAACAAGAGGGAGAAAGAAAAGAGATTGGTATCTTGATAGAGAAAGTCTATGTAGGGTTGGAAAGAGACCAGGTGCTAGGGAAACCTTTAAGAACTCACAAGACATCCCTGATTAGTTCTCCAACCAATAGTGGAGGGGGTGCATAAACAGAACTTCCCCTATAATCAAATGAATAGTCACCATAAATGCCATTACAGAGCCTGCATCCAGTAATAAACAGAGGTGGAGGCAGAGATCCATGGCTGAGCACTGGGCAGAGCTCAGTAGACAAATGTTCATTGGCATGAACAGTATGTGGAGCCTCGGGGGGCGGGGGATCAGACTGTGTACCTGTGTGTGGGCTGGTACCTTGGAGCCCATTCCCTGCAGAGGAATGCCTAATCCAGTCTTTATATTGGGATGAGGAAATTGCCGGAAATGGATGTGCCACTCTGACCTCACCCATCTTAGGATTTCTTGCCCATTTTGGAGAGGGGATGGGAGGATAGGGATGGGGAAGGCTGAAGGCTGGCTGTGAGGGATTGGGAAGAAGGAAGGGGGAAGGAAAATACATGGGAAAAATACTTTAAAAAATATATATAAAAGAATGCTCATTAATACTACCAGGGCTGCTATCTGTCATCACAGCAGCTGTACTCTCAAGGCTGAATAGGTGTCCATGACCACCCTCTCATGATCTTGTTTTTAGACTGTAAACTACAAATCATACAGAAGTATATAGGTTATTTGTGGGTACTATAGCTTAAATATGGAATTTTTTCATGGAATATCATGTGTTGGAGGAACTGAGATGCCATGAAACCTTGACGAGGTAGCATTTGCTTGGAGGAAGTACATTTTCTGGAGCCTGCAGGACTTGGTGATAAATAACCTGACTTCCCTTCTCATCTGTCCTAGATCTGTCTGTCTGTCTGTCTGTCTGTCTGTCTGTCTATCTGTCTGTCTATATCTATCTTGATCCAACAAGATGCATCCAGTAACCTTCCCTTACCCAACCCCTCAGCTCAAAAAACTGGAACTCCATCCTGTCCTTGTAACCATGATGGAGTGGATCTCTTCTTATCGTAAGCCAGAAGAAGTTCTTCCTCTAGAAACTGCCTTTTGTCACAGGAAAAGAAAGCAACACAGAAGGAACACACATGCTCAGGAAGGGATTCACTGAGATCAGAAGACACCTTATGGTTCTCAACAAGTGTCCTACTTACTGAGAGAACAGGAGTACTATCCCCTACTGCTAACTGTCCCTGGTTTAGTACTGTCCCTGTCACTGCCCTCAAAAAACAACTGGAGCCAGGAGGCTGTCTAGTTACGACTCTGGACTTGGAATACACTTGTTTGAAACTCATCATGGTTCTGCCTATCATAGCTTTGAGCCAGAGTTGAGACCTCTCCATGATGCCTCTCTTCCTGTACCTGTATCATCTCCTGCCCAGTATACAGCCACCTACAGTGGCTGCTGCCTCTGTTTCCCACATGGAGCTTCTCTCTCTTCCTCTCCCCTCCCATCCAGAGACCTCACCACCATTCAAAAGTCAACCATATCTGTGCTAGGTCCTGAGTTCTTCTCCTTATTCCCCTTGACCCAGCCAGACATGGACCCTTCAGAATGAGCTCATACCTCCCTGAGGAAGCCCTGTACTTCTTCCTCTGATCAAAAGTCTGTTTGTCTAAATGCCATTTCTTAGCGTATAGTGGGTTCTGTGTACCTAGACACCTCTCATTCTCCACTACCCGTCCAGGAAATCTACTACATTATCCCTGGAGCCAACACAGTGAAAAAAAAGCTTAATGGAACCTACCTTCCCTGATTTCTGGCTTAGGTTGTGATAATGATGTCACCAAAAGCATCTGCAGGCATCCTGTGAACATGCTTTTTTGAATCCCATTCCTTGTCCTGAAAGGTGTGAGTTTCGAAAGCCACATCCAATTGCTGCTCATGTGTGTAACCACACTCATGCACTACCTTCCTATGAAGATACCAAGGTTGTCATGGGAATGAAAATGCTTCTGATGCTCCCTCTACAGGGATAACAGAGAGGATATTCATTCCACTCAGCAGTGACAAGACACTTTCCTGAGCATCAAGGTGGAACATGTGGGCAATGTGTATGAGGTATCCTTGCCTCCAAGCCAGGTGAAACAAAACAGAGATAGACAGTGATCTTGGACTTTGACCTTTTCCCATTTGGCAATAATGAGATGCTGTCCCTCCCTCAGATAGGATCAGGACCATCTACAAAAATCACTAGTCACACCTAGCTAGTCAGTTAGGACAGATACCTACACCAGGATGGTACAGGTGTGGGAGTCATCTGGAGAGGATTTTATAGCAACCAGGATAAAAATACTTTTATGAGTGACTAAAAACATACTGAAACCAAATGTAAGCTTCTAGAAAGACTAAGAATGTGTCAACAACAAAGCTTAGCAATGCAAAAGGTAATGACTAAGACAGAAAATAAACAAAACAGAAATTCATAGACAAGGAGCCATGGGAGCAGCAAGGTCACCATAGTCTTGGAAAAGAGAGAAAAGCCACACTTGTAAAGCCCTATGAAGAAATAATGCCCTATTTCCTGCTTACCCACCTTTGGCTGGTCAGGCTATGTCTCTATGGATCAAAATGCCGAAGATCTTTGAGGAGTAACCAGGGGACTCAGAGCATTTGATCTCAAGAATGACATAAATACATACATACATACATACATACATACATACATACATACATACATACATACATACATAATACATACATACATACATACATACATACATACATACATACATACATACATAAAGTGCTTCTCATTCATGGTGTGAAGTACTTCAGATAAAACTACAGACAGACAACAAATATAAATGGTAACTCTGCCTTTAGTGATAATTTCTGTGCTGTGTTATAAAAAATTTACAATTATAAGCAAAACTTATAGAATTATGAAATATTGTATTGAGTGAGATAAACCAAGCCCAAAAGGACCAATATCATCTATTTCCTTCACATATGTGGAATACAACTTCTAGTTTAGATTTATTGATTTAAATTTGTATGACTATTTGTTACTCAGGAAACAGTATTGAGTAAAGACACTTGAGAAGAGGCATTAAACCACAGAGGATGTTAGAGTGTGGAGAGAATTTTGTGCAGAAAGGCTGAACTAGGGGGGTAGAGATGATACAATTGGTTTTGAGATAGAATTAAAATGAGAGTGGATGAAAATTTTTTAAAAAAAAATAATAAAATGAATAGCAGCTTTCTGTGCCTTTCGTTATTGTGATTACTTTGGAATTTCTGTATGATTAATACCTTAAAGAATATATTCTATTTTTAATAGAAAGTAAAAAAGAACTCAGGACCTAGCACAGATGTGGTTGACTTTTGAATGGTGAGAATAATCAAGCATATGCATTGTCTCTCAAGAATGAATGAAAAGTAATCAATACAGGCTATATTTGCACTCTAACAGAAAGTTCTAGTGGTCAAAGAACAAGTCAATTCTGTAGATTGAAGAGACTCCCAGTTCTTGAGTCTAAGCTGACCAGAACAAAAATATCCATAGATTCTAGGTGGTGGTGGCACATGCTGTTTATCACAATACTCTGGGGGCAGAGGTAGGCAGATCTCTATGAATTTAATGGCAGTCTGGTCTACAGAGAGTTTGGAGACAATTAGGGCTATACAGAGAATTCCTGTCTCAAAATATCAAAACAAACCTACAACAACAAAATATGTGTTTGGTGTGTGTGTGTGTGTGTGTGTGTGTGTGTGTGTGTGTGTGTGTGTGTGTGTGCAATGTTTCCAATTTTTATACTGAATATAAATTATGCTACATGTCCTATGAAAAAGTGTAATTTGGAACAAAGGAGACTTTTCTCAGCACAGGGCCTGACCTCTCACTAAAATGTTGTAAGTCTGGCATTTCAACGCTCATCAGCACTCTGTTGAAAGAAAAAACTGCAAGCACTGAATTTTTTTCTGTCAAGATAAAGGCAAAATGTCAGAATATAGCAATTATCAGGTAGTATATAAACCATGTATCACACCTTATCACAGTTCATTGAAAAAAAATACACTCTTCATAGGGCAGTGGCCATAACAGCCTCTTTGATATGGACAGAAAGAAACAGGAGGAAAATATCGGCTAGCAGTGAACCTAATATTTGGTTATATTTTTTAACTCCCTGGTTATCATTTATATTTTTACCTTTGTAATACGAAACATGTTAAAAATTCCATGAAACAATTTACAAACTTGTGATATAAAACAAGGAATTACATGACAGTCAAGCAATCCATCACTCGTGGACCACTGTCAGAAAAGAAAAAAAGTTCAGGATTATAAGATGTTAAGAGGAGTGAAGCTGAATATGTAAAACAACTCAACTAGGATAAGGTTAAAGTATAGACTACAAGGAGGGAATAAAAAGGAATAAAATAAAAATGGCTGGGTCACCCAATGGAGCACAAGGCTGCACAAATGCTTCGCAGGCTGTGGCTTCTTACATTCCAATTTATCCCTTCAGCAAACTGATGAGCACTTTACAGCTTCATTTGTTTTGATCATTAAAATAGAAATTGGCCAATAGATTTTAAAAATTTCCCAATGGAGTATTTGAGACACTTCCCTCTTAGTAAAAGTTCTTCAAGCATCTAACTCTATTGATGGATAACTATCTTTTTTTTTTCTCTCCTACCACACCTTCAAGACATGAGTGTTATCACAAAGCTGACCATGTGAGAGTTTGTGATTTTTTTTTTTGTACATACACTAAGTACACCCAAAATAATGGTACATTTATGCTTGCAAAATTCTATGTGTATCTATATTTTCCTGTCATTTCACAGCACATACCTCCACAAATTCTGTATAGTATAAAATGCATATATTCCTTTAATATCTCTAATATATTATTAACTGTCTCTATTGGAACTATCTACTGTGGAATAATCTTTCTGTACATAATGAGCATGTATTACTCTAACTGGTTTAATAATCTGACTGGCCAATAGCTGAACAGGGTAAGTTTAGAGAGGAGAGCCAGCCTGAGGAAGCTGGAGGAAGAGGGCTAAAGTGAAAGGGGTTGCCAACCAAATTCAGAATAAAGAAGACATGCCAAAGATGTGAACACCATGAGCCTAGGGGCAGAACATAAATTAAAAGAAATGCATTAATTTAAGTTTCAAGAACTCATTAGTACTAGCCTGAGGTACCAACAAAACATTTATAATTACTATTAAATACCCATGTGTATTATTTGGAAACCAAGGCAGGAAAAAGTCTGCCTATAATCATCCATTAATTTATGTATCATCCTCCATGTACTTTTGGTTTTAATTCATTTTGATAAGACTTACTCAATATTGTTCTGCTGTCATTTATTATCAATTTGTTTTTTGCTATTCACTATGCTCAAGAGTAATCTGTGAATACTTTCATAATTATTTGGGATGTTTTGCTTAGTTATCTAATTCAACACTCATAAGTAAGCATCTTATAATCTCAAAACACATTGCATTCATTTTCACATAGTTCCATTCTTGCAAAGTATCACATACTAGTAATGAATAAATTAATTCAAACAATGAGCTCATATAACAGTCTTAGTTCTGATAGCTTTTTTGCAAACTAACGTCACTCCTGCAGGATGAACATTAAGTTTTATTTTCTTTTTCTACTTGTTTGACTTTTAAGAAGATCATTATTTCTTCCAAAGAAAGCTTCATTTAACATCCCTTCAGTGAAGTGGTAGTATTGGACAAAACTAATTGTGTTTGCATTTGTTAATTATATCATTTTAATACATTTTCATGTTATAACAAATAATATATCCATAATCATAAAATATTCAGTATAATTTAAATTTAAAGTTATCCAGGGATTACAGATTAATAGTTCTGACATTTAAAGTCAGATTTTAATTCAGGAAATATAATTACTTATACATTTTGTCTGAAAAGATAATTGCATTTTTAAATAAAGCAGAACAGTCAAGTTGTTTACTAACCTGTTTGCATTTCTACTTTTGTAAGCTATTTTGACATTGTAACGTATTAGACTTTTTAATAATTAGCAATATGTAAAGCTGTAAAGAACACCATTGCTGTAGAGAAAACTCATTTTGTAGAAAACATTATCAATTGATATTTTATCTAAATATTCAACACTTAAATTATTAAATAAAGCCATTGGAATTTTGAATGTTCTACTGCAAATACTTAACTGAGAAAGAGATGGGTGTTTAATGAGATTGGTAATAAATAAATATAAAATTTTTCACTATCCGAGAAAATAGAAAAGAATCAATATCTTTCATAGTATATACATTAGTAGACATTTATCCATGAGGCAGAAGTTACATGTAACCTGTTATGCCTCTGACCCACAAAAATAGAAGTAGTATTATATGTGATCCCAAGACATTATACATATCTCTTGAGTATATGGCAAATACTCACACTAGAAATATTAGAGAATACAAATAATCATCCATGATAGAGGCTTGGAATTGAAGTCACATGTGATGTATATAAAAATAAAAGGACTTTTACATGTCAGCTTTAACAATGGAAGATCTATTAAAAGCTGAGCAACAGTATATATTTTTGTCATTGTTGTTTGTTTTGGGATTTCTGTTTTATTTTGTCTCCTTTAACATGAAAGGCCTGTACTTTATTGCTTTATCACAACTTTCTAAGAAGACAAAAGAAACTGATTCAGTGCTGAATGACAGCATTGACTATGTTCACTCTTGTACCCTTGGCCTGTTGCCAAGTGAAACTACATATATCCAAAAGTTAATCAAGTGTCTTTGATGAATAATTTAATTGCCAACTTGTCATATTCTAGAATAATTCTGTAGGAGACACTTAATGAGGAATTGTCTAGAAGAGGTTGGTCTGTAGTTATAGTCATAACTTTTCTTTTTTGTTTCTGTCGAGTATCTATGTTCTTCCTAACATTAAGGTCTTATGAATGCCACATTAGAGAGGATTCCAACTTCTTTCTAGGCAAGACACTAACTTCTTATGTATGTATTCTGCAATTGATACCAGGATTTTGTGTAAAGTAAGCAAATACTCTGCCACTGACTTATATCCAAAACCCTGTGTCTTTATATATTTAAAAACAAGTTGTTGTAATTCTGATGTAGAGGCTTATTAATGTAATCCTTAAGGAGAAACAATGAGATAACTGATACCTTGGTCAAAGAGCTGTGGGGGAGGAGAGAGGGAGGGATGGAGAGAGACAGGGAGAGAGAGAGAGAGAGAGAGAGAGAGAGAGAGAGAGAGAGAGAGAGAGAGAGAGAGAGAGAGAGAGAGAGAGACTGACTTTGGAACACCTAGCTATAAATAAAGTATTTTGAATCTTTAGTTCAGCAGAGACCAGTTGCTACTAGGAACATTTTGATTCTGGAAACAAATCTTTTCCACACTGGGATGAGACCCAACCTAACCTTTGTGAACACCTTGATTTTGAGCAATGTAAAACACTTAGGAACAGTTTATTTTTCCAATTCACAGAAATTGAGATAATTAATGCTTGCATGTTTGTCCTTTCTAAATTTGTATTATTTAGGTATATAGCAATAGAAAAGTAATAAATATAGTTGTCAAGATTTAAAAGACCACAATAATTGCTTCTTGCTTTAGCCTTGATGACCAAGGGACTAATTTGATTAGCCCCTGGGAAAAGCATTCATTGTCTTAGTAGTAGGCTGCAGGAGCTATCAAAACGCACATAATGTGATAGTAAAGCTGTCCATTGCCTGATTCAAGGAAAACACTGGGTTTTCTCAATATAGTGTTTGAGTGCCTATAGTGTACTTGGCTTGAACTCTGGCTTGAAAATCTATATAAACTCTTTCAGAAATAAACTAGTGGCTATTGTATTTTCAAACAGAAGATCTCTCTCAATAGTTTTTATCTACTGTTTTCTTTTTTTTGTTTTGTTTTGGTTTATGTGGGTTTTTTTGTTTGTTTGTTAGTTTGTTTGTTTCCCTCAGCTACATGCCTGATCCTAGTGACCCTGGTGACTTGTTGGCTGGATCCAACAGTTCACCATAAAGATTTTCATTCCTCATTGTTATATTATGGTTAATTCAGCAATTAGGACAATTTGTTTGAAGGCAGATTGTATGCTATTCTGACTCTTACAATTTTTCTACCCCCCCCCATTCCAGTATCCCCTTAATCAGATAGATGATGGAGCTCCAGGTGTAAATGAATTTGCTAAGACTGGACTGCTCATGATCTTTTGATTGCTAAGTATTGTTCAGTTGGGATTTTCTGTGATGATTTTCACTTTCTGTAAAGAGATGCTTCTTTGATGAGAGATGTCAGTTACTTTTACTTGCCTGGGTAAAGATAAGATGTCAAGTGTGGTAAGGAATTATACTTGTTTATCAAAGTGATGGAAGTAGATTCTTTGCTAAGGCTCATGGTCTCTCAAGCCCAGAGAAGCTGACTAGGATTCAAAAGCCAGGCATAGTTTTTCTTCTGTTGAGTAGGTCTTGAGTCTGAGTAGACAACTGTTGTTACAACATGTGAGTGTCATTTATTAAATCTTTACTTATATCTTCCTATACTCCCACTGTTGTGGTTTATAAGAGTTGCAGCTGGGGAGAATTTTTAATTGTCTTGCTTTTTGCCAACTTTCATAGTATTATCTTGTGTCCTGGAAGCTATCTTATTTTTAAAAAAGAGGGTTTCATGCTACATGCAACTCAAATAATCCAAGTTCTGTGTCTGAAGCAAACACTGCTACTATCCACCTCTGAATAACAAGCAGTAACATTATAGTCTACCTTGTTGGGAGTCACTTGAACTACTTTGATAAAAACTTGGAAAGGTTTCTTGTGTCTTGTACTGAGGTTTTCATTACTCTGGGCCTATTAAAAGGAACATTATTAGTTAAATAATTGTAACTTCCTTTAAATTATATATTGTTAAATGTTAAATCATATATATGCAGGTTGTGAGAGTTATAGTTGTGTTAAATAAATCTCAGATGCAGATATCAGGGGGAAACATGGAATATCAGAGACAGGAAACCCCACAGTCAGAACTCACCCAGCTGTCCTCCAGCCTCCTCAGGAAACACCACAATCAGATCTCACCCAGCTGTCCTCCAGCCTCCTCAGGAAACCCCACAGTCAGATCTCACCCAGCTGTCCTCCAGCCTCCTCTGCCTCAGTCTTCGTCACTTCTACTGAATAATCTGTCTTCCTGTGCTGCCTTAACCACCATCTTCACCCAGTTGTTTCACATCCAGGTTAAGATTAAAGGTGTGCTCGAACACAGAAAGATCTCTGTCTCTGGACCTGTGGGATTAAAGGTTTAGCTAGTTTTTCCCTTCGCTGGGATTAAAGGCATGATTTACCACTTTCTGGCCCTCCTGTATTGACAGTCAGTGGATCTCTTCTCTGACATTCTAGACTTGTTTTATTAAATATATATCACCATATAAAGCCTCTTTATATAAATGTGTGTGTGCATGTGTGTTTTGCACAGGTGAATAGTTGAGCATACATATATATGCATTTATATCATATATGGCGTATATGCATATATGTAATATATTATTAATTCTAGAGACAAAACAATGACCCAGCATTTTTCATTCATTTGTTAGTTAAAATATCAAGTTGATTAAAATTACTAATCCAGGCTAAATTAACTTTCTAAAGTGGTGTGTCTCATTTTTCTTTGAAGACAATTATTAAAAAAATTCAAAGTCTTATAATACTTTTTATTACTAGTTAAGAAGATAAACATTTTAGGAGTGCATAATATAAATTTTAACTTTAAACATTTTAAAAATTTTTCTTAAAGCAAAAAGAATTTTTTTTAAAAAATTAATAGTTGTTATACTATAGGAAAAGTAAAATGGAAAATATAAAATGTTTAACTTATAAAAATTTATTCCAATTAATATCAATATATTTGAGCAGTGGGCAAGGTATCTCGGTAAGTAAGGAAACTTGCACACATAGCCTAACATCAGGAGTTGGCTCCCTAAACCTATATGATGGAAAGATAGAAACAATTTTGGTAATCTTTAGACTTAACACATAATGAATGCTTATGCATACACATATAAAATAAATGAAAAATAAAATGGTAAAAACTATTTGTAGTGGATTTTTCTAATTCCTACAGTATGAGTAGTATATGTTTGTGGTGTTTGTGTATTTAAACATGTAAATGAGACTATATATTTTTATATGGGTAGGTGAATGCATGTGTTGTGGGTTTAGAGGTCAGAGGTTGAGGGGTTGAGGTCAGGAGTCTTAATTATTAAGTTTTAACTTAAAAGAATGTACATATTTTATGTGCATAAATGTTTTGCCTGCATATGTATGTGTATGTATATGTGTGTGTGTGTGTATACATGATGTATGCCTAGTGCCTACAAAGTTCAAAAGATGATATCAGAACCTCTGGAAATGAAGTTACCAATGATTTTGAGCATGTGTGGCAGTCCTGGGAACCGAATTTCATCCTCTATTAAACCAGAAAATGCATGCATCTGCTGAGTCATCTCTCTAGCCACCTATTTATTTACTTTTGACATAAATACTTTGAAACAAGGTTAAACCAATTATTCCTGACTGATATGGAACTCATTATATAGACCATACTGCCCTTCAACTTAGAGAGATATACCAGCCTGTGTATCCTGAGTACTGAGACTTTATTTCTTTGAATTTAGAGCTCAATAGATATTGGCTGGCCATTAAATTCAAGAAATCCAAGGATTAGTTTTCTCCACATTCATGTTTAGAAGTTACCGAAGTCTGCTCCATGTGAATTTTTCCTAACTTATACCTTCCTTGGTCAATATCAGGTAATCTAGAATAAGCCTTCTCCAAAGACCCTCTAACATTACCTATTGGATTATGGCTTTGTTTGGATTCAATGAATCTTTCTTTCATGGCCCATTTTCTATATTTTTCTTCTTATGAAGTTAGAGGTGTAACCTAAATGCTTTCTTCAGTTAATGCCTAAGCTTACTTGTTGTAACCACATATTAAAACTGTTACAGTAAGTAAGCTTAGACATTGCCTTTTGGTGGAAGTGGCGCCACTATAATGGGTGAGTTTTGAGTCCCGATTCCCTCTGTCTACCTTTCACTTTCCTTTTTCCATGGAATGAATCAGTAACAAAACCTTAATAAAGATCTGATAACCTAAATAATATCCTTCTTGGACTTAACATCTATGAATCAATAAAATTTGTTCAGTGAAGAACACAGATTTAGCCAAATATTCTCAGTTTTATATAGATTAACATACCAATAACATACTTATCAGTCCTTAATTTACTAAGATATTTTTTATTTTATCAATATTTTTATCCTGATGGTACCATGTAAACAAAATATTTTGAGTTTAATGAGCTTAACTATTTTGACTTCTACTTGTGTTTTAGTAAAGAGACTCATGTTAAACTGTTTGTCCTTAAGACATGCTGTATTCACTTCTTTAGTAAATCTATAATAGAATAACTTATACTTTGCAGTGTAATTTTTAACTGAAATTTACTTATTAATTATTAAAAGCTATATAAAATATTTTATCCAAAATTTATGCAATCCAGTAATATTTAGAATTAATGACTAAATACAAAATATCTAGTTGATCTAAATTGAGTTCCCATGAGCTTGGTTCACTTATCTCTGTAGATTTTCCCATCATGGTCTTGACTTTTTCCCCTGACCACCATGTTCATATGATCCCTCACCTCTCTTTTCAACTGGATTCCTGGAGCTTGGCCTGTCTTTTGTCTGTGGATCTCTACATCTGTTTCCATTAGTTACTGGATGCAGGCTCTATGACTACTACAGTCAGTGTATTCTCCCATCTGTTTCTCTGAGTAGGGCAGTTCAGGTAACCTCTCTGTTATTGTTAGTAGTCTAAGCTTGGATCTGTGCAGCCTGACTAGGACAAGTCTAGGCCTTCTGAAAAAAAGGAGACAGTTGTGTAGCTTAGAATGTTTCAAAGCCTCCAGGTGGTGGAATCAGGATTGATCTAGTGTATGAGCTGGCTCTTTGAAGCCCATTACCTGTGGTAGGATGCCTTGCTCAACCTTGATGCAGCAGGGAGGGATTTGATCTCATCTTAACTGAATATATCAGGCTTTGATTAAGACTATGCTTTTGTACACTGTAATTATTTGACCCTATAAATATTGGCTTAAATAAATGCTGATTGTCCAGAAACTATGCAGATAGGAAGTCTAGGTAGGGCAACCAGACAAGGAGAATTACATAAAGAGGAAGTGCAATGCAGGTAACAGCCAGATGCAGAGAAAGATAATAATGCTGCACAGTAAAAGGTATCAAGCCACATGGCTAAACATGGATAAGAATCATGGATTAAATAATGTGCCTGAGCCATAGGCCAAACAGTTTATAATTAATATAAGCCTTTGTGTGATTGTTTGGGACCACATGGCTGAAGGACTGGCTTGGCAGGACATAAAAACTTCTGACTATAGCTGGAGGTTGAGCAGAGAAATCAAAGTAGGCTCTGTGGTTAGTTTGTAAAATGACTAAAAGTTTTTCTTAATCAAAAAGAAAACTGTGATAAATTTGAATTATATAATAATTTCCCTGGGCTTCTGAAGATGAATTAAAATAAAAGTAACTATTGATAGAAACAGTCTATTCATAGATTATTAAAAATATTTTAGAACTCTTTATGACAGTTTATATAATCAGTATTCCAAAAGGTATTTATAGCACATGACTTTATAAAATAACATTTTGTGCAATGTTTTAAAAAGTTTTTTATTAATCATTACTAATTTATTGCTTTTCACATTCCAAATTAGAATCTGGATAAGTACATTATATAACACAGTAGATCCAATAACACACCTCAGTGGAAATGATATGAAAATAGTTTCAAAACAATATAAAATATTAACTTTTCAAACTGTCTTTGATTATACATTTGTTTAGAAAATTGATTTTTTATCTTTGTTACACTGAAATGCACAAAAAGTTTAAAAAAACTGATTAGTATTATAGAATTTTTTATTGTTTGAATGTTCCAAACTGGTTTGTATTTAATGTTTTTGAAATAAATCTATCATTTCACACACTTTCATTTATTTTCTTATCAGATTACTACCTTTTTTTCTTGTCCAAATTAATATTCTGAGTTTTGTTTGCTTTGTGTGTGTCTGAGGGGTGTATGTGTGTGGATAATGCTGTGCTCTTTCTGTATTTGTTCATTTATTTTTTAATTCACTAAATCCAACTAATACGTTTTGCATGATATAATGTAGAAACACCTACTAAAAATTGGTATGCTCTTGAGACAGTATCTTTGTAAAAAGGTACTTTCTCTCCCTGAGTAGCCTTTATTCTAATAGCTTCTAAGCTAGGAACTTCATTGGCCTATTTGCTACTAACACTGTGATTTTGGTTAGGTTGATTTTATGCATTCATCATTTCCACAGTGAGAGAATCAATACTGTGCACAGTGCTGTACTCATAGAGACATGCTAAAATGTAGTGCAAGTATTCACTCCTTGTGAGTGTTAACTATTGTAGCCACAGTGGAAATCTCTGTGGACATCAAAAGCTAGACATGTAAGAATCATGTAAAAAAAAAAAAAATTGTACCACTCCCGAGAATAGTCTCCAAAGACTCAATATTATACTTCAGAAATAAAGGCTCACACACTTTTATTTTTGCACTATTCACAATATCCCCAAAATGGAAATGACAAAGATGCTCATAAATTGATGAATAGACAATGAACAGGTGTATATATATACAAAGGAACCTATTCTTTAACAATTAAATTATTTAAATTTAAGGTATATGCATTTAGACATAAATAATCATCTTAAGTGAAGTAATCAAATCTAAAAGGTCAAAAGAAAAATTTCACGTTTTGTGTGATAAGTAGATAAGCTTTGAATTTTTAGATATATGATCTATTCATCATAAGAATTTGGTGAGGGTTAGTGGATTTCTCTGGAAGATTTATAAAAATGATTATATAATTAAACAATACATATGCATTTCTGTCATAATATGCATAAAATATATGAATTTTAGGCATAAATATTTATATTGATTGGCTAATAGATTAATGTAAGTTCAGTGTTATTTAGACTTACAACTTCATATGCTCATCTTATGCTGCTGCCTTCAATCTTCTGCATTTTCCAATTTTAATGTATGTTGCAATTGATATATCTGAAATAGAACAGCCTTGGATGAATTCTTCTTGCATCCCATAATAGTCCACTTTGTAAACAATAAACATTACTATATCACTGTTAAAAACATGGCTTAAGGAAATGACTTTTTTTTTTTTAGAATCATTGTGGTTGCCATTAGAAATGCTATCATATTACCATGCTTTACATACATCAAATCCATTTTCCAAGCCTACCAATTGCCCTCATTTTACAACTGAAAAGGTCAATCCTTCTGCTTTAATTATTATGAAATAAAGGCTGGTTCAAATATTTCTTTGCAACAAAAATGTGTGCCTGAATACAAGCAAGAGCATATATTTTTAAAGCAAAGATACCATGAAGGACTTAGTGATAAGGCAGCTGGCATACTATCCTCTGCTGAATCAATTCTTGCCCTATACCCTGTGTTTTAAGTAGCCAGATGGTTTGAAGATAATTTTTAAGTGAATAATAACCAATAGATGCAGAACGTATACAGAATACTCAGAATATTGACCAAGATTGGCAAAATAAAAGAAAAAATGACATTTGCTCCATAAAATATGGATTTTTTAGACACTCCCCATGTAAATGACTGTAGAAGAAGGTTTCTAGTCAATCTATCAGGGGTCCAGACCCATAGACTTGCAATCCCAGACTGCCTAGCCCTATGGTCTGAACCTTTCTGCCCTGCTTATCCCCCCTCCCAAAAACTGACTTATATTAATTTTATTTTGTTTGGACTAAGGTTTAGGCATATTGCTAGCTAGCTCTTTCATCTTAATTCAACCAATTTCCATTATTCTGTCTTACCATGAGGCCCGTGGCTTATCTATTTCATTACATCTTGTTTTTTTGGGTGGCTGGATCACATCTCTTTTGAGTCTGCCCTCCTCCTAACTGTGCTCTGATTTATCCTCCAACTCCTACAATTCTTGCCATGGACCAAAATAGTTCCTTTATTTAAAACAACAATAATACATGCAGGATCAACAAAGTTGTTCTCCCAACACACTGACGCTTCTCTTGTGTGCTTTTCCATAAAATTTCCCATAGTTTCAGTTCTTTTGCTCTTTGTTCATCAGTAAAATGACACCTCAAGTAGATACAGAATTGGTACATGGCCACGCAAGGAGAAAGAACAACTTCACATAAGAGAAAACATGCAGAAGGAAGTTATTCTCTGGCTGTTTTTGCTGACAGAGTCTATTATAAAGTTTCACTTTCAGAGAGCTTTTTGCTCAGTGCCTTGGAGACAATGCAGAAGAGACAGTAGATGCCATATAGATTAATTTTTTTCAAATTATTACTAGTCTTCAGTCCAGCCACTATTATTTTCTTTTCTGAGTTCTCAGGAGACATTTATTTATTCATTTATATCTTATCCAGAGTTTGAGCATCAATAACTAAGAAATATAAACTATAATGGGTTCAATTTGACAAAATCAGAATCTAATCACCATTTTTATTTAAAAAACATATCATAATCAATCATACATTACCTTTTACATTATTATTTATGGCTATTTGACAACATTCAGCATTTATTTCAGTTTTTCATTGGTCTGAAATATCTTTTCATGACCTGTTTCAAAAGTTAACAATTTACAGTCAGTTTTGTCTGGGAATGAGGTGTTATAACTAAAACTCATTCATTAAATTTAAAAACTGAAATTTCTTCTAAGTCAATTTTAATTAAGAATATTATCTATATAATAAAAAATTAATTAGGACAAATTAAGAAATACTTAAATTAACAGGACAACCATATGAATGATTAAACTTTTTAAATGTAGTTGTAGTGGCTGTAGTAATCAACAGATGTTGTGCTCATTACTTGTAATTGAGACATCCTTGCTAGGAAGAGGTTCTAGACCTCAGGAAGAAAACAACACTTTTTTTGCACGAATAAAGGAAATTCAGGGCCAAATCTCTGGGAAAGGCAGAGATATCAGAGAAGAAACACCGCAGTCAGATCTCACTGAGCTGTTTTCCAGCTTCCTCAGCCTCTCTTCTCCTGGATTCTTCTGCCTTCTCTTTCTTTCTATGCCTGCCTTAAATACTTTCTTTGTTCAGTTAAGGCATGACCCCACCACTGCCTGCCTGGGAGCCTGGAACTCCTTCTGTAAACTAAGATGACCTCTAACTCAGATAGGATTAAGGGAATAGGTCACCACACTCAGGATACTCCCTTTGCTGGGATGAAAGGTGTGAGTTACCAGTGTCTGAGCTTCCTAGACTGACTGTGGAAAGATCCATCTGCTATCTCCAAATGTTTTTATTATATTTGAAAATATTCCCACATATACCCTTTTGTGTCAAATTAAAAAAAATGGTTATAGCTAACATAAGAAAAACATATATAATAGGTACAATAATTATATACAATATATAAAAACAATAAATGAGTAATGCCCAGCACTTTAACAATTGACAATACAAAGAAAATATTTCAATAATTATCCTATTTTAATGAGTCCAAAGGATTATACCCAATTCACTTTCTTTCTAACTTGGACGACTAACTAAAAACTATTATTTTGATGTCTCTTAAACTGATACACTTTAACTTCAAAATTTCTTTTCTAAAACTGTCACAAGCAAACTATAAATATAACTATTTCATCTTCAACTACCTCAGAGACGCAAGAAGGCAATAATATTTACCCAAGAAGGCAATAATATTTACCCAAGTAAACAGGAAGCAACCTCCAAAATCTAGAAATGACAGAGATGACACATATCTGCCTGGACAGTCACCCAAAGTTCTTTTATAAAGTTGAGGCATCCATCTTCAGCCTACAGGTCCAGAGTCTCTTTTCATTTCAGTGAAGCAGGAAATCTGTTCTGCCCATTCTGGTATTGTTCATCAGACACTTTTACTTGTGTCCTGAAGAATATCTGAAAAGCAGGAACCTGAAGGACAATCTCAGCTTGTTCTGTCAAAGTTCAGAGGTCACTTTCCTTGGGAATCTGCATGTCCAGTTTAAACAGCATACTTTCAAGCAGTCAATGCAAGAACATGTTGTGGGATTCAGGTGTCAGCTGACAAGGTCAAGGGACATTTATACAGAGCACCGGGGCCCCCGACCTGAAGGGGGCGGGGGAAAAGCCCCATTAAAAAGGGTCTGCGGATACGACACACTCTCTTCCTGGTTCCGGGCTGCGAGAGGGGATTCCATCGTCCGTCCGTCTGCAGACTCCAGTTCCTGTTCAGGTGCTATTGTAATCTGTTGCTGGTACCGTGAGTTCTGGATTATATTTTAATAAATATTTTTCTAGTATTGGTGTTCTTGTGGGTAAACTCCGCCTACATCTGGCGCCCAACGTCCCGGACCCACGGGCGGGCCCACGGGACGGGTTTAAATCACACTCAGGTCAGGTTTTGAGTGTGGGCAGGGCTTATCCAGCCCCGTGCGGATTTGGTTTTGAGCGGTGACCTCCAAACGGCTTACTCCATCAGTTTCCGAGGCTCCCGGTCTGGTTCAGCCGGCGCCAGCGGCGGCTCCAGGCCTCTCAACCAGCCGCACGGCCTCGGCCCCGCTGCCGCGCGCGGTCGGTAGCCCCACCCTCCCCCAGCGCACGACCTGCCTAGCTAAAGGCAGACCCGCGCCGTTTCCAGCTGCCGCGCGCGGTCTGTAGCCCCGCCCCTCGACCAGCGGCGTAGCCGCTAGGCCCTGCTGCCTAGCTATCCGCTGCATGCGCGGTCGGTAGCCCCGCCCCTCGACCAGCAGCGTAGCCGCTAGGCCCTGCTGCCTAGCTATCCGCTGCACGCGCGCGGTCGGTAGCCCCGCCCCTCGACCAGCGGCGTAGCCGCTAGGCCCTGCTGCCTAGCTATTCGCTGCACGCGCGGTCGGTAGACCCCCCCCCCCCCACCCAGCACACGACCCGCGGCTAGCTGCCTAGCTGAAGGTAGACCCAGGCCGGTTGCAGCTGCCGCGCGCGGTCTGTAGCCCCGCCCCTCGACCAGCGGCGTAGCCGCTAGGCCCTGCTGCCTAGCTATCCGCTGCACGCGCGGTCGGTAGCCCTGCCCCTCGACCAGCAGCGTAGCCACTAGGCCCTGCTGCCTAGCTATAAGAACTGCTGTACCGCTGCTCAGTTCATTTTAACCGAGTTTGAACTGCGGTAACCTGGCTGGCTGGGTTTGACCCAGGAACTGCAGATTCAAGCGGCGGCTCCAGGCCCCTCCCCCAGCACCTAGCCCCTGTGACCTGGGACAATTGTAAATTACTCCTGTAGGTGAACAAAGAAAACTAAAACCATTCTATCTTGTAATTAACATCCTGTCTTGACTTGTGAGAATTTTCTTTCTCCAGAGATTCTATCCTGTCCGCTAAGTCCCTTTAACACCTAGGATCTGTGAATAACGTGCTGAGTGCTTCTATATCGGCCATACAGCAGGGCACTGAACGTTATTGTGACATCTTCTGACCACACAGCATCATTGCACCTGGGTTGAGGTAATGGCTGACAACTATTCTTTTGAGGAATTCGGTATATATTTTTCCACGATGGTTGACAAGTTTTTAAATGAGTATCTTGAGGTATTCAGTACCCCAGTTTTACTATTTCTCGGTCTGTTTCTGTATGTTGTGTTCCACAATAGAAGGGTGATGACTGAGGTCACGAATTTGAACCTTCAGTTAGCATCCAAACTTGGTATTATAGAATTATCAAACGCTACGGTGTCAGATGAGGTTAAGCAGATGCAGGCCTTGAATCAGCAGCTGTTGTCCAAGATATATGAATTACAGCTTTCAAACTCTGCTATGTCGAAAACGATGGATACGCTACAAATTGGCTACAACAAGCTCTCACATAATGATAACACTGTACTAGAACAATATAAACTCTGCGTAACTGATGAAAACAGGAAACTTGTTGACCACATTACTAAACTAGACGAGAAAATCACTAATTATGTTAATGATGTAGATCTGAAAATTGCTAACTCGGCGAGGTCTTTAGAACTAGAACAATATAAACTGGACAAGAAAATCATTAATTATGTTAATGATGTAGATCTGAAAATTGCTAACTCGGCGAGGTCTTTAGAAGGATTACTTCATCAAGAAAGTCAGGCTTTGAGACAGATGGTATCCGAAATACAAGAATTTCAACCTGCAATATCCAAATTCCAAGAATTGGAACCCATTATATCCAAGATAAAAGAAAATGGAGACCATATTGCAACACTACAAAAGGGCAATGATACATCTTATGCTCAGGACAGTTCAGGTCAACCCCCAATGGGGTGTTATGGTACTGAAAATACTTTACATAAAGTTGTAAACATCACGGGGATACCCCCTTCACCACCACTATTGTTCCCGGCTACTGTTCAGACAAAGATGGCACCAGGGGGTTCCTCACAATATGTAGAGTATAGTTATGAGCCACTACATATGAAAGACATCAAAGATTTTAAAGAGGCAATATCCATGTATGGTATTCACTCTACTTATGTTAAGCAGCTCCTGAATTCATGGTCTGCAAAAAACCGAATCATCCCCTTCGACTGGATGCAACTAACGGCTGCTGTCTTGGACCAAAGTCAAAATTTACAATGGAGAAGCTGGTTTAGAGAGGAAGCCAGGACCTTAGAACACCAAGGAAAAATTAGGGGTTTCCTTGCTTCTCAGGACCAAATCCTTGGTGAAGGAATGTTTGCTGATGTGAAGACTCAAACTACATATGATGAACACACTTTGTTGCTGTGCCGTACGGCCACACTTAATGCATGGGAAAAGATTTTAGACCCAGGTCAAAAAGTTGAGCATTATGCTACGGTCAAACAAGGTTTGAAAGAGCCTTATACTGACTTTCTACACAGGCTTAATACGGCTGTCAATAGAGCAATATCGGATCCAGAGGCTAGAAAGCAAATAATACTTTCTCTGGCCTTTGATCATGCTAATCCAGAATGTAGAAGACTGCTTCTGCCTTTAAAACTCAGAGCCGCACCTCTAGAAGAATGGATTCAATATACAATCAATGCTGAACCTCTCCATAGTGATGAAGACAATTGGGTAGACCAAGCCATTGATAAAGTAAGGAAGAGGAACCAAGGAATCACTTGTTTCAACTGTGGTAGACAAGGCCATATAAGACGAAACTGTACACAAAGTACTCTTGGAAACGATGCCCGATCTAGGTTTAATTCGAATAGAAGGCCATTGCCTTCTGGATTATGCAGAAGGTGTGGCAAGGGACGGCATTGGACCAATGAATGTAGATCTACCAGAGATAAAGAAGGCAACCCTCTGCCATCGGGAAACGCCTTTCGGGGCTTCCCCCGGGAAGCCCCCCAAAATCAGGCTCCAAATTCGAGGATGGCAAGATCATATCTGGTCATAGTAGAAGACCAGCATTCTCAAGACGAATAGAACACCCAACACCTGATCTTGAAAAACATACAGTATCAGATGATAACATAAATTCAAAAGAAGATTCAGAAACTCCAAAGAAAATTATGAAACGGATATTTTGGCAGACTTCGATAAATGAACAAAGACCAAAATTGGGTGTACTGATAGACAATATTTATATCCAGGGTTTAGTCGACACGGGGGCTGATGTTTCGATCATAACCCCACGGTCCTGGCATCCGAGATGGCCTTTACAGACAGTAGATATCCAATTTCTGGGTATTGGAACAATATCTCAGGTGAAACAGAGTGTGAGGTGGCTTGAATGCATAGGACCAGAAGGTCAGAAAGGACGGTTAAAGCCATATATGGCTGATATAGCAGTGAATCTGTGGGGTCGCGACCTCCTAATGCAATGGAATACCCAGATTAAAATCCCTCCTGGTTATGATGTCAGCCGAAGGCTCAACTATGTTTCCAAAAATGACAAAAATTCACCAGCCATTCAAGTTGTACAAAAGAATCGCCCTCTTAATAAGACACTCACAGCACTGCCTTTGAAATGGTTAACGGAAAAGCCTATTTGGGTTCATCAATGGCCTTTGACAAAGGAAAAACTTCAGGCGTTAGAACAGTTGGTACAGGAGCAGTTACAGGCTCAGCATATTGAAGAATCAACCAGTCCGTGGAATTCTCCTGTTTTTGTTGTCAAGAAGAAATCTGGAAAATGGAGGATGGTGACAGATTTAAGAGCAATTAATAAGGTGATTCAACCTATGGGCTCCTTACAATCTGGTATTCCCCTGCCTTCTCTGCTACCTAAAGGATGGCCTATTACAGTTATTGACTTGAAAGATTGCTTTTTTACCATACCTTTACAGGAACAGGACAAAGAGAAATTTGCTTTTACAGTGCCTACTCTTAATAATTCAGGGCCGGCTAAGAGGTACCAATGGAGAGTCCTACCCCAAGGAATGTTAAATAGTCCCACTTTATGCCAATATTTTGTACAACAACCACTAGAAATACTACGCAAGCGCTTCCCACAATCTATCATTTACCATTATATGGATGATATTTTGTTGGCAGACCCAAACCCACAGACATTAGAAACATTGTTTGAAGAACTACAGAAAGTATTGCCTAATTGGGGACTGCAAATTGCTCCAGAAAAAGTACAGAGGGGAGATTCTATCAATTATTTAGGATATAAGATAGGTTTACAAAAAATTAGACCACAAAAGGTAAAATTAAATAGAGATAAATTGAAGACTCTTAACGATTTTCAAAAGCTACTAGGAGATATTGCTCATATACGGCCCATGATTGGTATAAAGAACTATGAACTAGTTAATTTATCCAAGACTTTAGAAGGTGACAAGGGTTTAAATAGTCCAAGAAAACTATCTGATGAAGCTGAGAAAGAATTAGAGTTGGTAGAAAGAAAACTTCAGGAAACACATGTGGATCGTGTGGATCCAGACTTGGAATGCATACTTGTTATTTTACCCTCAAGACAATCTCCAACAGGAATCTTAATGCAAAGAGAAAGCATCATATTAGAATGGATATTTCTGCCACATAGGCCAAGCAAAAAGATGAAGACATATATCGAAAAAATTGCTGATCTGATTTTTAAAGGTAAATTGAGACTCCGCCAATTGACTGGAAAGGACCCTGCAGAAATTGTTGTGCCTCTGACTAATGAAGAAATTGAACGATTATGGGCAGACAGTGAACCTTGGCAAAAGGCTTGCAGTGACTTTTTAGGAGAAATTAATAATAAATATCCCCAAAACAAGAGAATTCAATTTATAAAGGAAACTAATTGGATCTTTCCTCGTGTAGTACAAGATGAACCAATTTCTGGAGCCCCTATATTTTATACAGATGCAAACAATTTAGGGAAGGCTGGCTACAAGTCTGAAAACCTAACTAAAGTGGCTCAGAGCCCTTATAACTCTGTTCAAAAGTCAGAACTATATGCGATTATTATGGTGTTGTTAGATTTCACAGAACCTCTTAACTTAATTACTGACTCTCAATACGCAGAAAGAGTTGTTTCACATATTGAAACTGCTGACTTCATTCACGATGATACAGACTTGACCTTACTATTCATACAACTACAAGATATCATCAGAGGTAGGATACATCCTATGTACATAACACATATCAGGGCACACACGGGCCTCCCAGGCCCTCTAGCGCAGGGTAATGAGGAAATAGATCGGTTGCTAATAGGAAGCGTGCTAAAGGCCACAGAATTTCATGAAAAGCATCATGTTAACAGCAAAGGGCTGAAGAAGAGTTTTCCCATCACTTGGATTGAAGCAAAGGAAATACTAAAAAAATGTGACACTTGCTCTTTCTATAACCAACCATCTTTACCTGCAGGAACTAATCCTAAGGGTACACACGGAAATGAGATATGGCAAATGGATGTGTTTCACTTTCCAGAATTCGGAAAGATGAAATATGTACATCATACTATTGACACCTATTCTGGAATGCAATGGGCGACTGCCCTGAGTTCTGAAAATGCTGATGCTGTACTTACTCACCTTTTGGAAGCCATGGCCGTATTGGGAATTCCCACTCAGATTAAGACTGACAATGCTCCAGCTTACGTCTCCCGAAAAATGAAGATAATTTTTGCATACTATGATATAAAGCATATTACAGGGATACCACACAATCCTACAGGACAGGCAGTCGTGGAGAGATCTCACCGCACATTAAAAGAGATGCTTTATAAACAAAAGAAAGAAATGAAAAAGCCCAGAGAGAGGTTGCATAGTGCCTTATTGACTTTAAATTTTCTTAATGCTGATGAAAAGGGAACTTCAGCTGCTGAGAGACATTGGGTAGTAGAAAAATCTTCTGAGTTAAATCAACCCATTTACTTCAAAGATGTGTTGACTTCCGAATGGAAGCCAGGGTATGCGCTTCGGTGGGGTAGGGGTTTTGCTCTTGTTTCAACAGGGACAGAAAAGATATGGGTACCAACAAAACTAATAAAAGCCCGCTTCGAAAAGGAGTCTCTTCCTGAACAAGAAAAGTAACTGCTCATCCCTGACATGACAAACGGATGCGTGGTAAGGAAAACACACTTAACAAACCTTGGGCAGGGTCTCTCAGCTTTGTCTTTACAGGAAAATGGATACAACTATTTTTACGGCATTGTCTAAACATTGAATAATTACTCACCTGCAATAGAAGACAGACTGATGATTAAAGAATGTACAAGACGGACTACGAGACCAACTGATACACACGTGCACTACTGGGTAATTTCTCAATTTTTACTGCTTTACATCTTGCATCTACATCTCAAAAAAAAAAATGGTCCTGATTTGACTATTAATAAGGCTGGATTTGGATTGGGAACTTGTGGCTTTCTCCCTCTCTAAACCCAAGCATATTGGTAAAGAAATATGAAAAATTCTGTCTCACATCATAAAAGCCACCTGGTGTGAGACAGAAGGCATAATATTTAGGGACCAATATTACTGTGACTTCATCTTAAACCTTGTTCCTCCCTGTTTCTGTACCTCTCAAACATCTCATTCTGTCTGCTTCCAGTCTCCTAAAGTCATGAAAGATATAAATATCTTTTGAATATCGACAATGCTTAAGTTTTCCACTGTAAATAACATTCCCTCCTATCAGCTATCTACAAAGAATCTGGAACCGAGATGGGGCCTCCACCGGAACAACTCCTGCTAGTAAAACAAAAATAGAAGAAAGAATATGAGAGAGAGAGAATAAGAGACAGATAGACAGACAGCAGAGACAAAAATAGAAAAATCAGGAACCTGGTGCGCACCAATCAATAATTGCTTTCAAGAAATAGATTATTCAAAAACAGCTGCAAGATAGCTCCTTATGATTATCCTTCAGATCACACTGCTAATTAAGTTTCCAGATGGAGTTAACCACTATCCTAAAATTGCTTATAGATGTATGTGGTCAGTCCATTAAGAACTAACCATTGTTTTAGCTTTTACAGGATCCCAAAGAGATGCCATCGCCCTTAAGTCAGCAGGAAGCAACCTTATAAACGACTACGCCCCCTTTCCCAATAAGTTTTATGATCCAAAGGTTGTGGGTAAAACTGGGTAAAAGACAAAACTATAATATAGCATCAGAGATCTTTTTTTTTAGAAGAGAGGGGGAATAGATAGGATAGATAAAGGTAGACTGTTCTACCTACCTATACTTCATTTTAGCTGAATGTATGGGCTAAGCTAAAGACAATTTGCACTGTCATAGATATCTGTATATTGATACTAATGCAAAATCATTTTATATGTTTAATTGTGATAATTTGTACATTGGTACAAAGTTTAATCTGAGATTGTTTTATGTAACCAAAGCAACTTGTACTTCGATATAAATCTGAATCTGTAACTATTATGTAAAGCTGAATCTAAAATTGCTATATTTTATGTATGCTTCTACCTTTGTTTAAAATATTTGTACATCATTGTCATGTATACTATGCAATTACTACCTTCATTTAACTATACTAGATATAATGTATGATTGCACTAGTTATGATATATGCACAAGATGTTTTATATACCTCTGTTTAGATGATATATATGTATTTACATGTCTAAAATGCTGTGGACACTTTACATGGTAAAATACCCCTGGCTAATGCTCGATAGTTCTACTAAGGGTCATTGTTCAGAGATTGTACATCCCTTATATAAGTATTCTAATTTTTAGTACAGGGTTTATTCCTTAAGACGATAAGATCTGCAGTCAACACTATTTAAGGTATCATATCCCAGTCATTTCAGATACAGGTTAGAATATCATAGATGGACAAGAATCTTCAACCGTTTCATAGACCCAGAGAATATGGCATTTAACATTTAAAATTTGGCCACGAGAGACACGACGACTCCTGGTGTCACTGCTCCCTTCACGAGATGGTGTTGAGCATCAAGGATACTCCATTGGAGTTGGTCCTTTTGGCAAAAAATGGCCGGTTGAGTAAGGAACTGTCCTTACCTTGATTGCTGACAGTACACACATGATGTCAAGCTGGATGAACAAATTGAGATAGAGACTGACGAAACCTGCCTAGACAGGATAAGACAGTCCCTTCAAAATTGTTCTGCTTGTAAAAAGATCTGTCAGATGCCATAGGCCTATAGCCAATCCGATAGATGCTCTAACGGTGCACAAATCCAGAGGTGATTGTCCAGGTAGCTGTGTTGCTGTCCTCTCCCAAATTTTGGAAGTAGCTGCTTCCATGTACTTCTGTCTTTCAGACAAATTTACCTTCCTTCTCAGGTCTTGAAGAGGTTGAAGAATAGATGTTTAAGGTTTCCACCCTAGTATCCCTTAGATAAGAACACTCAGGTGTTAGATTCTCACTTTCCCAGATTAACCCTTTAAAATAATCTATACACCCTACTATCTACCAATATTCTAGAACTATTAGATATACCTTATATAAGTTAGGCTTTGATTAGCAATTATACTTTGACCTCTCCTAGATGCTACCTCATAATAATTCTTACTGTATATAATCTTAGTTTAGAACCTTCTTAGTTAGACAAAGGGGGGAGATGTTGTGGGATTCAGGTGTCAGCTGACAAGGTCAAGGGACATTTATACAGAGCACCGGGCCCCCCGACCTGAAGGGGGCGGGGGAAAAGCCCCATTAAAAAGGGTCTGCGGATACGACACACTCTCTTCCTGGTTCCGGGCTGCGAGAGGGGATTCCATCATCCGTCCGTCTGCAGACTCCAGTTCCTGTTCAGGTGCTATTGTAATCTGTTGCTGGTACCGTGAGTTCTGGATTATATTTTAATAAATATTTTTCTAGTATTGGTGTTCTTGTGGGTAAACTCCGCCTACAAGAACAGGTTCTTGTCCAGTGGTTAACCACCATTGCCACAAAGAAAGTAGACTCCATAAGAAGTTTCTCCGATGCCTGTTTTTCACTTAAACTAGATTGGTGCTACCAGGAACAGACCAGTCTCACTGTCTGAAGAAGACCTACTCATCTAAAATATGTTTGTTTGATTTGGAAAACCTATCTAATATGACTGTGATTGAATGTAATGTCTAACTACTAACTTGCATTGCTTTATATTCTAATTAGTTGATAATAAAAACTTTCATGGACTAACAACTTGTCTTACATTATTAGATTAATTGAATAAGTATACTACCTTGAACAAGCATAGAGATATTTGTACAGTAACACAATCTCAATATACACAATTTGTATACAATATACAAAAATCCAATCCAATGTAAAATATTTAAAGCTAGTAAATTCTTTCAAAAGAAGAGTCAAAATCTATCCTTATATCCTATATATCTGTATCCCCTTTTTCTTTCTATTCTTTTTTAAACACAAATCTTGAATCTAATAATTCTTGTTTAACTTTTTTCTAACCATAACCATTAACAATTTTTAACCAATTAACCTAAACAATGACAATCATCCATAACCCATTGAATGACCAGAAACAACCTGCCCCACCTCTTGGGAATGTGGGCTCTGTGTTCATAAATTTACTTCCTAATGACTGGGGGCGACAGTATCTTTTGGAGATTCTGAAAAGAAATGTTTTGTTAAATATCAAGTTCTGAAATAAGTAGCTGTATCATTTGTTGTCCTGTCTTTATATAACAGTAAAGTATATGGCTTGTCTCAAGTTCTGGCTATAGAAGTCTGTGAAGCTGTTTCATCTCAGCGAGTTGACTTGAAATTGTCCTGAGAAGTTTGTAGTCCAAATCTGCTCTTTGGTTAGTGTTTGTCAGCTTAGTGGCTTGTCAGGGTTCATATGAAACCATCGTTGTACGGCCCCATCTTCCTTTGGGATACTTCAAGCTTACAATTAGGCATTGTCATGGATCACTGCAGAAAACTGGTAAGAGACCAAAACCCAAAAAAATGTACAGGAAGCTAAATATATAAGTATATTTTTCAGCATAGGATTAGTAACAATAGAATATTTCCTTATTTTTTGTTATTCTTCTGTCCCATATCAAGGGGCTCCTCTGATATGATACAGAAATTTTGCATTTTCCTTTAACAAGCATGCTTGATTCTAAAGAAGGAGAGAGCCACACTCCAACTCTAAAGCCAGCTTTAACATATAATTAAACTGGGACTTCAACTAACAGGAAAATAGAGAGAGGTTAAGCAATATCACCTTATAGAGTGAGTATACTGGTACCAGTAGATCCAATATTCTTTGGCTTGTAAATTTTTCTGGATAGCCTCTCTTTTGATTTAGATGTCAAGATGTCCAAAGTCTTTCAACTTCTTGAAGATGAGTGTTTCTAGTTTTCTCTAAAGACTAAAACAAAACCTGATCCCACCCTTTGTTTTATCTTATAACATAAAGAATTGTAATATGGGTGGGTGAACTATCAATGCCTATTTTTATGAAGTTTCTCTGGTTCAAATTGAGTCTTTATTAATTTTGATGGTATCCATAACTTTTTTCACCTGTGGAAACAGAAGCAAAATCCCTTCTACAATGTAGCACATATCCTGGCTTCCATTCAGTGGTTAGTACATGTTTGAAGTAAACAGGCTGATTTAGTTCAGCTGTTTTTTCTAAAGTCCAATGCCTTTCAGCAGCTGTTGTTCCTTTCTCACTAGCATTGAGAAAATTCAAAGTTAATAAAGCATTATGTAGTCTAATTCTAGGGGTCTTTGTTATTCCTATCTGTTTATTTAGCATATCCTTTAGAGTTTGATTTGATCTCTCTATGACTGCTTGCCCTGTAGTATTGTGTGGTATTCCTGTAATATGCTTTATATTATAATAAGCAAAAAATTGTTTGCTTGGCAATGGAGTTTGGTTATAGAAAGAGCAGGTGGGACACCTTTTTACAATTTCTTTGGCTTGTTGTCAAGTGAGAGAGAAATCTTTATTTAATCCTGTTATTGACATGATGCTTTTTATGAAATTTTGAGGCCTCTAGTACATTTCCTATTAATAATTTATCAGTTTCATCATGACCTTGTGCTAAAGAACCTGGCAGACCCATATGGGATCGAATGTGTGTTATATAGAAGGGATGATTACTATTCCTGATTATTTCTTGTAACTAAATAAATAATAAAATTAATATTGACTCATAATTAATAAAATAAGCCATTTCAATGTGTAGAACAACCTTTTCTTCATACTGAGAGTCAGTGACTATGTTCAGAAGTTTGGTAAAATCTATTAGCACCATCACAATAGCATATAATTCTGAATTTTGGACAGAATTATAGGGCTTTGAGCCACTTTACTTATATGTTCTGATTTGCAACATGCCTTTCCTGATTTGTTTGCACTGGTATAAAATGTAGGGGCTCCAGAAATTGGTTTATCTCATAATGTATGAGGAAGAATTCAATTTGTTTTCTTTAGGAATTCAATTCTATTGCTTTGAAGATATTTGTTGTTAATATCTCCCAAAAACCTACTGCAGGCTATTTGCCAAGGTTAACTTTCTACCCACAATTGGACAATTTCTTCATTAGTTAAAGGTATAACCATTTCTGCTGGATCCATTCCTGTCGATTGACAAATTCTTAATTTTCCTTTAAAAATTAGTTCAGAAATCTTTTCCACATGTCTTTAATTTCTTACTTGGTTTAGGTGAAAGAAATATCCATTCAAATATAACATTTTCCCTTTGCATTAAAATTCCTGTAAGAGAATGCTTAGAAGACAAGATAACTAAAATGCAATTAAGGTCTGGATCCACCCGATCTACATGTGTGTCTTGTAATTTCTTTTCCATGAAAGCCAATTCTTTCTCAGCTTCAGGTGACAACTCTCTCAGAATACTTATGTCCTTGCCACCACTTAAGGTCTTGAGTTTATCTTTTTTAATTCCAATAGTTGGTCGTTAATAGGCATTGTCTCCTAGTAATCTTTGAAAATCATTAAGTGTCTTCAATCTATCTCTCCTGATTTGTACCTTTTAGGGTCTAATTTTTTCTTGGCCTAATTTTTTAGCCTAAAAAATTAGTAGAATTCCCTCTTTGTATTTTTTTTTCCCCTGAGGTAATCTGTAATCTCCAAGCAGGCAAAATTCTTTTCACTTCTTCAAAAATTTTTTTAAAGTATCAATATTTAAATAGGCCAAGAAGATGTTGTCCATATAATGATAAATTATAGATTGTGGCTTTTGTACAAAATACTGCCACAAGGCAGGGCAATTCCGCATTCCTCAAGGGAGCACCTTTTACTGGTATCTCCGTACAGACTGAGAATTATTATAAGTGGGCACGGTAAAGGCATTTTTTTTTTACTTGTTCTTGTAAATCTATTGTAAAAAAAAAAAAAAGAATCAGTCTTTTAAATCGATAGCTATAATAGGCCATTCTTCAGGTAACAGAGAAGGCAAAAGAATACAAAACTGTAGGGAGCCCATTGGCTGGATCACCTTGTTTATCACCCTTAGGTCTGTTATCATTCTCCACTTTCCAGATTTCTTTTTAATAACAAATACAGGAGAATTCCAAGGGCTAGTTGAGTCTTCTGTGTGCTGAGCATTTAACTGCTCCTGTACCAGCTGCTCTAAGGCCTGCAATTTCTCTTTTGTTAGAGGCCATTGATAAACCCATATAGGCTTCTCAGTTAGCCATTTTAGCGGTAGTGCTATGGGCATTTTTGAAAGATCAGCAGCTGTTTTACCTTGTTTCTCTATAACCTGAATGATCTGTGACTCTTTCTCATGATACCTTCTAATGTTTAATTGTTGGAGGCCACTGGCCCCAGCCCCTCTAGGTGGCGCTATTATCTGGTGCTGGCCAACCCGCCTGAGTCGTTAGAGAGCGCATGCGCTTGATAATCTCGCGAGACTGGTCTGGTTTCTCCGCCTTTCCCGTGGCGTCATATGAGATTCTGAACTACAACCTATAGAAAGATGTTTCGTCTAAAGCAAGAGCCGTTTGGTCGTCTTAAAACCGGATGTTTCCTGCCTCGTGGTCTCTTCTCTTCCTCTCTCCCTCTCCGCCCCGCCGTGCGCACGGATGCCGGCCCGGCTCCTGGGGCGCGGGCTCTAGGCCACGTGGCGGATGGCCCGGCCCAGACCACGCTGGGGCCTAGCCTAGCTCTCTGGCTTTCCTTTTCCCCGCTGGGGGCCCGCCGCAGCGGCCCCTGCCTCTCTGCCGGCCTCTCTGCCGGCTCTCTCTCTTTCCCCTCCCCTCTCCATTTTCCGTAAGCTAAATGCTCTCCCCCAAGATACATTAAAGTTATACTGCAGAAGGATCCTAAGTGTGTGCCGTGTCTTTCCTCGCGGGCGAGAGATAGGCGCGGAACAAGTGGTGCCGAAACCCGGGAATTAACATCGTTTGCACCGTCAGGATTCAGAACTGCGGACAAGTTGCTCGGAGAGATATGTCTGAACTGGACTTTGTTTTGGGATTTTTCCCGCCCTGGAAAAGGTTTCTTGAGGCCTTGGTGCTTGTCTTAACAGCGTTACTGTTTGGGGTTGCGTATTGCTTTTACCGGTCTGTGAGATCCTCCCAGTCTTTGGCACAGCCTACCCTAAAGAACTTTGTAGAAGACAAGGCTTATAAAGATCTGATAGCTAAAGGGCGAGGCGTGATAAAGAAAGTTCAGAACAGCATGTCAGAAACCGAACGCAATGTGAGGTTAGGCGCGCGCCGTAATACAAGGAAAAAGGACCCCATAAGGATGGGAGAATTAAAAGACCAGAAATTACTTCATAAGAAAAAAGAGCCCCCCAATGAAATAAAGAATTTGGGGGAGCTGGGAAACCAGAAACTAAAGCCTAGTTCCACCACTCTGGACCCGATACAGAAACTTGAAAATTTAGATTTAAAGTATGGCTCCTCTAGTGGCTCTGATACATCAGAGCAATCAGGAGACGATGAGTTGAGCCCGGATAAGGAGACTGAACTAAAAGAAGAGGCAGCTACAGAGGGATATTATCCTGATGAGCTTCCCCCCGAGGATCAGAATGTGAGAGTTAGAAAACGACAACTGACCGTCAAACCTACACGGCCAATGTCTGCCGCTCCCCCTCCTTATGAGGGACGAGTCGGGACCCTGTCCTTTTTGTCCGAGAAGGTTAAGAAAAAGCTCAGCTTGGCCTATCCAGTGTTTGAAGCAGCGGAAGGGGGACGGATACATGCTCCTGTAGAATATGCTCAGATTAAAGAACTAGCCGAGTCAGTCCGAAAGTATGGTGTAACCGCCAATTTTACGGTTGCTCAGCTGGACAGGTTAGCATTGTCAGCCATGATGCCTGCCGACTGGCAGACAGTTGCTAAGGCCTCCCTGGTTAGTATGGGTCAATATCTAGAATGGAAAGCTTTATGGCACGAGGCTGCTCAAGAACAGGCTAGGGCCAATGCTACTGCGCTTACCCCCGAACAACAGCTCTGGACATTTGAGATGCTGACAGGGCAGGGACCACACGCGGCTGATCAGACTAACTACCCCTGGGGAGCTTATCAGCAGATTGCTAATACAGCCATTAGGGCATGGAAGGCTTTATCCAAAAAGGGAGAAGGGAGAGGTCAATTAACTAAGATCATTCAAGGTGCGCAAGAGCCCTTTTCTGATTTTGTAGCTCGCATGACAGAGGCAGCAGGTCGAATCTTTGGTGACCCAGAGGCGGCTGCCCCTCTGATAGAGCAGCTGGTATTTGAACAAGCTACCAAAGAATACCGTATGGCAATAGCTCCCAGAAAAAATAAAGGTTTACAAGACTGGTTAAGGGTATGCCGAGAGCTTGGCGGTCCCCTAACTAACGCCGGTCTGGCTGCAGCCATTTTGCAGTCCCAGAGGCGCCCTCTAACGGATCCCGCCAAGAGAGTTTGCTTTAAATGTGGCAAGCCCGGCCATTTTAAAAAGGAATGCTGTGTCTCTGAGGGGCCTACCCCCTCCTTATGCTCTCGTTGTAGTAAAGGATACCATAGAACAGATCAGTGCCGCTCAGTCCGAGATATTAAGGGGAGAATTTTACCACCATTAGAGACTACAGAGCCAAAAAACGAGATAGTGGGCCCCATGTCCCAGGGCCCGCAAAAGTATGGGGCAAAGTTTGTCAGGAAAAGCAAGAGTATGAGCCCTCCGGGAGAGCCCGACTGGACTTGTGTGCCTCCTCCCACTTCTTATTGACACCACAAATGGGAGTGCAGCCTGTACCTGTCTGCCTGCCTGAGGCAATCCCCAAAGCATGTATAGGGTTACTGTTGGGGCAAGGCTCCCTCACTAAGCAGGGACTTGTAGTTCACCCCGGTTTAATAGATCATCAGCATGCTGGTGAAATTCAAGCCTTATGCTCCTGTCCTACTGGGGTGTTCACCATTAATCCTGGAGATAAAATAGCGCAGCTAGCTCTGCTCCCCGCTTATAGATCAGACACCACAACAGGCCTCACAATGGGCTCTTCAGGACAAGACTCAGTCTATTTATTGGTTGACTTGAGACAGCGACCTAGCCTAACTCTTTGGGTTAAAGATAAAAAATTTAAAGGGGTTTTAGACACGGGCGCAGACAAGAGCATAATTTCCCCCCATTGGTGGCCAAAATCATGGCCCACTACTGAGTCTTCTCATTCCTTACAAGGCCTTGGGTATGCTTCTCACCCCACAGTTAGTTCATCTGCTCTAGCATGGAGAACAGAGGAAGGTCAAAAAGGCTGGTTCACACCCTACGTCCTCCCACTACCAGTAAATCTATGGGGACGGGATATTATGCAAGAGCTAGGGCTAGTATTGTCCAATGAATATTCGGTTCAAGCACAAGAGATTTTAAAAAAGATGGGATATGAAGAAAGACAGGGCCTGGGTTTTTCTTAGGTGCCACTGAGGCAGCATGACCTATACCTTGGAAAACAGAGGTGCCGGTATGGGTTCCTCAGTGGCCATTGACCTCTGATAAGCTTAAGGCAGTGATCGAGCTTGTTGCAGAACAGCTTGCTGAAGGACATATTGAGCCCTCCACCTCTCCATGGAATACACCCATTTTTGTGATTAAAAAGAAATCCGAAAGATGGCGTCTGTTGCACGACTTAAGAGCTATTAATGCGCAGATGCATCTTTTTGGGCCAGTTCAGCGAGGAATTCCCACGCTCTCAGCCTTGCCAAAAGATTGGCACATGATTATTATAGATATTAAAGACTGTTTTTTCTCCATTCCCTTAAATGAGAGAGATAGGCCTAGGTTTGCCTTTACGGTTCCCTCTATTAATCACCTGGAACCGGACAAGAGATATCAATGGAGGGTTTTGCCTCAGGGTATGGCTAATAGTCCTACCATATGTCAGTGATATGTTCAAGAAGCCCTTGCGCCAGTGCGTCAAAAGTATTCTAAGGTAGTTATAGCCCACTACATGGATGACATCCTCCTTTGCTATTGTGATTTGATGATTTTAAGGGAGGCTTATGTTCTATTACAAGAGCAATTAAAATTATGGGGACTTCAAATTGCAATAGATAAAATTCAGACTTCAGAAATTGGACAGTTTCTAGGGTCTAATATATTTCCTGATAGAATTGTTCCCCAGAAGATTGAAATTTTCAGGAGAGACTTAAAGACATTAAATGATTTTCAAAAATTACTAGGAGATATTAATTGGCTTAGACCTTTTTCGAAAATTCCCACTGCAGATTTAAAGCCTTTGTTTGAGATCTTGGAAGGTGATTCTAATCTTACCTCTCCCCGCAGTTTAACACCTCAAGCTAAAGAAGTGCTTAAGATAGTAGAAAATGCAATAACAAAGGCCCAATTAGCTCGAATTGATTATAATAAGCCATTTTCCCTATGTGTTTTTAAAACAAGAATATTGCCTACTGCGGTATTATGGCAAACAGGCCCCTTATTATGGATTCATCCCCCAGCCTCACCCCAAAAGGTTATTGCCTGGTATCCAGCTGCCGTTGCTCAATTAGCTCAAAAAGGCTTGAGGGCCTCGGCAGAGTATTTTGGTATTTATCCCACTGTGATGGTTTTACCTTATACCACCCATCAGGTTCAGGTCCTAGCTGCTACCAATGATGATTGGGCCATATTAACTACTATGTTTCCTAGAAAAATTGATAATCATTATCCTAAACATCCTTTGTTACAGTTTGTGGCTTATCACCCTGTGATATATCCACGTGTTACTTCCTCAGTGCCTTTAAAAGATGGCTTAATTGTATATACAGATGGCTCAGGAAATGGAAGGGGTGCTTACATTATAAATTCACAGACATTTTTCAAAGATTTTGGTCAAAAATCACCCCAGATAGTTGAATGTCTAATTGTGTTAGAAGTTTTACAAAAGTTTGATTGTCCGCTTAATATTGTGTCTGATTCCCATTATGTGGTAAATGCCCTTCAGTTACTTGAAACGGCCGGTGTTATTAATCCTTCTAGTACAGTGTCTGCCCTGTTTTGTGCCATACAAGACTGTTTGCTGCAAAGACGTGAGCCCTTTTTCATTACCCATATACGGGCACATTCGGGACTCCCAGGTCCTATGAGCAAAGGAAATAATTTGGCTGACCAAGCTACACGCCTGGTCGCTGCTGCCTTTGCTAATCCGTTACAAGCTGCAAAAGATTTTCATACAAAATTTCATGTTACAGCAGAAACTTTACGCAAGCGCTTTTCACTTACTAGACAACAAGCTCGCGAAATCGTGACACAGTGTAAAAACTGCTGTCAATTCCTCCCTGCTAAGACTGTTGGGGTTAACCCAAGAGGCATTTCACCATTACAAATATGACAGATGGATGTAACACATGTTCCGTCCTTTGGAAAGCTTCAATTTGTACATGTTTCTATTGATACATGCTCAGGTATTATTCATGCCACACCACTTAAAGGAGAAAAGACCATACATGTTATTCAACATTGCTTAGAGGCATGGAGCGCCTGGGGCAAACCATCCTACCTCAAGACTGATAATGGGCCAGCTTACAGCTCCCAAAAATTCGCCCAATTTTGTGCACAGATGCAAGTAACACACCTTACCGGGTTACCATACAACCCTCAAGGACAAGGCATTATTGAACGTGCACATCGGACCTTAAAATCCTATTTATTAAAACAGAGAGGGGGAGTAGAACTGCCCTCAACACCAAGAGTGTCAATTGCCTTGGCGTTGTTTACCATAAATTTTTTAAATATTGATGATAAATATCAAAATGCTGCTGAGCGACATTGCTCAGAACCACAACGGCCAAAAGAGCTAGTAAAATGGAAAGATATTTTAGAAAATAAATGGAAAGGCCCGGATCCTATTTTAATAAGATCCCGGGGAGCTGTCTGTGTTTTTCCACAGGATGAAAAAAATCCAGTTTGGATCCCAGAGCGCCTCACCAGAAAAATATTACAAGAAAAAGAACCTTCGCCTTCTCCAGTTGATGTGTTTGGTGACAGCAGTAGAAGATAATGCCCACCTTTTCTCTCTGCCAATGCCGGTGATGTATAAAGATTTAGACATAGCTTTAAAGAAAATAGAAGTTTGGGGTTAGAGAGAAGTTTATGTTTTAGTTAAAAATAGTTCAGATATATTAGTAAAAAATTTCTCGGCAGCCTGACAAAGGAAACAGAGTTTAATAAAACCAAAATTGGCTTCCTTTTGCTCAGGCAGGCCAGATAAAAATTCAATTTTACCATGTAACAGTTGCCAATCCAAAAATATAGGTTGGGCCATGCCTAAAATATTTTCATTTTCTCCCAATTTAACCACCAGTTATTTAGATTGTTAGCAATGCTTCAGAAATTATAGATAAATTGAGATACAAATTTGATAATTGCCTTTATGCCTTATGCTGAGATGCTCAGCTTTATTTCTTTGCAGCAGCGGCCCACATGCCACGATTTGTGCCCACACCACCGTGGTTCCCCAGTAACTCACAGACATTTAGACAAAAAAGAGATTTTAGAATCTCTGCTGATATTATAAAAATCATTGTCACAGCTGCCATGGGGGCCTCAGTGACTGCCTCAGCTAGCGCACTTTCAAAAAATAGTGCAGACTGCACAGGCGGTTAACAAATTGTCCACCCCAGTATATGGCACAATTGAGGTGTGAGCAATAACTTGCTGGCTTATACATAACCTCTATTCAATATAAAAACTTTACAAAGACAACTAATCTTTCGAAAAGCCTCTCTCAATTTTCTTACAGAGTTGGTCGTCTAAGTTTGAACAGACCCTTCGTGACCTGCAAGTGGCGATCGTCCAGGCCAATTCCACTCGGCTAGACCTGTCGCTGACCAGAGAGCTCACTCCATAAATCCCCTCTTCCCCTACTCCAAAAAGTGGGTGGGGGTGGATATATCTGACCTAGCCTTTTGCGGAGGACTAGTCATTCTTCTCTAGACGGTTTGTAGGTTCAGAATCCAAAGTCTAAAAAACAAGACAGTTTCGGCTCAAGCCTTAATGGCTCTAGACTCAGAAACCTCGATAGAGGTATGACTAATTATGATAAAGCAATAGAGATATTGTGGCTTAGACAGCTCCTACACACCTAAAGACAGCCTTGTCTATTGCACTGGATGGAGCGTTCAGCCCGTGTCCTAAGAGGTATGCTGAGCCAAGGGCATCGCACGGGATATACCTATGTCCCGAGAGACACATCATCCTGCATAAGGGTACCTGCCTTAATCCCCTTCCCAGCAAAAGGCAGAGGACAGGCTGAGGGCATCTCGATCTGTCGAGAGATTAGGGATGACCCCCACGCAAGTCCACGATGTGTTCTGGGGGATGATCACTGTCTCCACCCTCTTATAGGACTTCCTCGTTGCTTAATATTTGAGAAGGGTGAGATGTTGGAGGCCACTGGCCCCAGCCCCTCTAGGTGGCGCTATTATCTGTTGCTGGCCAACCCGCCTGAGTCATTAGAGAGCGCATGCGCTTGATAATCTCGCGAGACTGGTCTGGTTTCTCCGCCTTTCCCGTGGCGTCATATGAGATTCTGAACTACAACCTATAGAAAGATGTTTCGTCTAAAGCAAGAGCCGTTTGGTCGTCTTAAAACCGGATGTTTCCTGCCTCGTGGTCTCTTCTCTTCCTCTCTCCCTCTCCGCCCCGCCGTGCGCACGGATGCCGGCCCGGCTCCTGGGGCGCGGGCTCTAGGCCACGTGGCGGATGGCCCGGCCCAGACCACGCTGGGGCCTAGCCTAGCTCTCTGGCTTTTCCTTTTCCCCGCTGGGGGCCCGCCGCAGCGGCCCCTGCCTCTCTGCCGGCCTCTCTGCCGGCTCTCTCTCTTTCCCCTCCCCTCTCCATTTTCCGTAAGCTGAATGCTCTCCCCCAAGATACATTAAAGTTATACTGCAGAAGGATCCTAAGTGTGTGCCGTGTCTTTCCTCGCGGGCGAGAGATAGGCGCGGAACATTTAATTTCCAGAACCATGTGCTAGCTTTTGGCTTAATTCTGTGTTTGGAGGAATATTTATCTGTGTGTTCCGTTATTGTAGTAAATCACTTTCCCATAAATTTATAGCAATGTTAGCCACATATGTCTTTAATATTCCTTTCTGTTCTTCTGGTTCTATACACTCAAGCCATCTTCCACTTTGTTTTACCTGGGATATCGACCCAATACCCTAAAACCAAACATTTACCACCTGAAGGGGCCAACTTAGATGTTATGACTTTGGTAAAATTATTGATACATCTGCCCCTGTGTTCCATAAGCTTCAATAATAACATCATTTATTTGTACTTTTAATTTCGGTCTTTGTTCTTTGATAGAAGCTTGCCCAAATAGTTGCTTTATAATTCTTCCTATTTTTTTTTCTTTTTCTGTAGATTTTCTATCATTCCATGTAGTATGTCTTTTTAAAATATGTTTTAATTTTTTAAATTGTTCTGTGAAGTTGTTTCCTTCACAATGACAGGGTAAGATTGGATTGGATTTGATATTGGGGCTTTTAAAAGCCCCCTTGGGGCATTTTATAAGGGCATAAAATTACCTTCTCTGTCCCTTGTTGATCTGCATTCATTAGTCCAATGTCTTCCTTTTCCAAGCTTTCTGCATACTCCAGAAGGGAGGAGCATCCTCTTGGGATTATTCCGAACAAAAGCATTGTTTCTGAGAATGTCTTGTTTACAGTCTCTTTTTATGTGACCTTGCCTTTCACAATTGTAACATTTAACACTTTGACTTTTTCTTATACTTCTAGAAAATAAGCTCTCCCATCCAGTTATCATCACTGTCATAAGAGTCTAGATTATCTGTCTCATGAATCCAATCCTCCAAGGGTGCTGACCTTGCTTTTAATGGTTTAAGTATTTTCTTACATTGTTCATTAGCATTCTCAAATCCAGTGATTCAATAATTATTTGCCTGACTTCTGAATCTAGCACCATTCTATTCACTGCTGCAGTTAATCTGTGCAAAAATCTGTAAAAGTTTTCTTTTGGACTTTGAATTACTTTCGTGAATGATTCAATTTTCTTTCCTATTTCTTCAATTTGGTCCTAGGCATTTAAAGCTACCATGCAACACAAATCCAGAGTATGTTCATTGTATAAAGACTGCCTTTAATTATCAGCATAATCTCCCTCCTCAAGAAGTTGGTCTTTGGAGACTTCTATGCCTCTGGCTCTGCTCTTTATTCTATTGTTTTAGCCTCCTCCATCCACCATGATTTCCTCTATATAAGCAGCCCTGCCTCTAACACAGCTGTAACCATAGCTAACCAATCTTTAGGGGTGACCTGGTTATAGCATGACCAGGTGTTCAACATTTGTATTACAAATGGTGAATGGATCCCATATGTTACAATTGCTTCTTTTACTCTCCATAATCCTAGAATTTTACTGGAGCCCAACTAGCTTCTATATTATCTCTATCATTCTTCATTTTTTAAAGGTTACTGGGTATATTAATTTTGCTTAGTTTTTTTTTTTTTGTCTAATTTTAGATGACCTTGCTGAAATTGTTTCTTCATATTCCTCTGTTTGAATTTGAGTCTCTTTGTGCTCTCTCTTGACAGGCTTTTTAGAGAGCTTTTTATCTGCATTTATACTAATTGACTTTTTAAGTGATAAAATATAAATCAAAGAAAAATATTCATAATAAACAGTATGATAATCATCACGATAGTTCCATCTACCTTATTTATTGTTTCCTTCTCTGATTGTAGTACCAAATCATCTAGTGAAAGATTATATAAGTACCAAGTACCCTACATTGCTTTAGACAAATTTCCTCATTTAAAACATTGATTTACTCACCATTTGTTCTTTGTTGATGATTCAATTGATTGTGAAGTGGGGCAGCTACCTAGTGTGATAGCAGCCCAAGGAGTGGTCCAAAAGAAAAAAAAGAATCAACATACCAGGAGAAAGAGGCCACTGTCTGAAAAACTTACCCAGATGAGAGTGAAATGGAAACAGGTGTGGCCAATTTGCCTAATACTAGAGATTAACTCAGAACAGAAAGCCTAGCTAGTTGGTTATTACTCCTCTGGCTACATGCTGCTCTGGCTGGCAAGCACTTTTTGGGGGGATAGGGAGGAAAGAAATTTGTGTCTCAAAGTTGGATGCCAAGTGTTGCATGAATAAAGGAATCTCAGAGACAAGTCTCTGGGAACAGCAGATATATCAGAGAAGAAACCCCACAGTCACATCTCACCCAGCTGTCTTCCAGCTTTCTTAGTCTCACTCTTCCTGGATTCTTCTGCCTCATCTGTCTTTCTATGTCTGCCTTAAATACTTTCTTTGCTCAGTTAATGTGTGGCACCACCATTGCCTACCTGGGACCAGGATAAAAGTCATGGGTTAGATGAAGGGTAAAGAGTTAGCAAGTTATATACCTGGGCCTTAGGCTGATCAGCATAAAACTATTGTAAGCATCAGTGTGTCTCTGCTGGTCTGAGGGTCTGTGGGCCTAAACCTTGAGGTTATGCCTGACAGTCCAGGCCAGAAACCTCCTACTACACACAGGCTATAGACATTTGATTGGAAGGGGTTTTATACATAGTTGTCAGTTTTTAGGCAATTGATATCAATGTCTATCATTAAAACTTTATGATCTTTTAATACAGGGATATTTTTACATGACATAGTTACATTATTCCATATTTTTTTCTATCTGGTCAGTCCTTGTCAGGGTTTATAGTAATGGATCTTCACATAGTCACCAATATCTATGCTAAAACTATGGTATATAAAGTACGCAATGATCTCTGATGTCTAAACCACTTTTTTTTCTAGATAAATTATCATTAATTTTCATTTATCTCTAACATACCAAATCTGGTTGCTTGAAAGAAAATGCTCCATTCAAAGAGAGTTGCACTATTGGGAGGTGTGGCTTTGTTGGAGAAGGTATGGCCATGTTAAAAGAAGTATGAGATGGGCTTCTAAGTCCTATTAGCTTAAACTTTTCTAGGTATCACAGTCTCTTTCCTGTTCCCTGAAACAAGGACTTTCATCTACTATTTCAATATAATGTGTCATAAGTGCCAGCATGCTGCCTACCATGCCCACTGCTGTTGCTCAAGCCCCCAGAAATGACTCAGATGCTTATATTAACTTTATGCTGTTTGGCCTATGGCTCAGGCACATTGCTAACTAGTTCTTACATCTTAAATCAACCCATTTCTATTAATCTGTCTGCCACATGGCCCGTGGCTCATCAGTGTTCCTTACGTGTTGCTCCTTGGGCAGCTTGCTTAAATTGCCCTGACTTTGCCCTTCCTTTTCTACCTATTCTGATTCCTCTCCCTACTTTTTCTATGGTGCCTGTCACAGGCCAAAACAGCTCTTTTATTTAAAGATTTTATTTGAGATTCATAGCATACAGAAAGGCACTTCCATATCACCTCCCCCTTTCTATCTAATCAAAAAGGAAGGTTTTATTTTTAACATAGCAAAATTACATATACCAAAATAGCTATCAAGCAAGAATTATTGTTATAATATTTAGTCTATTTGTATTTAGCAAAATTAAAGAAAATACTCTATCATTTACCTTATCCTTATGAATATAAAGTTTAATATCTAATATATATTCTAAATGACTAAGAAAAACTATGCCTATAACTATCTGATCTGCAACTACATCAAAGACCACATAAGGATATTTTTACCCAAGCAAATCAGAAGTGCAAGCGACTTCTAAAATCTAGAAATGACAGAGATGACACCTATCTGCCTGGACAGCCCCCCAAAGTTCCTTTATAAAGTTGGGGCATCCATCTTCAGCCTCCAGTCCCAGAGTCTCTTTTCATTTTAGTGAAGCAGGAAATCTGCTCTGTCCATTCATCAGTTGCTTCTCCTCAAGTCCTGTCTGACAGTTTTCTCTGCAAAGCAGGAACCTGAAGGACCATCTTGGCTTGTTCTGCCAACATTTAGAGGTCACTTTCCTATGGAACCTGCATGTCCAGTTTAAATAGCATGGTGTCAAGCAGTCAATATAAGAACAGGTTCATGTCCAGTGGCTAACTGATACCATAAAGAGAATAATTTCCATATGGAGTTTCTTTGATGCCCATTTTTTCTTGAAGTAAATTGATGCTTCCAGGGGCAGACCTGTCTCACTGTCAATAAAAGTCTAAGTTCTTAAAACATTTTAAATGCCATATTCTTTAGGTCTTAGCCATGTTTGAAGATTAACTATCTAAATGAATTATATCTTTGTATATCTAAAAAAAATCTAACTAACATGCATTTCTTAATTTTACATTACAATTTTAAATTACAATTATAAATTTGTTACATAAAGATCATATCTTAAACAAGACTAGAAAATACATACAACACAACAAAAAATGAGCTTTAATTTGTATCAATAACCCAATTCCACACCAATATAAAACATTTTGAGATTAGCAGCTAGTTTTTTGGATTAAGGTAAATTCAATCATCTAATTTTTTAAAAAAATCATTCATATACCATATCCTCCTTTTCTTCTTAGAAAGAGATTAACTATGACTATTAACCACTTATAATGAAAACAAATATATATAAACAATAATCTGGGAATTTTGGCATAGTTTTATATTACTACTTCCTGCTGATTAAGGGGCATTGAAAATCTCACGAGGTTTTGAGACTGGATTAAAATCTGAAGCCTTGAAGCTGATATGGCCATCTCTTCCCATCAGAGGTTTTTTCAGGGTGTCTTGGTTGATGAAACCATATTTTCCTGCAAGCAATCCAAAGGTTCTCATCTTCTGTGGAAACAAAAGCAGAACTCTTCCAAAGCAATAAATCCTTAGACACAAATTTCAAAATCAAAATATCTTTATAATAATAATCCATTGTCTTTTTGCAGTTAGCTCATTAACAATTAAAAAATTAAACAATAACACAATAACAATCAAAATCTAGATTGTGTGACTATTTTTCATCTTTATGTGGCTTATTATATTTTATAACTCTATTTCTCTTTTTAAAGACTTTCTCTACTTTCTCTCTTTTCTCTCTGAAAACTATGTACCTTTTTTACACATTGTAACCCATTTACAGGTTTTTTTTAAAGTCTGAATCTGTTTTATTGTGAATCTTTAATCATTTTCTAACTAGAAGAGCTTTATAAAATACTATCACTCTCTTGACACATAGTTTTTGCATATACAGCTGAATCAGTAAGTTTTCTTAAAGGGACTTCATCTCTTTTCAGCAAACAGAGAGTACCCAAGAAAATGCTGCTACTAAGAAACCATCTCTGTTTCTTTTTTGTTCAAAATAAACAGAAATCTAAAATCAATCACATGCTACTGAGTCTTCTGTGATATTTCAGGAACCGGCCTGATTGCAGCTTACACTGCCTGCTGCCAGTCTGCCAGTTCCATTTTGAATGTGACCCAGAATCCTCGCTTTCTTTGTACAATGACCTGCTTCGTATGCACAATTTAAGCTGCCTGGGCTCAGTTTCTGTGATCTAGAACCCTCTCTAATCTTTCTCAGGCTTTAAAGAATAATTCACCCACTTTGGATGCCATCTTTTGCAAATGTAGAAGAAGTGGGGCGGAGGCAGACAGACCGAGGTGAAGCCCAAAGGAACACAGGTGAGTCATGGGCCACATGGCAGACATTAATAAAAATGGGTTGATTTAAGATGTAAAAGCTAGTTATCAATGTGCTTGAGCCATAGGCCAAACATCATAAAGTTAATATAAGCATCTGAGTCATTTCTGGGGGCCTGAGTGGCAACTGCGGGCCGCTAGCAGCAGGGTCTGGGCCTGTGGCCACCCGGGGCCAATAAACCCCACTACAACATGGTCATGATGTTCTTTTCACAGGAATAGAAGCAAAACTAACACAAAAACAATTTTGTTTTTAACAACTAAAAGATACAGGTTCAAATAAAACAATGTTTTGTTAAAAAAAGATCGTAGAAATTTTAGAAGGAAGATGTATTTGTGACTGGTTGGCATATAGTTCCGTAGTATTTATATTCATAAAAGTTTTATTTCATTTTCTTGTCAAATGGCTTTATGGACATGATGTGGGATGCCTTTCTGTATGATGTAAATATTATTTGGGCCTGTGGCAGAGCATTTTAAAAGAGGCAGAAAATCTGAACATAGATAAAGGGGAAGGAGGGGGGTCAGGAGAGACATTATCCAGTCACCCAAGAAACAAGTTGTAACGAAACAGGTAAGCCATGGTTCGCAAGACAAGACATCTTAATGGAAATGTGTTGAGTTAAGATGCAAGTGCTAGCTATCATTATGTCTGAGCCATAGACCAAGAGATGTGAAATTAATATAAGCTTCTGTGTGTTTTTGTGGGACTGTGGATCAGTGGATCTGGACCACCAGACAGCACACACTTCTATTACATGGACATAATGCTAAACATTAAATAGTTTAGCAGTTGGATATTCCTCTACAGTGTCACTGAGTCTGATATTTGGCTTTCATTTCTTGGTGTTAATGAAAATATCTCGATCAATTTGCATTGACTATAACTGATAGGCAGTTTTCTAATTTACATATTTAATCATATGACACTGTTTAGAAAAATATCATGAAAATCTCAATATTAAAAGAGTTTCAAATATAAAAATTTTAATTCATAATGTTTCATTCTTTTTTCTTGAGTATGTACTATACATAAAACTACCATTATGTAAGAAAATGATCTAATATTATACATTACTAAAGATTAGTGTAAGATGCTATGGAACTATGTTCTTGTATACTGTAAATATTTGTCACTCCTATTAGTTTAATAAAATGTTGATTAGTCAAGTATATAGAAAGGACGAAGAATGAGAAGGAGGAGGAGGAGGAGGAGGAGGGGAAGGAGAAGGAGAAGGAGAAGGAGTAGGAGAAGGAGAAGGAGAAGGAGAAGGAGAAGGAGAAGGAGAAGGAGAAGGAGAAGGAGAAGGAGAAGGAGAAGGAGAAGGAGAAGAAGAAGAAGAAGAAGAAGAAGAAGAAGAAGAAGAAGAAGAAGAAGAAGAAGAAGAAGAAGAAGAAGAAGAAGAAGAAGAAGAAGAAGAAGAAGAAGCCAACTAGGAGAATTCAGGTAAGCAAGAGAACAAATGCAGCCAGATTTAGAGGCAAGATGAGAATGCTACACTGAGCACAAAGGTGCCAAGCCATGTGTTTAAGTATAAATAGAAATATGGGCTGACAAAATGTATAAAAATCAGCAAATAATAAGTCTGAGCTATAGACCAATCAGATTTTAATTAATATAAGCCATTGTGTGATTTGAGTCTTTGGTTCTCAATGTAAGGGCTAGGCAAGGTCAGAAACTTTGTAGTACAATAAGACCTATCATTGTGGAGAACAGAGCATTGCTTACTTTGTATTTATATTACTTTAAGTTTCATTACCAATAATTTATTTCTCTGGTTTTTCAGAGTTTTACTATAACAGTCTTTTTTAATTTTATTTGAACAATGAAAAAGACAATCTGATAGAGTAAGCTATCATGAGTTTAGGTAGAAACATGGTGCTAGAGAAATTCATAGAAACCCATATAGTGGTCCCAGCTAAGAGTCCTAATAATGCTGAAGAGGGTATTTGAACTAGACTTGGCCTGTAGTCAGATTTGTGACTACCCTATGATATAGAACCTACATCCAGTGACTGATAGAAGCAAATGTAGACACCCACAGCCAAGAACATGGCAGAACTCTTGGAATTCAGTTGAAAAGAAGGAAGAGAGACTAGAGGAGCAAAGGGGGATCAAGAGCATGAAGTTGAATACCACAGAGACAGCTTACTCAAGCTAATTGGAGCTACAGAGTCTGGACTAACAGTTGGAAAACCTGCATGGAATATAACTAGGTCCTCCAAATGAAGGTGACAGTTATTGGGCCCCCGGGGTATGGAACCAGGATTTATCCTGGCTACCCGAACTGGCTTTTTAGAGCCCACTCCCTATGGTGGGATACCTTGATTACTCTTGATACAGGGAGGAAAGGATGGGGCCTGCCTCAACAAAGAATGTTAGCCAGTGTTGAATACTCAAGGTAGCTCTTACCATCTTTGTGAAGTGGTAGGAGGTGGGGTGGAGGGAAGGAGTTGAAGGAAAGAGAGGGAAGCTGAAAAATGGATGGTATGTGAAAGGAATATTAATAATTTTAAATATATTTAAAAATAAAACAAAAAATTCTAATTAGACAAAGCATCTGAGCGAGTAAAAGAAGCAATGAAAAGTCCGAACATATACCTATACAGATGAAAGTCAGAACGTATACCTATACAGATGAAAGTCAGAACATATACCTATACAGATGAAAGTCAGAACATATACCTATACAGATGAAAGGCAGAACATATACCTATACAGATGAAAGTCAGAACATATACCTATACAGGTGAAAGTCAGAACATATACCTATACAGATGAAAGTCAGAACATATACCTATACAGATGAAGTCAGAACATATACCTATACAGATGAAAGTCAGAATATATACCTATACAGATGAAGTCAGAACATATACCTATACAGATGAAGTCAGAACATATACCTATACAGATGAAAGGCACACATATCTGTACTCAGGAGACTAATAAAAACACAAAACCAAAAGCTGTAATATAGACTCAAAGAACCAATAAGTTTTTAAAATACTTTGGCTTAATATTAAGGGTCAAAGAAACTCCACAGATACTAAGGTTTTTCTTTTTTCCCTCTATATACAGATTGGCATGAGACTAACATTGAGGATGCTTTGTTTTCCCAGTGTGAATCACTTGGGAAAAATGTTTGCAAGAGGTTATAAGTTGGAGATAGTTCTTGGCTTTGGGGGTGGAGCATGTGTCTACTTTTCCTTTGAGCTCTTGGACTCCGTTTAATGCAGCTCCATGCATTCTCTGTGCAGGCTATCTCTGTCTCTGTGAGTTTATATGTTTATCAGTCTTGTTGTCTTTAGAAGACCTTATTTCACTGGTGTCCCCCATCTTCTCTGGCAGTTTTATTCTTTCCACATCCACTTCAGAGTTCCCCATGGCATAAGGGGATTAATTTGATGAATATACCCCACTAAGAATTGAGTGTTACAATGCCTCTCATTTTCTGATAATTTTATAACTATGGTTCTCTGCATTTGCTTTTCCCCAAGGGGAAGCATCTCTATAGATGGCTGATCAAAGCAACAATCTAAGGCTATATGTAGCCAACTGTTTTTAATACCCACTGGAGATCCATCAGGAGGGGGAGCTGGGTCCTCCGGGGGGTGGGTGGCTTTCAACTACCATGAGTGTGTGGAGTCACGAGGGGTGGAATCAGACCATGTTCCTGTTCATGGGCTGGCCCTTGGAGCCCATTCCCCATAGAGGAGCCTCCAACCCAGCATTGACGATGAGTTAATCGGATGTACCTGGAGTGGATGTGCTGTATTGGGCTGGCCCAAGTTAGAACTTCTTGCTCTTTTGGGAGAGGGGATGGGTAGATGGGGAGGGACAAGGCTGAGAGCTGACTGAAAAGGACTGAGAGAAGGGGGGGGGGGACAGGGGAATACATTGATGGAGATGACTTTTTTAATGAAAATAAAATATAATAAAAAAGAGTCATTTTCTTTTACATTTCTGTAAAGAATAGTAGTTTGGTTTTCCTCCAAGTTGCCAGCCTATTTTGTTTCATGATCATGAATACTTGATTGGTTTAGATGTGCATTCTATCTCATCTCATGGAGTGAGCCTTAAATTCAATCAGGTATTTGTAGGCTACTCCCACAAATCTATGCCACTATACACATCTTACAGTCAGGCATTGTAGATAGAAAATATTGTATCTGGGTTGATGTTTCTTTTTCCCTGGGATTATGTGTAGATTTCTTTCCAATACCATGAACACTAACTAGTCTGAAAGTGTGAAAGCTTCTGTTGGGCACCAGCTCAACTTCTTCCTCTTCAATGACTTGTATAGATGTTATCTTTAGCAACAGGACATTATAGTCAGTTTATGGAGAACAATCAACAGCCTTTGAAATAAACTGGACACTTTAAGATTTCTCATTGGATACTTTGACCAAAATTTGTTAGATGTCATATACTCTCTTTACTGAAAGATTCATTTGGTTTTAGAGGGGACAATTTTGGGCTTAGTCTCCATCATTTGGTAATTTCATTTAGATCACCTTAATAAATAAATAAATAAATAAATAAATAAATAAATAAATAAATAAATAAATAAATAAATAAATATACTTATATATATTATATTTTTTTTTATTAGGTTTCCATAGAACCTCTCAAATGGCCCTTTGGCTTATCTGTCCCTTCCTGTATTTGTACTTCTCCTTTCTTTTCCCTTACCCACTATAATTCTTCTGTTTCAGTACCTACCCTCTAATGTACAACTATCCTATGTTGTGTGATACTTTAATATAATTTGACAATACAGCTTGCTGTGAATCATAGGGTGGTGGTAGTCACTCACTGATCAAAATTAATCCATAGAGGTTTTGATAAATGTGGACCGATAGACTAGAAATCATAGGAATAACTTAGAGATGTCAGACATTCAGATAGAGAAAAGGAAGGTAATTTGTAGCTTCTTGCTGCTTCTTTGAAAATTCATTTTCTTCTCCAATATATGACCTTTGGATGTCTATCAATAAGTATAATTATATAAACACATCATCTGGCATCCAAATTAAGTATAATTATATAAACACATCATCTGGCATACAAATTGGAACACAAAATCACAAGATTGCCACTCACCCTTGACTTTATAGCCGTCATAGCTGCCTCTGCCAGTAGCCTCTCCTCCTTTGCCCCAATCCTCCTGAGCAAGTCTGGGATTTTCCTGTTGAAGCCTATCTACAACATTCTGCAGCTGTCCCCAAACTCAACAGGTGCTTGGGGTCTAAAAGTTGCCGGAGTTTGCCATCCAATGACGACTGGTTCTGACTTTAGGCTCCATGCTATCACTTCTCACCACATGTGCTTCCTTCAAATTTCTTTGTCTACTTATGGGGACTGGCTTCCTCTCCCTGTGGATTAGATGCTTCCCTAGATGCCCTTTTCTGGACTGCTGCCATACCAGATTAGCTGTCTCATATTTGCTTGGGCTTCTATTGTTACTGCCACCACCACACACTCTCAGTGCACAGCTATATGTTAGCATCTGCAGCTGCATTCAACCAGACTGTTCACCACCTTAGTTATCTGTCCAGACATGCCATGCAGAAACAGCCAGTCTCATACTTTACTGTCATTATTAGCAATTCTGGTGAGACAACTGGAAATTCTTAAGGGGAGAGTAAATACTTAATTTTTTTTTTAACCTCAAATTAAAAAGCGAAAAATACTACAACTCAGATATTTAGAATTTTTTATATGCAACAATGGATCGTTAAAATGTAACAACTAAGTGAAGTAATATTCAACTTTTTGGAATTAAAATAATGCTAATTATAATCCTTATTATTTTAGAATTTCATATTTTATCCCTAAAAATGTTGTTTGATATTGGTGTCAAATATGGAAAAAGATGACTGACAAGATAAAATCCTTAAAAAGACATAATAATGAAACTAAGAAACGTATTCACATATATACAGAAGTGTTTAAAGAAGAAGTTACCACAGCATTGTGTTATCAACATAAAGAGGAACAGCCCATGGTTAAGAGATAAATAAATCTTATTTATCCAGCTACCATTCGAGAATGACCACCAGATAATAGACATTCCCAAGGCTATTCAGAACTTAAATGATATCCTAGAGAATGTTAGATTTGAAGAAATTTAAGGAAGTAACATATTTAAGGAAGTTACATATGGTATATATTCACCTGATGAGAAGCAAAAGTTAAATTCATGGGGCACTGGGAACAAATTATTTCATAAGACAGCCAAGCTCTTTAGCAAATTATAATAATAAAATTCAACAACTATTGGTAGAATACATGGTAGAAACCTCTAAATTTTATAAGAAACACCATGTTAACTACATAAGTTTTTTTTTCTTAAAAAAGGTTTTTCTATCACTTGACAACAATCCAAGCAAATTATAAGGAATGTCCTATGTATTATATGGAGCTTCTTTGTTAACTAAACTTCACTACCTGCAGTAAGTAATCAAAGGAGTACCTAAATAAATGAAATTTGGCAAATAGATGTGTTTCTTTTTGCAGAGTATTAAAAATTAAGAGATGTACAACATGCCATAGATACATATTAAGAATTTAGGTGAGCAACTGCTTTAAGTTTTGAAAGGGCTGATTTTGTGAATACAAATTTGTTAGAAGTTATAGCCATAATTGGGATATTTCTACAAATTAAAACTGACAATGATTCAGCATCTGCCTGTAGTAAAACAAGGAAATTTTTCTTTGAATATTACAATATAAACAACCATATTACAGGTATAATACTCAATTCTACCAGGTAAGCACTTATAGAAAGATATAACTGCACTCAAAAAGATATGCTTAATAAACAGAAAAGGATAATAAAGACCCCCATAATTATATTTCACAATATTTAGTATACTTTAATTATTAAAATACTAATAAGAAAGAAATGGAAGCTTTAGAGACACATTAGCTAACAGAAAACATTAAAAAGCCTGTATACTTTAAAGATGTGTTGATCTCAAAATGAAAGCCAAAATATATGTTATGTTGGGGAAGTTGTTTTGCTTTTATTTCCACAAAAAAAGAAAACCTATTGTGAAGATAGAGTTTTCTTTGCCTAGCCTGAGATTTGACCTCTTAGAATTCTCCACCCCTGACCTATAACTAACCCATGTGCTGTTTACCGAAGCAGGAACTTTTTGAAGCTTGCACAATGTGCCCATCATGACCATTGCTCCAGGAAATGAATGTCCTCAGGGTGTCTCCTGCTTGCCCAAGACTTGCTATTGTTTCACAGAAAATATGTCACATTCCTAAACTCTGTCATAAGCTGAACTTTGTCCCTGCTCTGTTGTAACTTCCCTACCTTGTGAGCCCATATATATTCCCTCCCCTACCCAAAGTGCTGTATAAAACTTCTGCCCTAAAAATATTCGGGGTTCTTGGCTTCCCCAGTGCTATGAGTCCACATGCATTTGTATCACTGTATCATTGAACTCTATTTTTCTTTAAAGTTAACAGTGGTCATTGGCCATGGTCTTGGGGCATCTAGGGGCACCTGCCTGTTATACCTATGAATAAAAAATGATAAAAATATAGGACTTTTGGAGCTTTTATTAAATCCCCACAACAAATACTTTCATTTGTTCACACTTAACCTGCCAAAAAGAAAACATTCCAATTTTAGGGTTGAGGCAGGGTTTTGTTTTTGTCGTTCCAGAAGAATGAAGGCATTCAACTAAGGAATCTAAAGACAACTAGACAAATTAGACATCTGAAGAAAAATAATCATCCAGAGAAAATTTTCTAAGATAAAGAGTAATTAGCCTAATAGTGTATTGTATTTCAACTGGATAAAATTTTATAGATCTCATTTTTTTTCTGCTGTTCTCTACAGATATATAAGGCAATTGGTACTTATATTCCAGTTCTATTAGACATTGAATCTGGCTTTGGTATTGGAGCATGGCTCTCCTTTTCTTACTCCAACATGACTGTTAAAAAAAAGAATCCAAAATCTCTGTCTCCTGTCAGAAAAGCAACCTTATATGGCACAGAAGAAAAACCAAAATTAAAGGACTATGCAATTACTCTTATAATCCTTGGTTTTATTTGACTCTTTAAAACTTCCCTTAAGGTATAAAAGCTGTCTCAAAAACTTTCTGTCAGAATATTAATGATCATATGGAATAGCAACTACTTTTAGAAAAGCATTTTATCTAGCTTTTATTAAAAAAATTATAGGTTTGAGTCTTCAGCAGATAATCAGAAATTAAGTTGGTATACTCTGTACTAACAAATTCTGGTCCTTTAACCTCTCTGAGATCTGCTGAAAATGGATTTTAAAACTTTAAATTTTCTTCAGTGTACCATGAACATTCCAAACAACAAACTTTGAATTCTTCAAATAGAAGATGTGGCCCACAACAATGATTCAACCTGGATTGTGATAATACCAATAATATTTTTGGTAATATTTTTGTGATATTAATTGTGTTTAGGAAAAATGTTATTTTGGATAATAGAAATGGTCCATTTTCACCCACTACTTTAGGAATGACTTCAGAGAAAGCCTATACTTTCCCATTATACAAATATTGACAACAAATGATACAGCTAGCTCTCAAAAGACTTGACCATTATCTCAATTTTCTCAAGTTCCCCAATCATTACCATTGCCCTTAAGACAGCAAAAAATAATTCTAGAAAACATAACATCTACATTCACAAGAGGAAGCATTGATGGCTTTCCCACATTTAATATATTATGAGTATGTCATAGTTTAAGGGGTTGGTTAAATTTTCTATTGGTAATGGTCAGGAAATAAGATGAAAAGAGAAAATTAGATTTAGTTATATACTTCTTAAAAGGCAAAGGGGAATAAAGCAATGAAAGGTTAAAGTGATAGAATGTTGACTCTACCTGCTTAAACTAAAAAGAAAATCTACTAGTCTTAAATATTGTAGATTGATATGTTTTTTCTTATGTTGGTACAAACTTGAGAGTTTTGTTATAATATATATGTACATATATATATATATATATGTATATATATACATACACACATATATATATATACATGCTTTTAATCTTAAGATTTTAGTATATTGATAACAATAGTGTATTTCTGTCAGGACATTCTGTATTCATGTTTATACTCTTCTTAGATACTTTAGTATACTAGTACTAATTTTAAGAATATTCTGTACCTATGATTTTACTCATGTTTAATATGTTGTACTTACGCAGTTCCTTTTACAATGGAATATAAATTTCTAGTCTTTGAAAGTATCTATTGAATGTATTTATCATAGTAAAGAAATGCAATTTGTTAGCAAGTCACTTATTACAATAAAAAATGTAGTCCTTTATGTATGTTCTCAAGGTAAAACAGATAATATATTCTAGATATAAAAGAGGTCTTCAACATTTCAAAGATCCATATAATATAACAATTAGTATGTTTTAATAATACAAAGCTCTTTATGACAATGAGTCATGTTGGCTTCTGGCAGCACCTACTACTAATAATCTACTTCAGAGAACAAGACGGACATCAAATATTTCCATATGGAGTTTACTTTCTTTGATAGGCCCTGGGAAAAAGAAACTGCCCTTGTCTCAACTGCTGACACTATGCTGTCCAAACTGGACAAGAGGACATAAAAGAAAGCAACTGCTGAAACAGCTGCTGAACTTTACCATGACAAGGTTGATAGTCCTTCAAAACTCCTGCTTCACAAAAAGTCTGGCAGCTGTTACAGGCATCTAGGCCCAAGATGGATGCCCTATTGTTACAAAAGAACTCAAGTGACTCTCCAGGCAGCTAGCTGCTTCTGTCTTTTCTTAGCTTTGGAAGATACTTGCTGTGTACTTTCTGTTTAATTAGGTAATATAACATCCCTGGGTCTCTGAGGGAAGTAAGGACTAGATAGTGAGAGTTTTCCTTTATTACCACATTTAGAAAATTAACTCACACTAAATGATAAGGTGTATAAGTTTAAAAGATATCTTCAAGTAGCTAATAATGTTAGAATAGAAAATAAATTAGGTACAAAACTTTGGACTTGGCAAGATAGGACAAATAATGGAGTATATTTTTCTGAATTTGCCAAATTCAAATGGACTAAGAATTGTGAATTTAATTCTTAGCAGATAATTGTTCTTGTTACATATATATATGTATATATATGTACATATATATATATATATATATGACCATCTGAGATTCTTTTGTTGGGAATTCCCTCTTTAGAATATTACATTATTTTAATACAATTATTTGTTTTGTTGATATCTTTCTTGAGTTCTTTATATATTTTGAAAGTTATCCCTTTGTCAGATATGAAGTTGTTGAAGATATTTTCTCAGTCTACAGGCTGTTGTTTTGTCTTATTTATGGTGTTCTTTGCCTTATAGAACTTTTCAATTTCATGCTAATTTATTGTCTATCTAAGGGCCTATGCTACTGATATTCTGTTCCAGAAGCTTTCCCTTGTTTCAATGAATTTAAAATTATATCTCAATTTCCACTTAATTGTGTTCTTTATATCTGAATCATTTTGAAGACTTTGATGTCCCTGGACTTGAGTTCTGTACAGGGAAACAGATATGTATTGATTTTCATTCTCTTACATGCTGACATCCATTTAGATCATTAATTTGTTGAAGATGCTTTCTTTTCTCTTGTATTATCTTATTCTTTTTCTAAAATCATGTTCCCATAGGTGTTTGGATTTATATCATGTTCTTTGATTTGATTCCATTATTCCAACTGTCTTTTTATGCCTATACCCTGGGGTTTCAATTACTGTAGCTTTGTAGTAGAGCATGAAATGAGAGAAAGTAGCACATCCAGATGTTTCTTTATTGTACAGGTTTGTTTTGACTACCTTGGACTTTTTATTTTTCCATATGAAGTTGAGAATTTTTCTTTCAAAATTTGTAAAGGATTGTATTCAGATTTTAAAGGGGATTGCATTGAATCTGTATATTTCTTTTGGTACATTGATCATTCTTATTATGTAAACTTTACTGATCAATCAGCATCGATGATCTTTCCATTTTCTGATATATTCTGCAGTTTCTTTCCTCAAATACATGAATTTCTTTAAAAAACAAAAATCTTTTACTAGTTTGGTTAGAGTTACACCAGGATATTTTTGAAGCTATTGTTAAGGGTGTTGACGTTTTGATTTTTTTCTCAGCCCATTTGCCATTTGTATATTGGAGAGATGCTGATTTTTTTTGAGTTCATCTTGCATCCAGACACCTGATTAAAGGAATTTACCAAATGTAGGAGTTTCCTGGTAAAGTTTTTGGTGTTACTTACATATACAATCATGTCATCAAAGAAAAATGATGCTTTAAGTTCTTGTCAATTTGTATCCCCTTGAATTCTTTTAGTTGTCTTATTGCTCTAGCTAGAACTTGAACTACTGTATTGAATAGACACAGAGAGAGTGCACAACCTGGCCTTGTTCCTGATTTTAGTGAATATTTTGCATTGTCTTCATTTAATTTGATATTGGTGTTCAGCTTGCCATGTATTGCTTTTATTATGATTAGATATGTCTTTTATATCTTATATATACAAAACCTGTCATAAATGAGAGATTTTGTCAAAGGATTTTTCAGCATTTAATGAAAAAATGCACATATTTTTTCTTTTTTGTTTGTTTATATGATGGATTAAATTGACTAATTTTCATATGTTGAACCATTTTTGCATCTCTGGAATGAAGCCTACTTGGCTATGGTGGATGATTGTTTAATATGTTCTTTGATTTGGTTTGCAAATGTTTTATAGAGTATTTTTGCATCAACATTCATGAGTGAAATTGGTCTGTAGTTTCTTTTGATTGCTTAACAGTCTCTGAGAGCCTGTATCATGATGCATAAGTTGAAGGACCAAATAATGAGATAGTTAACAGGGAGTGGGGTATGATTTTTAGACTTCCAAGCCCATCACCATTACCATATCTCCTCCAAGAAGGTCAAGTTCCTAATCCTTCACAAATGATTCTACCAACTCTTAACTAAGTATTCAAATATAAACTTACAGGGATATCTTATTAAAATTTGTAAAATTGTTGAACAGAATACAGTGAATTAGAAATTTTTGCTATATTTCAACAACTTTCAAGTAATTTTGATATAATTCTGATACACTCAAAATTTCTAATTTTGATTATGCATTTATAGTCTTAATGTTGAATAGAACAGTTCAAGTTACAGTGTATAAAGAATAGTGTTGAATCAGCTGCAGCAAATTTGAAAAGCATTTGCAAGGTCAGGGCATTCCTCATGTTTTGTGAATATTCATAATTAAACCACTGCCATGGTAAACTTCAAAAAAAGAGAGCATGATAGAAAATGAACTCAAGTTGCATAGCCAGAGATACTTAGAATTACAGTCTAGAAAATGTAAAAGGTTATGTTTTGAGCTGATATATTCTTCATTGAATGTATATTTTTACTGAGGAAGAATTATTGACATATAGGGTAGAATAAAATATGTCTAGGAGAAAATGTCTTATTTAGTTCCATGGTGTACTACACTTTAGTCTCAAAAGTATAGAAGAAATTGTAACTTGCCTTCCAGTTAGAATGTCCAGATGTGACCTTCACAAATTTAATTTCTTTTATTCTTCTGAGGACCCATCTTACATCTTTAAGTGTCTCTCTTGTCAGCACCACCTGTCTATACACTGTTAACCCCTAGAAAGTTCATCTTACTCACCAGCTGGGGAAATCTAGAATTTTATTCACTGAATCGAGTAATTTTCCCCCTGAAGCAACAATGGCAATCATTTCTGATCATTTTTAATAATATAATTAACTGTTTCTAATATTGAAGTGAACAATTATGTGTGGCAGTTTAGTATGTTCAATGTTTTGAAAATATCTATTGCATATCATGCTAAATAGAAACATAAGAAAGCTGCATATTATAAATTGATAGCACATTAATTTACAGTAACATATTTTTAAATAAGTAAATTAGATAAACTAGAAAAGTTTAGGTATTTTAAATTAAAATTGATATTGAATAGAACAATAATACTACACTGTAAAAGTCACATAGGGTTTTACTGTTATGTTTGATATTGGGTACTGGTTAAAACTTGTAGAGGGCATTAGCAAATTATTAGTTCACCTGAAGCAGTTTGTCAATTATTTTATGCAGTTACTGAGACATGTAGAAGAAACCATTTCTGTTTTCATGATATCTGCAAGCTAACAATATTTGTTATTTCTGCAGAATCAAGGGCTCTGATACTACTAAGTCTCTGTAACTCAGAAGAAAACTGTTTATAGTGTGTACTCACAAGATAACATAGGCCAGAAAATGGGATTACATATATTTTTGAGATAACTTTTTAAAGTTTGGAAAATTAAAGCTTTTTTAATAGCTACAGGAAATTTAAGACCATTAAGACCATAGAGAAAATAGACAGTAAGATACCTCTGGTAGGATCAAATTAGTAAAAATGTCAATTTTAACGAAAGCTATCTACAGATTCGATGCAATCTCCATCAAAATTCCAACTTATTTTTTTTACAAACCTTGAAAAAATTACTCTATATGGAGTAACAAGAAACCCAGGATTTCCAAAAGAACCCTGCTCAATGAAAGAACTTCAGGAGAAGTCACCATTCCTGATTTCAAGCTATACTATAGAGGGTATCTCTTAGAAGCAGACATATATCTCATGGAATCAGAGAAATAATTATCGTCATGAAACATAAAATTTAACTAGGTGGCTTATCAAGTACAATAAGAAAAACAAATACAATATAACAAAAGTGTGTTGGAATTGTGATTAGCCAAGTACTAAAACAGGGGATAATGTTATATTTATTTAAACGGTGATTGTTATAATATATTGATCTACATTGAGAAGAAGTTAAATTATCAGTGTCAAGATATAACTAAAGAGCTGAAGGATCAGATTGAGCAAAAACTCTGGTTTGTTTTTTGTTTTTGTTTTTTTGTTTTTTTGTTTTTTTTTGTTTTTTTACAATAGATGAGTTAGCAGAAGAGAGTGTGAGCAATAGAAGTTTCATCTATCTTAGTATGTGTGTCTGTCAAATAACTAAAGTTACTCTAGGTTCTTTCTGAGTAGAATAAAATAAAGTCAGGATTCAGAAAGCAAAATTGGAAGAAAGGAAAAAGGAAGATGGAAGAAAAGTAATAAGGAGGAGAAAGAATGAGAGGAATGAAAGACACAGAGGGAGGTGGTAAGATAGAGATCATGAAAGGGTGAGAGGAGGAGGTAGACAGGAAAGTTAATAGAAAAGGAAACTTTCATGTTTGTAACAATAATAAATATTTAAGAAGTTGATCTAACAACATACTAAAGAGAAACCTAGGAAGCAATAAATATCATAATATATTAGATATTCAGTGTTACCCAAAAAGTAGAAACAAAGTCATAATTTTGGACAGCTTCTTTAAACACTTTAATTATGAGGAAGATCAGGCTTCAAAACTAGGTACATAACTAATAACAAAATCATAAAAAATTAATGGTAGAATATATCCATATATTGTCTAAAACTGTTCATTGAAGGTATACGGAAAGATACTCAGATTCGAGAATGGATTAAACTTGGAAAAAAAACACAGAAACATGAAGATCTTTTCAGATAGTAGAATGGGGTTTGAGAAATAAAACGTAATTTAGAATTTTGGTGACACCATGTACATGTAAGTAAGGCCAAGAAATTAGAGCACGATGATAATATTTCTAAAGTATTAAAGGTAGGTGTTTTAAGCAAACCCTAGCTTTAATATAAAATAGATCATGATGGGCAAAGAGGAGCACAGAATGTTCCTCTGAGCTGACTATTATGCATTGTCTGCTTCATAATGAGAGGAAAATAAAATGTTGGCATCGATGTTAAAACTCTGAAAATAATTTGAAACTGAACCTGAATCAGATATAATTTTATAATTATAAATGCTAGGTATTTTATAAGAACAAAAATGTTTATGATTATGGATGTTTACTATTTTATATACTGAATTTGGGAAAAAAAATTCTTGTATCCGTGGAAGCCACTATGAGTATAAAGGTGAGGGATAATGTATGTTAATCACAGCATTTATCCTATCATTCTATATTTAAATATTTTTTTTGTTAAAATGTATCAACTTTATGTAAAAATTTCTTTTTGATTCTCTACAGAGCCCAATAACATCTGCTTTTCTGAATTAGTACTGCAACTGACTGAGTGAAACAATCAGATCTCGCCTAAAAACCAACTGAGCAGGATACACAGGGATGAAGCAGGTGAGCAGTGAGGAATAATCTAAGAAACAGCCAATACATATTGAAAATTAACTTTTAAATCACTTTAAAACATTATTTAAAATAAAACTTTGATTTATGATAATTTACATTTATGTGCTTGAGCATAAAGAGTAAATAGGTGGAGCAGGCCACAATATTTCTAATCTGAAATCCTAGTGCTCTGAAGCCTTATTAGTTTAAGGCCATCTTTGACTATTCATCAAGATTTAATCTCAAACCTCAATTGATTAGTGAATGGTAAATAAAAAATTAAATATTAATATGAAAAACAAAATCCCAGCACTGAAAATTCTGTGGAAGCAGGCAATACTTAAAGTAGTTGTATTAAATTACAAGTAAAATAAAATATAAACATTAAAGACAAAGAAAGTTAAATGAATGACACAACATTCTTAAAAAAAGAAAAATGTCTATGTCACGTCTGAAACTAAATGAATCTGAATGGAAAGACTACTGTTGGTTTCACATTATTTTGAGCGAAACTAAATGCCAAAGTTAATGTAATCAGTCAATTATGGATTGCAGTGTCCTGAAAGAAAGCTTTCTTCTAAACAGGTTCCTCAAAAGTTAGCATTTACTGTAAGAAAAATATCCCCAACTAAAGAGAAGGGAAGAATATGAAAGTGTTAAAGATTGAGATAAATATCTCTTTAGCTTTTACCACCAGTCTCTTCAATATATGTAATAAATATTGAACATAAAAAGAGAATTATATTTTAATAACAGAATACTTGATTAAAAACTAAAACATAGGATATAAATTATAAAAAATATAGTACACAGTAGTTGTGGCTACTTCTGTATTGTACATTTCAAATGCAATTTTAGAATGTTTATATAAGGAATAATAAATATGTGATTGTTAATTTATAGGACTAGAGAATTTTAAATAATAACTTGGAGATTTTAGTGTCTACCTTGTGAATTATTAATTATAATTTAGATATTAATAAACCTTACCAGAAAAAATGTATTGATAGTAATTTGTTGTTATTACTATTTAAGGTAATATTGTAATAACTACTGAAATGTTTTTTTACTACCGTGCATGTTGTTTATGTCATTTGTTGCTCTATTTTTGTATATACATCTTTCCTTATAATAACAATGAAAAATAAGAGTATGGGATTTGAAAGACCAAGGAGATAGGACAAAATCAAATAATAGTAGTCTATAAGACAAAAAAGTCTAATGATAAAATGAGTAATAAAGATATTTTTCTATATTCATAGATCAGTGCTTTGTTCAACTATCATCAGAGATACTTCTTGTAGCAGAAGGAAACTATATAGAAACCCATAGACAAATAGAACCCCCCCCCACACACACCAAAATAAAACACCCAATTTATGCAAAAGTGAGAAATTTCAGAAAATTCATTTTTTGTTTGTTTTTTGAGACAATGTTGTCTGTGTAACACTCATGGTTGTCCTGGAATTCACTGTGTAGACACTATGTAGAACAGGTTGGCCTCAAATATAGAAATCCACCAGCTCTGCTTCAGCTAAAGTTGTATGTCATCACTTTCCCAGAGTACAATCATCCTTTTTTCTTATTATTAAATTTTTCCCATTTATACCACTGATTCCCCTCCCTTCCCTCCTCCCAGTCCCTCCCAGTCTTCCCTCAGCTTCTACCCACCCAATCCCTGCATCCTCTCCCCAAAGAGGGCAAGGAGTGGGTCAGTTCTGTCTGGCATATCTATTTGAGAAAGTCAGAGTCACTACTCCCAAAATCAAGGCTGGGCTACGTGTTCCACTGTAGGGAATGGGCTCCAAGAAGACAATTCATGCACAGGAACATAGTCTGATTCTACTGCAAGAGGATCCACACAGTACCCATGGCATTTGACAGTTGTCTACCATTGGAAGTTTTAATTCCTTTCTCTGAAGGTTCCTCAGTGATTGTTTCTGAGTCAGTGAGCTTCCAACAGGTTCAATGAAGAAGAGGGTAATCCTCGTAATCCTCATCCCTTTGCAAATATTCTCCCCCCTCTCTCCATCTGAACCAGGAATTCAATCTTCTGCTTAGCTGTAGATCTCTACCTATGTCTCTATTCATTGCTGAATGAAGGTATTATAATGATAATTATAGTGGTCATTCATTTGATTATAGGGAAAATCCTGTTTAGGCACCCTCTCTACTATTGCTTGGAAATCCAGGGATTTCTTTTGGATTCTTAGAGGTTTTCCTAGTACCAGCTAGATCATTCTTAAATGAGAAACTTTTATCAAGTCCCTCTTTTGAAATATCAGAAAAACAGGTAGAACAAGAGATACATAAAATATAAGAGTCAGAGTGCATGGAGGACACCAATAAAACAAAGTCCTCTAAAACATCACGAGCAAAGCTCCTATGAATTCACAGAGACTGAAGCTGTCTGCACAGGGCCTACACAGGTCTGCACCAGGTCCTCTGTGCTTTTATTATGGTTTCCAGATTACTGCTTTTATGAGATCCCTAAGCATACAAACAAGTGGGTCTCTAATACCTGTGCCTTTTCTTGGAGTCTTTTCCTCCTGTTGGTCAGTCCTGTACAAGTTTATTGTACTAGGTTTTGTTTTATTTATTTTATTTTATTTTGGTGTGTGTGTGTGCCTTATTAAATAAAACCTCTTCAGTATATATAATGTTACCTTTATGTGCTTTAAAGACTGATGATTTAGTAACATATAACCAGTTTGTTGTTCTTTCCTGGGAGTTAGTATTTATACCACTATATATTCTGTACTTAGACATAATTCTTTGTTTGGAGTTAAGATCACATGACCTTTTCCCTAATCCACATCCCCTTTGACATGTCTACTGTTGATGCCCTTGTTCAGCTCATGTGTGAACAGTCATGTGGGAGAAACTATATTTATAGCTTCTGACATTACTGGAAGGCACAAATTCACTGAAAATTCCTCACTAATACACAGGGCATTCTTTCTCTTTTTTGGAAGCTCCACCATGACTGTGTGGCTGCCTTCCAGCATGTAAATGGTCTCAATATTTATTTTCTTCATTAGATGAGAATATCATGCCATTAATAGGTCTTTGATTTTAAGCATTCATCAATTGTCCCTGAGTCTATTCTTAAATCTTTAACTAATAAAACAAAAGCCCCACAATCCTCCATTTCCTACGTATACTATAATAACACTGCCATGATTGAAAAAATTTTGGTAGTCCTTCTTTCCAGTTTTTTTTTATCATCATATAAGAAATTATGTTCCAATACTCATATACAGATATGTTGGTTTAGCAGATTCATAGAAGTTTAACAAAAAAATAGACAAAAAGACATGATCAAATAACTGTAGAAGTTTAACAAAAAATAGACAAAAAGACATGATCAAATAACTGTACTTTTAAAGTAATTAATTTCCAACAGTGAGATATTGATTGTCTTTGTGCATATTGCTTATTAATTTGGTATTTTTCTTCCTTTTCACGTGTACTTTTCCAATTTGAGTATGCCTTAATTGTTATAAATTTAATTAGTTTGTTTGACAGTAATATAACATGTTTTATTATATTAACTTGACTATCCACTCACCTGAAATACCTTTCAGTTTTGATTTAATTTTGTTTATCCATCAAGAACAATTTTTCTGCCTATATATTCTCAGATGTTGGTCTTCCACTGTATGGCATGTAATATTAAAGCTTATAATCTTAAAGAATATTGTTTTTCCTTCCCTCTCAGAAATAAATAATATCCAAAAGCTCCACAGGTACAGATAGAGTTTCATGCCCAATTCCCATGTTGATTCTACAATTTGGTCTGGCTTGATGCAAGGACAGAGTTTTTTTCACACTGTTGCAATTGTTATTATTGCATGAATTCTACCTTGCCTTGTTAATAAAGACTTAGTTCCAGATACTTTGGGAAAGTTGAAATATTAGAGACAGAGAAACAAACCCAGCCATTTCTGATCTAGCCCACTCTTCAGGCTGAAAAGAGAAGATCTTGTCTCCATGAATCCTCAGATTGAATACCTCTGAATCTTCCAGGAAATGATGTGGACGTAAAGTAAAAACTTCTTTCCTCTTCCTTTTCAACCCAACCACTTTACTTCCCCAATCAACTTTCCTAGTGCTAAAATTAAAAGTGGATGCCACTATTGCTTAGCTCTATTATGCCTTGAACTCATAGAACCAGAGGATCTCTGTCTCTCTAGTGCTGTGAGTAAAGGCATGGGTCACCATTCCCTGACCTTAATGGCTTGGCTCTGTATTCTAATTTTCAGACAAGAATTATTAGATATATAACACATTGCCACACATTTCTTATTCAGATATGCAGGTGAGTTGATGTTTCTAATAGACAAGGCTTCTTAGTATTTATACTTTAGCTATGGCTTGTACAAAGTTTTCTCTATCTACTCTTGATGATATGTACAGCTGAAGTGGTGGCAACATAATGTAAATATTTCATTTGGGGCAGAGAATGTTGCAGTTTATTACACTCAGTTTCTGTGACAATGTGAGTCTCTATTCACAATCTATTGCAAATAGAAGTTTATTCAGTGGGGTTTGAGAAATGAACCAAATAAATTTGAATAATAATGAATCATTAGAAACAGGTTTTTGTTGTATTTTTCACATATTTTAAAGCTCATTGGCACAGCTCTATTTATTTAAAAAGGTGATTATTTTATGAAAGTATTATTAATGTATGTGTTGCTTTGTGTGTGTGTGTTTTTCAATTCTTACTAGTTTTCATCAGATAGATTATATTTTTTTATTTATTTTAAATATACCCAGCACTGATCCCCTTTCCTTCCCTCCTCCCAATCATTACTCCGAATTCCCTCATTCTATTTCTCCATATTTTCCTCAGAGAAGGTGAGGACTCCCAGGATGAGTAAATGTAGCCTGGCATATTCAGTTGAGGTAGGATCAAGCCCCTCACCCAAGTATCAAGACAGAATTAGATGTTCTATAGGGAATAGAGTCCAAGGAGTCAGTTTACTCACTAAAAATAAAATCTGGTCCACTGTCAGGAGTTCCACAAACTGCCCAAGAAATTTGACTGTGTGACAGTATTCTTAAAATTAAAAGAATGTTTATAAAATATATAAGAAATCAGAAATAACTTACGAAAAGATAAAAACTTCTTTTAACTGTAAAATCATCAATAAGAGTGTAACCTCTCTCTATTAAATTATATTTATATTACATATATTTACATCATATGATTTTACTTTTGCATGCTTAGAAAAATGCAATTTTAATACTTTAAAAAGAGACATTAGACAATATATCAAAGTCAAAACAACTTTATGCATTATGTCACTCTGTGTGGGTGAAGATTGAGAGGTATTTATAAACTGTCTAGTTGTCCTAATTACATCCCTTTTCCTCAACTTTATAATTAATTGAGTTTTCATGTAGTTTGAATTAGGTGAATAATGACAGTAAGGTAACAAAAGATAATATCTGGAATCAAAATTCACAGAAAGTAAATGCTTAAGAAACTTAAACTTACTTATTTTCGTTGAGAAAAGTCTTTATTTTTAAGGACATTTCCTCTGCACTGTTATATTAGTTCTACTTTGATGTGTGGTTAAAAAGCTACTTTAGAAGAACCTGACCACTAGATATCATCTTTAAGAGTAGAACATGTGCACCTAGAGAAAAATGGCACACTCAAGTTTGGTGCTCTCTAAATGTAGAATTCTCCACAAAATACATCAGGAACATTCATTTCAATTGAATTCATTGAGGACATACATAAGATTATAAAAGCAGACTTATCAATGACTAAACAACTCACATGCAAGCACAAGTGAATACAAGCCTTTTCTGGACTTGAGTTACCTCACTCTGGATATTTTTTTTTCACAATCAAATCTTTTACATGAAAATTTTATACAAACAAGCTACAACCCATATAACCCCGGAGGCTAAACAGACTGAAAGGAAATTGTGAGAAGGGATGTATATATCTTAGAAAAGGAAGTAGGAATGATTCATTGTTGTATGAGTAAAGGAAACTCAGGGCCAAATCTCTGGGAAAGTCAGAGATATTAGAGAAAAAACCACACAGTCAAATTCACCCAGCTGTTTTCCAGTTTCCTTAGCCTTGCTCCTCCTGGCTTCTTCTGCCTGCTCTGTCTTTCTATGCCTGCCTTAAATACCCTCTTTTCTCAGTTATGGTGTGGCCCCACCACTGCCTGACTGGGAGCCTGAAACTCCTTCTGTAAACTAAGATGACCTGGAACTCAGATTGGATTAAGTGAGTAGGTCACCACCTCCTGGATATTCCCTGTGCTAGGATTGATTAAAGGTGTGAGCTACCACTGTCTGATCCACCTAGACTGACTGTGGGTAAATTCCTCTGTAATCTCTGAATGTTTTTATTATATTAGAAAACATCCCACAATGCATTTATCTAATTATTCTTTATCAATAAAATTTAAAGTCTAATATTAGGATAAAAACTTGAGTGGTCAAAGAAGTGGGCAAGAATCTACTATACTTCCATTCCTCCATCTGAAGGTTGCAATCTTCCCTAAGCCAAGCCTTACTCCTTCCTGTCTTCTATCTGACCTCAGTTCTCCAAAACCTCTGTTTAATTTTGGTCAACTAGTAGCTAACTAATTTGAAACATCCCACAAAGCTTTATACTTTGAATAGGATCTAAATAAAAATGGAAAGCTTTAATTCTAATATAGTAAATACATATATATATATGAAGTTGTTCAATATCATTGACAATAGAAAAGTGGAGATCAAAATGATATCCTATTAAATGCATGCCAGAATGGCTAAGATTAAAAAAAAAAATAGTCATAAAACTCAAGTAAAAGTTTATCCTGGATAGGATGTGTCATAATAAAAACTCCTTCATTGATGGTGGGAATGAATATAAAAACTTTACAGGCAGTTTGGAAGTTGGTATTGCTGTTTATCAGAAAACTGTGATTCAACCTGCTCCATAACCCAGGTGTACTACTATCAGGCATATAGTCAAAGTAGCCTCAATCATAGCACAAGGACCACAAGGACACTTGCTCATAGTAGCATTATTTGTAATAGTCAGAACCTGGAAACAACTTACATGTTCCTCTACCAAGGAATGGATAAATAAAATGTGATATATTTACACAGTGGAGTATTACTTAGCTTCTAAAACAAGGACAGCAGGAAATGTAAAGGCAAGTGGATGAAAGTAGAAAAATTCATCCTTATTTAGGTAAACCTACCAGAGAAAGACAAATATTAAGCAAATTAAAACTTCATTTTTATTCGCTTCTCCTTTACTATTTTATCATGACAATATTCACAGTGAAATTGTCTTATAATTAGATAGACATATTAGAAATTAAAATTTTTTTAAAAATTATATCTACTAAATTTAATAAAAACAAATATAAATTATTGTTAGGAGATTAAATTATGAAATTATTGTATACATAAAACTGCAGGGAAAAGTATAGTGTTTCTGAAGAAAGATTACTTAAAAATATTAAATCATGGAAATAATATGTGAAAGTTTTATATCTCTTCAGTCTCCACCCTCTTTTCCAAAAAAGGGAGTGATCATATCGGAAACTGTCAGAAAATTCCATAATTTTCTCATGTTTTTCCATTTGTGAAAAAAACAGAATCCCTAAGCATTTTGTGTTTATATTTGAAACCTAAACAAGCTTTAACATAATAGAAACAAAGGTAAACATAATAACCCTGAGAAAAATATCAACCATGGTAGAGCCTGGCAGTTAGGTATGACAGGTAAGAGCTTATTTGGCTTCTATGATCTCACTAAATCAAAGTAATGGAGTCTATGCCATGGAATAATTATCTCTGATATGCTGCTGGAAAGTTATTTATGGTTTTCTATAAAATATGCTGCCAAAGATCTCGGTGGTATTTATAGAGTAGCCTGGTTTTAAGTACCTTGTAGAAGACAACATTTTTAAATAGTGAATATAAAGTAGGCTCAGCATTTTCTCAGTGAATGAGTCTGGTGTACATTTACTTTGATGTGAATAATGAAAAATGTATTTGAATGATGTCCAGTCTTATTGTTTGTTTACTTTGCAATCCATATTAACAAAATAAAATACAATGTCCCATTTAGTTTGTGTTCTCACATATAAAATTATAATCATAGAAGCACAATGAGAAAGCTGTTTGGAAATTATCTTCATATGCTGATAACACAATAGTTGTTTTAATGCCAATAAACTTTTACATAAACTAAGTGATAAGTATATTTTGATGATATGTCAAATACACTAGTAATTCTATCTAATGCAGCTATTTTCTACTATGTGTAATTATTAATCTTGTTAATACACTTTCATTCTTTTAGATAGAAGAGAGTTGAAACAAATTTCATTTACTAATGGAATTTTTCACCACTTAAGAAAAAGAAATAATTATAGGAAATCATACTTAAAGAATGTCAAAGTACTAGAGTAATTTATCATAATTAATGACAACATATACAGTAAAATTATGGAGTTATTTAGTGTCTTAGATCTCACACAAACTACATTATTCTACTTCAACAAAGAAATAGGAAAAAGAATAACATGAATAACTAAATTATGTTTTCATTTCTATTTAATTTGTGTGACATAGTGTTATTTCAGAAAGTTTTATGTACTTGAATGCAAGCATTTAGAAAATAGAGATATAATCAGATTCCCTCAGATCTGGAGTTTGAATGGCTAACACAATATATGTGTGCTGAAACCAATCATCGTGATTGTATAGCAAGTTTGGATCCCATTTTTTCTAACATTTTTTGCTAATTCCTTTGAAAAGAAATTTATGATTGATATAATGATACATGATTGGACACTAAATCATAAAATATTTTAATGATGGAAGTTGCTTTGAGCTCCTCATGACAAAAGTAAAATAAATCAAAGCAGAAATCATGAGGTATTATTCTTCAACTTGTGATTTATATATTAAATATATTTTAAAAGCATATTTCCCAGGTATTTATTTATCTGTCCCAATAATGGTGAATTTAAAATGCTCTAAACAGACAGACAAGTTGCCTTTCACAAGGCCATCATTCACAACAGGACAAAACAAAAAGTAGGCATGTGTTGTGAATAATCTTCAAAATAAAAAATTATGAACTAAGCATTGAATTATGGAAAGGAGAATACATATGTATCTTTATTACTGTTGAATCAGTAGAATCTATATAAACATATTTTCTTTGGATATGTTATAATTAGTAACTTACAGTAGAGAGAAGATATTTTGCTAAAACTAAATAAATAACATTTTTTTTATTTAAGATATTTAGTTTAGTCTACATACTAACCACAGATCTCTCTAATTCCTCCTCACTCACCCATAGACCTTCTCCCCTCAGCCATCCCAATACCCTACTGAGAAAAGGTCAAGCTTCCCATGTGGTGTCAGTAAATCCTGGTACATTCAGCTGAGGCAAATCCAAGCTCCTCCTACACTGCATCAAGGCTGTGCAAGGTGTCCCACCATAGGTAATGAGCTCAAAAAAGCCAGCTCATACACAAGAGATAAACTCAGAAGATCTATAAATTTGTTAATTTCATTATATGATTATATAGAAGAATTAATAATACTGAGTGAAAATACTTCCCTTGAGATTAATGCTATTTAAAATAACTTTTTTGTATAAATATACTACTAAGCATAGTTGAATTTATATTTTGATCATAATATACATGTATCATTAAAAGAAGAAAATAATTTTGAAGTAAGTACAGAGCTAGAGTAAGTTGTTCTCTTTGATAACATTTAAAATATAAAAAAATGCCATTTTATGGTATCTGAAATACATGTCTCAGGTTATATATACACACCAAAATTCCAAGCTATTCCTATTACTTTAGAGTAATCATTTGTAATATTTGTTTAATATACCAAAACAAGACTGCTTTTTTGTTAAGTAAAAGAATAGAAAACTGATGTGATCACTACTGCTTTGAAAATATTTAAAAAGAAAAATTATTTATTATAATATTATTGCAACCAAGTAAAATCTCAAGTACCAGGAATAGTTTGCATCTTGTTGATTCATTGGACAAAGGTACCCCATGAAAACCACAAAAGTAAATAGGACTTGCATGGAGTGAATGTGCCATACTGTGCTCGCCCACCTTGGGACTTCTTGCCCTTTTTGGAAAAGGGATTGGTGGATTGAGATGGGGGGCTGAAGGCTGACTGGGAAGGATTGGGAGGAGGAAACAGAGAGGGAGCAGGGGAGATACACTGATACAAATGACGTTTTTTAAATTAAAAAAATAAAGTAATCATAAATAAAGAAAACTACAAAATAAGGCTATTGGGTTCAGTTGCTAATGTTAACAGTCTTATGTGATCAAACATGAAGAAGATGAACTCGTGGCTATCTAGAATTTTCTCCATACTGAATACTGTAAGGTACTCTGAACAGTATTAGGAAAGTAAGCATCAGTATCACTCCGTTACAAAACTTTATATTTTATAACAGTTATCAGACTGCCCCAAACTCTGTTACAATAGTGGGAAAAGTGTTACAGAAACAATTAAATACTTTTTGCTTGGATTTAAGGCCCACTGCCAGAAGTGGAACCCATACATGGATCTGATAAAATGGCCAAGAATTCAATATTGGAGAGGACATGGACCTAGTGGAAAATCTACTACTACTATTCTCCTCAGGGAAGACAATAATTAAATGATTCTTAATGAAGTACATCTATGCTCATAGATCAGTGCCTTGATAAACTAAATAATAGAATCATAGAAGCTTCTTGAACTATATGAAAATTTATAAAGATCCATTTCTAAATGGTATGTTTTCAAATCTCCTCTCTCCAGATTCAAGTATCTATGTGGAAGAGTAGGCAGAAAGATTTAAGAGCCAGGGATAATGATTAATGACAAGGAAATTATTTCTATCATGTAGGACTGATACATATATGAATTCATAAAGACTGTGGGTGATTGCAACCTTCACAATATATAAGCCTGTTACAATGTAGTTTCTTTGGTCCCAGGCAGCCAGAGGCCCAGACACAAAGACTTGCAGCCCCAGACCCCTTAGCTACCCACTGCTCCTGCTCAGGCCCCAGAAATGACTCAGACACTCATATTAACTTCATGATGTTTGGCCTATGGCTCAAGCACATTGCTAGCTTGCTCTTACATCTTAAATCAACCCATTTCTATTAATCTGTCTGCCACATGGCCGTGGTTCACCTGTGTTCCTTACATGTTGGTCCTTTTGGCTTCTGGCTCTGTCTCTGTCTCACTCTGCCCTGCTCCCATTACCTATTCTGATTCCTCCTCTTACTTTTTCTATGGTGCCTGTAATGGGCCAAAACAGCTGCTTTATTTAAAGATTGCTATTCACAGCATACAGAAAGGCATTCTCACATCACAAGCCATATGGGATCCTAGTGCTAAAACATAGGCATGAATGTGAGGACATACCCACAATTAACAAAATCTCTGCAACTGATCCCTGCTAGTGATAGTAATATATATTTATCCTTTGGTGTGTAACATAGACCAAGGCAGGTCCAATTACAGAGAGTTCTCATACAACTCAAATCAAAGATAAATGGTATTTCGTAGACTCCATTTGCTCTCCTTCAGCTGTTTCTTTCTTTAGATTTTTGATTATTTTTTGTTTAATTGTGTGTATGTGTGTGTGTGTGTGTGTTAGGGGGAATTTTTTGTTTTTGTTTCTTTGATTGATTATAACATAAAATTGGGATGTGGGAAGCATCTGGGAAAAATTTGAGGAGGATAAAAAATATTCAAAATATATTTCCCCCAATATTTTTTGTAATTTCTGTTATGTGTATATTTGTGTTTATGAATTTTATCAGAATGCCTTCAGAAATCAGAATATGATGTCTTCTCTTCTGTTACAGAAGCCTGTGCACTCCCAATATGCGTGTTGGGAACCAACATTAAGTCCTCCGTGGCAACAGTACACCTTTTCCCTGCCAATACAGCATTCCAACTATGGTGATAATACATTATTTTCAATGTTTAATTTTTAGTTAATAAGCTAAAATATAGTTTACTCTAAATATCTGAGAATTAATATTTTGAAAGTATGTTTGTTTAGGTGTTGTCCCTGCTCACTGAATGTTTCTGAACAGAGCTTATTTTTTTATTCTTGCTGAGTGTATCTTTATCAAGGTTGATGTGGTTGTCATGGAATAATTAAATGAATGAGAGTAGAATGATTTTTTTTCCAGAGAAGTGATAGCTTTCTGTGGAATACAGAGAGGAACAGGAAGAAGGGGTGGTTAGAAGGGACAGTAAGGGCAATGCCATTGAGAAAACACATGCACTTTTTTTTTAATTATAAACAGATATTTATATCATACAATGTATGACCAAGAAGTGCTTCCTTAATTTGGGGGCTGCTATACAGGGATGAGTGAGGTGCTAAAAAATGGATGATCTATGTTTTCCACAGGAGATATAAACAACAGAGAAGGGAGGCTGTAGCTGATGATCTATTGTATCACTAGGGTTGAGATTGAAGAATTGGGTTCCAGGGAACAGAAAAAAACACTCCTGAAGAATATGTTTTAAACAAATTAACTTTACAGCAAGATTTAAAGTATTTACTATAGAGTTATTTGTTTGATAAATAAAGTTTGTTTTCCTAAGCACAAATCAGTATGAATATTTTAAAATATATTCAGTCAATTTGATTATTTTTAATAATTTAGCACATAGACAGCAATGGTAATTATTGCATTTATTGAAAAATGGGCTTTATCTTTTATTTATATCTAGGTGTTAGCACATGTGTGCTTGAACATACATACATGTTTTGAATTGTGAAACCAGAAGAAAATCCAAGGTGTGAAACCTCAGCTGCAATCTCCTCTTACTTATTAAAAGTTTTATTAAATATAATCATATCATTTCCTTTTTATGTCTTCCACAAGCTCCTCTTTCCATTCAAACAGATTTTTTCTTTTATTATTATTACCATTGTTATATACACACACAGAGACACACAAACCTACACACATTTATCTACGTGAATATATAAATATAGCCTGGCGAATAATCAAATGTGGCTTTTGCATATATAATTTTGAAGCACACTATTTTTTATTGGATAACTATTTATGGGCCTCATCCTTTGTCTCAGTTTATTATCTCTCTCCCAGCTGTCACTTACCTGTGATTCATTGTGAGTGGGAAATTATGACAATTCCAACTTACTCATTAACATGGTTATTCATCTTCTTATTGTTTAAATAATGCTTATGCCACATGTTGAGATTTCATGTTTGTAGTTTCTCTGTTATTTTTAGGAGAAAAAAATCCACATAGCAAATTATCTAGTCCCCTGCCCTCATAATCTTCTAACATACTCTTCTTGAATATTCCTAGAATATTAGATGCATTAGTTGTGCTTTGGAAAGGTGTCTGTTGTTTTTGAACTTGCCAAAGTTTATTGATCTTTGTCACAATGATAATTATGTATGTTTTATTTGTTTGGTTGTTTTAGGAAGGGTTTCTTATTGGAATGGAATTAGCACAGAAGATTCAGTTTGATTGGCTATTCAGCAAGTCCTAGTAGTCCGATGATCTCTGATTCTCCATTCTATAATCACAAGTAAGTGCTATTATAAATGGCATTTCCCCACATGAGATTTGAATCAAATAAATGTGTATGAATCATAAGTTTAAAATCATATAGAAAATTGAAAAATTAACCATTATAGAATTATTTTTCTGTAGTGATCCTCAGAGTACAAAACAAGAAGCTAATAATTCAGAGAAATCCTGTGCTAGAAAGTCAGGTTCTGATATTTTAAAAGGAAGAAGTAGTGTGTTAGAGAATGCAATGTGCAATCATAATATATAAAGAAATATTTTAAAAAGACATTATTTATATTAACTATGTATATTATGGAAACCTTTTTTATCCCCAATATATAATGTGCAGAGGATAAAGAGTTCCTTAAGTTTGATCCATGCAATGTTTAGGAAATGTTTTGATCATCTCTTTTTAACCTTAATGACTTTAATAGATAATGCCAACTGTAGCCTCAAACAATTTCATTTAGCTGGTAATACTTAATGGGCCATTAGAACATGAAGAGTCTTAACCTAGATGCCTAAGCTAACCTAGCATCTAGAATAGAGGAATCTTCATGAGTATCATTGCTAACAGTGAGTCTCCTCCCCCTAGACATCTCTGCAATGCCTCTAAAAGTCTGAAGGAAGTATCACCTAGTGTTAGTTCTAAAAAAAATTTTTCTAAAAGTTCATTTAAATTATAAATATACTTTGTTTTAAAAGAAAATGATTTAACAAAAGATATAAGAAATGATTATGAATCAGTTTTAAATATAACATGTTTATTCTGTTTATAAAATATACAAAGTTATTTTAGAAATAGCTCTTGGTAAAGTTGATATCTAGAAAATATTACTTAATTGCTCTTCAAATCAATAAAAACAATTTACTTCAATCTTTGTGATATCTATCTTTCTATATGTTTCAGGATGATTTGAAGATATTTTAGTCCCACAATGAAATGACATCAATTTGTATTTAGTAGATTCTGCTTTTTAAACATCTCATTACCTGAATACTGGCAGGTAATATGATACCCTTGCTCTTACATCAAGTTGGGGTTCACAATATTCTCTATAGTAACTGTGTTGCTAGGATACAATGAAAGGTCACATAAGTAAAAATTTTATTGACTTATGATTCTTTAACCATATGATATGCATAACCATATCTTAATCTTAGAAGCATCAGTATTTTATACTGAATTATCATTTCAAAATACACAATAATTTAATCATATCTTATTACATTTAAATAACTTATTGAAAGGGCTACAAAAATTACTTTTAGCTTTTGAAACATAGTTAATTTGTTTCTTTGGTATTATTTCAAATCATCATAACAAAATGACATTTAATATAGGTGTTACATTTTTCAAAGGATCATAATTATTAATTTAGCATAATTTAAGAGTTTCTGCTCACTATAATTTATTTTATTGCAAATTTTACTTATTATTAAAATGACTACAACTTTTAAAACTACCAGTAATTTTAGATGTATATGTTTGAGTGGAGAACTGTGTATATGGGGAGTCATGTAGATAATTCTCTACACTGCATTTTAAATAAATTTCTATGGGATGTACAATTATCTTTTTTAACATTATAAAACTGTTAACATTTTTATTTCTAATTTGAAAAATAGTCATTTTGAGTCATTTGTCAAAATATGTTTTGAAAGATGCATGAATACTATTTACCTTAGTTGGGTTTTAGTTTATCTATTTAGCTCCTATTACAAAACATCTTGTACAGCCAGTCTCACAGAAAAATATGTGATATAACTATAAACTTTAAAGTTTATGATTCTTTATATAAGGCATTCTATAAAAGACATAAAAAGTATTTTCAAAATAAAGGAATCTGTTTCTTCTCTCAACAATATACTTTAAGTTAGTGATTTCTTTCTTTCTTCAGTCGATGAAACCCTGGGTGTCAGAAGGATTTCATAGTGGCTAATTGATCTTCACAAAGCCTCTCATACACTAAAAGCATGATGTAATGGATTGGGAATTGCAATCAGTACTACACTTACTTCAACTTTGCTTTTATCATTGCAGGTGGTCTAACCACCTTTGTGTTTTAAATATCAGCTTTGGAAGGCAGAATCTTAATTCATATCAACATATTGGACAGCATTAATGACTGATCTCATTCTGGAGTAAAGTTAAGACATGGAAGTGTTAAATGAGACATTCCTTTCAAAAATTTTCTTGAACATACACAGAAATACTTTTACTCATAACAGAATATCTTTTTGAATTTGAAAACTGCAAGATGCTGTCTGTTTTCTTTTTGTAATATGAATTACTTAGCTAAATAGTTCAATTAACCTGAAAAAATATCTCATAATTGTTTAGAAATTACAGTACAAATTATGTCTGAAAGAAAGGCATATGAGTTTATCTTAAGTATATTATTTAGTACTTTTCTATGTATGGAATTTTGAATAAATTAAACAACATTTTTTGCTTATTAAGGTTTATGTAAATACTATTTTTTAGTGAAAATTTCATATAAACAATGGAAAGTAGTTAAACAATAGATATTTAATTTTATTATTGGAACTAAATTTGATTACTACATACAAATTAAAATATTATATCATTATGCAATATATTAAATATACAAATATATAATCAGTATATAATATATTTAAAAAATATTCTTTAACTTTTCTGTACAGCTTATATACCTTTAATGTCACATTTATTTTGTATTCATTTCATAGGCTTAAACATGAAGTATTTTTATAATTTGTCAGTCTTTAAGAACATATTTTTAGGTAATAACTCAGTGAAATAAAATAGATAATTTATTCGAAAATTTAGAGGTTAGAAAGATTTCTTAGAAACTAAAGCACCTGTTGCTTTTGTAGAATATTAAAGTTAAGCTCCTAGTACTTACATACCACACAGCCATATGTAATTCAGGTTTAGATACCCAAACATCCTCTTCCAAACTCTCCATGCTCCTAGCACACACATATGATCCATGTACATATATTAAAGAAAAAGATTCATCCACATACATTTTTGTTAATAATCTAAAAAATCAAAAGAATATTTTGGAAATATTTCTAAAACTTGCCCAAAAGAATCAACAGCTAGTGTTTTAAATGAATATAGTAGTAAATTATATAATAAAAACAGACTGAAACCATGGTCAATCCTGTTCCCATTTCACAGAGTAGCAGATTCAATAACTCTTAGTTTGACTCCACTTCTCTGTCACAAAATATTTGTAATGGTATGTAATTTTTATGCAATCTTTTCTGACAATTTGGTTTACATATTTTTATATAAAGGTACTATGTATTTTGAAGAATACATTGATAGTATAAAGAGAAAATTTTGTTAGAATCAATTCTCCAAAAGTATAAAGTATTCATAAATGTATATTATTTCTATCATTGAGCCACATATTTCCAACTTCAAGTATAATCAGTGATGCCAAAGTTTTACAAAGAAAGTTTATGCTATTTTTTTACAATTAAATTTCAGGAAGTTTAAAAAATATGCTTAGGTATGAAAATATGGATGTGAATTAAAACAATTAAACAGAATTTTCTAAATAATTCTTAAGTCCTGCAGCCAGGCAGAAGCTGAAGAAAGGAGTAATCAAATGTCCCCAAATGCACTCAGAAACATGTGGCTTCAGTTTTGTGAACATTGGTTATAGAATACTTCAAAATTGACACTGAGTGAACTCATTGTTTATGTCTGGCTTAAAAAAAATCACTGTTTACAATCATTGGCTTCTATTTTGCCAAAGTAGACACAGTTGTTGCTGTATTTGATTCACATATGTGTTAATGCCATGTGCTTCTCCAAAAGGTCACATTAGTGTGGTTTTTGTAAATTTCAAGAATATTTTCTGTTTGTCACTTAAACTTGATATGTGAAGTTTTTTATTTGTTTGTTTTATTCACTGGTAATGAAGGTGTTTCAAAAATCATATGCTAAAATATTTTCATATTAAAACAACCTTTTCAAAACTGCATTAGTAGAATTAATACAATAAATATGATTTTTGAGAAATACAAAGCAAATTGATATTACCTGGAAACTAATTCACAGGAGTGTTTAAATACAGCACATATCTAAAATGTCTCATCTGTAACTTTTATTTGCTCTAGAAATAGCAATTTTTTTGTTATCTTGTTGTGAATAAACTGTCCATCAGAATTCATGTATCACTGAACAGCACTGTGGAACTATCACACACATTCTCCCTCAGAGCACACTGACAGCAAAGATGAATGCTGTATTTATTGGTGATTACTTTCAAAGCAGCTGATCATATAATCAAGAGAATCAAACATATTAAGATTGCATTTAAGCTTGTATTATTATTGCATTTATAAAAGCAAGTAGAGATATTGAATTATTTTTATATGTGAATTATTTCATGAATATCTGCTGCTAATGACTTTTAGAATTTTTTACACTGGATCATACATTTTCACATATAAGTATATTTTTGCTTGAGGATTTTTCATCCAGAAAATGTATAGTATTGTACTTAATCTCATGTCAATTCATATTAATTTACAATACAGATAATCATGGATGAATGTATGAGAAGGCTTTCTAATAGAATTCTGTCAATCAGTACCTATCCCAACTTTCTCATTATGTGTTTGCTGAAACTATATGATGGAATTTGTCTGGTGACATTTCAGGGATAGTGACTTTGATTTCAAAGGAAATGTTTCAGGTTCATTTCATTACCTTAGAAAAGTAAAAGCAAATTTGCCTTATAAAAAGCAATTACTTCTTAGCTGACCAGGGCACAATAGCAATATAAGAGAGATTTCTCATTCCACTATTCAAATCCTGAACCAGCAAACTACTGTTTGATTTTGCTTTAAGCCAATTTTACCATGTTTGAATTGCAAAAGCATTTAATCTTCATAAAGTAGGTTATTATAATGGAGATCATATTGTATTAGTATAGAATACCATTTAAGAAGCAATGGGTATTGGTATAATTTTAGTATTTATCACATTGTAAAAACAAAGTTAGCTAAAAATATTTATAAATACTGTGAGTAGTTCACAGAACTTATAAATTGGAATTGTACATTTATTTCAAGACATGTTTCTATTTCATTTTTCACTATACATATTTAAAATTAGATGAGCACTAAAATATTTCAAGTACTAAATCAAACAATGGCTATTCTAATATATATATATATATAATGATATAACTGTTTAATGATACACACACACACACACACACACACACACACACACACATATATATCAGCCAGTTACATATCTTCACCTATATACAACCATTTAATTGTATTCTTCCTAACAAATATGCTCATATATATAAATATGTATAAATTTGAGGTTGCTTCATGAGTTTTAGAAATGCAGGTGATAAATTGCTACATAATGTTAAGTATTCACAATATTCCATGTGAAGACTAAACAGGAAAAAATGAAACATTTCCATCCTATATCACCAAAAAGTAAAATATCTAAAAGTTGAGTTCATTAAAAATTGTAAAATTAATATTATTTTGCTTGTTTTCAATATTGGCTAAGCAAATTACGTAAACATATTTTCTAAAATTAGGTTCTAATGTAAAATCCAAAACAAACAAGAAATGTTATAGTAAATGTTTGAAATATAATGTGGCTTTATAATTTCAAGTAGCACTGGAATCAGCAAAGATATGAAAAAGATATATTTTAGAATTCAAAAATTGTATTAGCTTGAGTATTATTCTCTATGTAGCACTTTTTTTTCATCAGACTCAGTAATTATCTTGCCTTAGTTCTCTGGACTACTGGGATTCTGGCTGTGAGACAACAATCCTGGTTATATATATGTACACATGTGTGTATGCAAAAAAACATTAAAAACTCAGAAATAAAATAATTTATGTTTAGGGACCACTACAACATGAGACACTTTATTAAAGGGCTGAAGTATTAGAAAGTTTGAGAACCACAGATTTACACTGATTTCTAACATAACTGATTACCATTCCATACAATTGTTCCTCTTGTTATCATCCATCATCAATTGAAAATCCCAAGGTAAAATGCACATGGTCTATATGGGTCTACACCAGGTCCTCTCTGTATATATTATGGCTATTAATATTTGGGGAGGACTCTGTGAAGAAAAGGAGATATCTTACTCTTGTGCATGCTCTTTGGAATAAGTTTTCTGATGATTTGCTGACATGTAAAATGTTGATATGATAATTTTATTCATCTCATTATTTTCTATTTATTCATATTTGTTTGCTGTCCCTTGGAAGTCTATTCTTTTATAATTACATACAGAAAGAAATTGAACTTGGAGGAGTGAAGATGTAGGAACCAGTGGGGAGGGGTAGTGTGAGAGAGTTGCAGAATAATCTTTTTGTGCATTGTGAAGATGTCTTTGGCAAAGTGCCTTCTGATTAGTTTAGTAAGGATTTAATGGAAAAGAGCTAATCAGAAAGTTTAGGTGAGACTTTATCTTCTCCCATGTTCAGGTAATACTAATAATAATACATAATAAGGTGAGGTTTAGGTGGAGAAATCCTTTAAACATATATATGCTTTAGAATGAGTTTAGACTTTGAAGAGAGAAAAAATGGATACAGTAGTAACTGAAAAGTAAAAAATAGCTTAAAATTATAAAATCTTTAAAAGGAATTAAAGTATTATAAAAGGATTTAGCCATATAAAATAGGTAATACATAAGTGTCTGTATCTTGATGGTGTTTTGTTGACTTTGCACTTTTTAAAGGCCAAAAGCTATAGCTGCAGAGAGACATTGAATTATGGAAACTGCTAAATTAAACCAACACACACACACACACACACACACACACACACACACACACACACACACACACACACACATTTCTCTTGCTCTTTATTTCCTGTTTAATCAGGTGATATTATATCTATCTCATGTCTCTCATGGTGGTGAGGATTAGAGTTAGAATTTTTATTGTCTTAATATAAAATAAATCAGTTATAAATACTTTAAACTCACCAAAATAGTATAGATAATAGTGTATTTACATTAAAACTGCCAAATAATTATTGACTAAACATTGGTGTGGCGGGATTAAGGTGTCAGCCAATAAGGTCAGAAGATGCTTCCGGGACCCTGGAGGGGGTGTGGTCAACCTGGAGGGGGTGTGGCCAACCCCATTTGATAAGTGGCTGCTGGGACAGGAGGAGCTCTCTTCCTGGTTCCTGGCTGCTGGCTGCTGGACAGACAGAATCAGAATCCATCATCCTTCCATCATGAGTCTATTGCTCGTCCATTGCTTGGATACGCCAGTCCTTGTTCAGGTGCCACTATAAGCTGTTACTAATATCGTGAGTGTTAATTTATATTCTAATAAATATTAATTTTGGACTGGCGCCTTGAAAGTAAAACTCCATCTACACATTGGGAATATAGTTTTTAATTGATACTTTTTCTTATTGTATATAATTTAACTACATTTAAATTGACTTTTTATATTTATAAAATTGGAATATATGGAAGAATTTTTCGAACTGTGAATGTGTGTCCTAACTAAGGTGGTTAAGATAAAGTGCTAAATTGCCAATTGCTAGGCAGAAGAGGAACTCCAGCCACAGAGAGGACTCTGACAAGAAAGTGGATATATTGTATAAGAAAACAATTTATTTACAATAGAAGGGAAAAAGAAAATTCAAGAAAAATAAAATCATATGGCAATATTTGTATAAATCTGATAACTATGAAGACATCTTACAAAGTAAGCAGAATAAATTTATTCTTTCCTCTGAGTATGGAATCTTTTTTTGGTGTGCATTGGTAAAGTTTTGTTTTTGAGTTGAGACCATTTCCTCTTACACACACACACACACACAGAGAGAGAGAGAGAGAGAGAGAGAGAGAGAGAGAGAGAGAGAGAGAGAGAGAGAGAGATTGAGAGAGAGAGAGAGACAGACAGACAGACAGAAACACAGATATACTCAGCTCCTCAGGATGGATAAACACAATTTAGGCAAGACTGTCACTTCAGGAAAAATATAACTATGTTGATAGAAGATAAAATTTATGGACGGCATGTGAGCACAACTTAGGTATTTTTGATCAATGTTTGTATTATACTTTCATTTCAAGGTGTGCTGATATTTCATGCACTGAAAGCTTAGTTGTCAATACAGAATGCTTTAAGGTAGGCATTCAAGTAATGATTTGGATAGTGAAGGATATGGCTTTATATGGTTGGTTAACTAACTGATGATAAATTTGTAATTTTAGATGTTTCTTCAATGTAGTAATACCTAGGAGGTGCATCTCTTCTCTCTCTCTCTCCCTCTCCTTCTTCCCCCTCTGCCTTCTCTCTCTCTCTCCTCTCTCTGTCGAATTTCACAATCTATTTATTTGTTATTTATCAATATTTTACTGTCTATAATTTTATGCATCCATCTCCCTATATCTATCAATCAATCTAATCTATCTGTCTGTGTGTCCATCTATCATCTTTCTATCATCTGCCATATATGATATACTTGCCTGTTTATTTTTCCTCTTTCCTTGCCCTTACCCTTACTCTCTCTTTCTTTCCCTTCTTGCTCCATCCTTCCAGGGTGTTTCCTTCTTCTTCTTCTAACAAATGTTACACTCATCAGAATGATTTTTCCCATTTTTCAAGTATGAAACAAACTCTGAAAAGAATATCTAAAAGTTTTAGCCAACATACTTCTTGTCATTTAATATTTTATTCTCAGGCACACTTTTATAAAGATGGGAAACAGACTAAAACAATGTTGCAATAAAGGAACTTTCTCTACATTGACCTAAATGGCATATGCTCTATTTCCCTGAATACTCAATTTTTTTCAGATATAATGTAATACAAACTGAAAATAAGATATAGCAATAGAGGTGCCTACAGTTGTGTGTACCCACAGAAGCAACAGGACTCATTCATAAGAAGCTGATGATAAATTTAAAAGTATACTCTGTTTTATTTGACTTGTACTTCTACCTCAACATTTAAAGTAGATGGCTCATCACTGTATCAATAATTTAATAAGAACAGCTTATCCACCTTTATCTGATTGTTATAATGGTTTATATTGTAACACACTAGATGAGTCGTTTTAGACCTAACCAGATTTGTGATCTAATATCCCTAATATAGTGTGGCAACATCTTGGATATTATGTGTTATTATAGACCACTGTAGAACTCCAAATCTTTTCTTCATGCTAAAATAATGAAATCAGTATATACAATTCTAAGCAAAATTTTATAAGGTGGTGTAGTCAATTCTTTAACTCAGGATCTTTTATGAAAAAGTGTGGTAATATGTTATATATTTATAAAACCATTCTGGAATATCAGAGAAGAGATCCACAAACAGTCAATCTAAGAGGATCAGAAAATGCTAACTCACACCTTTGATTCCAGCATGGGAAAAGACCAGGAGTGATTTAAACCTTTAATCCCAGCAGATCTGAAGTTGAGGCCAGCTTGGATTACAATGGAATTCCAGGCTCGCAGGTAGCCAGTGGTGATATGCATTTAATCCCATAACTCCAGACACAGTATTTCTGTGAGTTCAAGGGTGACTGCCAAATAGTAGTGCCCACACTTTTAATCTTAACCTGGATGTGAAGCAAAGAAGGTGTTTATGGCAGGCTTAGGAAAACAGATGAGGTAGTAAAAGTGATGAGGAATGAGGCTTAGGAAGTTGGAAAATATCTGTGTGAGATTCTACTGTGGTATGTTTCCTCTCGTTGATATTCCAGATTTTCCCAAATATCTAGTGCTGAGTTTCATCTAATACAACCAGAATGTGTGCTACACTCGGCATCCAACTTTGGGGCATGAATTCTCCCTTCCCTCCCAAAAGCCACTTGCTGGCTCGAGAAACAGGGGGCTAGAGGTGTAACAGCTGGCTAAGCATTCTGTTCTGAGTTAACTCCAGTCTTAGGCAGACAGGCCACAGGCATTTCCTTTTCACTTTCATTTGGACACGTTATTCAGACACTGATCTCTTTCTCCTAATGGAATGTGGGTTTTTACTTTATTTTATTTTTTCATTTTGGACACCTCCTTGGACTGCTACCACACTAGATAGCTACCCTACTTCACAGTCATCTGAATTGTAAATTAGATTTTTTTTTTTAAGGGAAATGTGTTTAAGACAATGGAAAGTGTTTGGTCTTTCTGTGATCTTTCTCTAGATAGTTTGATGTTTTAACCAGTAAAGGTAAAGATAAATAAAATAGATGTTTATTATTCACATTATTTGTTTGATTATTTCTCTTTTATCATTTAAAAAGTTAATGAGAATGCCAAGAAAATGTGCTAGAAATGTCTGTTAAGAGAGAACACAAAGATATTCAAATCTAGAGAGGAACATAAAGAACCAATCTCAGCATTGTCTAAGATTACACAAAACAGCCTAAGGTCATCAAATAGCCAGCAATAATATTACTCGTAGCTTTAAAGAAAATGCAAAATAATAAAAATAATATAGAAGTTAGTTGGGCTCCGGTACAAATGTTAAAATTTAGAAGAGTCAAGGAAGCAGTTGTGACATATGGTATGCACTCACCATTTGTAAGACAAATGATAAACAGCTAGTCATCATGTAACCTAATCATCCCTAAAGACTAGTTGGATATGATTACTTAAAACTTTAAACAAGCCCTTAATGTTTTGCTTCTTATTAAATTTCTTGCATGATGTTTGCTTTAACAAAGGCAAGGCCTCTGCTAATTTATTACAGATTTCTTAGTTCTTTGTTAAGGACCAGGACCCACCCACTCCCCAGAGATTTCTGCTTGAACCTAGAGGAGAAAGTGAGTTTTACTTTTTGCATGTTTGCTTCACTTTAGTTTTTATTTTGACTTCATATCTGCCTTTTACTGACAGACTCACAGCATCATCTCAAAGGATTAATAACATTTATACAGAAGATCTGACAATTACTAATGTTAAAATGATACAAATAATAAAACAACCAATAATAATATCTCAAATATATTAGTGTAAAAACTAATCAAAGCCAACCTAGAAATAGTTATTGAGATTGTGATGAGAAAAAGTTATAACTTCCTTGACTTACATTTCTATTAATAAATAAAAATAGAATTTTCTTTGATACATGGAGAATTGTTTTTAGTTTAAAAATGAAATTATAGTTAATTTTAGTAGAAGTAAATTTATAATAAAGACAGCTTAGGTGATGTAATATTTTGGCTAACTCTACAATTTTAGAATGTTTTAAGAATAATAGATGCCTATAGGGGCTCTTTCTTTCTTGGTAGCTCCAACAATAATTCTATAAATTATTAGGTCTATATCCTGCTGATATTGTAATAGACTTTTGAGTCACTGTTGTACACCTTCAAAAGAGCACTATCTCTTAGTAATAAAAATAACAATTTTCTTTATGTTCATTATTTCTCCTATAGAGTTGCTAAAACCCAAAAGCATATTAATATTTTTCAGCTGTTAGAATTGCCTTTGATCCTTTTGAAATAGAGAGTTATGAATGTTTGCAAGGATATGAAGAAATCATAGATTTTGTTCAAATAAATATTAATGTAAGTACTTCAACATGGGGTTTGTTTAGACAGTGTTATCAATATGCTTGGAAACAAGTACATAATGAGTAAAATGTAATGATATAGTGATCAATCTTTAGGATTTTATATTTATCCTGTGATTCACATTTATAAAAATAAACAAGGGTAAGTCAAGTAAGAAGGAACATTATAAAATTCTAAAAAAAAACCCTGCTCAGTTGGCAAATGACTAGAAAACACTCAATATAATAAAGAAAATCATACTGATATGTTGATAAATTCTGGGCCAAATCACATTAAAAATATTTTATAATATAATAAATAGGTTAGCTATAACCTGTTAAATTTATGGTTTTAAAATATAAACATTAATTCTAAAACAACAACTCATCTTACCATTTCCTACTACTTAGATTGAGTTATAACATTTAATGCTGTAGACTAATTTTTCTGTGTGAACATATTTTACTCTCATTAATTAATAAAAAACTGACTTGCTGCTAGCAGTTTGGCAGGACTGACAAATTGAGAATGCTTGGAGGAAAAAGGATGGAGTCCGTGGAGTCACCAGAAGACACAGAAGGAACAAGACAATCTGGAGACAAGTAAAATCATGAGCTGTGTGGAAATACATAGGTTAATAGAAAAGTGTTAGTTGCAGTTACATGAGCTGGTTAGTATTGATCTTAAACTACTGACTAAGTATTTATAATCAATATAAGTTCTATGTAGTTTCTTGGGATTAACAGATGGGAAAAAACAGCAGCAACAACAACAACAAAACATATAAAGCTCCACTTACAAATGGTGCACAAATGATGTTTGGCAAGAATTTCCACATAAAACCTGACAAAAGCAGCATAAAGAAATGTTCCAAACCATGTAATTGGAGACAAACACAACTTCCTACTCTCAGTGTCTCATACCAGCAGCATGTCAGGGGCCCATCTAGTGAGAGCTGCCTACAAGAAGGAGCCAGCACAATGGCAATGAGTTAAGCAATGTGGCAGTTTCGTGCAGTATCTCTTATAGGCCATAGGACAGAGAGGATTTTCCCAGATTCCAGCAAAAGCTCTACTAGCATGTTGCAATGAAGGTTTGGAGCTTTGCTCATGCTGACAGAAAGGATTACAAATATGCAATACAGACAATATGGATTACAGTGTGTCTAAAATGTTCAAAGACTTGGGAGAGAGAAGACAGAGCATGTATACTCTTAGATTATAAAAATTAAAATTATAGTGTTTTTAAAAGCAAGTAAAGTAATATAAAAATCTATGTAAAAATATAAAATACATAGTTTGGATAGTCTATGATAATGTTTTGTTTTTAAATTTTTAAATTCCTAAAGAAATAATAGCTGTTAAAGGACTCTGGATTGTAAAACCTGATAGTTTAAAACAAAATATATTTGTTAAACCTATCTTTTCTTCAAAATTTTAAGTCAAACAATACGGAAAACTTTGGAAACGATGTTATTCTTTTATATCTATAGAAAATGAGAGGCTGTGGTTAAAGATGGCAAGATTTGATTAAGAAAGAAACACTGAATTCCTGACTATAAACATAAAGAGATAAACCTAGAAAAACTAAAAGACATACAAATATTTAACCTGCTCAAACACATAAAAAAATCATCTTCAGCTGACATGTGGATGGGGTGGGGGGAGGCTGAAAGCTGACTGGGAGGGAATGGGAGGAGGGAAAGAAGGAGAACACGGTGAGACATGGAATAAAATGACATTTTTAAATAAATAAAATACTAAAATATAATGGGAAAAGATCTATTAGCTATCTACCCCAAATTTTACACACACACACACACGCGCGCACACACACACACACACACACACACACAGCCAATTAATTTCCACTTGTAGATTTTATTTCCATTGTTTTAATTAAAAATGAATTATTAAATTTTCAACATCAAAAAAGAAGTTTTAATTACATAATTTTTTTTCCCACAATGAGATGTGGGCTCCTGGCAGTATCAATCTAGTTCAGAAAGATGATGAGCATCAAGAAAAATTCCATTAGAGTATATTACTCATGAAAATTCATGGCAAAAGTCAGTCACGTTGTAGGACAATGCCCTTGCCTTAAAGGCAGATAATATGCGATCCAAATTAGACAAGTAGGCCACACAAGAAAGTGAGTTTGAAAAACTGTCAAGATAATGTAGGACAATCCTTTATAATTTTCTGCTCATCAGGAATATCTGTCACACATTTCCCTGTGTTTCATACATGAATGTCCCAAAATTAATGAAAAACCTGGAGTCCAGGAAACCATATGTATCTGTTGTTAGGTAGCTTTATACTCACTAAGGTTTTTGAGAGTTGAACCTTAAATAGTCAACGTTTTATTTAGTTATAATAAAAAATAAACTAGGTATTAAATTTTAAAGTCATAAAAATAAGGAAAAAAAATAGACCATTTTCTTTAAGTTTCCCAAACCCAAAGAATTTTTTTATTGTAACTATAATTCTTACATAATAACACTATTTTGTTATACATAGTTTTACTATGTTAAAGTTTAAACCTTACTCTTTAATTGAACAAAAAGAGAATATGCTGTCATACATCAAACATAAATTTTAAATATGAGAATTTTCAAATGATTAGAATTATAAAATGGTCTTCTTATCTGAGATAATGCTTTTTTCAAGAAATCTTAGGAGTTCATGATAAATTTGAAAAACATTTTGCCTTATAATTAAGACATGTCGTTAGATTTTTTCATGCATTTTGGTAATGTCCTGTAATCTATATTACCTTTTGACTTCAACTGAGAGCTAAGTATGAAATGTCTCTGGAAAAACTGTATTTAGATGGCCTGATGCATTGCTGGGACATCCAATCATTGAAATGTTATTTGATCTGATTATTAGACTGCTTCTATAATATATCATAATTTTGTATTGTTTTAGGAAGTTGTTTTAATGAGGGACATAGGGTAATATTGACAGAATCAGATTTCTGGGGGTGTAATTTGGAGAGATATAACTCATAACTGGTGACTTTTTGCTTTCCATCTATTTTTAAGCTTCCATAATGAATACTTTTTATTTAAATTTCCATTTCTTCAAGATATTCTGAATTATAGCAATTCTAATTGCAACAAAGTCAGCTTATTATGACAAAAAATGGAAGAAACTATGAGGCAAAATAAATATTTATCTTGTTGTTTCTTTCAGATATTTGTCCCAATAATCAGAAGTCTGAAAATATAGCAGTTCATCTAATCATATTTTATAATAATCTGAATATGTTTTTTACTTAAGACCATCTTTCTTAAAGACAGAATGCATAACACCATGAATGCTGAATTTCTAAAAGATTAACAACCTGAAAACTTATTTCTAAAATAAATTGACTTTAGATAACATTGTTTACAAGTTTAATGTTGTGCTTTCAAGATACTATAACAACACAGAACACTTTATAGACCACTTACCAGAATGAAATAATAACATTGTTGTATTTAAAGCAGTAAAATATAGTAATAGTAGTCACACAAGAATTTTATTACTACTCTTTTTTCCATCCCTGCATTGAAAGGCTGAGTGATTCATGTAAATGACATTCACTATCATTGTTTTCCTGACACATTATTCTTAAATTATATCTATTTGAAGATCTACCTAAGCATTGTCTTCTCAATAAAGCATAAGTTTTATTTTATCATATTTTATGTAGATGTCACATTTTGCTAATTCATTCATGTACTAATGACTGCTGACAATATTTCATAAATTAGGGTGTAATGAATTTTCTCATTAAAGAATATTTCTTAAGCATTCCACCATAAAACATTAAAGGAATATACATCAATGAAAAATGCTGTAGTAAATACTATTTCTATTTTTTTTTAATTCTAGAGGAAATAGAATTGTGTTTTCCAATGTCCCTATACCACTTATTCTTCATTCAAAAACATACATTCTAATCTCACCTCATCATAGTAGGGAGATATTTGCTAATTTATGTTTATCTTATAATTTTGCTTATGGGCTTGAAGCTTTTATTTGGCTTGCTGTTATCTGCTTTTAGGTGATAGTGTTCATGGTTTTCTGTTTTTATTATCAATTAGAGATCTCTAGAGAAATGTCTATTTTCTCTACGGTGCTTGTTAATTTTGATTGTTGTTTCTACATTGTGGAATCTAGCTTTTATGGATTTTATTTTGTAGCAGATGGGTGATATATAGACATTTTCTCTTGTTCCAGGTGTATTTGTTCCATTTAAATAGCTGTAAACACAATGCCTGACAGAAATAATCTAAGAAAGGGAAGCTCTATGTTGTTTCAGTCCATTTCAGAAAGGAAAGTATTTTAAGACAGTTCATGAAAGGAGACAAGTATGGAAGAGTCTATTTCTATCACAGCAAACTAGGATATAGAAAGTTCAGAAAGCAATGGGATAAAAAGTGTTTAAAGCCTTGACCCTGCTAACCTAGTTCTGCCAGCTTGAAACATTACTATTTTCTCTACCATAGCTGACATTTCATCATTGTAGCTTCTTATTTTCTCTTTCGAAAGGTTCCTTACAGTATATGCTACCTATAGTTCCTTCAGATTCTTGCCTTAAACATCTGTATACAAGTACACTAGATCTTTAAACAAACTTTCTGTATATTTGACAAAGTAGTACCCTGTGGCCAGTATGTCAAATTATTTCCTAGGCATTGTTAGATTTGTTAGGCATCTTTGCTTCCCTGCAGCAGTTGATAGTCATTACTGTAACTGTTAACATAGACAAACACTTACTCAGATTTGTTTCTGGAATAAAGCTTTTGTGTTATTATCTAGAGGAATGTTGAAATATTTATATCCATTAAAATGCATATGTAAATAATTAAAGAAAGCAAAATACAACATAAATTAGAAGAACCCAAGAAGAATTTTAAGTGGGGTTTTGAAGTGAGAGAAGGGAAAAAGGTAAATGATGCACTTACAATATAATCTTAAAACTATGGAAATTGTCATTTTGACAGTTTATATGACTATAATGTTTCCTCTTTGACATTCTGACAGGTGTGATTTGTGGTTTATCAGGACTCTAACCTCAAGTTGGGAGCTGAACTTGTAGCATGCATTGTCTTTGTTAAAGCAGAAGATTTCTGCCCATGTTTAGACATGGGGCACAGTATAACAAGTATGAAGAATACTGATAGATTTGAGGGTCATCCAGCAGTTGATAAAGCATGTACATAGCTTATCTGGACTTTTGGTGGCCCGTGTGGTCTTTGGTGACCAGGCAATTTCAAGTTCAACAAAATGCAAGTATTCTAAATGTATAAAAAATTCAAGACACTATATATGAAGAAAACAAACAATCCAATTAAAAGGGGTGTACATATCTAAACAGACAATTTTAAAAAACAGAAACTCAAATGAATGAGAATGACTAAAAGACATCTTTAGCCATCATGGATCTTCAATTCAAAACTATTTTAAGATTCTGCTTTTCAACTGTCACAATTAATATAATTAACTAAATAAGTTACAATTCATGCTGTAGATGATGCAAAGCAATGGGAACATGCCCCCAGTACTGGTTGGAATGAAAACTTCTACAACCACTATGGAAGTTAAGATGGAAGGTCCCCAGACAACTGGGAATTGATTAACTTCAAGATTCAGCCAAACTGCTATTGAGCATATGACCATAAGAAACTATCCCACCAAAGAGATACTTACTCAATTAAATTCGTCGATTTACTCTTATTAATCCAAACCTTGAAACACCCCAAAGGTCCTTCAGCTAAAGAAATAGTAAATATGTTGTACATTTGTAGAATGTTGTGTTCTCAGATGTTAAAAAAATACTTCATGAAATTTGCAGGCAAATGAATGAATCTAGTAAAAAAATATCCCAAGGGAGGTAAGCCAGATCAAAAAGACTAATATGGATATGTATTAACTAATAAGTAGCTATTAGCTGTTAAGTAAATGGTAATCACGCTAAAATTCAGAGACTGAGAACTGGGCCTACAGGCATCAACTAAATAGAGGTCAGATGGGATCATAAAGTCTGATGTGTCACACACAGTCTGGATGGTTCTGTTTGGCCCTATGCTAATACGTTTGTTGGCATAGTGTTTTTAGGGGATTCCTAAAATTGGGAATGTCTGTCACAATGGTGTGTTTATGTGTGTGTTGGGGGGTAATCTTTTCCTTGCACCCTGATATGAAGGTTTGTGCCTACAATTATTGTATATTGTTATGTCATTTTCCAAAGAAATCCTTGAGAGGACTGACTAGTCTTTCATGAAAGAAAATGAAGGAGGGATAGATCTGGTGGAGAGTGGAGGGCTGATAGACTGTGATTTGTGAAGTGATATGTTATTTTTTTAAAAAAAATGTAAAAACAAAAATAAACATTTTTAAAAAATAAAATATTTTACTGCATATTCAATTTTTTCCAATTTATTATATTTTTGTTCCTATTCATTTGTATTAGTATTACATTGTCATGCTACCCATTTTTAAATAAACTTATATCACACCTTCTCAGAGTTCTGATGATATTTGATTACATATATAAAATTAGAAATCTGGATTATAATATTAGTTTTGCATATGAACAGCAAATGCTTGTAGCTTTTTGAAAAAAATTTCACTTTCAAATGTTTGAAACTGTCATTAAAAATATTTTTAACATGTTAGATTTCACTGTTGAAGAAAACTACATTGATATTAAAGTTATTAGCATATGTGAGATAATGTATCAGACTAAATTTTGTCAAAGTTGTTAAAAGAATGATTTCATTTGTTACTATAAATTAGAGAAGTAGTATAGTATCTTCTGTAACAGCTGACAGTATTTTTCTCATGGTTTTATAAATTCTAGGAATTATATTACATTGCATATATTAGATAAAATAAAGTTAACTGCTCCCAACTACTTGCAGAAGCCATGTGACTTCTTTTGGGGAACAAAACCTTAGAATAGCAATGTCTTTCCTAATAGAAAGACACTGACCCACTTTGCAAAAAGACCTGTGGGAAGTATGCTACACAATATTGGGCATGAACCCAGGAGCATGTGTGCTATGGGTTTTCCTTGCTTTCACTGTGGTAGACCTACTGATGCACAAAGTGAGTCACAATTGCTCATGTAGTTTAATCTTTGTATAACTGTTCTGGAAAGAATGATTGCAACAATAAGAGATTAAGAAAAATGTTATTAAATAGATAATATTATGTTCATAAAACAGTCTAGGAGCAGAGAATGAAGTAAAATCACAAAACCCCACAGCTTCCTCATTTCTAATAACTGCCTACCTCCAGATATTAAGGGAGAAGATGAGAAGAAGGACCTAAGAACAAGGGAGAAACTATGGCACCTCTTAAGTGTAAGTTTCAAAATTATGTTGCTTATATGATAAATGTAAAACCTTGCGTATCTCCAGACAGAGTAATATAGATTATAGAATGGATTGCTCCAACTTTGTCTGCTGAGTTGGAAACAAGAACCTTTCATAAATGTCAGATGCTGCCAGCTGAGCACACTATTTGACTTGTAGTATGCCTAGTTAGAACAGTTCCTTTGTAGCTTGCAAGAATGTTTCTGATTTTAACAATAGAGACATGTATCAAGAGGTAGTGGATACTGGTAGAAAAACTGGAGGATGGGAAATGAAAAAGGAAAGGATTGAACTGGTAATTATTGTAACAATTTTTAGAAACTCAGCAAGCAGAACTGATTGTAAAATTGTTCATGTAAATTATTCAAACTCTATAAATAAAAACACCCCAGGTTTATGCGAGCCATTTGTCTAAATAGCAGATGGTCAAAATGACTTCATGGAGCTCACTTCACATATCCATCCCAAGTCATCAAACCCATCTAAAGCAAGGCTTATGGCAGTATGCAAAAATGCCTATTTATTTATTTACATTTTTGTTGTTCAGTGCACAATCAGAAATATCCTACTTTTTCAAGCCTTGTATAGTAAGGACCTATATACTGATAGGCTGTTTATTATATTAGATAAAGCCAGATTTAGATTTCATTCTCTTCTATTTATAAATATTAAACTTTGAAATTTTAGTGAACTTCTTTTAATGACATAATTCAGTATAAGGATAACACGGTGTACCATAGATGTTTTGGTATGGAGGATTATTTAACTAAGGCATTGGAGCACTACATGCTTCATAGTAAAATTACAATAAATATTAACTATTGTATATCTAAGCTGGCAAATATTTATAATAATTGAATCAGAATGTTTCTATTTTTTAACCACATAAACCCTCCCAAATACCCTGCCCTAATTTCTGACACATCAATGACTTATTTTTTCAGTAATTGTTATTATTTGCAAATATGTTGATGTATGTGAACATATATTAATGATATAACCTGTTACATTTTCTGTAACTTGCTACTGGTGTGTATGTCTTCATGACTGACCACTTTACACTGGACAGGCTATTGATATATGCTTTTCCTTAGAAAAGACCTTCTTTCTTATCTCAGCTTTCATCAGTTACCTCTATTTCCTTGAGTAAGGTTGAGGCCTCATGAGTTTTCTCCCTGTTTCCTTTGATGTGTCTAATTGTATCATCCTTTCTCAGCACACCTTTGGTAAACATACTGATCAGTCTTTGAGTGTCCATCTTTTGATATTACTAGGATACACAGTATCAAAGAAAAATCCTTGTTATTCTGGCTATTTCAGTATTTCCAAACTCTCTTCCTCCATATTTCCTGAGCCTTAGGTGTGAGAGTCCATTTTAGATGCATCAACTAGGACTGGGCTCCACTATAAATTTTGACTGCGATTTTCTGTGTAAGTGCTGTCTGTTTCAGAGAGAAGTTTCTCTGATGAAGAGTGAGGACTATATTTATCTGTGAATATATGGAGACATGTTGATGTATTATTGTTGTAATTTTTATTGTTATAATAAATTAGTGGTTGTAGTTTCTCCTCCTGAAAACATGGCATCTCTAACTCAGCATAGTTAACTTGGATTCCAATAAAATTTTTGGTTACCCTGCTGCTTAGTGCTCTTAGAGAACTTATAGTTACTATCAAGAAATGACTGCTAATACTTTAGCCTGAGGTTTATTTTATCATGCTGGTCATGGTATAAATTTAAAACTTTTAAATTCATAGTTTAAATATATTCTTATTTACATCTTGCATAACTAAATTCTTAAATATTATCACTGATAAATAAAAGTTGCATGCTGTCTGTTTCCAGTGCTCAACATCTTATAGCATACTTTAGTTCTGAGAACTCAACTGTGAAAAATTAAAATAGATTAAAAATGACATATTGAAAATGAGTAATACATGTATATTCTTCTGGTGAGCTTTTAAATATAGACCATATAAGATGCATATAATTAATTAAAAATAATACCATGTATCATTATAAGTAAATGTTCTGATTTATTTAGGATGAAAAATATTATGAAGTTAGGACAACATATGTGAATTAAATATTTGTACAGTATTTGAAAGTTTTCCATAAAAATTTTATTTTTGAAAATTTTACTTTGATATTCTATTGCCATGATTCCACTTATATTTTTAAAGGATCATAAACACAAACCTGATTAATAACTAAACATAGTAGAATATTATTGATTTTGATTCATATATTTTACCAGATCTTACTAATGGAAATTAAAACATTTTAGTAAAGTAATCATCTGTGAAAATTAAAAAAATGTATAATAAAAATAAATATTGTATACTACTTAAATAGTGTGTTAGTTCTTCACTGTTGTGCGGATTCTAGATCAACTAAGAAAGCACAAAATCAAGCCAAATGATTGAATTGTGAATGTAATGTAAAGAATGTTTTTAAAGTATTTTAATAATGTAAAATAAGTATATGTTATAAAGTTGTCAGTGTAACAGTGATCACCTACACACATGCTTTGAGATATTCTGAATTTTAACTCATATGAAATAGTAAATTATGCTGTGTTGTAAATGTGTGAAATAAAACTGAAGAAATACTTAGAGAAATGTAAGTACATTATAACATCAAAAAATCTAAAAGTCTTCAAAATTCTTTGAAAAAATTGAGACCATAAATACTGCACCTACATAGAAAAGTAGAATAAATATCACAGGCTTAAACTGTGCCTGCTGAGCTTTTATACACTTGCCATTAGTAGGTGCAGCCTGTTTGACATGCCCATTAGAGCAACTTGAGTTTCTCTTATTCATTACATATACATAGATTTTTCTGTTTGCCTAAAATATGTTAAAAATATTTAACTTAAGAAAATTTGATTTTACATTTAATAGACCTGAATGTCAAGATAATGTGTTTTTTCCAATTTCACTCAAAATATTTGTGAGAAGAGTTCCTGCCCATTAGGTTATAAATCTTCTCAGTCAATGATGAACCTTATTTTACAGGGTGAGGAGTCCAGAGAAGATTCAAAGAAAACATTAAATTCAACTGTATTTTTAATCAACGATACATCTACAATAACACTTCTATATGGTTGGAAGCCTCTAAACTACTCCATTTTCCCCTTTATTTCTCTATGAATTGAGTGTTCTCAAATTCATTCAAAGCTAGCTAGAACTTCATGACAATGTCATGCTGGAAAAAAAAAATAACCAAAAACCACAGGTCCAATGGCATTCAGTGTATGTAAATAGAGGAAGAGTAGTTTTTTTTTTTTTTTTGAATCTTGTGAATTTAGCTTAACATAGTAAACTTCAATTTCATCTGTGTTCATAAAGACAGACAGATGTCATCAGTCTTAATGAATAAATAATATTCCATTGCATTAATTTCTCATCACATTTATCTATCTTTGTACCCTGTTTAGTGGCATATGCATTGAATACATAGCTGAGCTAATGTGAGCAATATTGTATTGTGCAAATTGTGCTTGGCCTAATGTTGTTACCTACTTTCTATGCATACTCAATAGATAGTACATCATATAATAGCACTAGTTGTAGTCTTTAAAGGAATCTTTACAGTATTTTATAAATTCTAACCGCCAATTGTTTATAAAATTACCTAAATTCTCTGCATATTCAATATTATATTTTGACTTTGTGTTAATGCCTATTCTAAAAGAGATGAGACAATATTTCCTTACATTTTATTCTCATTTGTATTTGTCAATGGTAAGTTAGATTACATACTTATTGAGGTAATTAACAGATACCTATTAAATAGAGGTGTGTGGTGGAAGGATAGAGGGAAGGAAGGAAAGCAAGTGATATTTAGTTCAATCTATTCATTTGTCTTGGTGTTAGAAATTGATCTTGAGACTTTCATTCAAGAAAAGAACTCTAATCACTTTCTCTGTTTAGTTTTTCTAGTTTCTCAGATAGATTTTATGTCACTATCCTATTTGACATGGTTTGCAAGTGTCTTGTTTTGTTCATTCAGCTTTCTTAGAACTTTGTATTGAAATAATCTCACTTGAGTATTTTAGATATTATTATTAATACACTCAAATTTTATTCAAAAATTTTGCACATCTAAGTAGATTGAATTATTCTCCATATTTTCTTATAAGAATTTCTAATTTTTCATTTAAACATTAAATTCAAGTTGGACTATTTTTACTTTTTGGTGTCACTATGGTAACTAGTATCATTCTTTTATAAAAGGTTACACAATTTCCCTGAATCCATCTATTGAAGTGATTATGTTTTTATCACAGTATATTTTGGTACACTTTTTAATGCAGAAGCTGACTACATGTACATAGACTAAATTTTGGATTGTCTTTCTGTCATTTGTCTTCATGCTGAGTTTTATACCAGTAGCATGATGCTTTCACTGTCATAATATTAACATGTTTTCAATTCAACAAATATTATAGCTTAAATTATATTCTCTATTTTTAAAACTTTATTTGTATGAATATTAGTATATTTTTCTATTTCTTTGATAAGAATAACTGATGTTCATATAGTAATTGTATTGAATATTTATGTCACTTTAATTATACCTTTATTATGACAATAGTATTTATTCATATTTAATCATATACATTTTTATATTCCATTATGTATAATTGCACATCATAGCATATCATCATTTGTTTTTCTGTGATGTTAATTATATGAATAATTTAAAACTCTGATTTTGTTTTTTTGATCTATTTTTTATTTCTTTTTCTAGAAGTCTTCCGTCTTAATCTTTTCTAAGTTTCTTTGATTATATTTCTTTTTTAGTATTTTTAATTTTTTAAAAACATTTTAAATATTTTTTATTTATTATGTATATAGTGTTCTGTCTATATGTATCCATATCTGCCATAAGAGGGTAACAGAACTCATTATAGGTAGCCATGAGACACCATATAGTTCTAAGAACTGAATTCAGGAACCCTGGAAGAGCAGTCAGTACTTTTAACCTCTGAGCCATCTCTAGAGCCCCCTTTTTAGTATGTTTATTAAATTTTCAAACTTTACTACTTTATTCTATGTAAAATTTGAAATGTATTTATTCTAGCTTTTAATTACCTTGAGATTCTTTCTTAAATTTTTTCATTTGAAATCTATTTTAATGTATGTATATACTTTACAATATATATTTCAATAACATATAATTTTTAAATTTAATTTAATTCACAATCAACTTATAACTAAGAAAACCTATTATCTAATTATTATGTATATTTAATATTTTCTTTTCTAATTTTACACAACTATAATGTATTTTAATAATAATCATATACCCTTTTATTAACATCTTATGACTCCCTGTCTTCTTAAGAACATGTTATCTTCCTATTTTCATGACTTTAATGTGTGTTTATTATATGAGTATAATGAATGGGCTACTTACTCAAGCAAGAGCACATTTTTAGTTTCTTCCTTGCTGAAGAATCTTAACCTCAGCAGATTTTCATAGTAATTATACATATTTTTGCATATATATGACATTGTATATATTATTATTTGGCAATTGATGATATTAAGGATTAATATTTATTAAGGGGTTTATATAAACACTCACTTACTTAAAACTGAACCTTAAGACAATTCTTGAAAAGTAAAACTGTCCCACACATTGACAATGTCAATCATCTTTCTGAGAATGCAGGAATAACACAAGGAACACAGGTATTGTTAAACTTGGTCTTCAATGGGAGTTGTCGATTCTCAATCCAGGGTCCTCAAGACTGGAAAGCTACACCTCTGTATCTTCCTTAATGATGCCTGAATCTCACCACATATAATTAACAATCTGTAACATGAAGTCATGACTCATTGTATATTCATGTTTGATCTCTACTCAGAGGAAGTCTGTCTCAATTATATTTCTTACCATAAAAACTAATACCAGTCTTATTTAATATTGTTTTGTATTTAAGCTTATTTTAAAATTTTTACTTCATGCATTGCCTTAATTAAAACTCAAAGGGGCAGGATTCTAGTTCCAAATATTTAGCTATGTATAAGATTCCTTGAGAAGCTACATAAAACCAGAAGACTAAGTATAGATGATTGCTTGGGTGAGGTTTGTAGAAGACCAATGAAGAAAAGAATTGAAAAATAGAATTATGCAAGAAGGAGGAATTTGAAAGGCTTGGGTTTTAGTTAATGAATATGAAGAGATAAACATAGGAGAACAGATTATAAAAATAATTGAAGGGGACCTGAAAATTTTATCAGAAATTGTACTAGTAAACATATACTTTAAAAAGTATAATAAACTTAATTTGATATATATAAAACTGTATTATTTAATGAAATTTATAATCAGGAATGTCAATTCCCCCTCTAAGAGCAAAGATAACCTAAATGAATACCTGGCACAAAATGCATTCTTTTGTGTTTTTGTTAAGTTTTTCCAAGTAATTTTAAAAACACAGTTTATTACTCTTGCACATATTTGCCTTCCAGAATTGAAAAGTAAACCCCTACTAGTGAAGATATTACACACTTCAAACCATGGCTAGAGGCCCCCGAGGTGAAAATGATCTAAAAGCTATATCCCCTAGGAATAGATTTTATGATACCTGTTGCACAAATAAAGAAAACTCAGGGCCAGATCTCTGGAAAAGGCAGAGATATCAGAGAAAGTAAACATCACAGTCAGATCTCACCCAGCTGTCTTCCAGCTTCCTCAGCCTTGATCTTTCTGCCTTCTTCTTCCCACTCTGTCTTTCTATGCCTGCCTTAAATACTTTCTTCACTCAATTAAGGCATGGCACCACCACTGACACCTGGGAGCCTGGAACTCCTTCTGTAAATTAAGAAGGCCTCAAACTCAGATTGAATTAAGGGCTTAGGTCAACACTCCCAGGATATTCCCTCGGCTGGGATTAAAGGTGTGAGTTACCACTGTGTGATCCTCCTAGACTGACTGTAGGTAGATCCCATTGATATCTCTGAAAGTTTTATTATATTTGAAAATATCCCCACATACCCCCCTTTGTATCAAATTTTAAAAAAAAGAAAAGAAGGTAATAGCTAACATAATAAAAATATATACAATAGGTATAATAATTTTATACAATATATACAAACAATAAATGAGTAATGTCTAGTCCATTAACAATTGAAAATTTAAAGAAAATATTTCATTAATTATTCTATTTTTTTGATTCCAAAGGGTTATACATAATTCACTTTCTTTTTAACTTGTATTACTAAATAAAAACTATTATTTTGATGTCTTTTAAATTTATACACTTTAACTTCAAAGTTGTTTTTTTTTAAACTTTCAATAGAAAACTATAACTATTTTATCTTCCACTACCTCAGAAACCCAAGAAGGAAATGATATTTACCCAAGTAAACAGGACATGCAAGCAATTTCCAAAATCTAGAAATGATAAGGATGGCACCTATCTGCCTGGACAGTCACCAAAAGTTCCTTTATAAGGTTGGGGCATCCATCTTCAGCCTCAAGGCCCAGAGTCTCTTTTCATTTCAGTGAAGCAGGTAATCTGCTCGGCCCATTTTCGTATAGTTCATTAGTTGCTTCTCCTTGTGTCCTAAAGAATATCTGACAGTTTTCTCTGCAAAGCAGGAACCTGAAGGACCATCTCAGCTTCTTCTGTCAAAGTTCAGAAGTCACTTTTCTAGAGAACCAGCATGTCCAGTTTAAACAGCATACTGTCAATCAGTCAATACAAGAACAGGTTCTTGTTCAGTGGCTAACCATTGCCACAAAAAAAGTCGACTCCTAATGGAGTTTCTCCAATGTCCATTTTTTTTGAAGTAGATTGGCACTGCCAGGAGCAGACCTTTATCACTGTCCAGAAAAGTCTAAGTTCTTAAAATATTTTAAATGTCATATTCTATGAATCTCTGGAGTGTTAGAAGAAGACCTGTTTATCTAAAATATGTTTATTTGATCTCAAAAACATATGTAATATGACTATGTTTGAGTGTAATGTCTAACTACTAATTTGCATTGCTTTATATTCTAATTAGTTGGTAATAAAAACTTTCATGGACTAGCAACTTGTATATATCTGTATCCCCTTTTTTCTATTGTTTTTTAAACACAAATTTAATCATTCTTGTTAAACTTTTTTCTAACCATAACCATTAACAATTTTTAACCAATTAACCTAAACAATGACAATCATTCATAACACATTGAAGGACCAAAAACCACACATTCCACTTCTTGGAAATGTGGGCGCCATGTTCTCAAATTATTTCCTGATGTCTGGGGGTGATGGTATCTTTAGGGGATCCTGAAAAGAAAATTTTTGTTAATTGTCAAGTCCTGAAATAAGTAGCTGTATCATTTGTTAACCAATTTCTGCATAAATAGGAAAGTGCATGAGATGTCTCAAATCCTGGCTATAGTAGTCTGTGAAGCTGTTTCATCTCAGTGAGCTGCCTTGAAATTGTTCTGAGCAGTTTGTAGTCCAAATGTGATCTTTGGTTGGTGTTTTTCAGCCTAGTGGCTTTGTTAGAATCCATGTGAAGTCATCATTGTGGGACTCCATCTTCTTTTTTGGATACTTCAAGTTCGCAATTAGGTATTGTCATGGGTTATTGTAGAAAACTGATAAGAGACTAAAACCCAAAACAATGTACAGGAAGCTAAATATGCAAGTATTTTTTCAGCATAGGATTGGTAACAATAGAATATTCTTTAATGTTTAGTTATTCTGTCCCATACCAGGTGGCTCTTCTGATATGATACAGAGATTTTTTTAATCCTTTAACAAGTATGCTGAGTTTAGAGGAGAGAGCCACACTCCAACTCTAAAGCCAGCTTTAAGATATAGTTAAACTGAGACTTCAACTTATACAAAATTAGAGGTAAGCAATGAGATTTTACTCTGAAGAGTATACAGGTACCAATAGTTATGATATTTTTTTGCTTGTAAATTTTACTGGACAGCATCCCTTTTGCTTCAGTCGTTTAGATGCCCTAGGTCTTTTTGCTTCTTGAATATGGGTATTTCTAGTTTTTTGTAAAGACCAAAACAAAAACCTGCCCCCACCCTTTGTTTTTTCTTACATCTTAAAGAATTGTAACATGGGTGGATGAGTTATCACTTCTTATATTCATGAATTTTCTCTGCTTCAAATCGAGTCTTTATTAATTTTGATGGTATCCATAACTTTTCTTCACCTGTGGAAACAAAAAGAAAACCCCTTCCCCAACGTAGCCCATACTCTGGCTTCCATTTGGAGGTTAGTACATTTTTGAAGTAAGTAGGCTGACTTAGTTCAGCTGTTTTCTTCTATAGTCCAATGCCTTTCAACAGCTGTTCTGTTTCTGATTAGCATTGAGAAAATCCAAAGTTAATAAAGCATTATGTAGTCTATATATATGGACCTTTGTAATTCCTTTCTGTTTATTTAGCATATCTTTTAGAGTTCAATTTGATCTCTCTATGACTGCTTGCCCTGTAGGATTGTGTCATATTCCTGTAATATGCTTTATATTATAATAAGCAAAAAAAAGTTTCATTTTACTAAAGACATATACCAGAAACCCCAATACTACATTTGGCTTCCCAATGTGGGCCAAATATCCACTTAAAGCTTGAGTAAGTTTAAAAAGGGTTTTCTCACAGAATCTGAGCCAAAGAAGCTTCCAAATTGTGTATCTGAAGCAGGTCACTGTACAGAGAAAGCCTGGCATCTGGCTACATTCAAAATGGCACCAGCAGACTGGTGGCAGGCAGTATAAGCTGCAACCAGGCCGGTTCCTGAAGTCTCACAGAAGACTCAGTAGCATGTGATTGACTTAAGGCTTCTGTTTATTTTGAAGAAAAAGGAAACAAAGACTGTTTCTTAGTAGCAACATTTTCTTGCGTCTGCTCTGTTTGCTGGCCACAAACAGGTGTGGTCCCTTTAAGAGAACTTACTGATTCAGCTTTATCTGCAAAAACTATGCAGCTCTTTAAGAGAATGTATTTTAAAAGCTCTTCTGTTTGAAAGATGATTAAGGATTCACAATAAAACAAATTCAGATGAAAGAAAAAAACCTGTAAATGGGTTACAATGTGTGTAAAAGGTACATAGTCTTCAGAGAGAAAAGAGAGAAGTAGAGAAAGTCTTTAAAAAGAGAAATAGCGTAATAAAAATATAATAAGCCATGTAAAGATGGAAAATAGAAAATCTGGATTTTTGTTGTTATTGTGTTTTCTTTTAATTTTTTAACGGTTAATGAGCTAACTGCAGAAAGACAAAGGATTGCAAATGCAAAGGTTACTAAGTTAAACAAGAATATATATTTTAAAGGCATTTTGATTGTGAAATTTGTGTCTAAGGATTTATTGCTTTGGAAGAGTTCTGCTCCTGTTTCCATAGAAGATGAGAACCTGTCGGTTTCATCAACTAAGGCTCCCTGAAAAAATAATCTATGTTGGGAAGAGATGGCTGTGTCAGCATCAGGACTGCAGATTATGATCCAATCTCCAGAAACCATGAGATTTCAATGCCCCATAATCAGCAGAAAGTAGTAATGGAAAACTTTTCCCAAATTTCCAGAATATTACTTTTAAATGTTTGTCTTCACTGTAAATGGTTAATGGTTATAGTTAATCTCTTTCTAAGAAGAAAAAGGGGATGTGGTACATGAGTGATTTTTTTTAAAAAAATTAGATTATTAAATTTACTTTAATCCGAAAAACTAACTGCTATTCTCAAAATGTTTTGCATTGGTGTGGACTTGGTTTATTGATAAAAATGTAAGCTCAATTTTTGTTATGTTATATGTATTTTCTACTCTTGTTTAAGATATGATGTTTATGTAATTTATTAAAATTGTAATGTATAAATAAGAAATGCATGTTTGTTAGATTTTTAGGTATACAAAGATATATTTTGATTTGTTAGGTAATCTTCAAATACTTCTAAGGCCTACAGAATATGGCATTTAAAATTTTTTAAGAACTTAGACTTTTATGGACAGCGAGACAAGTCTGCTCCGGGCAGCACCAATTTACTTGAAGAGAAAAATGGGTATCAAAGAAACTCCACGTAGAGATTAGTTTTTTTATGGCATCAGTTAGCCAGTGGACATGAACCTGTTCTTATATTAACTGCTGGACAGTATGCTGTTTAAACTGGACATGCAGGTTTCTAGGAAAGTGACCTCTGAACTTTGGCAGAACAAGCTGGATGGTCCTTCAGGTTCCTGCTTTGCAGAGAAAACTGTCAGACATTCTTCAGGACTTGAGGAGAAGCAACTGATGAATGGACAGAGCAGATTTCCTGCTTCACTGAAATGAAAAGAGACTCTGGGCCTGTAGGCTGAAGATGGATGCCCCAAATTCATAAAGAAACTTTGGGTGACTGTCCAGGCAGATAGGTGTCATTTCTGTCATTTCCAGATTTTGGAAGTCGCTTCTACTTCCAGTTTACTTGGGTAAATATGTCCTTCTGTGGTCTTTGGTGTAGTTGAAAATGGGATAGCTATAGGTATAGTTTTGCTTGGTTATTTTAAGGAATATTGGATATGATATTTTAGATTCACAACAATAAGTTAGATGATAGAGTATTTTATTTAATTTTGCTAAATACAAATAAACTAGATATTGTAAACGTAATTCTTGCTTGATTAATTTTGCTATGTTAAAATTGAACCTTTCCTTTTTGATTAGAGAGAAAGGGGGAGAAGATGTGGGAATGGCTTTTTATATGTTGTGAATATCAATCTTTAAATAAAGGAGCTGTTTTGGCCCATGACAGGCACCATAGAAAAAGTAGGAGGAGAAATTAGAGCATAGGTAGAAGCAGGGAAGAGTCAAACAGATCGAGCCTGAAGCCCAAAGAAGTAACATGTAAGGAACACAGATGAGCCACAGGCCACATGGCAGACAGTTTAATGAGAATTGGTTGAGTTAAGATGTAAAAGCAAGCTAGCCATGTGCCTAACCATAGACCAAACAGCATGAAGTTACTATAAGCATCTGAGTCATTTCTGGGGGCCTGATAAGTGGTAGGCAGCTAATGGGTCTCGCACGGCAGGTATGTGGGCCTGGGTCTCTGGCTGCCAGAGACCAAGAAAAATCATTGGAGCATTGTCAATCTTAATTTGTACAGTTATTCCCATGATGGCAGTAACATCTAGCAAATATTTGATTACAGAATCAGACCTTTCTGATCTCGAAGCAGCTGCCCATTGAAATCCTGAAAATGTATCTATTGTATCATGGACATATCTTAATTTTCCAAATTTTGGAAAGTGAAATACATCCATCTGCCAGATTTCATTTCTACATCTACCTTTAGGATTACTTCCTGCTGGCAGTGGAGTTTGGTTATAGAAAGAACAGGTGGAACACCTTTTAACAACTACTCTGGCTTGTTGCCAAGTGATAGAGAAATCCTTGTTATTCTCTTGCTATTGTTGTGATGCTTTTTATGAATTTCTGAGGCCTCTAGTACATTTCCTATTAATAATTTATTAATTTTATCATTACCTGGTTCCAAAAGACCTTGCAGACTCATATGAGATTGAATGTGTGTTATATAAAAAGGATAGTTTCTAGTCGTGATTATTTCTTGTAACTGAATAAAAATGAAGTTAATTCTGACTCATCATTAATAAAACCAGCCATTTCAATGTATAGAACAACTCTTTCTGCATACTGAGAGTCAGTGTCTATGTTAAGAGGTTTGGTAAAATCTATTAATACTATCACAATAGCATATAATTCTGACTTTTGAGCCACTTTATTTATATGTTCTGATTTGTAATCTGCCTTTTCTGATTTGTTTGCATTGGTCTAAAATGTAGGGGCTCCAGTAATTTGTTTATCTCATACAATATGAGGAAGAATGTAATTAGTATTTTTTTGTTTTGTTTTGTTTTTTAGAAATTCAATTATTTTACCTGAGGATATTTGTTGTTAATATCTCCCATTAAATTAGTGCAGACTCTTTTCCAAGGTTTAGTTCTACCTATAATTGGTTAATTTCTTCAGTAGTTAAAGGTATAACAATTTCTGCTGGATCTATTCCTGTCAATTGATGAAGTCTTAATTTTCCTTTGAAAGTAAGTTCAGAAATCTTTTCCACAAAAGTCTTTAATTCCTTACTTAATTTATGTGAAAGAATTTTCCTTTTGCATTAAAATTCCTGTAGGAGAATGCTTAGAGGGCAAGATATCTAGAATACAAGTAAGAGCTGGATCCACATGATCCACATATGCATCCTATAATTTCTTTTCCATCAAAGCCATTTCTTTTTCATCTTCAGGTGACAATTCTCTCAGACTATTTAAGTCCTTGTCACCATTTAAGGTTTTGAACAAAGTATCCAGTTCATCATTTTTAATTCCAATACTGGTTCATAATTTGGCAATGTTTCCTAGTAGTCCTTGAAAATCATTATGTGTCTTCATTCTCTCTCTCCCTAACTGTACCTTTGGGGTCTAATTTTTTGTTTGCCTATTTTGTAGCCTAAATCATTAATGGGATTCTCTTTTTGTATTTTTTCTAGGGCAATCTATAATCCCCAAGCTTGCATTTTTTTTTTTTACTTTTTCAAATATTTTTTCTAAGGTATTAATAATTGAATCTGCCAACAAGATGTCATCCATGTAATGATAAATTATAGATTATGGAAATTTGTTATGTATTTGTTCTACTGGCTTTTGTACAAAATACTGGCACAGAGTGGGGCTATTCAGCATTCCTTGAAGGAGAACCCTCCACTAGTATCTCTTTACAGGCTGAGAATTATTATAAGTGGGCAATGTAAAAGCAAATTTTTCTTTGTCTTTTCTCATAATAAAGGTATTATAAAGAAAAAGTCTTTATAATCAATACATAAAATAGGTCATTATTTTGGTAACAGAGAAGACAAAGGAATTTCAGACTGTAGAGATCCCATTGGTTGGATAACACTGTCTATCACCCTTAGGTCTGTTCCTATTCTCTACTTTCCAGATTTCTTTTTAATAACAAATACAGGAGAATTCCAAGGGCTGGTCAATTCTTCTATGTGTTGAGTATTTAACTGCTCTAAGGCCTGCAATTTTTCTTTTGTTAGAGACCATTGATGAACCTATATTGGTCTCTCTGTTGACCATTTTAGAAGTAGTACTGTAGGTGTTTTTGAAAGATCAGCAGCTGTTTTGCCTTGTTTCTCTATAACCTGAATGATCTGTGACTGTTTCTCATAATACCTTCTAATGCTTTTTCCAGAACCATGTGCTGGTTTATGGCTTTTTTCTGTGTTTAGACAAATATTAATCTGTGTGTTCCACTGTTGTAGTAAATCTCACCCCCGTAAATTTGTAGCAATGTCAGCCACATATGGCTTCAATATTCCTCTCTGTCCTTCTGGTCCTATACACTCAAGCCATCTTGCACTCTTTTACCTGATATATGGACCCAATACCCTAAAACTGAACATTTACCTCCTGAAGGAGCCAACTTGGATGCCATGAAATTATTGATACACCCTCCCCTGTGTCCAATAAGCCTTCAATAATAACATCATTTACATATACTTTTACTTTTGGACTTTGTTCGTTGATAGAAGCTTGCAAAAATATTCACTTCATAATTTTACTGAATTTTTTTTTCTGTAGATTTTCTATTATTCCATGGACCAAAAAACCATAGTGTAACAGATACTTGAAGGCACCATACAGCTTTTAAAGGAATGAGACAACCAAAAGTCCTACACAGTCTTGATGTCTGATAACTACATCAAAGACCAGAATGGCATGAGATACTTAAGAGTACACTAGTGACTCTCATATATTGATGATAAACAAAACCTCTCTAACTGAATGTAAAGCCTATTCAGAGTGAAATATTGCATGCTACTGGAAACTTTCACAACTGCCAAGGTTAAGGAAACCACAGATGTTAAAGTTCATATTTATATTCTAAAGATTTGCCCTTATTGTCACAGATAAGGGTTTTCCATATCTTATCTATAAAATGTCTCTTAATAACTGATAGAAACTATTATAAAAAACTATTGGATTGTAGAATTAAGGAGAGAATGAAGAAGGAAAGCAATTGTGTGTGTGTGTGTGTGTGTGTGTGTGTGTGTGTGTGTGTGTGTGTCTGTGTGTGTGTGTGTGTCTGTGTGTATGAAACAATTTTGGGGTTAGTGCTAGGGACTCTTTCAGGAATCTACAGGATGATCCCAGCTAATAGTTGAAGCAATAGTGAAGTGAATAGGGTGCTTGAACTGCACTTCTAAACAAATTGATGACCACATTAATTTTTATCATAGAACCTTTCTTCATCCAACAATTGATAGAAGCAGATGAAGAGACCCTCAACTAAGCATTGGGCTGAGCTCAGATACAGCTGAATAGAATGAAGAGAGATTATATGAGCAAAAAGGTCAAGATCATGCTGTGCAAACCCCAAAATACAGCTGACCTGAGTTACTTGGGAGCTCACCAACTTTGGATTGATAGCTTGTGTACCCGCTTGGGACCAGATTAGGTCCTCTTAAAGTGGATGACATTGGAATGGCTTGGGCATTTTGTGGGACCTCTGGCAGTGGAAACAAGATTTAACTATAGTGCACAAACTGCCATTTTGAAACCCATACCTTATAGAGGGATAACTTGTTCAGCTTTGATATGGGAAGGTGGACTTAATTGGTCCTTCTTCAACTGAATATCCCAGACCTTGTTGTCTCTCCATGGGAGTCTTTACCCTCTTTGAGGAGAGAATGGAGAGGTGAAGAAAACCTAGGGGTGTATGAGAGGAAAGGGGAACTGTGATTGGTATATATTTAAAACAAAACTTTTACATATAATTTTCAAGAGATAAAGTATGTTTAGATATATAAAAAAGAAAATCATTAAAGCAGAGTTATAAAACCCAGTACCATAAAACATATCTATAAAACATCTCCTTCACCCATTGCTTAGAAATTATAAAGGATAATGGATGCAAAGATTGTTAGAGCTTGAGAATTAAAGAGTTTTCTCTTAGATTATGCCACAAAGGAATGCCATAATAAATTCAAATTAACATTGTTAGTGGCTAATAGATTCTATTGCAGAGAACAAAATATGTGTGTGTGATTCTAATGTAAGATATAAGATGTAATGTATCTATTGTATTTATTGTTTGAGAGTACAGTTTAGAAATTAAGGTATAATATAAACTTTCTTGTTTTCCTAAATTCAAATGTTGATTTTTATCTCAAAACTATTTTATGTATTATTAAAATCATGTGACGTTATTTAAGTAACCAGATGAATTTTTCACTAAATCAGCTGATAAAGTAATAACGCATTTTTTTAAAAAAATTAGAATAAATTAGAATAACCAATTTTAATATAACAATATAATAACACCATATTATTCTTTTGTCTTTTTTCTATTATCCATTTTATTTATTGCATTAAATGAATACAGCATGGGTTTTGTCCCATAATAAATAAGCATTTCATCATGCATCCTTACTATAAAATTTAATTTTCAAATGTATTTTATTTTATGCTATATAGATTTTCACAATTACTAAATTAAAACAAAATATTACATTTCTAAATCCAAGGTATTAAAAATATTACTATTTAAAAAGATTTTACAGTAATAATTACCTAAAATCCAACTAAAGAGGAAAACATGATTACAGCAAATAAAAAATAAGATATTTTGGCAATATTTCACTCATATTTTCTATTCCTTTTTATTCTTTATAATTCCATGTATTCTTACACACTTCTTAGGTCTGGAGCTGATTTTAAATGAAGCCTGAAATTTTGACCTATACTTTTCATGTTTTGGAGTATTTATTTTTCTGATTAAACAATTTTATTTTATCTTTCAAACAGTATTTTTAATTAAAGCACTATAAAAATAGCAGAAGGCACATATATAAAATCTCACAAACATAACTGCATAAATGTGAGCTAAATAAGAATGACTTCTGTGAATTTGACATTTGAGACAGAGAAAGCCAATAAAGACTCAACACTTTGCAAAGAGATATAAGCAAATGAAGAAGTTTGGAGCTGGAGATATGCTCTTTTCTAGGTAAGAGCACTCTAAATGATTGCCTAGGGACAAATGGCCAGACCAAAAATGATACATACAATTAGCATTATATAGACTGAACAGATTATGTTAAAATGTATGCACATATACATGATTTCATAGAGTAACTATAAAAAAGAGGCAATGAATTTAGAGGAAACTAGAGAATGTATACTGAAGGGTTTTCATGGAGGAAAGGAAGAGATAAGGATTTTAATTAAATTACAAATTTACACATAATAAAAATGCAATTGTTAGCTCTTATTTTGAATTAATTTTGTAAATGCTCACTTTTATCTTTCACATCTTGGACTATAGATATCTTTCATTAACTATTTTGAATTAATAATTAATAATATTTTGAAAACTATATTCATTTTCATATAAAAACTTGAAAATCATTATAGTATTATTTAAATGGATTGAGACTCAGAGCTATTGTTAATGATTTGAAAATAAATATTCAAAACTAAGAAGAATGCTATCTAATGCTGTAAAACATTCTTACATTTGAACTAATAAGAAACACAATTACATTTTTGCAATGAATGTCTATAAACTCCTAGTTTAATGAATTATTAATTACTTTAATTTGAATTTATTTCTATTTTCTATAGAAGAAATTTTATGATCTATTGAGGAGTCCTACTATACCTATTGCTAAATATTGTTGTGGGGATTTAATAAAGTTTCGGAAGTTTTGGAGATATGAGAGGGAATCTACCCACAGCCTATGTGGGGGTTTAGTAAAAGCTCCAGAAGTCCCAGAGCTCTAACTACAGTCAGTCTAGGAAAGTCAGAGTGGTGATTCAAACCTTTAATCTCTGCACAGGGAGTATCCTCGGAGTGTTGACCTACACCCTTAATCCTAACTGAGTTAAGGTCACTTCATATTATAGAAGGAATTCCAGGCTCCCAAGCAGGTGTGGTGTGGTGGAGCCATGCCATAATTCCCGAAAGAATACTTAAGCCGGGATTTAAACACAGAAAAAGCCATTCCAAGGAAATTGAGGCTGAGGAAGCTAGAAGACAGCTGGGTAAGATTTGACTGTAGTGTTTATTCCCTCTAGTATCTCCAACTTCTTCAGAGCTCTATCCCTGAGTCTCATTATTTTGTGCAACACATTGTTAAGAAATTAACCTAATTGAAAATTCAAACTGACATATTAATTTGTATTGTCCAATATGAACCCTCAAGTTTCTATTAATATTAGAATAGCTCCAACATTTAGTTTATACTGAAATATAAAAACATGCCATAGGTACCATAGTCTTACATTAGTTACAACTTGTTTTAAGTATATGCAAAGGGCATAAATAAAGTGGTGCTCAGGTATCAAGAAGTTGGAGGAAAATTGATGGGAACCTAAACATATTGAGAAGGAAAACACATTATAAACTTCCATCAGGTGATTAATGAGGTATAAAAATGCACAGTGTTCACACTTTAATATTTTTATTTCCATGAACAACATTTCATATGTACTCCTTTTGAGTGATCTTAAATTTAAGAAGGTGGTTGACCAAGTTTAAATAAAAAGGTTGTCTTTATTCAATGTATCATGGCCTGCATTCTTTTGTCCTGAAAACCTGACTAGAATAAAATACAAGTGAAGAAATGATAGAAATTAAAGTTATAACTGCTCACATGTATGACTGGTATCAAGTGGGCAATTTCTTCTTTAGTAGAAGACACATTTAATTGAAGAAAACTTGATCTGTTGATTATTTATCAAACAACAAAAAAGTGGGGATTATTCTTAGTAGAAGGTCTATGTAGGAGCACACTCTCATGAGGAATCTTCAGTTGCTATATTTTGCAAGCATGAGGCAATCATTAATAAGCACTTGCACTCCTACAAGAGGAAGTTATTATAATACCAGTGACCCAATCATAAAAAAACTTTACACTTTCTGTGTGTTTTGAAGCATTGGGATTTTAGTGCTGTCTATCCCAACAATACACAATCACTCTATACTTCTTGTGATTACCACATCTCTGAGTTTATTAATGTTTCCCCTTATGATACATTAAGATAAATTAAAAGTAATTACTTATTTCAGTATAATTCCAATTCAAAATTGTGGTCCTTAAACAGATTTTAAATGAAATGTGCTATTAGATATATAAATTCAATTGCTGAACAAACTTTCAAGACTTTTTAAGTATTTTCTGTTCATTATTTCTTTAACAGAGATTAACAATAACATCAAATCCAGATATTATATTTTTTAAATATATGTATATATTATTTTAAAAGATATTTTCCATGTATACTCATGATTTCCCTCCCTAACCCCCTCTCAGTCCCTCCAAGTCTTCCCTCAGCCTCCCAGGAGCCCATTGCCCATCCATGCCCCAAGGAGGGCAAGGAGTCCCAAAGTGGGTAACTTCAGTCAGGTATATCCATTTGAAGTAGGTCCAATTCCCTCATCCTGTTATTAAGGCTTGGTTAGAAGTTCCTCTGTAGAGATTGGGCTCCAAGATTCCAGTTCATACTCAGTAACATTTTCTGATCCTAGTCTACAAGGTTCCACTACTGCATATGCCATTAGACGGTCATCTACATTTGGAGGGTTTAGCTATTTTTTCCTGAAGATTCTCCAGTGGTTGCTTTTGATTCAGAGAACTCAGTAGGATGTTTAGAAAGATATCTAAGGATTCCCCTGGGAAGAGAAAATCTCCTGAGCAAATTAATCATAAGCAATAGCCACAAAGGAGAGTTGGGAACAAATCATGAGAGGAGATGGTTGCATGAGAGGAGCAACAACAAGCGAGAAAAATAGAGATGGATAGCTTGGTAGAGGAAGCCACTGTAAGCTTGGGAAAATGCTGGGTCCTAGGGAAAGCTTCAAGAATCCACAGGATATCCCTGCCTAGCTCTCCAATCAATAGTGACAGGGATGCCTAGACAGGACTTCCCCTATAGTCAAATGAATGACCACCCTAAATATCATTATAGAACCTTTATCCAGCAATGGACAGAGGAAGAATCAGAGATCCATAGGTAAGCATCAGATCTTCGGCACCAGCTAAGAAGAAAGAGGAGAGTGTATATGATTGGAATTATGAGGAGGAGTCCCACATAGATGGATGACTGGAGCTTTGGGGCATGTTATTTTATTTGATCTGCTAGCTGATTACATATTTTCATTGTAGCTTGAGTATAGAAAATTGAAAAAGGGTAGTGGAGTAAAGATATATAAAATCACTAGTTTGCTAGCTATTGTACTGAATGTTGTAGGTCTGTAGATTTAGTGATATAAAATTTGATTGATTATTTTTCTTTTGTAAATAAAATGAGAGTAAGTTATAAGATAGTGTGAGAATGTAGGAAGTGTTGTGGGATTCTCGTAAGGAATGTTAGGGTGTAGCTACAATTGTATTTTCTGAGTGCATAAGTAAAAGAGAAGTGACTAAGGAATCCAATAGCATACAGAATACCTAATTACTGTATTCAACATCAGGTTTCACACTTTGCATTAGGAAGGTGCAGTTAGGAGCTGAAGATAATTTTGAAAGCTCTTGAAATACTAATATGCACTATTTTGAAGAAAAATGAACTAGTCACCTTTCTACAGCTACAACAAAAATCTTGTGATTGTTTCTTATAAAAAACAGTTCTTTACTGTAGCTCACATTTTCAAAGGTATAATTTTTGAGGAAAGAATTAAAAATGTCTGAGAGTTGAGAGCTGTGGATAACCACATTTCTCTATAGATTATGTTGGCTTTAAGGACCATCACCAAACCAACATGAAGAGGAAAAGTTTTATTTCAGGTTTTACTTTACAGTCAGTCATAATGAGAAATAGAATAAGAGCTCAAGGCAAGAGGCGGAGAGCAGGAATAAGGGCTAAACACGGGGAAATACTGTTTACCAATATTTTCTCCTTCTTTCCTTTTATCTTCTGCCTCTTTCTTTGAGTTTCTGCATTGTACTTAATTCACATAAATTATTTATATGTAGTTTAATTAATATATGTGTTCATTGATAATAAATTATTTTTTCTCAAAATACACCCCAAACATTGTGTTCTCTCCCTGCATATCTCTAAGTTTTTCTTATAACCCTTTCTCTCCACCAGATTCATTACATCCCTGTTTCCTCCAGAAATGACCAGATCTCCAAGAAATGACAGCCAAATGGACAAAGAAAGATACAACACGAAAAGTTGATAGCTCTCATATACAGGCTCCACAAAGTAACTGAATAGGAGGGAAAAGTCTCAAGGCCACAAAAGGGATTAGTAATACAACTATTTCTCTTGTTAGGATTCCCTCAAAACCACCATGAAAATGGCCATAACATATGTGGCTATATGTGTATATTTAATAAAAACCAGTCTGAAATATCAGAGGGCTCTATCCACAGTCATTCCAGGAGGTTCAGAGAGTGGTGACTGATACCTTTAATTGCAGCACAGGGAATATCCAGGAGTCGTGACATATACCCTAAATCTCAGCACATCTGAGTTTGAGAACATCCTAGTTTATAGAGGGAGTTCCAGGCTCTCAAGCAGGCAGTGGTGGTGCCACGACTTTAATCTTAACCTGGATGTGAAACAACTGAGAGAAAAGGGTATTTAAGGCAGACATAGAAAGACAGAGCAGGTAGTAGAAGCCACAGGGAGCTAGGCTGAGGAATCTGGAAGATATCTGGGTGAGAATTGACTGTGATGTTTCCTCTCTTTGATGTCTCAGCCTTTCCCTGAGATTGAGCTCTGGGTTTCCTTTATTTGTGCATAGAATATGATGCTGATCTATGTGGGCTCTGTGATTATTGCTTCAGTTTCTGTGAGCCAATGTGAGCACTACTTAATTGGTGTGGTGGGCCATATTCTCATGGAGGCTCTCTTCTCGCTGATTCCTAGAGTCAAAGGATTCCATGGAGACCTCCACTTATGTGCTTAACATCTGGCAGTTGAGCTGTGCACCTGCTCCAGTTGCTGCTTGTGGAAGCCTCTCTGATGACCAAACAAGGCCCTGATCTATGGATTTAGCAGAATAACATTAGAAATTATTTTTATTATTTTTTTCTTACACATCCCATTATCTCATGCCCAAGAGTAGCATCAATGAGCTGGGGTCTCTCATACCGTTATTCAAAAAAAATTCTCTACAGTCTTGCTTACAGGCAATCTCAAAGAGGTATTTTTCTGTATGAGGTACATCTTAAAAAATATCTCTAGCTTGACTGTGTCAACTTGAACAAACCTAACTAGTAACTAGTTGGCCTAGCTTTTCTTCATTTTTATTCATAATATTCAAGTTTAGTTTATTAAGAAAAAAATATTATTAATTTTTGTATGCACAGCAAGAAAGGAAGAGCTATTAAATATGTCAGTAGAGTGTGTTTAGGATTCACTGTGGATAGACTTATATTGTCCAGATTTCATTTTCTCACATGTTAAATATATTACTGATAATACATACTGTTAAATATATACTGATAATAACTTTCCTCATATTTTATTCTGAGAGGATTTAAATGGAACAAATGTTTACATTCTTAAATGAAAAAGATTATGAATCAAAGACAATAAAATGGATAGTGAATCAGATGCTATATAAAGTCCCTTTATACTAAGTCTCTGATAAAATTATTAATATCACTTGCATAGAAATCATTGAAATAACATTATGTAGAAGACCACTTACTGCTTCCAAAAAAACCCTGAAATTCTGTTTAGTAAAACAGTCATTAAATACTGTGTGTGTATTTTCATTGCTCATTGGTGTAAATATCCCTGCCACATTTTATTAAGAATACACTGCCTCCAGTGCTCTTTTCTTCTCCATAATTTTTTTTCCACTTGCTATTCATATCATTCAAGTATTTGCAGATCATTATAGCATTTCTTTATTCAATTATAAGTATTACAGTGTTTGAATATTTCACTACAAATCAGGCTTCCTCAAGGCTGAGGTTTTTGTTTTTGTTTTTCTCTTTTCCCTGCCTTCCTGGAATACTTCCAACTTTATCACATACATATGAGTACTATTGAAATTTCACTAGTTCTAGTCAGTTATAAAGTAACCAGAACTACTAATAGCCACATTATTATCTCTCCCATGATAATTATAATTCATACTTTTAATAAATAGTGTCTCCTTTTAATATGCTTATTATTTTATTTCTGAATTTTCTCCTTTTGATAATTCAACAATAACACCATTATTCCAAAAGGATTTACAATTAAACAAGATAATATTTTTATGTTCCTTTATTGCATGAGTTACTTGTGCATGTGTACTTGTGTGCACATGTTATGGTACAGGTATAAAAGACAATGGATACATGTGGAAATCAGTTCTTTTCTTTTTTATGTAGTTTCTGAAGATCACTCTCAGGTCCCTAAGCTTGGAAACAAATACTTTTATTTAATTATCCATTTCTCTGACCTCTTATCTCAGGTCTTTAACATTTAGTTATCTCTACATCATGATGTGGGAATGCCTTTCTGTATTCTGTGAATATAAATATTTAAATAAAGGAGCTGTTTTGGCCCATGACAGGCACCATAGAAGAAGAAGGAGGAGAAATCAGAGCATAGGTAGGAGAAGCAGGGCAGAGTCAGGCAGATTGAGCAAGCTGTCCAAGGAGCAAGATATAAGGAACACCGGTGAGCCACGGGCCACGTGGCAGACAGATTAATAGAAATGGGTTGATTTAAGATGTAAGAGCTAGCTAGAAATGTGCCTGCACCATAGGCCAAAAGCACAAAATTAATATAAGCCTCTGAGTCATTTCTGGGGTCCTGAGCAGCAGCAGCAGGTGGCTAATGGGTCTGGCGTGCTGGTCTGTGGGTCTGGACCTCTGGCCGCCTGGGACCAAGAAACTCCATTGCAACAGATGGCACCCAACATGGGGTGAATATCCACTTAATGCCTGAGAAAGTTTAAAATGGGTTTTAGCAGAAACTGAGCAAAAACAGCTTCCAAATTGTGTATCTGAAGCGGGTCATTGTAGAAAGAAAGTGTGGCATCCGGGTCACATTCAAAATGGTGCCTACATATGCAGACTGGTGGCAGGCAGTGTAAGCTGCAATCAGGCCAGTTCCTAAAATCTCACAGAAGACTCAGGAGCATGTGACTGATTTTAGATTTCTGTTTATTTTGAACAAACAAACAAACAAACAAACAAACAAAGATAGTTTCTTAGTAGCAGCATTTTCTTGGGTGTGGTCTGTTTGCCAGACACAAACAGAGATGTGGTCCCTTTAGAGAATGTACTGATTCAGCTGTATCTGCAAAAACTATGTGGCAAGAGAGTGAGATTATTTTAAAAAGCTCTTCTAGTTGGAAGATGCTTAAGGATTCACAATAAAACAGATTCAAACAAACAAACAAACAAAAAAACCCTGGAAATGGGTTACAATGTGTGTAAAAGGTACATAGTCATCAGAGAGTAAAGAAAGAGAATAGAAAAAGTCTTTAAAAAGAGAAATAGAGTAATAAAAATATAGTAAGCCACATAAGGATGGAAAATAGACACAAATCTGGATTTTGGTTGTTACTGTGTTTTCTTTTAATTTTTTAACTGTTAAGGAGCTAACTACAGGAAGACAATGGATTACAAATGCAAAGGCTACTAAGGTAAACAAGAATATATATTTTAGAGGTATTTGATTTTTAAATTTGTGTCTAAGGATTTATTGCTTTGAAAGAGTTCTGCTTTTGTTTCCACAGAAGATGAGAACCTGTGGATTGCTTCCAGGCAAATATGGTTTCATCAACCAAGACTCCATGAAAAAACCTCTGATGGAAAGAGATGGCCATATCAGCTTCAGGGCTACAGAATAAGATCCAGTCTCAAAAATTCATGAGATTTTCAATGTCCCTTAATCAGCAGTCAGTAGTAATGAAAAAATACTCTCAAGTTCCCAAAACATTGCTTATAAATGTTTGTTTTCACTATAAATGGTTAATGGTCGTAGTTAATCTCTTTCTAAGAATAAAAAAGGGTTATGGTATATGAATGATTTTTTAAAAATTAGATTATTGAATTTACTTAGATCAGGAAATCAGTTGTTAATATTAAAATCCTTTACATTGGTATGGATTTTGGTTTATTGATACAAATTTAAGGTCAAATTTCTTATGCTGTATGTATTTTTCTACTCTTGTTTGAGATAGTATTTTTATGTAACTGATTTAGAATTATAATGTATAATTAAGAAATGCATGTTAGTTAGATTTTAAGATATACAAAGATATATTTCAATTCAGTAGGTAATCTTCAAACACTTCTAAGACCTACAGAATATGGCATTTAAAATGTTTTAAGAACTTACACTTTTCTGGGCAGTGAGGTCTGTCCCTGGCAGCACTAATTTAATTCAAGAGAAAAATTGGCATCGAAGAAATTCCATATAGGGTCTATTTTGGCAATGGTTAGCCATTGGACAAGTACCTGTTCTTGTACTGACTGCTTGACAGTATGCTGTTTAAACTGGACATGCAGGTTCCATAGGAAGATGACCTCCACTTGGCAGAACAAGCTGAGATGGTCATTCAGGTTCCTGCTTTACAGAAAATACTATAAGACATACTTCAAGTCTCAAGGAAAAGCAACTGATAAACTGTGCCAGAATGGGCAGAACAGATTTCTGCTTCACTAAAATGAAAAGAGACTCTGGACCTGTAGGCTGAAGACAGATGCCCCAACTTTATAAAGGAACTTTGAGTGACTGTCCAGGCAGATAGGTGTCATCTCTGTCCTTTCTAGATTTTAGAAGTAACTTTCACTTCTGGTTTACTTGGGTAAATATATCCTTCTGTGGTCTTTTATGTAGTTTAAGATTAGATAGTTATAGGTACAGTTTTTCTAAGTCATTTGAAAGGTATATTAGATATAAAACTTTAGATTCATAAAGATAAGGTATGATAAGAATATTTTCTTTAATTTTGCTAAATACAAATAGACTGGGTATTATAACTTTAATTCTTGCTTGATGGCTATTTTGTTATATGTAATTATGCTATGTTAAAATTTAAACCTTCCTTTTTGATTAGACAGAAAGGGTGAAGTGATGTAGGAATGCCTTTCTGTATGCTGTGAATCTCAATCTTTAAGTAAAGGAGCTGTTTTGGCCTATGGCAGGTCTGAGTCATTTCTGGGTGCCTGAGCAGCAGCAGCGGCTTTCTAATGGGTCTGGCGCACAGGTCTATGGGTATGGGCCTCTGGCAGCCCAGGATCAAGAAACTCCATAGCAACATCATGTAAAACTAACTTGGCATTACCTAAATCCATGATTTTTTTATATCTAATTCCTATGTTATTAGTTTCAACATAACATTTTGTATTTTTACATATTACTTCATTTTTCCTCTTTTAAGGATTTGTAGTCATAGAAATAAAAATAGAGACAGACACAGTTGGCTAATTGTTATAGGATTATCTTACAGCATATTCAGGTATGTTTAGCTTATTCATATATTCAAAATGATTGGTATTATTCTACATTTCTGGAAACATTTATTATTCATTTCTGAAGATAACTAAACAAATTTTAAAATGACATGAAAATTCTAGATGTGAATTTAATGACATTGTGTCCAGTGATTAGATCTAGGCTCATGAAATCCCATGAATAGCAAACTGCCAAGTATCACAATTACAAATATGCTTAATTGGTAGCCTTTATTTCCAACTTATATTAGTTGAATGTGAGTCAGTTCTATTTAAGTTTATGAAAACAAATGACATTTGAGTGTAATCTCTGAAGACTAACATGAGATTCTTTTTTTAAAATAAAGAACTATTGGTAAAGCACAAATTCTATGTAAATGTTATCTGTCTATGAACAGAGATCCAAAAAATTAGAAATAGGTCATTGGTGAGGAAGTGGAAGACTTTTTAACACTGGTGATATAAAGGAGCAAATGAGAATGATGAGCAGGGTATATTAAGAAGGAATAAAGATAGGGAGGGGAGTGCTGAGAAGAGGTTGAAGTAAGAGATGAATAATCAGAGATGCAATAAAAATTGAATGGAAGCAATATTCTATAAAATTAATAATGTTAATATATGTACATGCATATGTGTAAATGTGTGCATATGAAGCATTTGATTTTATTTACTTTATCAAGTGATAATTATACTTTCAGGAGCTATAATTTTCAAAACAAAATTCTAGTGGCAGGAGTGTAATAGCACCTCCTGAGTTGTTAGCAAGTGAGTTTTAGAGCAACTAAATCATACTGGCTATTTACACTGTGTTTGCTATTCATGAACATGGAATGAAAATATCCTATATCTAAAAATATTAAACATTTTGGTGAGCAGACATGGGAAATCAAGCTGGTACTAATCAGAAAGTTTTCTTCATGCTGGCTAAAGTTCATGGTACCTGAAATCACTGAGAAGGTTGATGGCAGATGGAAAAAAATCATTTTTTAAAATAGCAACTTTATGAGGCTGTGTATGCTGTGACCTACAGCTTTATTTTGTGGAACAATCTTTTTGTACACTGAATATGTGTTGCTCTCATTGGTTTAATAAACATCTAAATGACCAATAGATACACAGATAGAGGACAAGTAGGACTTGTGGACCAGAAAAAAATGTAAATAATGTGTAGAAGAAGGAAAGTAGAGTTGCAAGCCAGACAAGAAAAAAGCAAGAGATGAATATGCCATATTGAAAAATGGTACCACCATTTACTAGAACTTTGATAAAAAATAAGTTGACAAGATTTAAGAGCTAGTTGGTAAGAAGCTTAGAATACTGGCTGAGCATTTATAATTAGTGATAAGTCTCTATATGTTTATTTTATGGGACAAAGTTGACTAGCTAAATAACAGGAAAGAAAACTTCACTTCCTGAGTTCCTGGATGGTCAGCCTAGCACACACCTTGTCACTTCCCTACACCAATCTCAATTCCAGAGACCAGGCAGCATCCCCATCCAGCTCCTGTGCCAACAATCTTCAGGATACCAGAGTCCTCTGGACCACACATACACAAACTGCAGCAATCTGGAAGGACAGGTAAATCCCTGAGTTTGTCACCCTAGTACTTTAGCACCAAGAAGCAAGGCCACATACTTTGGCCTCCACTACAGCCATTCCAGTTCCAGGGAACCAATAAAAATCTCTTCCCCTATTCCAGTGTATAATACCCCCAAGATACCATTAGAACCACTGTAGAACTGGAAAGACAACAATCAGAAACACCAGCAATCAGGAGGCAAGTGGTCCAGAAACATGGAATAGAAATAGCAGGATCTGGAGAAACACTAAAACCATCTAGACAGATTTAAGGAAGAAATAGGAAGAAGAAAGTGTAAGCATTCATTCAAAAACATGAAGAACAATATAGCACCTACAGAAACTAGAGTTTCCACTGCAGCAAGATATGAACATTCTAATGTTAGAGAATCATAAGGCAACAATCATAAAAATAACTTTATGAAGATAATAGAGACCTGTAGTAGTGAGGGTTGTCGGTCCCAGGTGGCCAGAGGTCTGAGACCCACAGACCTGCCACCCGAGACCGCTTAGCCGCCCGCTGATCAGACCCCCAGAAATGACTCAGATGCTTACAATAACTTCATGCTGTTTGGCTTATGGCTCAGGCACATTGCTAGCTTTCTCTTACATCTTAAATCATCCCATTTCTATTAATCTGTCTGCCATGTGGCCCGTGGCTCACCTGTGTTTCTACATGTTTCTTCTTGGGCGGCTTGCTCAATCTGCCTCTGACTCCACCCTTCCTCTCTTACCTATGCTCTGATTCCTCCTCCTAATTCTTCTATGGTGCCTGTCATGGCCCAAAACAGCTCCTTTATTTAAAGCTTGAGATTCACAGCATACAGAAAGGCATTCCCACATCACGTCCCTATTTCTGTCTAATCAAAAAGGAAGGTTTAAATTTTAACATAGCAAAATTACATATAACAAAATAGCTATCAAGCAAGAATTACACTTACAATATCTAGTCTATTTGTATTTAGCAAAATTAAAGAAAATACTCTATCATCTACCTTATCTTTATGAATCTAAAGTTTCATATCTAATATACCTTTCAAACAACTAAGAAAAACTGTACCTATAACTATCTAATCTTCAACTACATCAAAGACCACAGAAAGATATATTTGCCCAAGTAAACCAGAAGTGCAAGTGACTTCTAAAATCTAGAAAGGACAGAGATGACACCTATCTGCCTGGACATTCACCCAAAGTTCCTTTATAAAAATATGGAACGCTTCACGAATTTGCGTGTAGAGCATGAGACTCTTAATCTCAGGGTCATGGGTTTGGGACCCATGTTGGGCACCATCTGTAGTACTGAGGGTTGTTGGTTCCAGGCGGCCAGAGGTCTGAGACCCACAGACCTGACACCCAAGACTGCTTAGCCGCTTGCCACTCAGACCCCCAGAAATGACTCAGATGCTTATATTAACTTCATGCTCTTTAGTCTATAGCTCAGGCACATTGCTAGCTTTCTCTTACATCTTAAATCAACCCAATTCTATTAATCTGTCTGCCACATGGCCCGTGGCTCACCTGTGCTCCTTACATGTTTCTTCTTGGGTGGCTTGCTCGATCTGCCTCTGCTCCACCTTTCCATTCCTACCTATTCTGATTCCTCCTCCTACTTCTTCTATGGTGCCTGTCGTGGCCCAAAACAGCTCCTTTATTTAAAGATTGAGATTCACAGCATACAGAAAGGCATTCCCACATCAGAGACCCTCCAAGAAGAAATGAAAATTTACATTAAGGAAATGGAGGAAAAGACAAACAAAAATTGGAGAAAAATAAATAAATCTTTTAAAGAAACCCCCAAAATTCAAGAAAAAACAACTAAACATGTGAAGAAAATAGTTCAAGGTATGAAAATTGAAATAGAAGCTATAAAAAATCACACACACACACAAACTGATGGAAGTCTGGAAAAAAAATCTGAATAAATGAGTAGGAACTACAGAGGCATCACCAACAGAATACATTGAGGATACAATAGAGTAAAAATATTCCTTTGTCAAAGAGAATGCTGAATTCAGTAAATTATTAACCCAAAACATACAGGAAATCTGGAAAACTATGAAAAGCCAAAACTAAAAATAATAATAGAGGGAGAAGTCCAACTAAAATCACTGAAAATATATTCAACAAGATCATAGAAGAAAACTTTTCACCCTAAATAAAGACATACTATGAATGTATAAGAAGCTTCCAGAGTACCAAATTAACTTAAACAAATTAAATTGTCCCTTTGACACATATTAAAACATTAAACATACAGAATAAAGAATATGAAGAACAGGAAAGAAAAATTCTAAGAAACATATAAATGCACCAACCTTCTTAGTGAAAACTCTGAAAGCCAGAAGGTCCTGAACAGATGTCTTGTAGAGACTCAGGGATGTCTCTACAAGGATGCCATCTCTGACTAGTATAACCAGCAAAGCTTTTTAATTATCATAAATAGATTAAACAAAATATTCCATGACAAAACCAGATTTAAACAATCCATAGCAACTAATCCAGACTTACAGAAAGTACTAGAAAACAACTTTAATGCAAAGAAGTTAGATATATCAATGGAAACATAGGTAATAGACAACCCCAAACCAGCAAACATCAAATAAGGGAAAGAAACACACACACACACACACACACACACTACACCCAACACCAACAAAATAAAAAAAAACAATGAGCAATTACTGTTTATTAATAACTCTTATTATTAATAGTCTCAATTTGGCTATAATATGATACAAGTTAACATAATTGCTACAAAAAAAAAGATCGATCCAGCCTTCTGCTGCATTTAAGAAACATACCTCTACCCCAAATACAGACATCACCACAGAGCAAAAGACTAAGGAAAGATCTATCAATCAAATTACCCCCATAAAAAAGTTGATATAGCTTTCTTAATATCTAACAAAATAGACTTCTAAAATTAAGAAAAAGAAGTGGAAAAGACATTTTATATACATCACAGCAAAAATCCATCATGATGACATTTCAATTTTGAACATCTATACCCCCAATACAAGGGTACCTAAATTTGTAAAACAAACATTACTACAATTTAAATCATACATCAAATCACACACACTAACAGTGGGAGGCTGCATCAACCCACTTTCACCACTGGTTATTTCTACCAGACAAAAACTTAAAAGAGAAATCAGAAAACTAACAGATGTTATGACTCAAATGAATCTAACATAGAACATTTCACACAAATACAAGGGAATAAAACTTTCTCAGAACCTCATGGAACCTTCTCCAAAATCAATCACATACTGAGTAACAAAGAAAATCTCAAAAAAAAAAAATGGAATTCAAGAGCAACAAAAATTGCAGAAAACCTACAATCTTATGGAAACTAAACAATGTCTTTTTGAAACATCATTGGATCAAGAAGAAATTAAATATTCCTAGATAAGTGAAAATGAAGCTATAACGTAGCCTGAATCTGCTGAAAACAGCGTCATGACACAATGTCATAGCACTAAGTGCCTATATACAGGAAGTGGGGAAATCTCACTTTAGCAACCTAACAACACACCTGAAATCTCTGAAACTGAAAGAAGAAGTATCACTCAGGAGGAACAGACACCAGGAAAGAATCAAAGTCATGGCTGAAATCAATAAAATAGAAAGAAGAAAATGAAAAGATTTAATGAAAGAGAGATTTTATTATTTGAGAAAATCAATAGCTAGACAAACCTGTACCCAAACTAATCAAAAGGTACAAGACAAAATCCCAATTAACAAAATCAGAAAAGAAGAAAGGAGACATAACAACAGACCCTGAGGAAATCTGGAGAATTAATAGGTCATACTTTGAAAACTTGAACTCTTCAATATTGGAAAATGTACAAAACCTGGAAAACTTTCATGATTGCTATCTGATAATGATTAATCAAGATCAGATAAACAATTTAAATGAAGCTGTACCCCCTAGAGAAATAGAAGCAGTCATCAAAAGTCTCCCAACCAGAAAACAAATAGAGATCATTTAGGCACAATAGAAACAGAAAAAACAATGCCAAACTCTATTTATGTGGATATACTCACTCTGATATGCAAATCACACAAAGATGCAACTATGAAAGAGAAGTACAGACCAATCTCCCTCATGAATATTGATGCAAAATACTCAATAAAATACTCACTGACTAAATCCAAGAACACAACAAAAATCATCTACCATGGCAAAGTAGCTTTATCCAAGAAATGGAGGGATGATTCGACATACAAATCCTGTCAATGGCATCTACCATATAAACATACTGAAAGAAAAAAAAAAACATGTTTATCTTACTAGATACTTAAAAAGCCTTCAATAAAATCCAACATTCCTTCATGATACATGTCTTGGAGAGATCAGTGATAAAAGGAACATAGTTAAACATAATTGTAGTGGATTTATGATATCACATTGTAAACAATTGTCCCACCTATGAGTTTAATAAAAAGTGCTGATTGGCAAAAGGCAGAACAGAAGTGTGGGCAGGACTACCAGACTAAGAAAACTCTGGAAACAGGAAGAACAGGGCAGAATGCCACAGAGAAGGCAGAAGAAGCAGAGGACAAATATGCTGCTCTGAGAAAAGGTACCAAGCCTCATGGCTGAACAGGGTAAGAGTCTTGGGTAAGATTAAGAGCAAGAGCTAGCAAGTTATGTGCCTGGGCCCCAGGTCAATCAGTGTACTATTAATACAAGTGTCTGTGTGTTTCAGTGGGACTATGGGACTGTGGGTCTGAAAGTCCTGGACATAAGACTAGTCTGGAAAGTTCAGGCCAGAGGGCAAGGCCCAAAAGTCCGGGCCAGAAACCTAATGCAACACATAATAAAGGCTATATACAGCAAAACAATAGCCAACAACCAACTAAATGAGGAGAAACTCAACAATTTTCAGTAAAATCAGAACAAAAAGGGTTGTATATTCTCTGTATATCTAGTCAATAAAATACTTGAAGATCTAGCTAGAGCAAAAAGACAGCATAAGAAGATTAAATCAATGAAAATTGGAAAGAAAAAGTCAAACATTTTCTATTTGAAGATGATATTATAAGTAATTTCCAAAATACTATGAGAAAACTATTAACAGTGAAAGAACACCTTTAGGAATGTGACAAACTACAAGGTTAACTAAAAAAAAAAAAAAAAAAAAAAAAAAAACCAACCATTTGCCTTCTTATATACAAAGGATATATAGACAGAGTAAGAAATCAGGGAAATACCATCTCCTACTATAGCCACAATAGCATAAAATACCTTTAATCAAAGAAATGAGAAACCTGTATGACAAAAACTTTAAATTTTTGAAGAAAGAAATTTAAGATGGTATTAGGAAGCTCTTCCATGCTCTTGGACAGGTAAAATGAGCATAGTAAAAAGGCAATCTTACCAGAAACAATCTACAGATTCAATCCAATCCCTATTAAAATCTAAGTCAATTACTTAAAAACTTAATAATAATAATACCCAAATTTATATTAGAAAAATCAAAATAAAAAACCAAGATAGTAAAAACATTCCTATATAAGAAAGTTTCAAGAGACATCACCAGTCCTGACTTAAAGATTTATTATAGAGCCAAAATGATAAAAACTGCTTGGTATTGGCATAAAAATCAGCAGGTTGACAATGGAACTGAATTAAAGACTTTGATATTAATTCACACACCTATAAAAACATGATTTTTGACAAAGAAGACAAAACTGTGTAATAGAAAAAGCAAAGCGTCTTTAACAAATTTTGATGGCATAACTGGATATCAACAGGTAAAAAATAAAACTAAATCCATATTCATGATCTTTTACAAAACTCAAGTCAAAATGGGTCAAAGACCTCAACACATATCTAATTATACTGAATCTGCTAGAAGAGCAAGTTGGAAGTAAATGTGAACTCATTGACACAGGTGGCCACTTCCTAAATATAACACCATTAGTATAAACACTGAGAGCAACAATTAATAAATGGGACCCCCTGACATCGAGAAGCTTCTGAAAGGTAAAGGACAAGGTCATTAAGACAAAATTTAAAAAGTTCATTACCAGCCTCACTTCTGACAGTAAGCTGATCTTCAAAATATATAAAGAACAAAAAAAAAAAGAAAGAAAAAGAAAAAAAGTTAAAAATAGGGATAGAGTAATGGTCCTAATAGAGAATTATCAACAGAATAACAAATGAAACACACTTAAGGAAGTGATCATCATTTTTAGCCATCAAACGACTCTGAGATATCATCTTACACCTACCAGAATGGTTAAAATAAAAAATGGCCTTTGTTGTAGAAGATGTGGAGAAAGGGATACACACTTCACCTCTGGTAGGAATATAGACTTATACAGCAACTCTGGAATCAATATGAGTTTCTTAGTAATCTGGAATCAGCCTTACTCAATACCTAGCAATACCACTCCTGGGCATATACCACAAATATGCCCAATTAAAACAAAGGGACATTTGCTCAGCTATGTTCATAGCAGCTTTCTTTATAATAGCTAGTATTTGGAAACAACCTAGATGCCCTTCAACTAAAGAGTGGATAAAGAAAATATGGTTCAGTTATACAATGAAGTATTACTCAGTGGTAAAAATCAGTGACATCATAAAATCTGTAGCAAATGGATGGAACTATAAAATAAATCAAACTCAGTGATGTAACTCAGACCCAGAAAGACAAATGCAGTAGGTACTCATTCATAAGTTATTTGTAGATGCAAAGCATAGAATAAACAGGCTGCTTCCCACAATCTCAGAGAAGCTAGAGAGGAAACCCCTAAGGGAAATGTACTTGTGTTGTCAGGAAGGGTAAATGATTAAAATTTCCTGGGTAAACTGAGAGGGGATATAGAAAAATGAGGATGGGGGTGAGATCATGAGGATTTGAGAAGGCCAGTTTGGGAGAATTATGGAGAACGTGAGCAATGAATGAGTTATCTTGACAGGGTAAACCCTCATGGATCTAGAGAGAAACCAGATGCTAGGGCAAGGAAGTCCAAGCTAAGTCTCCTAACAATGGTAGAGAGAGTGCCTGAACTAGCCTCCCCCCTAGTCAGATTGATGACTCCCATAGTTGTCATCATAAAACCTACATCCAATGACTGATAGAAGCAGATATAGACACACCCACAGCCAAGCACTTGGCCAACATTTTTGAGTTTAGTTGAAGAAAGGGGGGAGAAACTAGAGGAGCCAGGGAGAATCAAGAGCATGAGGAGAAAACCATAGAGACAGATGGAGTGAGTTAATGGGAGGCCAGAGAATCTAGAAAAACAGCTGGAGAGTCTGCATGGTACCAAACTTGGCCCTCTGAATGCAGCTGACAGATTTTTAGACTGATCTGTTAGTGGACCTTCTTGTTATGGGACAAGAAATTATTGTGAGTACATGAACTAGGTTTTTAGAGCTCAGTCCCTGTTGTGGGATACCTTGCTCAGCCTTAATACAAGGAGGAGGGCCTGAGTCCTGCCTCAACTTGGTATGCTAGTCTGTGGTGACTGCTCTAGAGAGAATTGTTTGCTATTGAGGAGTTGATGGGAGCTGGAGAGATGTGAGGGGAGCAGGAGAAAGTCATGGAGGGGGAATAGTGAATAATATGTAAAAGAAAAAAGTTCTTAAATAAAAATAAAGCCTTAAAACTTCCTTAAAAATAAAATATGCCCATGGTTCCAGTGTCAGCATGGTTTTTATGCAAGTGCCCAACTACTTTCTGATTGTATTTAAGCAATATGAAATATATTCCTGACACCCTAAATCTGGTAATGAGATAGTGCTGGAAACTCCATTGGACTCTAAGAAGATGTAAATATTTATTTTTTTCTAAATGAACGTAACACTAAACTACCACCAAATGCTTATCTCCATATCATAAACTAGTAGAGTCTCAGACTTCATTGGAGAAGTTTTCATGCAATCAATAGCAAATAACACAGAAACTCATACTTGTCCAATAACCTTAAAAAGTATATCAGATGCATATTCAGCCACAAATGAGATATCAATATTACTTCCCCTTCTCAAGGATCAGACTCAAGTTTTCTTTTAAAGTAGACTCCGATGGATCACACTCCTGGTGTAGGCCCTACACTTATGAATATAAGGTAAATATGGCTGGTTATGTATAAGCAGTAGAAGGGAATAGAATTGGCATAAGATAGGTTTGTATAAAAATGGTGTTTGAAATGAATATAATCAAGATGTAACCTACAAAATTACTAAATAGTTAATAGTACTGTATTTAAAAGTACATGGTTAGCAACTGGGGTGGTTAAGAGGAGTTCATTGCTTTGCAATAGTTGTGGATGAAAGTAATAAGATCCTGTATATTATTGCACAGCTTTTCAAAAAATTAGTAACATATTAGAATTCTACTCAAAATATTATTTATTGCTTACTCAAGTCTAAGAAGTCGGGAAATATTAATTTAAGATTTGGTACATTTCTTCATGCTGTGCAACAATTGTTTTAATGATGCAAAAATATGTTTCATTTGTTTACTTCTATGAAGCTGTGTTATTTTGCCTATTTAAAATACCTGATTGGTTTAAAAAGAACTGAAAGCCAACAGAAATAAAAAGATAGAATAGGTGCGGATGGTAGGGAGAGAAAATAAAAGAGGAGGGGAAATCTGAGAAGTAAATCTATCATGGAGAAAGAAGTGGCTAGTCAACCAGTCACATATCCAGACAAAGAATAAAAGAAAAGAAAAAAATATATATATCAAAAAAATAGAGAAGGGTAAAAGCACAGGCTCAAAAGATAGATGGGATAATTTTTTAAATAGCTGAAAAGAAACAACTGATATAATCTGGGCATTTATGAGTAATAATAAGTCTCCATTTGTATTTATTTGAAAGCTAGGTGTCAGGCCCTCCAAAAGAGCCAATGAATAAAGTATTAAAACAACCAAGGAAGATTATATAATTTTTATTATTAGGAGAAACCAACTGTAAGTAAAACATTTCTATTTGTATAAAGAAAATGTAGCAAACTAATATGTTATAATAAGAAAATCAATTTTGAATAAAATCAATTTAGTTTATATAAAGGTATCAGAATTAGTATTATGTACGTTTTCTTCTTATCTGGAAAATGAATGACAGCTATTCTTATTTAACAAAATCTGTGTTAAATAAAGGATGTGATATTTAAAAAAATGCATCACCCAATGGAAGAACTCAAAGAAATCACATGGTAAATATAATCCTAAGTGTTTTCATTATATATAACAGACTTTCTAAACAATCTGTGCATCAATATTTATCCCAAAGTATTCAAGCATCACATTAGTACTTTACTTCTGAGTATTTAACTCTAGGTTTTACCTTGTATGTTTCATTCAATAAAAATGCCTTACAATATCTCTTGAAACAATTAAATAATAAAGCACTATGTCAAAGTTTTGGAATGTTGAAATTTATAACTTACTCAGTTATTTCTTATATAAAAATTTTAGTCACATTAACTTTAGCATGAGACCTATTCATACTTTTAGATAATTTATATATTCTATCATTAAGACTATGACTCTTAAGAATGATTGTGGTATAAAATTCTAAATATTGATATCTGTGCCTTAAATATGTGCCAAATAAAATTATGTACCCTTGATTAAAAAAACCAAACACAAAATTAAATATTGTTTTTCTTCAAAGTATGTGCTTGTTGTAATGATGAGTCACATTCACAATTTCTTATGATTTAGAAAGGCAGATGAAAATTAACCATGTCACAGATGCCCTATTAAAGAAAAAAATAAAATAGAACATGCTATAATTTTTATTTAGACTCCTTTCAAAAGAGAGATGAGACCCAATAGGAAGAAAAGCCACTAGACAATTAATAAACATTATTTTTTATCTCACCGCTTTGCTTTTTATTGCCTCATTTTTCATAATTTTATGGGTTTGTTCTTGCCATCCTAATCTTTCCCTCTTGTAATTTTGTGTTGATTTAAATTCAGCTTTCCCGTGGTCTTTAGGCTAGGGAGTTCTCCATTAATACTGTGCTTGCATTGCATTTTCTCTATATATCCTTAGCTCCTCTATTTCAGACCTGAAAAAGAATGTGTTAAAATTAAAAAATGCCCTTGTAAAAATCAAATAGAGATTAGGCAACAATAGAAGAGTTCTGGTATGCAAAGATTTAGGTATCCTTTGGTTAATTGCTCTCCCATCTCTGTAAATACATTTGGTGACATCCTTCCCTCAAGGTCAGATCATCCTGTGGCCACAGGTGATAAGTACAAAAGAAATCCATGCAGCAGTTCTGTGCCAAGATGTTTTTTATGTTGTTTATTTTTTCTGATCAAAATATCTAGGAGATGTTTGCATCCATGTATTTAAAAGTTCTAGTGAATTATAAATAATGACAATTCATCTGTCTTAATTTCAGTGGGTTAAGCCTTCCTTCTACCTTTCACAACTTTACATGAAAAGTTCAGTTTTGTTACTTAAGTGTTTTAAGTTTAAAAATATGATGCCCTGTGCCAAAGTAGTATTATCAGGAGTCAAAAAGAAATAAAATTATATAAATCACATACAGTATACTTTTAATAGAAAAAACAAAAAGACACAGATATGCACATACAAACAAACAACACACACACACACATACACACCTCTAAAACTCACTGGCACTGAGTATGTACTGTAGATACATATAGTATACAATTTTATCTCAGAATTATATTTTCATATAAACATTGTTCAGATCAAAGTTTTTAGAAAATATGATAATTATTAGTTTAGTTTTTATCTATAGAACTAATATCCCTAAATGAAATTAAACACTATATTTTAGAAAACTGAATATCTAAGTGAACATAATTATTATATTTTGTGTGGGATTAAGAAATTATTAATTATTAATGTATATATCATTATGAAATTCCATTTGCAATTAAGAAGTACAATATCTCTTCATCCATTTTATTAGCTCATTTTATAAACTTAAGGGGTATGATGACTGTCATAGGTTGCCATCTTGACTACTCTGGAAGAACCACTCTTGTTGTTGGAACTATTAATGTCACATAAACATTGTTGTACTAACTGGAATATATCCTCTAAGTCATTCTAATAAACCCCCTTTCTTTTTATTTTCTCATTTTTCACCTATTTAAAAGGATTTTTGTCCATGTATGACCTTGCTCGTCCTCCCTTCTCTCCTCTCAGTCCCTCCCAATTTTCCTTCAGCCTCCCCCACCTCAAGGAGTCCTAAGGTGGGCCAGTTCTGACTCGTGTATCCATTTGAGGAGAGTCCCATTCTCTCATCCCATTATTAAGGCTGGGTTGAATGTTTCTCTGCAGGAATGGGCTCTAAATTGACAATTAATCTACAGCAATATAGTTAGATCGTAATCCAAGAGGCTCCTTAAACTGCCCATGCCATTTGACAATCATCTACATTTGGAGGGTTTAATTCCTCTCGCTGATGGTTCCTCAGTGGCTGTTTCTGATTCAGTGAGCTCCCAAAAGCTCCAGCCAGCCATCTCTGTGGGTCTCCTCCTCGTGATCCTGATCTCTGTTCATTACACTTTTTTGTCTTTCTATTCTGCCAGACCAGGAGCTCAACCTGATGCTCAGCTATGGAGCTCTGCTTCTGCCTCTATTCACTTCTGGATGAAGTTTCTTTGATGATACTTAAGGTACTCATTCATTTGATTATAGGGGAAGTCCTGTTTAGGCACTCCTCTCAGCTATTTGTTGGAGACACAGCCAGGGACATCCTGTGGGTTCTTGCAGGTTTGTCTAGTATCTGGCCTCTTTTCAACCCCACAGTGGGTCCCTCTATCAAAATATCCTCTTTTTTTCTCTCTCTTTGTTGGTCTTCTCACTCAACCATCTCCTTTTCTCATGATTTGTTCCTATCTCTCCTTGGTTACCACTCATTATGATCCCAATTTACTCGGGATATCTATTTTCTCTACCAAGAGGGATGTCTGGATGAATCTTTTAAGTTCTTTCTGATCTCAAGCTGTTCAGGGGTTGTAGTTTGCAACCTGGAAATTCTTTGCTTTTTGTCTAAAATCTACTTATGAGTGAATATATATCAGTCTGTCTTTCTGAGTCTCTGTTATGTCACTCAAGATGATACTCTCCAAATCCATCCATTTGCTTTCAAATTTTAGGATATTATTTTTAAACTTCTAAATAATATTTCACTGTGTAGATGCCCCACAATTTTTTAATCCATTCTTTAGCTGAGGGGCATCTAAGTTGTTTCTAGGTTCTGGCTATGACAAATAATGTTGCTCTGAGCTTAGTTGAGCTTCTATGCTTGGGGTAATATATACCTAATAATGGTATTTCTGGATCATTTGGTAGATTGATTTTCAGTTTTGTGAGGAACTGCCACACTGATTTCCAAAGTATATCTGTAAGTTTACATTACCAACAATGGAAGAGTGTTCCCCTTTCTCCGCTTCCCTTCTAAAATAGACTGTCATCTAGGTTTTTTTGTTTTGTTTTGTTTTTTGTTTTTTTTTTTTTTTTATCTTCGCCATTCTGACAGACATAAGATGGTATCTCAAAGTTGTTTTGATTTGCATTTCTCTGATGGTTGAAGATGTTGGGCAAATCTTTAACTGTCTTTCAGTCATTTGTAATTCTTCTGTTGAAAATTCCTCTTTAGCTCTGAAGTCAATTTTTTTAATTGGATTATTTGGGGTTTTGGCCTTTAGTTTCTTGAATGCTCTGTGTTTTTTAGAGATACATCTCTGTCAGATGTAGGGTTTGAGAAGATCTTTTTTCCATTCTGTAGGCTGTCATTTTGTCTTAATGACCATATCCTTTACCTTACATTAGATTCTAAGTTTCAGGAGGTCACATTCATTAATTGTTGCTCTTAGTGTCTATGCTACTGGTATAATATTTGGGAAGTGGTCACCAATGCTAATGCATTGAAGGGTATTTCCTACTTTGTATTCTATCACATTCAGTGCAACTGGGCTTATGTTAAGATCTTTGATTCCCGTGGATTTGAATTTTGTGCAGGGTGTATATATGCATCCTTCTACATACTATTGTCCATTTGTTGAAGATACTATCTCTTTTACATTGTATATTTTTGGCCTCTTTGTCAAAAATCAGATGTTCACTAATTATATTGATCAACAAGTCTGTTTTTATGCCAGTAATAGGCTGTTTTTATTACTATATATCTATAGTATAGGTTGATGTCAGGATCCCACTGACGCTGGAATTTTTTTTTTTTTTAATTAAACAGTATTGTTTCAGCATTCCTGGATTTCTTGTTATTTCATTTGAAGTTGAGTAATGTTCTTTGAAGGCTAGTAAAAAAATTGTATTTACATTTTGATGAGGATTGCATCTAATCTATAGATTGTGTTTGGTAAGATTGCCATTTTTACTTTGTTGATTCTACCTGTTCAGGAACATGGGATATCTTACAATTTTCTGATACCTTCTTCAATTTCTTTATTCAATGACTTAAAGTTCTTGTCAATCGGGTCTACCACTTCTTTGGTTAGAGCTACCCCAAGATATTTAATGCTTTTGCAACTATTATAAAGACTAGTGTTTCCCTGATTTCTTTTTCAGCCCTTTTAACTTTTGTGTGTTAATCTTGTACCCTGCTCCATTGCCAAAAGTATTTATCAACTGTAGGAGCTCACTGGTAGAATGGCTTAGTACTGGAAATACATGGGTGAATTTTGATTAGGACAACAAACAACACCCTATCACAAATATGAGAAACATAGGAATTAAAAGTATAAAGTAACTTAATTTTAGTCAGTATTCCACATTTATAACCTGATATGTGCAATGTTAATATGTTTTAAGAAAGGAAATTTTTAAAATATTTTTGTTAGGTTTTTATTATAATAAAAATTAAGTTGGAAATTGCCAGTTGTTACAAAATTATTGTCAAAATATTTTATATATCACCTAAGAATAAAATTTTATTTTAATTATCTATTACACTAGACACTATGTTAATAAAATTTACCTATAAGATAAAATATTATAAAATTATATTTTTATACAAATGCCATTATATTTTCTAAATACCATGTTCAATAATATATTATGATATCTCATGTATTCAAATTATTATTTGATTTTTATTTTAACTAAATATAATTTGACCATACTTATGGTCAATTAGTCAACATAATTTGTGTCCCTAAAATTAAATATTCACATTGAGCTTCTACCTTTAAAAAATGTTGAATTAGTTTTGCTTCAGAGGAAAGGTATGAATTTAGACAAACCTATAAAATACATTGCTTATAATTATAAAAATAAAAACTGTTTGCAGCTACTGTGAAGATGGACCCACAAGTCAGAGTTATAAATTGAAGATTCAGAAGTAGGCAGTTTGTATTTAAGTGTGAATTTAATAACATAAAATGATCAGAATGCATAATGTATTTTATTTATTGGTTAACTAAAAATTACTTTCCTATTCAGCTTGCACTAGAATGAATACCTGAACTACTCCTGATATATCCAATGTGAGATAATTTATATCTTTAAATGTAAATACAGATTTTTTCACTCCAAGAATGAGATGATTGTTGTATATTGCCTTTATTGTGTTTAGGCATGTTCTTTGTATCCTTTATCTTTCCAAGACCTTTAGTATAAAGGAACACTGAATTTTGTCATGGGCTTTGTCAGCATCTAATGATATAATCAAGTGGTTTTTTCCTGATTATTTATATGGTGTTTGACATTGACAGATATTTGTATGTTGTGCTCTACCTGAATCTCTGGGTTCAAGCCTATTTGATCATAGTGAATGATTGTTTTATTTACTATCTTTGTGTCATAGTTTATAATAGAGATTGGTGTGTAATTCTAATTTCTTTGCTGTATCTTTGTTTGATTTGAGTATTGGGGTGATTGTAGCTTTGTAAAAAGAATTTGGCAATGTTCCTTCTGTTTTTTATACTTGTTCTTTAGTGTTGGTAGAATTCTGCACTGAAGCTATCCTGTGTGACCCCAGCTAAGACTTCAAACAATAATAAAAAGGGTTCCTAAATTGGCCATCCTATATAATCAAATGGAAAACCACCCTAAGTGTCATTATAAAATCTGCATCCAGCATCTGATTAAAGCAAATGTAAAGATCCATGCAAATGGTGACAACTCAACCACAGAAAGCCTACTAATTATTGAGACCAAATTTATACAACAATTCATTCATTTGGTCACTTTCTAAAGATTACTCTGCTAGATTCATAAAATTTGGTACAAAATAGAAACTTTCATTAGTCATATTATGAAGACTAGAATATGCATATTCTTGTTGCACTTTCCATTTTTTGTTGGTTCCATAACATTCCATGAATTTATAAGCATTTCTCTTCTGAAGTCTCCAAAGAACATTTTAATAATCTCAAACATTGATTCGTATAAGTAAATAGAACTTGTCATAATTTGTACAGAGAATGATTGTTCACTGAAATTTTTTCCCCTGTCATGTGTGGTCCTAATCCTAGGTATCCAAATTTTGGATCCCAGTGCACCAGGCCATGTCAGGGATGGACTGACTATGATGGCATTATCTAATATTTTCTTGTGGTTTGTTTTTGTTTTTGTTTTTGTTTTTTTGCTTTGTTTTAGTTACAATGAATGCCCCTAATTTCATAAAGTAATATATTAGGTCCTTCTTTTTCCCACCAAAATAAATTTGAGAATCCTTTTTTGAGTAAACAGTAAACAATGTCTCCTGAAGCAAATCTCTTCACCTTTATTATTGTAAATTAAAATTTAAAAGGACAAAGTTGTGCCTATTCATTTACTATTCCCTATGCATTCTTTAATTTTATTATAAGAACAAATACCGTAATACTCTATAGCTTGAAAATATTTTCTTAATGATACACTGTAGAATAAACAAAAAGGTTTCTCTGCTGTAGCTTAGCCTTGGTTTACAGTTAAGTATATGGCTTTTGTTAATTTTCAACTTATTGCAGATAATTAATTTTCTAAATACAATATACATAATTGTTTTATTAGAAAGCAATCATGCATGTAACTGATTCATCAATGTCAAACACATATTATGTTAATTAATGCTTCATCATCTTCAAATTTATTTGTACCTGCTAATAAAACAATTGTTATTTCATGAGAGTAGACTAAATTCACTTAATAGGTCCTGTGTGTGTGTGTGTGTGTGTGTGTGTGTTTGTGTTTGTGTGTGTGTGTGTGTGTGTGTGTGTATTTCTAAATTTGAGGAGATTGATTTGTATATGAGATATTAGAGAAAGAAAAGGAAGAAAGACATTAAATAAATAAAGTTCATATATTTTAAATAAAAAACAATGAAGCCAATAGTTCCCAGGAAAAGCTAATAGCTGGAAGTTCAGATCTCTAGCTGGAAGTTCAGATCTCTAGCTAGCTATTAGTAATTTGTGTAAAACACTTATTTCTTTCTTCATAAAAATTCTGATTTGATACTGAAAAGATGAATAATGGCATAATAGTAATTGTTCACTGTTGTAGTTTGTTTGCTGGTCCCATGTCCCAGAGGTCTCGGATCTATAGACCTGCCTGGCGCCGCTTATCTGCCCGCCGCCCGGGTCTCCAGAAACGACTCAGACGCTTTATTTATTTCAGGCTGTTTGGCCTATGGCTCAGGCACATTGCTAGCTAGCTCTTACATTTTAAATCAACCCATTTCTATTAATCCAGGGCCACGTGGCGGCCCGCAGCTCACCCGTGCTTACATGTTGCTCTTTCGGTGGCTTCCGCGCGGTCTGCCTCTAACTCCACCCTGCTTCTCTTACCTGAACTGACTCTCCTCCCACCTTTTTTATGGCGCCTGCCATGACCCAAACCAGCTCCTTTATTTAAAGATACAGTACGCACAAATGTATTCCCACATTTCCCCCTTTTTCTCTAATCAAAAAGGAAGGTTTCAATTTTAACATAGCAAAATTACTGTGCCAAAATGGACAGAGCGGATTTCCTGCTTCACTAAAATGAAAAGAGACTCAAGGCCTATAGGCTGAAGACGGATGCCCCAACTTTATAAAGGAACTTTGGGTGACTGTCCAGGCAGATAGGTGTCATCTCTGTCCTTTCTAGATTTTAGAAGTCGTTTGCACTTCTGGTTTACTTGGGTAAATATTATATCCTTCTGTGGTCTTTGATGTAGTTGAAGATTAAATAGTTATATGTACAGTTTTTCTTAGTCATTTAAAAAATATATTAGATATAAAACTTTAGGTTCATAAAGATAAGATAGATGATAGAGTATTTTCTTTAATTTTGCTAAATACAAATAGACTAGATATTATAACTATAATTCTTGCTTGATAGCTATTTTGTTATATGTAATTTTGCTATGTTAAAATTGAAACCTTCCTTTTTGATTAGAGAAAAAGGGGGAAATGTGGGAATATATTTGTGCGTACTGTATCTTTAAATAAAGGAGCTGGTTTGGGCTATGGCAGGTACTGTAAAATAGGTGGGAGGAGAATCAGAGCTTAGATAGAGAAGCAGGGTGGAGTCAGCAGACCGCGCGGAAGCCGCCCAAGAGACGACATGTAAGGAGACACGGGTGAGCTACGGGCCGAGGCCACGTGGCCCGTGGATTAATAGAAATGGGTTGATTTAAGATATGAGAGCTAGCTAGCAATGTGCCTGAGCCATAGGCCAAACAGCATAAACTTAATATAAGCCTCTGAGTTATTTTGGGGGACCTGGGCGGCTGGGCAGCTGAGGGGTCTGGCACGGCAGGTCTGTGGGTCGGACGGCGGGCAGATAAGCGGCGCCAGGCAGGTCTGTAGATCCGAGACCTCTGGGACATGGGACCCGCAAACTAAATACAACAGAAACGACTCAGACGCTTTTATTAACTTCATGCTGTTTGGCCTATGGCTCAGGCACATTGCTAGCTAGCTCTCATATCTTAAATCAACCCATTTCTATTAATCCACGGGCCACGTGGCCTCGGCCCGTAGCTCACCCGTGTCTCCTTACATGTCGTCTCTTGGGCGGCTTCCGCGCGGTCTGCTGACTCCACCCTGCTTCTCTATCTAAGCTCTGATTCTCCTCCCACCTATTTTACAGTACCTGCCATAGCCCAAACCAGCTCCTTTATTTAAAGATACAGTACGCACAAATATATTCCCACAGTTCACAGCCTCAACTTAACTAAAATTATAGAGTAATGCCTATCATTAGTTCATATATTTAAAATAAATCTTACCTATCTATATACTCAAATATCAACCACTCTGGCTTCTAAAGTACACAAAATATGAGGTAACACTCACTAATTCTAGTAATGAAGAATTATAAATGTTCTTAAATCAAATCCAAAGTAGTTCTTGAACAATTAATGTATCTTACAACAACTTTACCCTCTGAATTCAAGCAAAGTTTTAAAATTTCCACTCGTAAATAAAGGACAATAGGCAAGGATGGAGTGATATTAAGAATACTTTTCCAGAAAATAAACTGATGCTTTGCTTATAATAGCCATTCAGAGGCATGAATTTCATTTATAATGTATCACCAAACATTACAGCCATTGTTTACATTAGAGGTAGAGTTTAGAGCACCTGGAAGCACTGATGCCAGCCGGTCACTTCTCTTCAACCTCATCTCTTTTTTTTTTTTTTTTTCTTGAAAACTTTATTTATTTTTTAAAATTTACTTCTAAAGCTCTACTTTGTAAAAGATTTAGAAGTCCATGAAGCATGAAAAAAAATTTTAATGTTAGCTGGTTCTTCATTCTAATTTGGGAAAACAGAATGATTTGAAATGTTAGAAATAGTTTACGCAAATACTGGCCATTTAATTGAGAAAATATCTTCAAGTGACTGACATTTACAGTTGTGTAGAATACTTTTATAAACATCAAATAATTATTTCTTATTGAAAATCTATATTTACTTTTGATGACTGCATTGATGAATATTTTTTTTATTTATCAATATAGGTTTTATATAATAAATTCTAAAACATATTTTCCAATAATCTTAAAATTAACTTAAATTTGTGAAAGGACATTGATTAGAATTTACAGTTGACTTATATGACTAGAAATAAAGCTAAATAAGGTTTGAAGTTGAAGTTGTTTAACAAGTTAAAATAACATTTAATCCTGTTTCAGGTATGGTAAGGGCATGGGAGGAGTCATTTAGGAGGGGGAGATTAGGAAAGGACTTTGGATAGGTTAATTTACAATGACATTAATAAAAATTGATGGACATTTAAATTTTCTAAACTAAATTACACACTCTTGTCTAGCTGCTTTGAAGCAGTTATCTGTTCAGAGGACATTATTGCCAGCAAAGGTCTGAGATCAAAAAGGAGAAATGGACCCACCAGAAGCTATCTCCTACTGATAACCACTTGCAAATGAAAATTTAACTTTTTTAAGGGATGCTCACTGAGGAGACAAACTACTTTTAAGGAAAGTTCTCATGTTTGGGAAATGCAAAAATAAAAATATCAATACACTTTTGTGGTTTCTTTTCCTATAAAATATAAGAAACCTTTCTTTTCTATTTTTAATCTTAAATTTGAACCACTTTTTTCTCCTATCTCTCTTTTTTGCCCCACAGACCCTTGGATTAAAGTTATCCTTGTAGTTTTGTAATTATTTCTGACACTTCTGCATATGTAATCAAGTAAATCTCTGTGTCTATATTTGATTCTTGTGTAAAAATTTCAATATTTGAGAACTATGACAGAATGCATGGGACAAATAGACCCACACAAAGCCTTGGGTAGACTGTTTCAGGCTCTAAGAAGCCATCATCATCTTGCCCAGTGCCATAATGGACTGAGTGGAACAAAACACAAAACAGAATTAGAGAAGTCTTTCCTGAATACAAAAGAGAAAACATATCGCACACTTGATGCTGCTGACAGACCGGTCCTGTTGTGGTAAGCAAATGAATGACAAACTGAAAGAGAGAGAGAGACAGAGAGACAGAGAGACAGAGAGACAGAGAGACAGAGAGATAGAGAGACAGAGATATTGAGAGACAGAGACAGAGACAGAGAGACAGAGAGAGAGACAGAGAGTCCATGTCTACTGTGGCATATTGTTCTTATATACTGTAAAGAGTTTTCACTTATATTGGTCCAATAAAACATTGATTGTCCAGTAAGTAGAGGTGGAGTAACTAGACTAGGCAAATTCTAGGAAGAGGAAAGGCAGAGGATTAGATGCCAGCCAGATGCAGAGAAATCAAGATGAGAATGCAGCATAGAGAAAAGTTACTAAGTATTGTGGCTAAAATAGATAAGAATTATGGATTAATTTATGCATAAGAGCTGGTCAATAATATGCTTGAACTACTGACTCAGCAGTTACTATAATATTAAGCCTCCAAGTGTAGTACTTGAAAGTGGTGACTGGGTATTTAAGAGTTCCAGGTTGAGGTATAAACTTAAGACTACACATGTTCTGTAGATAAAGTCATATCTAAAGTGGTAAAAAAAAACAGTGAGCAGTATTCTCAGTTGAGTGAATTACCTGCCAGTCAAGGTGATGATGATGTCTGGACCTGGCTTGCTGTTAGGGTCCATGGTCCTGATGCAACCATGGTCTGTTTTGATGTCCATGTTTCCTCATACCATCAAAGGCTGAAAGGATGGGGCTATATGGAGTTGCTCCCGCCCCTGCATTGGCTGCAACATTTTGAGAGCAGTCATGCCCCTACCTGTCTGAAGCATAATGAAGACAGCTTCTGTGCCTCAACAAGGTAGCACAATAGAGCAGAACTTGTTCTCAGGGGTATGGGAAACCTGGACCTAAAATGGGAGAATGGGAGAGCAGGCCACTCCTTTTTTTATCTGCCATGTGGCAGTATCTGTGAATGTGGTGATATGTTATATATTTAATAAAATTAGTCTGGAATATCAGAGGGAAGAGTTACCCACAGAGATCCATCTGTAATTCAAGGTATAACAACCAGACAGTGGTGGCGCATGCCATTATTCCCAGAACTTGGGAGGTAGAGGCAGAAGGATCTCTGTGAGTTTGAGGCTAACCTGGTCTACAAAGGACATTCCAGGACAGCCAGAGCTGTTACACAGAAAACCCTGTCTCAAAAATATCAAACTAAAACAAACAATGGTAAAAGGTTGGAGAGATGTCTCTGTCCTCTAATATTTCAGACTATTTTATTAAATAAACAATAAAATCCAAAGATGAGAAAAAGATGCCTTTCTTCCTGTGCCCTTCTACACCTGAGGCAGGTAGGGGATCTGTCCCAACTTCTCACCAACTGAATCAGTCCAAGACTTGGTGACCACAGTGGAGTGGACGCTGTGGGCTGTGGTTAAGATAAGCCAGCCATGAGGATGTAAGTGGGGCATAACTGATACAATCTCCCTTGTCTTACGTGTGGGGTAGTGCCCCTACTACTTCTGCCTGGTGAGGGGTCCAGCCCTCTCCTTTACTAACACTTGGGAAAGTAGGCTCTGCACCACATCCTTACAGTACAGTGAAGCTGACCCTGCTGACAGGGGCAGGGTTGAGGTGCCAGAGAATGTGAGTGCAATAGAGATGGTCTTCCTCTCATTTGCCATACAGTGGAATGAGTGGAGGAACAATGCCTCCCTACACCTCTACTCATGAGTTCAGAGGTAGAGCTGGCCATGAGTTTATAAGAGTAGGAGAGCTACTCCTGATTTCCACAAGCTATAGCACTCAGGGGAAGAGGCTTTGCCCCTTGCCTAGCAGCACAGTAGAACTAACAGCCTGTGACAGACAAAGGAGTTTATTCCTCTTCTTAGTGCTGCAAAACTCAAAGATGCAGGTCTTGTTCCTCTCCTATACATCACAGTAAACCTGAATATCTTGGCTCAGAAATGGGTAAACTGACTGAAGATGTGAGTGTGGGATAATAGGTAACACTCTTGTTAACAAGTGGTAGATGTGGTGGGAAGGTCATAGAAAGATACCATGTCTCTATTCCTCTACCACCCTTTAGCAGCTAAAGTACCAAGTAAAGAGGACACTACATCCAGATTGTGTAGTTCAGTAGAGATGCCACTAATGACAAAAGTTGGGGGGGGTGAACTGCCTAGAGACCATGAGCATGGGAGATCTGGCCAAATACTTCATTTTTCATAAGATGGTGTGGGAAGTGGAGATGGTTTCCTGCTTTTTCCCTTGCTGCCTGTGGCAGGGTGGTGAACTGTCCCTAAGTTTATAAAAGTGGGAGAGCCCTACCTGACCATCACCAACTGCAGCACTTGGGATAGTGGACCCTGTATCTGGCTTGGCCAACAGAGTAGAACTGGCCTTAATAGTGTATATGCAGGAAAGCTAAGCCTGAGAGCATTAATGCAAAGGCACTGACCTCCCTCCTTGCTCACAGCAGCAAGAGGTGAACTAGCAAGGTCAATGCTAGAGAGCTTTTCCTGGCTGTGAGGATTTGTCAGAACTGGTGGGTTGACCAACTTTGTAATTACCTATTCTCAGATCCAGGGTTATGAGTGGCCCACAAAAACACCCACTTCATGAGAAGTGAAGCTGTAAGAAGCAAGTGAAGGGACCTCTCCTACCAAGCCAAAGCTATAGGATGTCTATGACAAAGGAAAACACCAGGATATCCAAGAGAATTCCCGATGAATGTACAGTATTGTTAATATAGTAGAAATCAGTGTCCTATAACCAGACCCTGAGCAGTTTTAAGTAAAGATACATGGAAAAAGGTGTTTACTACTCATAGTGTCATACTATAGCTTCCATTATGAGACTATTTTTTAATTTTTTCCAATCTGTTTTTTATATTTCATTCTGGGAAAGGTGGTAAGGGTCATATTCACTTTATTTTGGGTATTTGTGGTAGGAATTCTTTTGTAGTACTTTTTATATAAAAAGTTTTCCTCATACCCTCCACTGCTCCATTTTCCCCTTGTCTGTAGTAGAGGGGTTTCTGGGTCCTGGGCAGCCAGAGACCCAGACCCTGCAATGCCAGACCTCTTAGCAGCCCAGTCACCCACTCAGGACCCCAGAAATGACTCAGACACTTAAATTAACTTCATGCTGTTTGGCCTATGGCTCAGGCACATTGCTAGCTAGCTCTTACATCTTAACTCAATCCATTTCTATTAATCTGTCTGCCACGTGGCCTGTGGCTCACCTGTGTTCCTTACATGTTGCTCCTTTGGCAGCTTGCTTGATCTGCCTCGACTCTGCCCTTCCTTTCCTACCTATTCTGATTCCTCCTCCTACTTCTTCTATGGTGCCTGTAATGGCCCAAAACAGCTTCTTTATTTACAGATTGAGATTCACAGCACACAGAAAGGCATTCCCACGTCACTTGACCTCATTCTTCCTCAGCCTCTCCTCACTTAATCCCTCCATCCATTCTACAGAGAGGCAAGGAATCCCAGGATGAGTCAGATAGTCTGGCATATCCAGTTGATACAGGTCTAAATAACTCATTCCAGTATCAAAACTGAGTAAGTTGTTCCTCTGCACAGAGTAGGCTCCCAGAAACCAGTTCATGCATGAGGACTAAACTATAATCCTACTGTAAGAGACTCCATAAATTGCCCATGCTTATCAATGGTCTTCTATCTTTGGAAGTTTTAGTTCCTTTCATGAAGGTCCCTTAGCTGTCATTTCAGAGTCAGTGAGCTCCCAATAATCAGTAATCTCTGTGGGTCTCTTTCTCATGATCTTAATTTATTTGTCCATATACTATCTTATCCCTCTCTTTTACTGGACCAGGAGATCATCATTGTGCTTACCTATAGATATCTGCTTCTGCCTTCACCACTTGATGGATGAAGCTTCTATAATGACAATTAGGGTGGTCATTGATTTGATTATAGGGATTATTTAGGTACCCTACCCACTATTGATTGGAGTTTTATCTGGGGACACCTTGAGGGTTCTTAGATGTTTCTCTAGCACTAAGTTTCTATGTAAACCCTCAGTGGCACCCTCTATCAATATATTTATTTCTTTGTTGTTACCGTCACTCAAACATCTCATTCTCTCATGATCTCTTCCTACCTACCCTCGCTTGTCCTTCCATTGATTACAATTTACACAGGAGATCTTAACTATTTCGTCTTCCCAAGTGGATACCCAGATGTCTTTAAGTTCCTCCTGATACCTAGCTGTTCAGGATTTGTGGATGGGTCATATTCTGGTTATCCTTTGTTTTATGTAAAAAAATCCACTTATGAAGGAGTATATACCATATATATCTTTCTAAGTCTGTGTTACTTCACTCAGGATGTTACTTACTCTACAGATCCATCCATTTGCCTACACATTTCAGGACATCATTTAAAAAATGTTCAGTAGTATTCTATTGTGTAAATGTATCACAATTTTTAATTCTTGTTATTATAGTTGAGGGGCATCTATGTTGTTTCCAGGTTCCAACTATTATAAAATAAATGCTGCAATGAGCATAGTTGAGCTGATTCTCTTTGGGTAAGATTTGCATACTTTGGTATATGATATTGCTGGATCATTTGGCAAATTGATTCTCAGTTTTGTGAGGAACTGCCACACTGATTTCCAAAGTGGCTCTACATGTTTACATTACCACCAGCAATGAGGGAGTGTTCCACTTGCTCCACATCCTCTCCAACATAGGCTGTCATCTTTGTTTTTAATCTTAGCTGTATTGACAGATTTAAGATGGAATCTCAGAGATTTTTTAATTTGTATTTCTCTGATAGCTCTGGATGTTGAACAATTCTTTAAGTGTCTTTCAGCCATTTGACATTCTTCTTTGTAGAATTCCCTTTTTAGCTCTGAACATGATTTTTAATTGGATTATTTTGGGTTTTGTGTCTCTAGATTACTGAATTCTCTATATATTTTAGAATTTAGTCCTCTAACTGACGTAGGGTTGTTGAAGATTTTTGCCCATTCTTTAGGCTGTCATTTTGTCCTGTTGACTATGTCCTTTGCCTTACAGAAACTTCTCAATTTCATGAGGTTCCATTTATTAATTGTTGTTCTTAGTGTCTATGCCACTGGTGTTATATTTAGAAAATGATCACCTGTAGCAGTGTTTTCAAGAGTATCTCCCATGTACTTTCTAGTAAGTTCAGTGTAACTGGTTTTACATTGAGGTCTTTGATGCACTTGAACTTGGAATTTTGTGCAGGATGATATATAGAGATCTATTTGCATTCTCCTGTATGCCAAAATCCAGTTATGTTGGAGATGCTATTTTTTTTTATATTATATAATTTTGGTCTCTTTCTCAAAAATCAAGTGTTTATAGGTGTAAGTATTAATGTTCACAGGGGGTTTTTGATTCAATCTTATTCATTCTCAAGTCTGGTTTTATGCCAGTACCAAGCTATTTTTATACTTATAAAGTTGTAACTTTATAACATAGTTTGAATTCAAGGATGGTGATACCTACCAAAGTTCTACTATTGAGCAGGACTTTGTTTTTGACAAGTCTAGGTTTTCTATTTTTCCATATGAAGTTGAATATTGTTCTTTCAAGTTCTGTAAAAAGTTGTGTTGAATTTTGATGGGAATCTTATTGAATCTTAGATAGTTTTTTGTTAGATTGCCATTTTTACTACCTTGATACCTTCTTTAATTTCTTTCCTCAGTGACTTAATGTTCTTGTAATACAGGTTTTTCACTTCTTTGGTTAGGGTTACACCAAGATTTTTGATGTGATTTTTAGCTATTATAAAGGGCGATGTTTCTATGAGTTTATTTTCAGCTTTTTTCACATTGGTGTGTAGAAGGGCTATTGATTTTTTTGGAATTATTCTTATACCCTGGTATTTTGCTGAACATTTTTATCAGCTGTAGGATTTCCCTACAGTTTGGAGGGGTTACTTTTCTATATTATCATATCATCTGCAAATAGAGATAGCTTAACTTCTTCCTTGCCAATTTGAGTTAATCTGGTATCCTGATGCATTGCTTAAGGTATTTACCAACTATAGGATTTCCCTGGAAGAAATATGATAGTTTGACTTCCTCCTTTCCAATTTGTACAAACTTGATCTATTTTTGTTGTCTCTTTTCCCTAGATAGATATGGAGACAGAGTCTTGTTTGTTCCTGATTTCAGTGTGTTTTCTATAAAGTTTCTTTCCATTTAATTTGATGTTGGCTGATGACTTGTTGCAAATTGTCTTTATCATATTTAGATATTTTTCCTGTATTTCTGATCTTTCCAGGCATTTTTTTCATGAAGGATTGCTGGATTTTATCAAAGGTTTTTTCATTGTCTAATAAGATATTTATATTTTTTCCCATGACATTGACAATTTTTTTATGGGATGAAACTCTCTGCAACTCTGGGATGAAGCCTACTGGATCATGAAGAATGATTTTTTTTGATATGTTCTTGAATTCAGTTTTTCAGAATTTTATTGAGTATTTTCGTATCAATATTCATGAAGAAGATTGGTCTGTAATTCTCTTTGTCCAATTTTCATGTGGTTTGGGTTTCAGGTTTATTATAGCCTCATAAAAATAATTTTGCAATGTTTCTTCTATTACTATTGTATGGAACAATTTGAGGAGTATTAGTATTAATTCTTTGAAATTCAGTTAGAATTCTGCACTGAAGTCATCTGGCCCTGAGCTTTTTTTTTTTTTTTTTTTTTTTTTTTTTTTTTTTTTTTTTTTTTTTTTTTTTTTTTTTTTTTTAACTTGGGAAACTTTTAATATCTTCTTCTTATACTTTTTTTTAGAGGGTATAGGTCTACTTACATGGTACCTGTCATGAAACCTGTTCATTTCTTTTAGGTTTTCCAATTTAGTACAGAACAGATTTTTGAGGTATTACCTAATACTTTTATGGATTTCTTCAGTGTCTGTTGTGATGGCTCCACATTAATTTAATTTTGTTATTTTGTATATTTTCTCTCTGCCTTTTAGTTTGGGTAAAGGTTTGTCTAATGTGTTGACTTTTTATAAGAACCAACTTTTATTTCATTGATTCATTCATTTCTCTATCTACTTCAATCTTATTAATTTCAGCCCTGAAATTAGTTACTTCCTAGTGTCTACTTCTTCTGGCTTAGTTTGTTTCTATATGTTCTTGAGTGTAAATCTGTGCTGTTGTCCCTTGTATGCAAATTCTATTGTTTCATGTGGGCATCCAGTGCTTTAAACTTTCTTTTAGCATTGCTTTCATTGAGTCCCATAAGTTGGGAAATGTTTGGGTTCATTTTAATTTAATTCTAGGAAGCATTTAATTTCTCTTTTTACTTTTTTCTTGACTCAGATGTGGTTCAGCTGAGAGATGACCAGTTTCAATAAGTTTGTTGGCTTTCTGTAGTTTGTGCCATTTTTTAACTCTAACTTTTATCCATGATGATCTAATAAGATACAAGGGATTGTTCCTATTGTTTGCATTTATTCATATTTGTTTTCTAATTGTGGTCTAATTTATAGAAAATTCCATGGTATGCTAGGAAGAAGGTATATTCTTTGGTATTTGAATGGAATGTTATATATATTTATATATGTATATATATAAAACATAATATATATAACATATATATATGAGATAATATATATAATTAGTATGTGGATTTGATGTAAGCCTTATGCCTTAGTAATGACTCCTTTACTAATGTGGATCCCCTTGTATTAGTGGTGTAAATGCTCAGGATTGTGATTTCTTTTGATGGATTTTTCCAAAGATGAATAATTAATGTCCATCCTTATCTTTTTTGATTGAATTTTATTTAAAGTCTATTTTGTTAGATATTATGATAGCTACACCATTTTCTTTCTTGAGTTCTTTAATTGGAAATCTTTTCCCAGCTTTTTACTCTCAAGAAGTCTCTATCTTTGAAGTTGAAGTGTGTTTTCTGTATGCAGCAGAAGGATGGATACTGTTTTCAAATCAATTGTGTGAGCCTGTGTTTTTTCATAGATGAATTAACTCTGTTCATATTAAGGGATATTAATGTCCAGTGATTGTTTTTCCTTTTACTTTTTTGTTACAATGCATGTTTTCTCTTCTTTGTGATTTTGTTCTATGGGATGACCCATTTCTTGTGGATTTGTGTGTATTTCTAGCTTCATTAGGTTGAAGTTTCCTTCTAATGCTTTCTGTAAGGCTGTATATGTGGATAGGTATTGTTTAAACTGGTTTTGTCATGGAATATTTTGTTTATGCCAACTATGGTACTTGATAATTTTGCTGGGCATAGTAGTCTGGGATGGCATCTATGGTCTCTTAGAGTTCTGATAACATCTGCCCAGGACGAGCTTTTACAGTCTCCTTTGGGTCTGCCTTATAAGATTCTTGGCCTATGTTATTTATTCTAATTTATTATTCTTAATGTTTTAAAGTGATCTTTTAACATAAAAAATAATTAAACAATATAATAACGGTCTAATGAGGAGTTCTAAGGTTCATCAATAATATTAACTTCATATATTAGATAATTTAGTATTTTATGCTAACAAATTAATTGATTATTTTGTATCCAATCTAAAACTGTCAGTGTTCCAGTGGAGATGTTTAATAGGACTTGCTGTGTACCTAAACTTCCCAGGCATATTTCAGTACCTAAATTGTCTTATAATCTTAATTTTGCTACTTTCAGGACATAATTTTCTAACAATTTTAAAATGAACCCCTTTAATGATATAATATCAGCACATAATTGTATATAGTCAGGTTATATTATATATTCAGGGGATCTGATTTGTAATTTTCTGTAAAAATAGTGTTGAATATATCTCATTAAACACTTCCAAATTTTATTAAGGCTTCAATAATTTTAATAATGACTATTGTCTAAACACATGCTTTTATAAGAATTTTTGTTAATCTTCTGTGTACTTTGATCCTATACTTTTCTGGAGGGATAACATACAATATTATATCTATTATTTCTAATATGATATTTTATATTTTATAATAAATATATTAATTTTATTTTGCATTTAAATGTGGATTAAAATATTAATTGATATTATTTTCATTTCAATCTCATTTAAAATCTATACTGATTGTAAACTTGTAATTTTCATTTATTTCAAATTGAAAACATGTCTAAAATACACTATTAAGTTTAACAATTATTTACAAATTAATCAAAATTTTTAAGTTATAAATTATTTATAGTGACAACTGTATTATTTCTCTTTCATTATATTTTATAAATTTTCTCACTAAATATTATAAAATTTATAATTATATAAATATATACAATTTAATCTCAGAATATCACTGTCTTGTTATAATTATTAATGAAAATTTACTCCCATTTCCATTTTATGGATGAATGTGTGTGTGTGTTAAAAATAATTATAATCTTGAGGTAAAAATCTATGATGCAGCAGGACTTACAAATATTTTACACTCAATATCTGTTAAATTGATATATCAAAGAAAACAAGCAGCATCCAATTAATATATAGGACATATTATCACCCTAATATAGTATACTTATATTTTGATATGATTCATGCATATCCATTATTAATAGTAATTTCAAAAGAAATTTTCAGTATGTTGGATATTTACTCACATGGAAAATTTCTATGAAGAAAGAGACATGCCTTCTTTCCTGTGTTTACATATATTTAATCATATATATCTGAGCACTGGCATTATTATACATGATCTAGCACAAAGTTAGAAATACCTTGGAAGATTTTTCAAAGCATGCCTTAAAGAGAATACCACAATGACAGACTTCATTTTCTCACAAAGCTTTTCAGAGCACTGTAAACATTCAGCTAAATGTTAGGAACTTGACAGGTTGCACCTGCAAAGAGATGTTTTATTACTCAATTACTATTCTGTAGACTCTATAATATTTAAACTTTGAAGCACAAGTGTAACACAGAGTAGATAAATTTGAAAAACATGTTTTTAAGAAGACAGGGACTAAAACCTATTAAAGTAGAAATCTAGACAGTTAATTTTCTTCACCTTTTGCAAAGAAAATTTGCCATTGGCTGGTGATTAGACCTTTCTGTACCATAGACAATTTGTGACATTTGCCATTGGCTGGTGATTAGACCTTTCTCTACCGTAGACAATTTGTGACTGGATGTTGTCCAGAAATCATTTTATCCCTCTTTCAGTTCAATAAAGCATAATATTGTCCTTCCAACTGGAAATGTTTACTAAAGAGCAAAAAGCTTTTCCTGAACTAAAACAAAAAACTAAACAGCCTCTCTGAAAATAAATATTATATGTTAGGGTGAAATAATATTTAAATGTTTTAAACCTTCAAGCCAAGTCTCTATCACATATATGTGTGTTGTGTGTGTATATGTAAAATATAAAGAAAACATTAGTTTTTCAATAAAAGAGAGTTTGTGATGACTCATATTCAATGTAGATGCTAATAGGTTTGGGCTGGTTCACCATTTTTATTGAAAAGAATATTTATTAATTCAGAATAATTTTGTTAATTTCATATACAAATACTCTACATCATTTCATCACATCTGTTTCTTTTCTCCAATACCTCCAGTACCCCCACTCTCTCTTAAATTCATCATCTCTTGCAGGAAATTTCAAATGTAATAAAAACAGTCAGAGATGTCAGAGGGATCTACCCACAGTCTAGGAGGATTAGACAGTGATAACTCATACCTTTAATCCAGGCACGGGGAATATCCTCTGAGTGGTGACCTACACCCTTAATCCGATCTGAGTCCAAGGTCATCTTAGTTTACAGAAGGAGTTCCAGGCTCCCAGGATGGCAGTGGTAGTGTCACACCTTAGTTGAGTGAAAAAAGTATTTTAAGGCAGGCATAGACAGAGCAGACAGAAGAAGCCATGGCTCACACTGTTAGTCTCAGATATGGGACGCAGAGACAAGAGAATTCGTATGAGCTCAAAGCCATCCTGGTCTTCAAAGCAAGTTCCAGAACAATAACAACTTCTCAAAAACAAAATCAAACAAAAATACCCAAAAGACTGGAAGAGTTGGCTCTATCCTCTGAAATATCGGACTGTTTTTGTTATATTTGAAAGTATCCCCACAATCTCTTCCTCTTTAATTAGTGCTACAGAATTACAGGCATATATGTATACAAATACAGGTTGAGCATTTCATTTTATGTCTCTCATATATGTATTTATTACAGCTGGTCACTGGGGAATGCATAATATCCATGTACTTATCTCAGGGATAATCTGATTTTAGCTCACTCAGAAGCCATTTATTGCCTGGGTTTTAATTAAAACTATATTTATTTATTTTCTTTACATAGACACACATTCAATAGTATAACTATGGAGATTAAAAGACAACAAATTCATTTTCTTTCTTTGTTTCTACCAAGTCAAACTCAGAGACTGAACTCATAGACCCATTCTTGGAAACAAATGGTATCATAAACTAAGCCCTCTTGTTGACCAATATTCTTTCCTTCCTTTTAAAAATTAATATACAGAGTAATATGTTTCTATATAAAATTTTGCATATATTTTGTTTATGTGATATTATCTCACAACCTAGAGATTTATTTATTTTTCAACAACAGATTTTTATTACATTGGCTTATTATGTTTTATTTTTAATCTTGGCTTTATGTATCAGGAAACAGTATTTGAATATTTCTGTACTTACTGAAAATATCTTTTAAGATATTACCCAAAGAGCATATTTCTCCACATGATAAGTCAATTTATTTACTGCTAATGCCATTAATTACTCCATATATTATGTATCAGACTCCACCAGAGGGCACATACCTCATTTTGCTGTTTGAATCTCTTACCCTCAGCTTCATTCCAATTTGTTTACCAATATTCATCAAACTCAAATGCTATATAGGATTGCTAAAGGGTTTCCCATTTGTGATAAATATAGCAACTCTTCTTCCTGTACTCTCGTCAGGCACTATTACAAATTAATGAGTGAACAAGTTTAACTTTCTACCATTTTTTTTCTAAACATAATTGTTTGATCATGTTCTCTTTACTATTGGACTTATTTCATTTGCAGTGTTATTGTTATGATTCATTATTCATATATAATATTTTTTTCTAACCAGGAGAGTGTTACTTTTATGGAGTTGTTTTGGAGTTATTTCTGTGAACAAATTAGAGATATTGAATTTGTGTAATATAGTAATATCTTTAAAAGGTGTGAAATATTGAAATATTGGCAGCTGTGCTATTCTAGAGGCTCAAAACAGCATGGCACAATTTCCAGTAAAGAAATCAGAACCTTGTTAGGAACATCAGAACTAGCAACTGAAATGATTTATTTTTTCTGACAATGATAGATTGAAATTAAACTCTAAATGAATTAGTTATGTTGAAGATAATTAGTTTTCAAAATTCCACTTAACTGAGGTGTCAAGTTTGAAGTATAAATCACATTTTAAATATTATTTTCTTACTTTTTATGACAAACTGATGAGCCCCTATTAGATAAAGAAAATTACAAAATATAATTTTAAAACATACTCTTTGTAGTCATTTAAACAATTTTAAGCCAATTTAAATATATTAATCTGACACTAAAACAAATTATGGCTGAATATGAAACATGTTGACTCTCAAACCATAATGGTCCACACAGTATCATAGGTGCCTTTGTGTCCTTGAAGATTTATCAGAAATTAATATATATAACAATATAATGGCTTTTAAAAATTTTAAAAAATATTGTAAAACCAATTAATTTAAAATTAGTTAGAATAATATATCTTTATATGTGAAGTATATTTCTAAGAAGTTATAAAATATTCTTTTTATAAATATTTTTACAGTTCTGTCATAAATGATTTTAAATTTATATAATACTTGTACTTTCTAGGTAGGCACAGATGATTTAAAAGTCCAGGCTAATATTCAAAATTGTAAGTTTGAGATAAGACTGAGCTACATAAAACCATCTTCCACCATATGTATCTGTTATCTATGTGTAAGTGAACAGATACATGTTCCATAATGTGGATATGAACACACACGAGGACAAACAATAGAAATTGTAGTCAGTCCTCTCCTCCCATCATTTCAGCTCAACAGCTTTGGTAGTAAGTGCCCTTACCTTCTGTCTTAGCCACTGTTCTATCTCTATGCAGAGATACCATGACACGACAAGTCTTACAAAACATAGAACTCAACTGTCAGCTTGCTTACAGATTTAGAGGCTGAGGCCATAATCATCATGGCAAGAAACATATAGTACTGCAGCAGTAGCCTCAAACTACATCCTGAAATAAGCAGACTGGTCCTAGGTTGTGTTTCTAAAAACAAGTAGTATACATCTTCTATCAAAGCCTTCTAATTTTTGTGGACAGTTCTAGTGCCTGTTTTAAGAATACACTGTATGATACCTAAGGATGTCGTTCTTATTCAAACCACCACACTTAATTAGCCTTTTTGAAAGACCCTGTGATGTATGTGTATTTGTGTGTGTGTGTGTGTGTGTGTGTGTGTGTGTGTGTGTGTGTGTGCTTCAATAGATCAAGTAACAATCATCTTTGTCATTTTGGGCCCAGATAACATAACTTATTCACATTCAAGAAGAGATGTGTATAGGTGTGTAGATGTCACACAAATGAATGAGACTCAGGGATAGATCTCTGAAGAAGTTGGAGATACTATAAGGAATAAACACCACAGTAAAATCTTACCCAGCTTTCTTCCAGCTTCCTCAGCCTCGCCTCCCTTGGAAATGCTTCCCTCTGTGTTTCAATCCTGTCTTAAGTACCCTTTCATAAATTAAGGCATGGCCCCACCACTGCCTGCTTGGGAGTCTAGAATTCCTTCTATAATCTTAAGTGACCTTGACACAGTTGGGATTAAGTGTGTAGGTCACCACTCCCAGGATACTCCCTGTGCAGGGATTAAAGGTTTGAATCACCACTCTTATTTTCCTAGACTGACTGGTTAGAGCTCTGGGACTTCTGGAGCTTTTACTAACCCCCCACATAGACTGTGGGTAGAATCCCTCTGATATCTCCAAAACTTCTGAAACTTTTATTGAATCCCCACATATTCCCTTTGGTGTCAAATTAAAAAAAAAAAAAAAAAAGAAGTTGACACCTAACATAAGAAAAACAATATTAAATAGGTACAATAATTATATGCAATATATGCAAACAATAAATGAGTAATGCCCAGTCCATTAACAATTGACAATTCCAAGAAAATATTTCATTAATTATCCTATTTTTATGAGTTCAAAGGATTATACCTAATTCACTTCCTTTCTAACTAAAAGCTATTGTTTTGATGTCTCTAAAACTTATAAGCTTTAACTTCAAAGTTTCTTTTCTAAAACTGTCATAAGAAAACTGTAACTATAACTATCTCATCTTCAACTACCTCAGAGACCCAAAAAGAGAATAATATTTACCCAAATAACTAGGAAGTGCAAGCAACTTCCTAAAACTAGAAATGACAGAGATGATACCTATCTGCCTGGACAGTCACCCAAAGTTCCTTTATAAAGTTGGGGCATCCAACTTCAGTCTACAGGCCCAGAGTCTCTTCATCTCAATGAAGCAGAAAATCTGCCCTGTCCATTTTGGTATAGTTCAGTCATTTCTCCTTGTGTCCTGAAGACTGGAGACTCTTTTCAAATTTCTTTTCAACTTTCCCTTGCGTCACTTGATGGTTATTGGTCTCCTGCTGGTGTTTAGCTTTAAATGGAGTTTACCACCACTTTTGACTGCATTCCCAAGCATCTTGACTCTGGGAAGATCCAGACCCAGTGCGAGGCCGCTACTGGCATCACACTGTCCATGGGCAATCTCTGACAGTTTTCTCTGAAAAACAGGAACCTGAAGGACCATCTCAGCTTGTTCTGTCAAAGTTCAAAGGTCACTTTCTGAGGGCACCTGCATGTCCAGTTCAAATAGCGCACTGTTAAGCAGTCAATACAGGGACAGGTTCTTGTCCAATAACTAATCGTTGTCACAAGGACAGTATACTTCATATGGAGTTTCTTCAATGCCTTTTTTTCTCTTGAAGTAGATTGGAGCTGCCAGGAGCAGACCTGTCTCACTATCCAGAAAAGTCTTTAAGTTCTAAAAATATTTTAAATGCCATATTCTATGGATCTCTGAAATTTTTGAAGAATACCTGTTTATCCAAAATATATTTGTTTGACCTTGAAAACATATCTAACATGACTATGTCTGACTACTGACTTGCATTGCTTCATATTCTAATTAATTGGAAATAAAATTTTCATGGACTAGCAATATGGATTACAATGTTAAATAAACTGATTAAGTATACTACCTGAAAGAAGCATAGAAATATTTGTACAATATTTGTACAATTAATCTCAAAATGCACATTTGTATACAGATAACCAATGCAATATAAAATATTTAAAGCTAGTAAATCCTTTGAAAAGAAGATTCCATAATCTATTCTTATATCCTATATATCTGTATCCCATTTTTCTTTATATTTTTTAAACACAAATCTTGAATCTAATCATTCTTGTTTAACTTTTCTAATCATTAAAATTTTTTAGCCAATTAATCTAAACAATAACAATCATCCATAACCGATTGAACAACCAACACTAAACCACCCCACCACTTGGGAATCAAAACCAACCCACCCCACCACTTGGGAGTGTGGGAGCTGTGTTCTTAAGTTTACTTCTTGCTAACTGGGGGCAATGGCATCTTTTGGGGCTCCTGAAAAGAAAAGTTTTGTTAAATGTCAAGTCCTAAAATAAGTAGCTGTGCCATTTGTTGTCCAGTCTCTGCATAACAGGAAAGCACACAGATTGTCTCAAGTCCTGGCCATAGTAGTCTGTGAAGCTGGTTCATCTAATCCAGCTGCTACAAAATTGTCCTGAGTAGTTTGTAGTCCAAATCTGGTCTTTGATTGGTGTTTGTCAACCTAGTGGCTTTGTCAGAGTTCATGTGAAACCATCATTGTGGGGCCCCATCTTCCATTTGGATATTTCAGGTTCACAATTAGGTCTTGTCCTGGATCACTCACTGCAGAAAATTGATAAGAGACTAAAAACCCACACAATGCACAGGAAACTAAACATATAACAATTTATTGAGCATAGGATTAGTATCAATAGAATAGTCCCTTATTTTTTGTTATTCTTCTGACCCATATCAGGTGGCTCTTCTGATATGATAGAGATTTTTTTCATTTTCCTTTGACAAGTATACTTGAGTTTAGAGAAGGAGAGAGCCACAATCCAACTCTAAAACCAGCTTTAAATTATAATTAAACTGGGATTTTAACTAATAAAAAATTTTTGTAAAGTTTAAGTACTGAGATTTTACCCTATCAAGTATACTGGTACTAATAGTTACCATATTCTTTTGCTTGCAATTTTTATGGATAGCCCCTTTTTTTCTTTAGCTGTCTGGATGTCCAAGGCCTTTTAACTTCTTGAAGATGAGTATTTCTAATTTCCTGTAGAAACACGAACAGAAACCTGCCCCGAAATATTGGTTTTATTTACAACTGAAAGAATTGTAATATGGGTGGATGAGCTATCAATTCTTAGTTTCATGAGTGTCTCTGGTTCAGTTTGATACTTTATTAATTTTGATGGAATCCATATCTTTTCCTCACCTGTGGAAATAAATGCAAAACTCCTTCCTCAACGGAGCACATACCCTGGCTTCCATTCAGAGGTTAGTACATCTTTGAAGTAAACAGGCTGATTTAGTTCATCTGTTTTTTTCTATGGTCCAATGCCTTTCAGCAGCTGTTGATCCTTTATCATTAGCATTGAGAAAATTCAAAGTTAACAAAGCACCATGTAGTCTATTTCTGAGGGTCTTTGTTATTTCTTTTTGTTTATTTAACATATCCTTTAGAGTTTGATTTGATCTCTCTGTGTAGAATTGTACGTAGGATTGCCCTGTAGGATTGTGTGGTATTCCTGTAATATGCTTTATATTATAATAAGCAAAAAAATTGTTTCATTTTAGTAGAGACATATGCTGGAGCATTCTCAGTCTTTCTTTGTGCAGGTATTCCCATGATGGTCATAACTTCCAGCAAATTTACAGAATCAGCCTTTTCTGAACTCAAAGCAGTTGTCCATTGAAATCCTGAAAACGTATCTACTGTATGATGGACATATCTTAATTTCCAAAATTATGTAAAATGAAATACATCCATCTGCAAGATTTCATTTCTATGTATACCTTTAGGATTACTTCCTGCTGGCAATGGAGTTTGGTCATAGAAAGAACAGGTGGGACACCATTTTACAATTTCTTTGGCTTGTTCCCAAGTGATAAAGAAATCTTTTTTTAATCCTTTGCAATTAACATGATGCTTTTTATGAAATTCTGAGGCTTCTAGTACATTTTTTTATTAATAATTTATCAATTTCATCATTAACATGTGCTAAAGGACCTGGTAGACCTGTATGGGACTGACCATGTGTTATATAAAAGGGATTATTTGTAGTCCTGATTATTCCTTGTAACTGAATAAATAATGAAGTTAATTCTGATTCATCATTAAAAAAATCAGCTCTTTCAATGTGTAGAACAACTCTTTCTGTATACTGAGAGTCAGTGACTATGTTAAGTGTTTCTGTAAAGTCCATTAACACCATCACAATGGCATATAATTCTGATTTTTGAACAGATATATAAGGGCTTTGAGTCACTTTACTTAGATGTTCTGATTTGTAACCAGCCTTTCCTGATTTGTTTGCATCGGTATAAAATGTAGGAGCTCCGAAAATTGGTTTATCTCATACAATACGAGGGATAATCCATTACTTTTCTTTATAAATTCAATTCTTTTGCTTTTAGAATATTTGTTGCTAATATCACCCAAACGATTACTGCAGGCTCTTTTCCGAGGTTCACTTTCTACCCATAATTGGTCAATTTCTTCATTATTTAAAGATACAACAATTTCTGCTGGGTCCATTCCTGTCAATTGACGAAGTCTTAATTTTCCTTTAAAAATAAGTTCAGAAATCTTTCCCACATATGTCTTTAACTTCTTGTTTGGTTTATGTGGAAGAAATATCCATTCCAATACAGCATTTTCCCTTTGCATTAAATTCCTGCAGGAGAATTCTTAGAGGGCAAGATAACTAGAATGCAATTGAGGTCTGGATTCACATGATCCACATGTGCCTCTTGTAATTTTTTTTCCACCAAAGCCAGTTCTTTCTCAGCTTCAGGTGACAATTCTCTTGGACTATTTAAGTCCTTGTCTACATTTAAGGTTTTGAACAGATTATCTAGTTCATCATTTTTAAGTCCAATAGTGGGTCGTAAGTTGTCAATGTCTCCTAGTAGTCTTTGAAAATCATTAAATGTCTTTAATTTATGTCTCCTAATCTGTACCTTTTGGGGTCTAATTTTTTGTTGACCTATTCTATATCCTAAATAATTAATGGAATCCTATCTTTGTATTTTTTCTGGGGAAATCTGTAATCCCCAAGCAGGCATAATTCTTTTCACTTCTTCAAAAAGTTTTTCCAACACATCAATATTTGAATCAGCCAACAAGATTTCATCCATGTAATGATAAATTATAGATTGTGGGAATTTCTTGTGTATTTGTTCTATTGGCTTTTGAACAAAATACTGGCACAGAGTAAGACTATTCAGCATTCCTTGAGGGAGGACCCTCCACTGGAATCTCTTTACAGGCTGAGAATTATTATGTGGGCATTGTAAAGGCAAATTTTTCTTTGTCTCGCTCTTGTAAAGGTATTGTAAAAATACAGTCTTTTAAATAAATAACTACAATAGGCCATTCTTTAGGTAACAAAGAAGACAAAGGAATCCCGGGATTGTAGAGAGTCCATTGGCTGGATCACCTTGTTAATTGCCCTTAGGTCTCTTACCATTCTCCACTTTCCAGATTTCTTCTCAATAACAAATACAGGAGAATTCCAAGGGCTGGTTGATTCTTCTATATGCTGAGTATTCAACTGTTCCTGTACCAGCTGCTCTAAGGCCTGCTATTTCTCTTTTGTTAGAGGCCATTGATGAACCAATATAGGCTTCTCTGTTAGCCATTTTAGAGGTAGTGCTGTGGATGTTTTGAAAGATTAGCAGCTGTTTTGCCTTGTTTCTCTATAACCTGAATGGTCTGTGACTGTTTCTAATAATATCTTCTGATATTTCTTCTTGAACCATGTGCTAGTGGATGGCTTATTTCTGTATTTGGAGGAATATTAATCTGCGTGTTCCACTGTTGCAGTAAATCTCTTCCCCATAAATTTATAGCAATATCAGCCACATATGGCTTTAATATTCCTCTATGTATTTCTGGTCCTATACATTCAAGCCATCTTGCACTGTGTTTTACCTGGGATATCAACCCAATACACAAAAACTGAAAATTTACCTCTTGCAGGGGCCAACTTGGATGCCATGACTCAGGTGAAATTTTGTATACATCTGCAACCGTGTCCAATAAGCCTTCAATAATAACATCATTTATTTGTACTTCCAATTTTGGCCTTTGCTCATTGATAGAAGTCTGCCAAAATATTTGCTTTATATTTTTTCCTGAATTTTTTTTTTATTTTTCTATAAATTCTCTATCATTCCAGTTAGTGTGTCTTTTTAAAATAGGTTTTAACCTTTTTAATTGTTCTGGGAAGGTGTTTCTTCTACAATGGCAGGGTAAGACTGGATTGGACTTGATATGGGGGCTTTTGAAAGCCCCCTTGGGGCATTTCCCAAGGGCAGAAAGTTACCTGACTAGGGGGTTTTGACAGTCCCCTTGGAGCATTTCCCAAGAGCAGAAAGTTCCCTTGTCTGTCTCTTGTTGACCTACATTCATTAGTCCAATGTCTTCTTTTTCTACACCTTCTGCATATTCCAGAAGGGAGGGGTGTTCTCTTAGGGTTATTCCTACCAAAAGCATTGTTTCTGGGAACACCTTGTTTACAATCTCTTTTTATGTGACCTTCCCTTCCACAATTATAACATTTGACATTTTTTTACTTATACCTCTAGAAATAAGCTCTCTTACCCAGTTACCATCACTGTCATAAAACTCCATATTAATTGTTTCATAAATCCAATCCTCTAAACGTGCTGACCTTGCTTTTAAAGGTCTAAGTATTTTTCTACATTGTGCAGTGGCATTCTCAAAAGACAGTGATTCAATGATTTTTCACCTGGCTTCTGAGTCCTGTATCATTCTGTTTACTACTGTGGTTAATCTGTGCAAAATATCTGTAAAAGTTTCTTTGGAACTTTGAATTACTTTTGTAAATGTTTCACTTTTTTTTTCCTATTTCTTCAATCTGGTCCCAAGCATTTAAAGCTGCCATGTGACATAAATCCAGAATATGGTCACTGTATAATGACTGCCTTTTAATATCAGCATAATCTCCCTCCCCAAGAGAGACTTCTATGCCTCTGGCCCTGTTTCTTTGTTCTATTGTTTTAGCCTCCTCCCTCCACCATGACTTGAATTGCATGAGCGTCCATGCCTCAAGAATGACTGTAACCATATCCAACCAATCTTTAGGGGTGACCCGGTTACAGCATGACCAGAAGTCCAGCATTTGCTTAACAAATGGTGAATTCATCTCATATGATACAATTGCTTTCTTTACTCTCCATTTTTCTAATATTTTTACTGGAGCCCAGCTAGCTTCTCTTTCATCTTTAACATCCTTCATTATTTTAAAGGTTACTGGGTATACTAATTTTGCCTTTTTTGTCTAATTTTAAATGACCTTGCTGAATTTGTTTCTTCATATTCCTCTGTTTGAATTTGAGCATCTTTGTGTTCTCTCTCAACAGGCTTTTTAAGGACCTTTTTCTTTGGATTTACATTAGTCAACTTTTGCTGTGATATCAATCATTAAATATTCAGAGTAAATAGTATGATAAACATTACAATATTTCCATCTATCTTATCTATGTTTTCCTTTAATGGTTTTAATATGAAATCGTCTAACGAGAGGTTACAGTATGACCAATCACCCTCTATTCCTTTAAACAAATTCCTTCTTTTTAAAAAAGTATTGAGTTACTTACTGTTATTGTCCATTGATGATTGTGAAGTGGGGCAGCTACATAGTGTGATAGCAACCCAAGGAGGGGACCAAAAAAGAAAAAGAAACAACCCACCAGGAGGAAGAGCCCACTGTCTGAAAGACTTACCCAGATGAGGGTGAAACAGAAACACATGTGGCCAGTCTGCCTAAGGCTGGAGGCTAACCTGGAACAGAAAGCCTAGCTGCTAGTAATTACTCCTCCGGCCACGTGTTGTTCTGGCCAGCAAGTGTGATATTTTTTGCTCTCCTCCCAACAAGGGAGGACAGAAATTCATGCCCCAAAGTTGGACTCCAATTTTCACACGAATGAATGAGACTCAGGGAGAGATCTCTGAAGAAGTTGGAGATACTAGAGTGAGTAAACACCGCAGTCAAATCTTACCCAGCTGCTTCCAGCTTCCTCAGCCTCGCTTCCCTTGGAAAGGCTTTCTCTGTGTTTCAATCCTGTCTTAAGTACCCTTTCATAAATTAAGGTGTGGCTCCACCATTGCCTACTTGGGAGCCTGGAATTCCTTCTATAATCTGAAGTGACCTTGACTCAGTTGGGATTAAGGGTGTAGGTCACCACTCCCAGGATACTCCCTGTGCAGGGATTAAAGGTTTGAATCACCACTCTGATTTTCCTAGACTGACTGTGGTTAGAGCTCTGGGACTTCTGGGGCTTTTACTAACCTCCCACATAGACTGTTGGTAGATTCCCTCTGATATCTCCAAAACTTCTGAAACTTTGATTGAATGCCCTCATGTAGGTATAAATTATAAATGATTAATTCTAAAATTATAGAAGAGTGGTTTTCAGTAAAACATTGCTTTTTCAACAATCAAAAAAAACATTCCCTATGAAATTATGTTTATTTATCTGTTTCATCTTTTCAATAAGATGTCAGTCATGCCTTCTTTTGTTAATGTTGTTATTCATTGGTTGATTTTTATATAATTTTTTTCAAAGAGCAACTACTACACTGATGATAGGATATAAATATTTGTACATTCTCACTAGGCCTGATATAAAAATTTCTCAAAGAGCAGTCACACTGTGGAGATGATAGAGTCTCAAGATTAGCTTCAATTACTCATCAACTTGTCTATAGAAATACTGTTGCTAATATAGGAATGGATAATTGAGAGACTGCCTTGCTTTTCATTCCAGTCCTTATTCACTAATGTTCATTATCAGCACCATAATATTTAGTCAAATCAAGTCTATCAATCAACTTACCACAACTCCTTCTTGTAATTTTTATCTATAAAATTTGATATACTTGTTTTGGCTGGTGGCACTATACTTTTTCTCAAAAAAGTTATTTTCATATTTTTTGTGTGATTGAAGTTGCCTCTTGGGTTCATAATAGTGATGAGAATCACTTTCATATATAATTGTATTTAAATATTTTCTCATTGTGCATTGATGTTATGAACCTAGACATTTGTACATTTATTTTTCCTTAGAACCATCTTTAATACACATCAACAGAATAATGGATGAAGATAATAAAATATATTAATAAAGAATAGCATTTTATTAGTTAGTAAATATAATGAAATTAGATTGCTTTCTATAAATGTAGAAAATTGATATATTAAGCAAAATAAATTAGATTCCATAATATATGTCATATGGAGTTTCTTATTTGTAGATGGTCAGCTTTCTATATAAAATCATATTTTTGTTTATGTCTATTAGTATGATTCTGTGTCTCTCTATGTTATTGTAGGGTTTCATATAAAGGCAAAAAGATATAGTCAATGTGGTTGACATACAACATCCTGAGGAAATATGAACAAATGTGTGTTTATCCTGTATAGGACACATATGAGACAATAGAAACAATACTCACAAGTCTAACTCAGGGAAATGATTTGAAGTGGTTTCTTGCCAGAGCTCAAAATTCAGCTAGACTATATTTCTGAGTTGCCAAAGTAATCATTTAACTCAGCCTTCTCAATATAGTTTACAGTAAGCCCTCCAATAACACTGACTTTTTCATGTAGGTGCTGGAATTCCCAGCTCAGGTCCTCAAATAGAAGGATTGTAGGGATCAAGCTAGCAGCATCAAGAGTAGCATATGAGAGAAGACATTGGCTAAAAAAATTTTGCAAGACACTTCCCACAGGGACATATTTAACAAATAAGGCCTTATAAAAATTTTTTGCTGTATATATGCATTGAATTGAAGGGGTTAAGTGATTGTACTATGAAGAGTTGCAAGGGTTTAGGGATTCCATGCTTATCCTCCACTTAATTAGCCTACACCTATCCTTGGGAGTACTTTCACTTTTTTAATAACTCTGAATTTCCTTCCTAACCGAAGTTTCAGATTAAATTCATGACCCCAATAGGAAAGAGCATGCCTAATTCAGCAAGTAACTCTAGGGCATTTGAAACAATATCCTCCAAGCCCAATCACTCACCTGAGAACACTTATTTCCATGTAGTACACATGCTTTTATACCAAGTCATCTTCTAAAGCTCATAAAGCTTTTGTAATTATAAACCTCATTGTAGAAATATCTACAAGTAAGTGGTCAGTCATCATTGTAGAATACAGTGGAGATGTTCAGTGTAGTAATGCCTTGTGTTCAAAGTCCTGTCATGGCTTTACAAGAGTATTCAGTTTTATGAAATATGTGGGGTTAGATACCCTCTGTGTAAAAATCTCAACATGTATGATAGAACTCAATAAAGTCTATTTCTTAAAATTGCAAACTATATTTTTAATGTAGAAAGCATGAACTATGCGCAAGACAAATTATATACTTCATTCTTTTATTCATTGATTAAAACGTGCATGATCTTGCTACCTTCTTCCAAGACAAAGCAGCAGCTGTCTGTTTTGGGATGCATGACAGTGTACTTAGAAGTAATGGTTTTCTGCACCTCCTGGTGAAGGTCTAAATTACAAGTGCTGCTATTCAGCAGCTCAGCATATTATTCGACGGAGAGACAACTCTGTGTAAAACCTGTGAGGCTGTTGCAGCTCATCTTCTTATGGTCTCTGTACTGTATGTTAGTTAAACTGCCTACAAACATTTTCAAGTTAGTGAGCATTGTGCATCTGGTTTCCAAATGTTTTAAATGACAGCCTCATTACAAAGTTTATTTTCTGCATTTTAAAGCTTTTTTAGTATTTATATTTACATTCCAATTGCTGTTTTACCTCCCTCCTCTAATCCAAGTCCCCCCTCCATATCCACTCCTCCATTTCTCTCCGGAAAATGCAGGCCTCTCATGGATATCAACTAAACATGGCATATCAAGTTGCAGTAAGACTAGGCAGATATTCTGCTATTAAGGCTCTAAAAGGCAACTCAGCATGAGGAATTGGGTTTGAAAAGCAGACAAAGGGGTCAGGTCAGATACAGCTCCTACACCCACCGTTAGGAGTTCTACAAGAAGAAAAAGGACACAATAGTAACATATATGCTGTGGGCCTTGATCAGTCCCATGCAGGCTTCTTGGTTGTCAATTTAGTCTTTGTAAGTTCCTATAAGGCCATAGGACATGTCATGTGTTGTCCTTGGATCTTCTGATTCCTATAATCCTTCCTTCAGCAGGATGCCTGAACTGATATTTGACCATAGGTCTCAACATCTGTTTCTTTTGATTGCTGGATAAAGCCTCTCTAATAACAATAATGACAATTGGAAGTAGGCACCAATAGCATAAATCACAAGAAATCATTTCATTGATTTTTTGACAGTCCTATTTTCTTCAAAGGCCAGACTCAAAAGCAATAATTCTGTCTGCATCTTTAACCATTATTTTTTGTCACCTCTCTCTTTTTTGTTTCAGTCTGTCTGTCCTTTCTTTCTATCTCTATGCCTGTGTGTATTTGTGTGTGTGTGTGTGTGTGTGTGTGTGTGTGTTGTCTATGAATCATAACTATCTTATATATTACATTTAAAATGTAAAAGGTTGGAGATATCACTCGATTCTATAGTATTAGGCTAATTTTAATCTCACCAGCATAAAATTATATTACTTTAGATAATTCTTCTGCTAGTTTAGTGTCAGCATATATAGAAGTATATGAGTATATGATTGGGGTTAGTTTTCATGCTGTTTCTCAATGAGAAGCTTGGGTGTCCAAACCCACAATGCCCAGAAAGCCTTTTCAAAGAATTTTCTCTCCTGTTTATACTGTAGAAAAAAAATGAGCATAAGATGCTGAAATCTAAATTGTTAGTTCATAAGTGTCATACTGGTGAACTGTGTTTGGATGCAAAGTCACAGAAGGGTGCAGTAAGAACAGCACTCAATATTAGATTCAGATTTTTGATGGGGTTCAGATGTGTAGTTTGAGAAGATTTCTGAATTTTTTTGGAGCCATGCTAGAAATCTAGACTGAAGAAAAAAATAATATATTTTTTCTTATGTTTTATTTTACCCAGTGTAGCATTTATAGAGTTGCCTAAATCTATAGTGTTTTAATAGAAAATTTTAAAAAACTTGAAAGAATTGATTCTTCAAGATTTAATTTTTGCATTCTGCTTATTTCTTGCGCTCAAATCTCTTTATCTCTTAATAAGATTCACCCTTAAAGTCTCTTATTGTTCTCTATATTTGTTTTTAACTCTACATATACCAACTACTTTTCAGTAATGAGTCCTTACAACCTCTCATCTTCTTTTATGACTGATAACAACAGCATTTAACTCATTCAGATTTAGTGGGTATGTGTGTCTAGTATGTGTTATTATGATAAAACTGCTCATAGAAATACTTTCAGGGATAACTCAGGTAAAAAGTAGAAACATAGCAGTGCTTTTCAAAATGCAGTAACAAGGTAGTGGTGTGGCGGGATTAAGATGTCAGCTGATAAGGTCAGAAGACTCTTCCAGGACCCTGGAGGGGGCGTGGCCAACCCCATTGATAAGTGGCTGCTGGGACACTACCTGGTTCTCTTCCTGGTTCTGGGACACTTCTCTTCCTGGTTCCTGGCTGCTGGCTGCTGGCTGCTGGCTGCTGGCTGCTGGACAGACAGAATCGGAATCCATCATCCTTCCATCGTGCTTCCATCGCTCATCCATCACTTGGATATGCCAGTCCTTGTTCAGGTGCCAGTATAAGCTGTTACTGATATCGTGAGTGTTAATTTATATTCTAATAAATATTAATTTTGGACTGGCGCCTTGAAAGTAAACTCCGTCTACATAGTGGTATCCCTCAGACACAGGTAATCACTATAGGATGCAGATATACAATATGCATACCTAGAAAGATACAGTTATAGACAAATGATACATGAATTGATACAAGTGTAGATATATACGTATCATCCTCCTAAGCAGACTACTTCATGGGACTTCAATTTTCTCAGAATATAAATATAAAGGTTCTTTAATGCCCTACAAATTCTCAGACAATTTACAGTCTCTAACTATAGGCCCATTTGATTTTTGTTGAGGTCCGGATGTTTCTTACAGCTCCCACATATTAATACTGTACAAGATTCTGTTCATGGGCTTTCATTCTATTTCTCTTTTCCTTTGTTGAAATGTCACTGCTCTATCAGAGACAGGTTGACCATTTTAATTATTCTTTAAATTTAACAACTTTCAAATTCCTTTTCTGACTCTACCTGTGATGAGCATTAGCCTTTAGAGTAATTCATTTCCAGTGAGTATCTTTCAGTTTCAATCAAACATAATTGGGTAAAAGCAAAGACTGATGTTTGCATTATTACCCACATTGCACACAAAAATATAAAACTAAACACAGATATTCTTTAAAAAGTATTCAATGCTTTCCCAATAAAGTTTAACAAAAATAAAGTTGTATCTATTGAAAATTTTAACATACTATGAATTCTTTTAAAATCATGCATAAATTTTTCATTTTACATTTAAGTAAAAAGTTGGTTTGAAATAAAATTAGAAAGTTTTTAATAAATAATATTTGTAACTTTTTTACAAGGGTTATTCTAAAACTAGACATTTAATATTTTTCTAAACTATATTTCACGTCATCAAACCTCTACCTTTTGTTTTAGTATTACTACTTTTCTTATGTTCTTAACCCTAACTAAATTTTCCATACTCTGTCACTGTTTTTCTTCTTACTTTTTTAATTTTGAAAAATTATACCTGAATGTTTTCCTTTGACATTATTTTTTTCTTTATAGTAAAATATCTCATCATCATTTGTTATAAAATTCAACATGTTTTTCTGAATTTATCATTCTCCCAGGGTGGCACATATAAATCCTTGAGAATAAGATTCATCTCCTTTGTGATCACATATTTGCTGGATACTCTTACAATGCTTATAGCAATAGACTTTTACAAGAGTTTTATAAACCTGCAAAATTTGAAATCACTTGCTATCCCAGCATCTGGGAGTTTAAATCAATATGATCACAAGCTCAAGGTAACTTAAGCAATGTATTAAGACTTATTTCAGAAAACATAACATAATGTCTTGTCCTTGACTTTGTGTGCTGTTGGTAAATATAGCCAAATATTATTTAATTAAATAAGTAAAACTCAACAAAATTCTTGACTAGGTTTTCATGATATTAACACTGATTTTGCATATAGTTACATCCCATTGACTGGATTTGTAAATATTCACTCATTTCTGTAGTTGCCATTTTTTAATTAACATTAATCTATTCTTTTATTATATTAAGAGAAAAGAAAGGCTTTCTGTGGTAGAGTTCTTTATCCATCTCTTCCATCATGAATGATTGAATTTTATTAAATACAAACCCATTCATTATGCATTTCTTCATGCTATGAATTTCAAGGCTGTTTTGTTTTTATTTTCTTCAGTTTGACAGCACTATCACTGAATAAGAATACCTTCAAAATGGTTCAGACTAAAGCTTCCATTTCATATAATAGTGATGCTCTGTCTGTATTGAGTTAGGTTCTGATAATGATTTTGTGGACAGTGAAAAACAAATTGTCTTTCTCTCTCATTTTAAATGTTATGAAGAACACATGAATAGAGTTGAAGATGTTACTGAAGTTATTAAAAAAGAAGAGTATTTATTTTTTTGAAATGGGTATCAAGATAGCCTTTCCTAATATTTTCACTTCCATGTGGTAAAGAAAGCAAAGTACCTTTCTTAGGAAAACATTTCAATGTTTATTTTTAAAACTTAGTCTAAATACTGAGAGAAATATTGCTCTGAATGGAATTAAATATGCTGTCAGTTATCTTGTGATATTTGATTATAATTTATTCTCAAAAGCTAAGATTATTGGTTTTGTTTTTTAATAACTATCATATATTTGTGTGAATGTGTATGTGTGTATATGTAATTCTATGTTATTTGTTTAATAGTTTACAAAAGAGGAAAATATTTCAATATTAATTATGGTCTCCAACATAAATATTTTCCCTGTGATTTTCATTTGTAAATTTTATTTCATTATTTATACATATGGCTAGTTTTTCTGCATATACTTTATGAACCACATGCCTGTAGGGACTGTGTGGGCTTAAAAAGAACATTGAGTCAGTTGGAACTGGTCTTACAAAGTGCAGTGAGCTGATATGTGGTGCTGTATTTGAACCCAGGTAAGAAGTCTTGTAAATGTTGAGAAATATCTTTAGTGTTAGTTCTCTTTTTAAAATTCTATTATTTCTGAGGTTTACATCCAGCCTATAATGGTCTTTTTGTTGCTTTGTTTAATGGGCATGCAGTCTAACAAGAGAGTGAAGCTCTCAGTTCTGTGGTGGACTTTTCATTCCTACTTATGGATTCTGTTCATAATATTTCAGTAGTAGCTATTCCTTAAAATTAAAATAATACTGTCACATTTTATTTTGTGTCTTTTCTCTTTTCTTCATCCCCTCTCTAATATTTCAGAGTATATGTGTCACTACTAGTCCCTCTATTCTACATTTTCTGTTTATAATGAAAATTATTTTTCTTGCTTTGATAACACTGCTCTTATGGACATAATTTCTAAACTGTGTAGGAATTCTTCCTCAAATTCTCTTGTCTGCATTGTGCATACTGAGTTGTATCTGTGTTTCTCACAGTGATACCTTTCCTAGTTTTGGTGATGTTTTACTGTTTCTCCATTGTATTTCTTGTCTTTCCTCATATCATTGGCTACACAAGGTAATAAGAACTAAGTTCATTAGGTATCTGTTTATGAATATCACCACCTGAAAATGTGCAATTCTGCAAGAACAATAATATTTTCAATTTGTCTGATGTTAAAGATATGTGAAATATAAAATATCTGCTTTTACATATTTTATGCTCTGCCGTATGTAGTTTCTCCCTATAAATGGTGAATCCATATTCTTTTTATCAGCTTGCATCCAATGTATATTTGAGAGTCCTAGCATTATATGCTAAATATATCTTCAGAAAAATATTTGGAAAGAATTATGACTTCAGTTATTTATGATGTTCATATCATGAAAACAGATAAGAATTCTAGGTAATCACACCTCCATAAGATATAATTAAAGAATGCAAATTATATTTAAATGTTAATGATTTAAATAAAGATTAATTTATAGTAGAATATAATAAAATTATCTTCCTACTGGTTATGAGCCAAAAATATTGTTTATGTAGCCTATATTGCTTCTAAATATATACGCTTTGTGAGACAGAAAATAGAACGTTTTACTCTCACATTTAGAAGTGAGAAGGCCATAGATGCATACAAACCGACCTTTTAAAATGAAACACAAAGTTTTAATTGAATGGCCTGCTGAGTTAAACAAAAATCAAGTCTCCCAGGATTAAATTCTGACTGTCATACACTTTAAGTAAAAGCAAGCCAAATGCCACACCATGATTCCAGAGAATGTTTTGGCTCTCACAGGGCTTTGGAAAAGCTTTCAGAAAGGTTTTTTTTTCCCCCCTTTAATATATAGTTTTATTTTTCCCTCCAGGTCAAAAGAAATCTCCAATCAAAGTTCTTTTCTAATCTCTAAGGTATGTCCCTACCTGTGCTACATGGGAGACCATGGTGACTCAGAGAGGCCTTCTGTGTAAAATTCCAACGAGTTTTAACAAAGTTCAGTGAAACAGTAGATTATTGAATTTCTGAAGCAATGAAACTTCTTTTTAAGAACTTCCCAAATAAATACTTGGATTTTCATAAAATATTTTAAACTTCATAACTACCACAATAAAATCTATGTTATATGTACAAATATTGCATGTATAAATATATCATGTAAATTATTTGATGTGAATGCAAAAGATAGGTATGTGTCCTATGAGTGTGACACACTCAGTAACAATTATAGTACTTTTTATTAATATTTAAAATATGCAGTTTATAAAATTATATTAAATGTGTTTTTAAAATACAAAATAGAATAATCTCCAATATAAAAAGAATAAATTCCTGTCCTCTATTTAGAGTTAGATAGTATAAAGTCTTTATATCTTTGCACATCTATTTTTTCACATTATGCAGATCCTTATGTTAAAGTCAACCATCAAGATATTATGAGTTTTGTAGCAAGAATTATATGTTGCTTTCCTTTATAATTAGTATGTCATATATAAATTTGAATATATTAAGCTTTCTTGTAATTTTTAAAAATAACAAATGAAAGCTATATAAGTGATTGTCATAGCATAAATGAAATTCTTAATACGGTTATGATATTAGTGTTTACTATTGTTTGGATTAGTACATTATATTTAAAAGTCCAGATAATATTTTAATTTTTTGTTAGTAAAATACAAGCTTTTTCCAAGAAGTTTTGCAATATAATATGGATGCTATAGGAAACACATAAAAAATAATGTCTGAGTTTCTGGTTGTCTCCCTCTAGGAAACAACATTCTCATCATTATAGTACACAGAGCATTCACTTATTCATCCTTTGACAAGAACAGTCAAAGCTTCAACCTAAATTATAACTCTAGTTCAATTTTACTTTATTGTATAACATCTCTGAATCCTATGTAGTGTTTTCTATATAATGCTCATTAGTTTAACAATTCAGAAATTAAAATATAATGTATTAATATCCCTGAATAGAGTTCTAACTACTGAAGCATATAAAATAAAATATGTTGCTTCCTTAGAGCTTTTATCCACTTTCTGAGGGTCCATTTTGATCCCATGCAGGTTCCCCAGCTGTCAGTTTAGTCAGTGAGCTCCCAGTAGCCAGTAGCTCCATTCACCTCACTCATCCTTGATACATAGGGAGGTCCTGCCTCAACTTGATATGCTAGAATTTGTTGATACCACATGGGAGGCTTTAACCTCTTTGAGAAGTGGATGGGGGTTTAGGGATGCTGTGGCATAAGTGGGAAATGGAAAGCAAGGAAAATTGTGTCTTAACAGTTATTTGTTGATTGTTGCAAAAATATCGTGGAATAAAAACTACAAAGAAAGATATATTATGCGTGCAGTTTTATGCTTGACTTGCTAAAGTTCCTAGCATTTCCAAAAACAGACTTTAAAGGAAAAAGCATTATTTGGCATATAACAGTAATTTATAGAAGGACTTCTACTGTAAAATTTTATGATACTCTTGGAAGAAATTTCTAGGAACTGTCCCTCCATGAGCTCCTAGTAGAAATGCTACCATAGTACTTTCATTCTTTAAAATTGTCCAAACCATGGCCAAATAATATTGATGTTTCAGTTTCAAGCTAAAAAAGCAGATAACCATAAATAGAAATGAACAAGTAAAATTTCATCTATGTTAAATATAATATACAAATGCAAAATTTATATATAAAATATATAAACTAGGGTAAATATATGTTATACTCATGTATGTATATCACAAGCACAAAGATTTTATAGATATAAATAAGTGTGTGCTATTCTTGTCCCTTAATCAATGTATAATAATAGAGAAATTACAAGTCAAATTGCTGATACAAAGGAACAGTACTGTCTTAAACACCAATCTATGAAATGATGTATGATATATGTCAAGTGGCAATATCAATTGACATGTCAATTTGAAATGGAAAAATGTCACAAGGCTCCATCCACAATAAAAAAATAATATTTTCTGAGATAAAAGCTATCAGTTTTATTTCAGGAATATATTTACTCTCTATGTCAAATATTATAGATACACACAATCTGCAATATTTTATATATGAGAGACATGTATGTGTATGTCTATCTAAATATACATATATATAATTTTATAAAAGATTATGAATTGAGAGTAGAGAAAGCACTAAAGAAAATAGAAATTTTAAGTATATAAAATATGATGTATGAGAGAACATTTGATATGACTATACATTTTGTATATATTGTGCTCATTTGTGGAATTCCAAAAGTACCTTTAATCATAGAGAAATGTATATAGTAAAAGAAAATTTAAAAATTTTTAAAAACGTGTGAATATTTATACCAGAAAATGATATATAGAACTAAAGTTAATTGATCATTTCTAATTACTAATATTTTAATTAAAATGTTTAAAAGTATAAAGAACAAATAAGTAAAACAGAAAATATCTAAAGGAAAATTGGTAATTTACCGATTAATATGTTTCATTATATGCAATTCTAAATTGGAGGATAAAAGATATTTCAAAAGAAATGATACAATATATTCTGAAAAAATATATAAATTAATTGGAATTAATAATTAAAAGGTATTTCTTTAAAACATAAAGGAAAAGAAAAAAATTAATATTTTGTTAATTGATAACTTTTAAGTTTGGTAAAATATTATTTACATATTTTTACTTAATAACAATTAATAGTAAGAATGGCATAGAGTTTAAACAATACAAAAAGAGAAATAAGTGGAAAGTTTACAATAAAAAAATGAGGAATATGTAATTATACTTTAATCTTAATAAATCAAAAACTCTAATTTGACATATAAAATAAGTAGGTTAAATAAATAGGTTAATAAATAGGTTAAAATAAATCAGATTAGAGCACATATCTATGTGCCATTGATGGCCCATTAATAACTGTCATTTTCCTTAAGAAAACTTAAATAATTACAATTCTAAAGAAAGGAAATCATGGTTACTTCCACAAACATTGAAAAGATGCAATGTTATGAGTCTGTAAAATTCCATTAACATTGCCTCAGTGACACATGAGTATTAAATTTTTAAAAATATATTTAAATTGATGGTATAACAAATTGAAGAAATATTAAGTAATAAGGCTTTGAAAAGTGATAGCATTCATCATTTTTCCTCTTATTTTTGAGTAAACATATGGGGCTTACATTCCCAACCCACACTCAGAATTCAAGAAATCTACATAATACCCAGAACTAAAATATGCACTAACCTCATGAATGTCTATGAAAGAACTTGCAAAAGAAAATAGATGATAAAATTATATTGCTTATACATTTCAGTTTTAGTGTTTCCATTATCAGTATGGAACTTAGGTTCTTATAAGAGAGCATTAGAATCAAATGAATTTTCAGTAGGGCTGATCTGTTCATATCATCAATTACTTGTAGATAGTGGCTTAGTACACAATAAAAACAATGTCAATAAATGTGTTCAGCAAAAAGAATCTACTAATATCTAAAAAAAAAAAATAAATGAGTAGTGTTCCATAGGTGAATTATTTTGACTCTATAACCTATTCATGTTGCTGATGAGAAATCACTGATAAAGTAAACTAAGGATTAAGAGACACTTCTATACTTAATATTGAATATCTTCCATCATTTGAAACATTATTATGTGTGATGATTTTTATTTTATATCAAATACTTAGTCTAAACTATGGTAGAATTTAAAGGAAACTTTAGCCTTTAATCCAATTAAATTTCATCCACTGGTTGATTCAAAGTTTGAAACAATAATTGTTCAACTTATCTTTTATTAAACAATGAAATGAGATATTTGATAGTGTACTATCTAGAAAAGTTAGACTTTGGAAAGTAAGATACTTGTTTACATACAGTGAGATTGGTTATAAATATATCTGTGTATATCTCTGTATGATGTTCATGCAGGACGGTGGTTGGTGCTTATTCAAATTTTTCTCATAATTTCAATTCTGGTTGTAACATAAAGCAATATCAAGAAATGTAAAACAGAAAAATAAGTGTTGGGTATTTGAAGAAAGATGGGAAGCAACAAAAGAATCTCTGCTGAAGATGTTGAAAGAGGATGTGGACATGACGTAAGGTGAGAATGATCAGAAATTCAAAATAAGAAGATTCTGCCCTTGACTTACTGATTTAGCTTAGGTTCAGACCCACTCACAGCCCTGCTGCCCCTTAGTCCCAAATAATCACACAAAGGCTTATATTCAATTCATGCTGATTGACATATGGCTCAGTCATAAAAGTTGCTCTTAAGCTAAACTATGAATTGCCAAGTGAGTACCTTTACTCAGGCCTACATTTGAACTCTTTCATCTGCATGTGCCTGAAATCTTAGTCTGGCTCATCCTCTTCCAAAACTTTCTTACTCTGGTAGTCTCATCCATACCTTCTGTCTGCCTTCTGGCCAAACAGTGTTTAATTAATCCTATAGTAGATCCAGATACTTACAATGTATTAGAACATAATCCCACATCATTTCTGCTTTTTTTCTTTTCAAACAAAACCTCAAATCTAATTTCCTTTGTATAGTTTCATTATATTTTTATTTAAAAATATCATTTTAATCAAATATCCCTTATGTTCCTCCTCCCCTTCTCCCAATCCCTCCCAGGCAGCCTTCAACCTTGTCCATTGACTATAACAAATTATAACCACTGTAAGCAAAGAAAAATATGCTTAATTCATTTTATTTTTGAGAATGTGGGTGTAGTTCTCTAGGTTACTTATTGCTGATTGAGGGCTATGGTCACTTTATGGGGACCCAAAGAACAATTTGGGACTGTGGACAAGTATTTAGATGAGTAGTCTGCAAGGCTGGGTCAAGTTTTAGTTGTTTTGGATGCAGAGCTTAAAAGAAACTGCAACAGAGGTACTCTGAAATGCTGGATCATCTGATAGATCTGTTTCCATTGGAGAATTCCCAGGGGGTCTTTTTCCATCAAGCCTTACTTTTATTAAACAGGAGTAAATCAACACCCTCTCATTCTCTGTAGAAATAAAAAGAAACCTCTTCTTCAAAGTGGCATATCTTTTGATTTCAAATATAAAGACAACTCATTTACCAAATGCATAAATTGGATTAATTCAGCAGAATTTATAATCTAACATCTTTTAACAGCTTTAACTTCTTTAGTTATAGTCAAAAAACTTAGATGAAACAATAACATAGATTATCCAGATATACATGGCTTATTGTTTATTTATTTAACTCTATTTCTTTTTAAAGGACTATCTCTATGCTTTTTCCTTTTCTCACAAGCATAAGTATATTTTTCAACATGCTGTAAACCATTCAGATTTTTTTTTTGAATCTGTCTTTACTGTATATCTCGTATTTTTCTGTTTCTGACCACACCTTTAATCTGCCAAGGTATGACCAGGGTTAAAGGCTTGGTTAAGGAGACTGACTCCATTCATGTCCCTTTGTTTCTTTCTGTTTCTAACCATAGCTTTAATCTGCTAAAGTCTGACTAGTATTAAAAGCTTGGTTAGGTTGGCTGGCTGGTTCTAACTTGCTACTAGTTTAGCTTCATTAAGAATTTAGCCTTTTAGCAGAGGTACTGGTAGGAGCCAACAGTCTGGGGAATTTTAGGGTTCATATAACCACCAAGTAAAGCACTGTTGTCTGTTGCCCATAAACTCTATTTCATTATTTGGTGGCAATGCCTCTTAAAAGATCAACAAGATGTTTGCTGTCCCGCGCCCACTTCTCGCCCGCAAGAAAAGGCACGGCACACGTAGGATCCTTCTGCAGCAATGTTTTAATGCTCCTTGAGGGAGAGCACTAGCCCACATAAAATGGAGACAGTGAGGTAGGAAAAGCCCAGCCCTTATATAGGCCAAAGACCTCCGCCTTGGACGTGTCACCTCTCTATAGGCTGCAGCTCATCATCCCACATGACGTCACGGGAGAGGCGGAGAGACCAGTCTCGGAAAATTAGCAAAGGCATGCGCCCTTGCCTTGATTACTGACTCAGGCCCTTGCCTTGATTACTGACTCAGGCCCTTGTCTTGATTACTGACTCAGGTGGGTTGGCCAGCACTGGATATTGGCACCATCTTGAGGGGCTGGGGCCAGTGGCTCCCAACATCTCCCCCTTTTTTTTTTTCTAAGCAATGAGGGAATCCTGTAAGAGGGTGGAGGCAGTGGTTATCCCCCAGAAAACATTATGGACTTGCGTGGGCGTCATCTCTAATCCCTCGACAGATCGAGATTCCCCCAGCCTGTCCTCTGCCTTTTGCTGGGAAGGGAGTTAAGGCAGGCACCCTTATGCAGGACAACATACCTTCCAGGACATAGCTATGTCCTGTGCGATGCCCTTGGCTCAACACCCCTCTCAGGAAAGGGGCCGAACACTCCACCCAGTGCAATGGACAGGACTGTCCTAGGCATACAGGAGCTGTTCGAGCCAAAATATCCCTATTGCTTTAGCATAGTTAGCCACACATCTACCGAGGCTCCTGAGTCTAGAGCCATTAAGGCTTGAGCCAAAACTGTTTTGTCTCTCGGACTTTGGATTCTGAGCCTGCAAACCATCTAGAGAAGAATGACCAGTCCTCCGCAAAAGGCTAGGCCAAACATACCCACCCCCACCCATTCCTTGGAGTAGGGGAAGGCTGAGGAAATCCACGGAGAAAACTCTTCGGTCAGCGACAGGTCTAGCCGAGTGGAATTGACCTGGACGATCGCCACCTGCAGGTCACGAAGGGTCTGCTCAAATTCAGACGACCAATTCTGTAACAAAAATTGAGAAAGGCTTCTCGAAAGATTAATACCTGAACATGTATAAATTGCTGGGCTTGCCACATTTAAAGCAAATTCTCTTGGCAGGGTCTGCTAGAGGGTGCCTCTGGGACTGCAAAATGGCTGCAGCTAGACCGGCGTTTGTCAGGGGACCGCTAAGCTCTCGGCATACCCTCAACCAGTCTTGTAGTCCTTTATTTTTTCTGGGAGCTATGGCCATACGGCATTCCTTGGTAGCTTGTTCAAATACCAGCTGCTCTATCAGAGGGGCAGCCGCCTCTGGGTCACCAAAGATTCGACCTGCTGCCTCTGTCATGCGAGCCACAAAATCAGAAAAGGGCTCCTGTGCACCTTGAACAATCTTAGTCAATTGACCGCTCCCTTCTCCTTTTCTGGATAAAGCTTTCCATGCCCTAATGGCTGTATTAGCAATCTGTTGATAAGCTCCCCAGGGGTAATTAGTCTGATCAGCTGCGTGTGGTCCTTGCCCTGTCAGTATCTCAAATATCCAGAGCTGTTGTTTGGGGGAAAATTCATCAGGATAATATCTCTCTGCCTCATATTTAGCCGCCTCTTCCTCTAGGTCATCTTCCTCATCAGGGCTCAACTCATCATCTCCTGAATGTTCCGATGTATCAGAGCCACTCAAGGAGCCACACTTTAAATTTAAATTTTCAAGTTCCCATACAGGGTACAATGTGGGGGGACCAGGCTTTAGTTTCTGGTTCCCCAACTCCCCCATATTCTTTACTTTACCGGGGGGTCCTTTTTCCTTATTGAGTAGTTTCTGGTTCCCCAACTCCCCCATATTACCGGGGGGTCCTTTTTCCTTATTGAGTAGTTTCTGGTTCCCCAACTCCCCCATATTACCGGGGGGTCCTTTTTCCTTATTGCGTATTGTTACTTTACGGCGCGCGCCTAACCTCACATGGCGCTCGGTTTCTGATATGCTGTCCTGAACTTCTTCCATCATGTCTTGCCCTTTAGCTATCAGATCTTTACAGGCTTTACCTTCTACAAAGTTCTTTAGGGTACGCTGTGCCATCTTAATATCATGCTGCTTAAGCAGGGAGTCTAGTGCTGTTACGATAGACTGGGAGGATCCCATGGACCGGTGGAAGCAAAAGGCAACCACGAAGAAAATCAACAGCACTGCCAAGACAAGCATCAAGGCCTCAAAAAAACCAAAGTCCAGTTCAGACATACCTCTCCGAGCAACCTACCTGCAGTTCTGAATCCACCTCGTCTCCGAGGGGTCTCCGACGGTGCTAATGGTGTTCAGTTCCCGGGTTTCGGCACCAGTTGTCCCGCGCCCACTTCTCGCCCGCAAGAAAAGGCACGGCACACGTAGGATCCTTCTGCAGCAATGTTTTAATGCTCCTTGAGGGAGAGCACTAGCCCACATAAAATGGAGACAGTGAGGTAGGAAAAGCCCAGCCCTTATATAGGCCAAAGACCTCCGCCTTGGACGTGTCACCTCTCTATAGGCTGCAGCTCATCATCCCACATGACGTCACGGGAGAGGCGGAGAGACCAGTCTCGGAAAATTAGCAAAGGCATGCGCCCTTGCCTTGATTACTGACTCAGGCCCTTGCCTTGATTACTGACTCAGGCCCTTGTCTTGATTACTGACTCAGGTGGGTTGGCCAGCACTGGATATTGGCACCATCTTGAGGGGCTGGGGCCAGCGGCTCCCAATAGTTTGCCAGTAACACTGAGTCAGGAAGACTCTTTAAAATGCTATGCCTCTGCTTGCCTACAGCAAACAGAAGTGGCCCATGAAAATGCCACTAAGAAGCCACCTTTGACTCTGCTTCCTTTTTGTCCATATAAATAGAAACCTCAAATTCCCCATATGCAGCTTATTGCCTACATTGAAGCTCATGTGATACCTCAGGAACTAACCTTGTTTCAGTTTAAGTTACACTCCTTCATCCTGAAAAATTTTAACTCAGACCCTCACACCATGCCAAAGCATGCCAGTCACAGACCCATTGGAACGACACATCTCAGAAGCTGTTTTTGGCTCCTGTAGTAAGAGGTTTCTGGCCCGGACTTTCCGGCCTAACCTCAAGGTCTAGACCCACTGTCCCACAGACCCGCAGACCCTCAGACCCACAGAGACACACAGACGCTTTCATTAGTTTTTGGCTGATCAGCCTCAGGCCCAGGCATATCACTTGCTAGCTCTCTACCCTTCATCTAACCCATGTCTCTTGTTCAGCCATGCGGCTCGGTACCTTTCTTTAGAGCTGCATGGTTGTCCTCTGCTTCCTGTGGCTTCTCTCTGGTGGTCTGGCACTCTGCTCTCAGAGATTTTTCCTAGTCTGGTAGCTCCGCCTACACTTCCTGCCTGCCTTTGGCCAATCAGCTCTTTTTATTAAACCAATGGGTGGGACAATTATTTAAAATGAAACAACACAACCTCCCACAGGCTCCTTTTCTGTGATCTGGAACACTTTTTAAGCTTCCTAAGGATTTACATGAGTATATATGTCCCACATTGGTGGCCATTTGTAATAAGAGTTTCTAGACTGGTTTTTCCTGCCTGGCCCCAAGGTTTGGACCAACTTAGGTTTGGACCCACTCACAGCCCCACTGCTTTTTAGACCCAAATAGCCACACAGAGGTTTATATTAATTGCATGCTGATGAGCCTATGGCTCAGTTACAACTTGCTAACTCAACCTACCCCATCATTAGCCAAGGTGTTCAGTACCTTTTCTCAGAGCAGAATTTATACTTTTCTCATCTGCATCTTCCTGACATCTCTGTCTGTTTCTTCCTCTTCCCAGAGATAGTTTCTTTGTTTGTTGGGTTGGTTAGTTTGGTCATCCTGCCCACACTTCCTGTCTTCTTTCTGGCCAGTCAGTATTTTATTAAACCAGTAGGAAGGCCAAATATTTACAATGTACCAGAACATATCCCCACAGCAGAGTCATTGTTATATGTGCGGTTAATGATAAAAATATCAAAATATTTAATAAAAGTTACTATAAAGTTTAGCAGTTATCTGAATTTTAAAATTAATAGATATGAAATTTGAAGAGGTAAAGTAAGATTTATCTAACCAGGGGATGGATTAGCTTTCCTTCTAAAAAAGTCTTTTTTTTATTCTCTCAAGTGTTCGCTTTTTCCTAAATATCATTTATTCTGATAATTGAATAGCAATTAAATATTGCTAGTGTCTAGTACCATCTCTAATGCCTCAAGTTAGTGGTATACTTTTAATATATCAAACCGTCAATAATTGCCTTTGTAACTAAAGGAAAATAGTATGTCATTTGCAACATAAAAGTACTTCTTAACTATGTCTTATATGTATCTTCATATTGTTAGGACTATTAGACATTATTTCCTGTACTATATTGTGTTTACTTAATTGGAATATTTCTAAATTCTGTTAGAATGATGGAAAGAAACCTCAAATTCATGGAGCTAAAGAAATCTAGAATGACTTTGTACTTCCCTATAAATAATAATTGGACCATTAGATAAATTTCTTAGGGATAATATTTTTCAAGTATACAATTAAACGTGAAGCTGCTTCTTGAATGGAGGATAATCCAAGTAATGATGGTTATAATCAGAAAGCTGAATTATAAATTGATAAGGTATTCTTGATGTTAAATTAAGTTGTTTTAAATTAAAAATAAATTAATGTTAATGCTAAGACTTGGAAATAGAGAATGACTAACTGGATACTAAATATTAAGAACTGGGATAGAAGAAAAACTTAAAATGTATACTGCTGAATATAGCAATAAGTAAATCTAATCATTAAATTTATATAAAAAATTCAGACTGGTCTTGAACTAATTATCTAGATTTTACAAATTTAACTACCTTTGCAGTTTTTCTGCATTAACTACTGTAATATCCATAGTTAGGCATACTTATGGCTCAATTTGAGGTTGTGACTTTAATGAAATGTTTTCAAACATTTCATTTTTTGTGTGTTTGTAAAAGGAGCATCAGAACAATTTTATGTATAGGACAGAGTTCTTAAACTCTCAATGCCACATTTAAGAGATAATGATCTCTTTTAAAAGAGAATGCACAGTTAGAGTCCAAAATCTTTTAACAGAACCACAAGGTTTTTTTTTTGTTTTGTTTTGTTTTGTTTTGTTTTTTTTTTGCCTAAATCACGTCTAACCCTCTAGTGAACATGTAGGAATATTCATATACATATACCACATGCACAGATATAGATACATATTCATATGTTTATGTGCATACATACATTTATTTATTTTATAGCATTTATCAGTATCTATAAATACAAATATCAAAATACCTCAATGAATGCCTATATCACACAGCAAATGAAGAACATTACAGATAGCTAGCTGCAACTGGACACAATTCAGAAATCATCAGATCGTGAGGAACCAGGTCCCTAAGGATAGATCTATAATACAACTCTTGTCCCTCATGCTCAAGGAACTTCTTGGTACATAGGAAAGAAAGAATTTAAGTCACAGGACTGAAAATATTGCTGCTAGACTGTTTCTCCTAACCATTGCTGCCTAAACATGACCTGTACACAAGGTATCATTTGACCTTCTAACACAAAATGGGGAATATCTCTGCATTATTGCTCAAGCTCTATACAAAATTCTACTTGTATGTAAGGAATAGATAATACCCCTAAAAATTAACCAATACAAATTAATTAACTCAGAAGTCATATCCATGTATATAACAATAAAATACTGCAAATTGCATTTACATATTGTGCACATATGTGAAATAATAATTAAGTAAAAGAGAAGATATTAGTCTGAGAGAGAATAAAAGGAAAAAATACTGAAATGGGTTAAAAGTGAAAAAGATTTATAATTTTATCTTTATATATATCATTCTGTGTATTAAAATCAACTCTGTATCTGTATATTAGGATTTTACTTTAACTTTACCCTTTAAGTGAAAGTTAATACAGTTAAAAATTATAGGTATTTCTTATATTTCTTATGTGGAAGCTCACAAAGTTCCCAGTTTTCATTGCTTTCATTTTGAATCAAGGTCAGACAATCCTTGTTTGTTTTCCCTTCTGGCAAGGCTGGATAATAGGATACTTTAGCCAAGGTTATGGGTACCAGGTGACTTAAGTTTGGGAATTGAAAGAGTGTTTATACCTGTTTCTACTTGCCCCTCCCCTTTGCCTGGCATAAAAAACCAAGGGGAAATAAAATCAGAGGAGCTGAGTTTTATTTAGTGCCTTTCTTATTCTATGATTTTTCTCTTAATCTAGAGCTTTGCCTCTGTAATTTCCAATTCACACCCTCTTTTCCAGGACTGTACTAAATGTCACAACAGTCACAGACTTTTTGTTTTCTTTTTGCTACATCAGTTTAGGCTTAATGTTTCTATAAATTGTAATAGCATAACATAAGAAATCCCCTGATGGTGTTCTCTGTTCCTTAATAGTTAAGATAAGATATTTGGTTTGTATTTGTGTGGTTTAGTTTTAGCCTGGGTCTCATGCAGCCCAGGCTGGCTTAGAACTCACTCTATTTGTGAAACTATAATGACCATGAACTTCTTATCCTCCTTTCTGCCTCCTGAATCTTGAGGTTACAGATTGCAACACTTGCTTCTATGGATTGTTTGTGATGAAAATCAATGCTCTGCTCTTGATAGTGGTAGTCTATCCACTGAGCACAAGTCCCAGCCTTTGGTTACTTACGCCTATATAATTATAATGAATATTCTGCACTATTAAACACTTTATATGCTTAATCCAAGGTAAATTTTCATTTAAACCATCTTATTATTTAGATTAGGATGGAAAATTATTTTAATTTATATCTTTTCTGATCTAAAGTTTAATTAGTTACATTTAAGTTGTGTCTCCATAGATCACCTAGCTTTTGAATATTTCATGCCTGTAACTAGAACAAGTAAATAAAAATTAAATTATTTAATATTGATTTGAGATACCCTGCATTCATTTTAATATATTAACACATCAAAACCAACATTTAATTTTCAGAAAGTAGACTTATAATGTGAGCATTGCAGCACAATTGTGGCAGATTGAATTAATTAGCTGGAGTAAGATTTCCCTAGAGCCCTTCCTTTCACACTTTCCTGTGGAGAGTTATGCTTTTATGATTTTAGTTCCATGGAATTTAGGATCATGCCTTAACAATTTCTACTTATTTTTTTCAATGTAAGATTACCAGTACACAGTGAATTGCATTGAATCATTTTTAATAACACATAAAAGCTCTTTAAGTGGCCTTTAGAATGCACTCCTTCAAGAGACATTTTAAATTTTTGTAGAAACTTAATATTCAGAAAAAAGTATAAAAAATACTTATTAAATGTCATAATTTCCTATTTAAGAAAGTTTCCTAAAATTTTAAATCAAGGTATTTATGCTTTGAAAATGTTTTTGGTAAAGAAAGAATTGTGGAAAGTCACAATAACATTGGATATATCAACGGGCTGATATAATTAAATTAAGCCTTAGTATACTCTTAACAAAAAATTATAAAACCAACATATCATATTGATCATCTTTGGGGAAAAACTTAATATTTAGATTACCTCTTTTATCTTTTAATCAGTTTAGTGGTATGAGCCTGAAGAGGCAGCTATGATAGGTAAGTGTTCAAATACTGATATATTACCTCTTTAGTTACAGGTTTTGGATTTACATATTTATATTTTGTGTTTTGCCTCTATATGTGTCTGTGTAAGTATTATGTGCATATATTAACCAAAAATATCAGAGGAGGATTTAAAACTACAGGAATTGAGGATACAGTTGATTACAAGCCAGCATTTTGATCCTTAGAACTAAATATTTATTTATTTGTTTGTTTGTTTTTTTTGTTTGTTTGTTTCTTTATTTGAGATGTAGGTTTCCTCAATCAAGGAGTCAGCTCCATGTGAAACCCATCACATTTAGACAAAGAGCTGTTACTATTCCAACTGCTTCCTTATTTGGATAATGTCTAATATTTCTGAATATTGGAGCATTTCATTGTACATTGTTAGGAAGTCCTGAAGAAAGTTCATTTTATGGAGTTTATATTTTATTGAAAATGTTGTTTGCATACAATAAATTTTAATCTTTTTTATATATTTTCCAAATCCTCACTGATTATTCCCATCTTCCTACCCAGCCACTCCACATCCTTTCTTTATCACTCTCTTTAAAAAGCAAGAATAAAACTAACAGAATAAAAATCAGCAAATACCATACGCATGCGCGCACACAGACACACAGACACACAAACACACATACATAAACACAGCCATAAAAGTACAAAATATAAACAATCAAAAGACTAATAAAACAAATAAATGTACCCAAAAATTACTCATAGGGTAAAAACCTACAAATATATCACTGAATTTGTTGTATGTTGGTCATCTTCTACTGCTATCATATCTACTCCTCAAGTGCTTAATATACATGGTACATCACCATTAAATAAGGTTAATGTTTCTTTTTAACCCAAGTTCTTATATGGCATCTTAGGGATGAGAAAATATGCCATTTTGATGCTCTTGTGCTCAGACTTCATCTGGCTTGGAACTGTGCGTGCAAAATGTATATGGCCTGTGCATGCTTTCACAATCTCTGAATATATATGTGCATGAGTCTTACTGTCTTGGGGACACTTTCCCTGGGGTCACCAATCACCTCTGGTTCTTTTCAGTCTTTTTCCTCCTCCTTGTCACAGGTCCCTGAACCCCGAGGAAAGGGTTTGATGAATTGTTCCCATCACTTTTACTCTCTACAAATTGCCCATTTTTAAGTCTCTGTTTTATTTCCCATCTAAGATAAAACTTATCTAATGTGAGTTCCATGATGCACAATTGACAGATATAGCAATAAAACATCAATCATAAGCTAATATATAAATACTCAATGTCATCTCACAAGAAAGGTAGACCATGTCCCTACCTTGCTTAAAAAAGAAGATACTATCCATATAAAAGAAATGACCCTTAATGCATGTACATGTAACAGATAGCTACTTTGACAGTCCACTGACAACTATACAAGTGCCCTCTGTTACTTAATTATAAACTATATCCCTCTTCAAATATTTCCCTTATATTCAAACTCATCCTGGTTTAACAAAATTCCAACAATATATTTTTATGTCCAAATAATTTGAGTAGTTCAATACTAGGTTTTATATTTTAAAATAATTATATATGATATCTTACAAAAAGGCAACATTTTCAGCTCTTTATACATTACAGTCAAGAGCAGTTTTGTGGTTATTTTCTGGCTGCCTTCCAATTACAGCTTTTTATGTTTGCACAAAAACTTATATTCTCAATTGCTAACCAAATGAGCTATATGGAAACATATAATGTTCACCTTGTAATTAGCTTTTTTACTTTCATGTTCAGTTCACACTTTTCTTAAGTATTTTTTGTCTTTTAACTGTGTCTCCTTAGATGGATCACAAATCTGACATATGCAGGAAAAGTTTATTTCTCTATTTAAATCTATTTTAGTTCATTCCTGAATAATTTTATTTCAAATACTTTTATTCTTATATATGTACAAAATAGAAGAATTTATAACCTTCTTTGAATTCTTTCTCACCTTAAATATTAGAAAAACTTATTTAAAATTATTTTGGAGTTTTTATTGAAAAAAATTAAATTTTATATGCAACATATTATTATATATTTAAAACTATCCAATAACTGTAGAACATAAAAGCATACTCATATAAGTCATTACATGATATCAGTTACTATATTACTATTGAAAGATGATGATAGTTGAGAATTTGATATGAATAAATGGATTTCAGTATAATAATCTTCAATATTAAACGTACAATTTTACACTAAAGAATAATTTTCATAGAGTAAAAGGAGACTGAAGAAATATTTATAGAGTTTTTGTAGTACCTTTATTCAGTAAGTCTTCCCATGAGCTTTATATTTGCTTGTTACTGTAGTAGATACTTTTTTTTCTCCTAAGAGCTGTATAGGTTATGTTCACTTTCTGTGCTGACTCTGTTATAGTACCTCTCCATATAACCTGTAACATTCAACTGAATTTATCTGTGTCAACTGCAGCTGGGGATGGCTATGAAGGTAAAGCTCCCACTGGTGAGTTAAAGGAAATAGAAATGTCACAAAGATGTTTTTCAAACCATGGCTTATTGCAGGAGACAAACTAGAAGAGTTTACAGAACAAGAGAATTCTCTCGATTACACCCTAATTCTTGCCCTCCATGGTGCCAGACAAGTCCAGTAAGTGGACGTTGTCTACCAGGAACACATTCTCAAATAGAGACACAAGTACCAGATGGCTTTTTAGAGAAACAACTCATAATTGTCATCCATTCCCAATAAAATCAAAATCATCTTTTAGTTTTAAAATATAGCAAAGTTCAATCTACCTTGTGCTCCCAGACTATAATTCATATTTTGTTCAGTTTGATTGATTTTACATTTTAACTGAAGTGTGACTAAACATTTTGCCTGCGTTTCTCTATTTGTGCCTAACAGTGTCAGGATCCTTGGCAGTTACAGGAGGACAAGTGCTCTCTGGATCTAGAGTATGGATGGTTGTGAGCCATCCTGTAGGGATCAGAATAAAACGTGTATCCTCATAAAGGAAACAGATACTCTAAGCTGTTCAGTCATCTCTCCAGGGCTCATTTTAAAATAAATGTTATTTTTATTGAAGTCCATTTAGGTATTATACTAAAAGATTAACACTTAAACTGAGCGTTTCTTGTATTACTCATTACTTTATTAACTCATTTTACTTATTGTACCACTTTGAAGTAGAAACTGCAATAGATGATATTTCAGTATTCTAAATCTAACTTACATTGTCCTAAGCATGAGAAGAAGTAGCTGAATCTGGAGCTTGTTGCATTACACTCAGGAGCATCAAGGACATACTGAACCTGCATTAGGCAACAAACAATGACAGATTGTTATATGCAAAGGCAAACTGTATTCACTTGACAGAGTTTTGTTCATCAGTGTTGATTAGAGCATAGAAATGCCTTTCTGCTGAGATCTCAATCCATTCAAAGAGAGGGAAGAGGGATTGTATGAGCCAAGGGGTCAACGTCATGAAGGGAACCTACAGAGACATCTGACTCTCGCTGCTGGGAGCTCACTCACTCTTCTCTTTGTGTGAAGTTTATATAAATTTATTTTATAGCCTGAAAAAATCAGAATACTGACATTGAAAAGTATTTATATTTTAAGTAATTTCTCCAATGATGAAACATACCTATAATATGTGAAATAGTTAATGCAATATATACTTTTACATATTTATCTACAAAAATAAAATCATAAAATCTCTTACATTGTTTAAAATTTTAATTAAAATATAATTATATTGTATCACCTTCATTTTCCAACTTCTCCATCATCCTACCCTTTTCCTTCCTTGTGGTGTGTGTGAGTGTGTGTGTGTGTGTGTGTGTGTGTGTGTGTGTGTGTGTGTGTGTGTGTGTGTGTGTGTAGGTATAAAAATAAAAACTTACACCTACTGAAAGAAGTTGTTATTTGTTGTATGACTTTTGGACTGACCACATGGTATTGGATAAAGAATTAAAATCATCATTTCTGGAGAAGACTATTTTTCTCAGTTTCAGCTTTCATGAGCAGCCTATAGTTTTAATAACCTTTTTACCACTTCTACCATGATGTACTTAATGCCCAGAAACTTTGTGTAGGTATATGCATAGGGAATGGGTATTCTAAAGTCATGGTTTATTTATTTATTTCTTAGCTTTTTTTTTGTATTAGGAACAGTAAATATTTTCTATAATGGTTCCAGGCTTTTTTTTAAAGGAGGAATTTTGTTGTGGTTCTTGATTTTTGGTTTGCGTATTTTTATTTTAATTCTCCCTTTTTAAAAATTTATAAAACATATTTTGACAAAACTTTTGTTTCCTAACTCCCCTAAGATCCTACTTATACCCCCTACACTTTCAATCCCTCTTTTATTCTTTTTCTTTAAAAAAAAAACAAATAAAAATTTAAATATAGGAACACACACACACACACACACACACACACACACACACAACACAACACAAACTCCTCAAAATTAGAAACAAATATATGTAAGCCAAAAAGCAATATGACAAAAATGCCCAAGCAAAGCAATTATAAAATAAAATGTCTACAAAGATCACCACATAGTGTTGATATGATTTGACACCTATACCTGTTTGGGGGTATAACAATAAAGTATTTATTTTAAAATTATGCTGCCTTAGTAAACTTGGGACTGAAGTTGCTCCTCTAACATTCACAACTTCACTAGCCTTACATAGTGGCTAGGAATCCAATACAAAGCATGATTTCCACCTTCTAGAAATGCTTTAAGTCAAATTAGAGAAATGGTAGCCATTGCCAGGATACTATCCTGCTGTTGTATCATTGGGGATATCTTATCATAATAGTAATTATTGTAGTTTATCGGCATGGCAGCTCGAAGTGTCAGATTATTGATTGCTTACCATGACAATGTATGTAACACCTACGGAAATAAAAATTCTAGTCCTTACAAAAGAGTATTTTTATAACATATCCAGCCCAAACATCTGAGGCTTGTATCTGAAGGAAGTAGTTTCTTCTGAGAAGCAGATATGGTTTGTAAAAATTTTAATACTAAGAATATTAGAGTCATATTTTATATGAACAATATTAATTTTATAAAATATTTGTTTCACACATAATAAAATGTTAAGTAAAGAACAAAAATTTGGTATTTTCAAGTAAGTTGAAGTATAAATTTTCATATTTAAATTTTAGAAATAATAGCATTTACTAGGAAATAACACAAATAATGTGTTAAGGTATATGTTAATAATTCAGTCCTTGAAGTCAAAATTAGTTTATGAATTATGCTTTTGCAAAGAAATGCTTTCATAAATTTTTCATTTATAATAAAGAATAATTTTACTTAAGAATAGATTTCTTATCATAAGACTTCAAATTGAATGTCTTTGCTTAGAATTCAGTTTTAGGTCACTTTTAGGAAGAAGATAAAAAAGAATATAAAATCTTGAATACTTGGGCATAACCTCTGGAAAGATCCATTACAAGATGTGAGTATCCCTCTTCTCATTGGATAGTCAGGGCAGCCTGCAAGTCTACAATGTCCTTATATGACAACACAGTAACAATTATGTCATACATTTTTCTGGAGGAACAAATGTATCATTGTGAGTTTTGTAATCTGGTTTTAAGTTTATTGTAATACACTCTAGCAGAGGGCAAGTAAAGTTCTTGTCAGCCACTTGTATGAAAAAAAAATCTATCTGTAATTTATTTAAAACACTTCTTTCCCATTTTGAAAATGACTGCATGTTTCAATCAAGTGCCCTGTGTATATGAACAGAAAGAAAGCACTTGGAATCCATTTGAAGTAGAACCAATCTGAAATCAGGGTAAAGATAGTCATTCCTTTAGGAATAGTTGCAGAGGCAAAAGAAAAAAAATAAATGTGTATTTAAATATGAAACTACAATTAAAATCGCACACATTAAATCAAAGATAAATTATAATAGTTAAATTTTGTAGTACATAAGTTGTAATTTCTATTAATTAGCTGTTTGCCTTAGGAACAAGAATATATAAATGAACCAAAGTAAAATAAAATATCTATATAGTTCTTCACATTTACTGTGTTATAGTAGAGCTATAAAACTTCAAAATAAATTTAATTTGCTAAATTCTATGATAATAGTGAGACTATGTTGTCTAGGATATAAAAGAACTTAGAGGAAGTTAGTACAGTGAACATGAGAAATTCCAAGGGTGACTGGAGCATATAACATAAGTGTATTGATCTGTCTTGACATATAATGAATAAAACCTGCCATGCACATTAATATAATCAGAAGTGATTTGCCCTTAAAATGAAATAAATATATAAGTTTTTGTTTCTAAAGACTCCAATAACCATTAAGTTAAAGGATAGACATGTACATTTTAATTTATTTACTTGAAGTAATTTTACTCTTAGAGTTTTCTTAAAGTTACTTCAAGAGAACAAACATTGTTTCAGAGATAGATGGGAGAGTGAATATTACTTGCATTGATTTTGTAAGTATAAAATAATAGTTCATAAAAATATATAAGCAATGAGGCTGCGGAATTCACACTGGTAATCTTTAGTAATAATGACTTGGACATTGACCAGGAAGGCTACAAGTGAAGTACAACATGAAATATGATAGCAGACTCCTAGATAGCTTGTGTTATGTAAATATATTTTTCTCTTAAAATATAACCTGCTCATGCTCAAACATCACGCAATAAATATGAATGCTTGCAGCTAAATGAATTATAATTTATACTTAAATATTTGTTCATAATTACTTATTTTAATAAAGAATGCTGCAAGCACAAAATAACATAAATTCAAAAAAATTTAAACCATTTAAGCTGGTTAAAACTTTTGCTACTTTTGAGAGTGCCATGTCAGGGTCTTACCATTTTATAATTCTTGACTCAGACTAGTAATCATCAAACTAAAACTCTCAAGTGCTGAGGTTACAAATATATAGCACTTTCTTCCTTAAGCTTTAATAGGAATAAAAGTATAATGCAATTCTCCAAAGATGTGAGCCACATCCATGGCAAATGTTCCCTTAAATGAGACATTGTTTTATTTATTTCAAAGCAGTTAGTATGTCTTAAGTTACAATACACAGAGTATCTGGGAAAACTGAGAGTGTAGAGCATAACACTTAAACACAAAAGGTATCTATTCTCAGAAATCATAAAGCTGTATCATGAAACTAGGAAAGTTGCCAAGTACACTTTGTAGAGAATAATGCAAAATATTCTGTGGGTTCATGATGCACCTGTGTAGGGATACTCTGTGTAAATGAATTTACTTAAAAAAACGAATTTGACTACACATAGGAAGCTAACCAATAACTTCAAATTCTAAGTTTTTAGTGCATTCTTTTAATTGTGTCTCAAATTTAGTAACCTGAAAGAATATTCATACATAAAGTTATATTTAGTTACTTAGAGTTTTAAGAATTATAGAAATCTTAGGATTAAAAGTAATTACATGCAACGGTCTGAGAGAAGAGTTATACAGATTATAAGATAATAAAACAAAAGACTAAATAACATTTTAAAAGATCCATAAAATTTAAGATTACATTGATGTTTCAACTGGCATTCAAACAAGACATAAATAACATTATACACAAGCAGAGATAGAATATTGCAAAGGTCAGGCTAACAGACAAAATATAAAATACAAAAATACATTATTTTAATACAACAAGATAAAATTATTATACCATTTTAAAATATTTTAATGAATAGGATGAAGATTTAATAGAAATTAATTTAAAATATGGTGTTATGACATGGTCGTGGATTCTTAAAAACACTAATTTGGTAAAATGCCTATAATGCTTAAATAAATATACAATATTCCAATATGACTTTCAAATTCTAACTAGCTTACATTTCATATATTGATATTAAAATGAAAAACAATCCAAGTATATGTGTGTCTATGTGTATATGTGTGTAGGTAAGGAGTAATTATATTTTTATAATTATCATGCTATTAATATAGAATGTTTAATTGATTTATTAGCAAATATTTATGATATACAGCAAAGTCACAGGTTTGTGAAATGTCATGTTAAGTTTAGTAAGTAAGAAAGTAAAATCTTGATCTCTAATTTTCTTCAGTTTGCTCAATAACAATAAAAGTGTGTGTAACAATTAATGTATCAAGTTTATGACCATCATATTGCAGTTGTTATATTTTTAATATTTGAAGACTATAATTTGTAGTGACTGAACACATCCAGTGATGTTTTATAAGTAATTTCTTTACAGTGGTCTTGCCAGTGTGTATGAACCCTTGTCAACTTTATAATTAATACCTAAACTTTCAAATAGCACTGACAATTAGATTTTTATTTCCCAGGTGAAGAATAAATTTGCTTATTTTTATATGGATCACAATATTTTAATTAGTAAAAAATTATAGTGTTAAGGAGAAATTTAAGCACAAGTGTATTTTTGTTCATAAGAAGCAACAATCATTTTAGATTTTATTTTTAGTTTCAGCATTTAAGGAGCTCTAATATTTTACTTTATACTAAATATGAAAAAAAATAAGCTTAATATTATCAAGTACCAACATAATGAGATGAAATTACATGGAAGGTATATTCTAACTTTCTCACATTTTTGTTTAGAAAAAAACTACCCTAAAATGAAGTACATAATAATTTAATTCAATGGATATGAAATGATTCCTTTTCTTGGTCAGCCTGGATAGTTTATTTATCTAGAATGTTTTGGAAATAGCTATGTAAGAATTTCAAAGGAAATTCTCAACTCACTCTTGGTTTATTACACCTGCTGATGAGATTCCCATTGAGTAAAATATCATAGGTTTTTTTTTTGTTTTTTGTTTTTGTTTTTTTTTTTACGATCATTCTTTCGTAAATGGATATTTGTGTCATTTTCTTTTTTAAATTAAAGGAAAAAATGCTGTTAATATTTCCATTGAAAGAAGTTCATGGTTACTTAAATTTATTTCTCCAGATAAATACAGTAGCACTGAGTGCCTAAAATTGCTATAGGTATATTTTTAATACTTTTTTTTGTAATTTTTTGTAATTAAAAATGTTATGTAGAAGTTTCATCATTTTACTTTTCACTTGTTTATACAGAAAGGCCTGCTTTTCAATGTTATGACAATTGACTGAGATCGTGCCCCTGGTCAAGACATTCAGTCTTGTTTGCAGTATTATCTTTGTCTAATTTTAATGTATAATATTTTATTTTTATTAATATGCATATGTTTTTATTTTTGTACCTCAATATGTATATATGTATTGGTGATTCTGGATATCAGAAAAGAATGTCACATTCCTGGACCTGGAGTTACAGCAGACATTGAGTGGTGAAGACCTGATACTGTGGCAATAAGAACTTATTATTTTATTATATTTTGAGGTTTGTAATTTTAATCTAGGTTTTATGCAATAACTTTGTAATTAAGCAAAAATATGAAATATACGTATCTTTAAAATAATTAAATTATATCATTTTTTCAATTTCAGAAAAATATGTAATAATAAAACTTATGGGATGGTGAAAATTCAAAGTGTTACATCATGTACATAATTATTAATTTTTAAATTAAAATTACAGTAATTTATAGTTTACAATTATATTAATTTATATTTAAATATCTTTAAGCTTTTTGTTCAATATATTGATTATATACCTTAGACTTTTTTCTTTCTTATTTCTTCAATTCTATTCTCTGAATTATAAGCTGCCTTTCCGCATATATCCTCGGTGTGATTATCATATAATGACTGCCTTTCTACACTAGCATAATCTGATTTTCAAAGAACTTGGCCTTGGGATATTTCTATGCCTCTACCTCTCCTTCTTTGTTTTATTGTTTTATCCTCATTTTCCACCATGTCTTCTACTGTAAAAACAGCTTGTACCCATAAGTTTCCCGTCTTTAGGGATAGTTTGGTTATAGATTGACCAAGAATTTACATTTGCTTTATAATTGGGTAGTGCATGCTTTAAGTGATGATTTTTTTTTTTTTTGGTATCTCTCTGAATCTAACATTGTACTGGAGTACAACAAGCTTCTGAACCATTTTTGTTATTTTGTGACTCCTGGATATACCAATGTTGGTTGTTTGAAAACCTCAGGCTGTTTCTTTATAATTTTATAAGACAATGTGGAGATTGGTTCTTTAAAGTCCTCTGTCTGAGTCTGAATATCTCTGTGTTCTCTTTTAACAAGCATTTCTCAGACTTTCACTTTGGCACCTCTTATTGTCTTTTTTAATGAAAAAGCAAATAATTAAACATATAATATTTATAATAAACTTGATGATGACAATCCTGTGTACATTATTTATCTTCTTCATTACTGGCTCCAGTTTCAAGTTATCAAGAGCAATATCAAAGAAAGACCAGCAACTTTTCATCATGCTCCTCTTTCCTGTTTTAACATGGCAAGAGTTTCCTCGTTGCTTAATTAAATTCCCCTTTTTTTAAAGAAATATCAATTTACTCACCAAACTTGTTATCAATGATGATTCAGATGACTGTAAAGCTGGACAGCAACCTAGTGTGTTAGCACCTAAAGGAGGTGGGTCTAAAAAGAAACGAAGAAACTAACCCATTTTTTAATTGGATTATTTGATATTTTTTTGTCCTCTAGTTTTTGGAGTTCTCTATATATTTTAGAGATCACCCTTCTGTTATATGTAGAGGTGGTGAAGATTTTTTCCATTCTTTAGGCTATCATTTTGTCTTAAAGATCATGATTTGAGACATCATGAGAAGAGATGCTTGAATGGAAGGGGAAACATAGATGGGGAAAAAACAGTAAATATCTTGATAGAGGGAGCCACAGTGTGGTTAGAGAGAAACCTGGTGAAAAACAACATCCAGGAACCTACAGAATATTTCCGTTTAAGACTCTAAGTAATAGTGGAGAAGGTATCTAAACAGGACTTTCCCTACAATCAAATGAATGATCACCCCAATTGTCATAATAGAACCTTCATCCAGTAACAAATGAAGGCAGGAGAGATCCATAGCTAAGCACCTGGCTGAGCTTCCTGTCCAGCTGAAAAGAGGGAGGAGAGATTAAATGAGCGAAAATATCTGTATCACGAAGAGGAGACCCACAAAGATGGTTGACTGGAGCTATTGTGAGCTAACTAACTTCAAAATGGCAGCTGAAAAACCCTCATGGAAAGAAACTTATCTCTCTGAATGTAGAGGACAGTTGAAAAGTGTGGGAAGTTTGTAGAGTCTCTTGCAGTAGGACAAGAGTTTGTTTCTAGTCCATGACATCTTGGAGCCCATTCCTTACAGAGAAACACCTTACTCAGCCTTGATACTGGGGAAAGGGTCTCACACCTACCTCAACTGCATATACCAGACAGACATAATTCACTTTGGGATTCCTTGCCCTCCGTGGTGCACAGATGGGACATGGGATTGGGGCAATGCTGAAGGAGGACTGGGAAAAGGATGGGAGAGGAGGGACAGAGAGCAGTGCTGGTTATAGGAAAAAGCATTTTAAATAAAAATGATAAAAAATAAAATAAAAACAAACAGGCAAAAAATAATGAAATTAACTTGGCAGGGTGACTGTGATAGTGTTATATAGTAGATGTATTTTGTAATGTTTATTAAATACTAATTTTACTTAGTTTGCTTTATTGTATATGCCTTCATAAGCATTCCAATTTAAAACAAACTTTCAAAATGTTTACTTTAGATTAATAAATAGCAGAACTAATGAATTATTATTAGTTTGTTTTAATATATTTAAACTTATATATACTGAAACTCAATTAAAACAAAATATCATTCATTTAGAATTTCAAGCTCTAATCAAATGTAACCTAAATAATGACAAAGAAATAAAATAATAACAAATTGATATTCATTTATCACATCAAATTTTAACTTGTATTTATGTAGTATTTACGTTAAGTATGAAAACATATTTCTAGAAGATATTATACTTCATGTTTTATATCTAGGGAAGATACACTGTTTAAATATTTTTTTGTTTTCTCAATGCTGAGTAAATAAAAATGTTCCTGTCTTCTGAAAACGAACTTCAAACATTAGAGCCCCTTTGCCAAGCAACTCACATCAGGCAAAGCATGATGCTGTCCAATGTAATAGCTCTTGTTTTCAGACAATCAAAATATTTAAGTGCTAGCTTCAGAAAACTCATTGACAGTTGTAAAGTTTGTGCTGTTTTGCACTGTTACATTTAAAGCAGTTAAAACTACTTAAGATTTCACCAATTTGTAAAATCATATTCCAAATCTGTGGGAGTACAAGAATATTTTCCATTATCTTACCCCCGGAATGGTGGGGTTAGATTGAATGACTTTACTACATGCCTTTTATTAGTAGACAGAATTCATAAGCAGTTACATTATTTATTTATGGAATAGTTTAGTAACAAAATAAAATGAAATAAAGTCATCTTCCTGACTTTTCAGGATTTAATCAATTTAATCAAAATTTAACACTGTATTTACACTATTTGATTATTATATTAAAAAATTATAAGAGAAGAATATTTTAAACAACTCTGTTAATTGGTCTGTTCATAAATGGAACATTTGTTTTTGATAAACTTTATGCTTTTATTTTGTTTTTGTTTTTCAAGAGAGTTCTGCTTATGTCTTATATGTTACATATGGAGTTGTGGATTCACATGAAAGTTATAGAACTTGTTGGGTCATCTTTTCTCCCTTTATTTCAAAATTTTAATAGAAAACTAAAGACTATAATCTTATTGTCAGGAAATTGTAGAGAGAGTAAAAGATAGACTAATGTATAGTAAACAACTATATCAAACAATATTATTGTTCAAATACAATTAAAATTCCAAAATTATTTAAATTATTTTATTGCACTTAAATTTTATGCTATGTAGAGAATATATAAAGTATTAATATTATCTCACAGCACGTATGAAAATAAAGATTCACAGAGATTTAAGAAGCTGTTTATGGTTACTGGATAGCTCAGCAGTCATTGTTCTTACATAGGTTCCAATTTAGTTTATAGTACCACTTGTGACAGTGTACACCACCATTAGCTTCAGCACCAGGGGATCTGATGCTGCATCCAGGTTTTGATGAGCACTCCATAACTAACAGTTTAAGTAGAAATGACTATATAACATAAATTCTACGAGTGTTCACATCGGTTATATTGGTATTTCATTAATGTGAATATACACATAAGTATTAAAGTGCTGATAGGCAAAAATTACTGGATAGAAGTAAATAACTTGTCAATTTTATTTATTAAATTTAAAAATACACCTTAAAATTAGACATATTTATTTTTGATGTGTTGATATATTTTCCTGTAATATAGTATCTCATAAAAACCTCATAATATTTGAAATATGTTATATATCTACATAAAATTTTTATAATAATTTATACTCAGTATTTCCTTATCAAACACAAAGTAATTTTAATTGTTTGATGATTTTTCAAATAATCTTCTTAAAATGGAAACAACAAATTTAGGTTTATATTTTCTGTACATGGCTCTCTGCTTCTATAACCTTAAGTGTGAAGAGCAAAAACTTGGAGATTCTGGGAGCTTACTCGACAGCTACCCTATGGTAAAGCACAAGCTTTAGTTTCATTAAGAGACAGTCTAGTAACATACTGACATCTCTCCCTGTCTTTCACGTATAGAGACACTCACTCATTTTGGCAAAGTTCTACATACAGTCATGGAAACACAAGCAAAGGAACAAACACACACATACACACACATACACACACCAGATATTCCATATACATTAATATTTATTAAATAATTTATAAAAGTATGTTTGTGTTTCTATAAAAATGTGAGCATGAAGAAAAAAGTTTTATTACACAAAACAATTTTAAATAATCATTCTAATGACAGTTTTCTCCAATGATACCAAATTATGTCAGCTTAGCAAAAATTAGACATAAGAGAAATTCATGGTGGCTGAAAGACTGTTGTGCTTTATAAAAAACAAACAAATAAACAAACAAAAACTATATTTTCTCCCCTATTTAAAGCACTTATTTGTCTTGAACTTTCTTTGTCCCAGTATTCTGTATTTGTATTTACTAATAAATGATGGTTATAAAGGAATCAGTTCATATGATTAGAAAATTAAAATGAGGCTTTCTCTATGATTGGCAAAATCTCAGGATTTTTTCCCAGTTTTAAAGAATGACAATAAATATGTTACCTGACATTTAAGATAATTAAATTTTGAAAAGTCACTTGGCATATTCATAAGGACTCCACAGGGTACTTATGTAATATAAAGCAATGCATAGCTCATATTAGCTTAATTCATAATTAAGATATTCTGCCCTTATATTACTGAGTCAGGTGATACTGCTAAATCTGAAACATAAAATTTTGCTGCTAGAGATTATGGTTGTGCCTACCCTACACTATAAATTAATCCCATCATATTTTAAAATGCAATGTTTGGTCCGTTTTTAATAGTACTGGAAATGAATAATATGAACTTACATACATTACATAAAAATTATTTTGTGTTAAATAATGCTCTTTTGCTTATTTATCATTGTATTTCAAGGTTAAATGTTAAATGGTCATCATGGTTTCATGAAGGAAACTAAAAAAAAGGGATAAATTACTGCAAATTTTCATTTTTAAAAGTAGTATGTCTTTATTCAATGATATCTACCTGCTTTTATTTTTCCTGAATATATGGTGGCTACTACTTCAGGTTTACAAGAAAAAAACCATAATTAATAGGGGAAGAAAATTATTGTTATAAGGGGATGTTCAGAAAGACATGCAACATCTTAAACATTACTATGGAAAATATGTTCAAAGATACACTTAATAAAATTAATGTGTCTAACTTAATTTAGCAATTTTAAATAATATGATATTTTTTATATGTGTTAGTTGAATTAGATAACAAGTTGTCAAAAATAAGAATGATATCATCATTAGGAAGTACAACATATTTGTATTATTAATATAAAATCTATTCAGATAAAAAACCATAGCAATATATTTAGACCATTTCCAATATAGATAAAATATCAGTAGAAAAAAATTGGTTTCAATATTAATTCAAAATAATTAGCAATGCTGGGCATTTCCCATAATTAGTAATTTGCATTATGTTTCTATATGGATACAAAATTTAACCAGTCATAACTATGATTGGAAATTGTGTCTAAATTTTCTAGTATTCTATATTTTGGGTTCTGAAACATGATTAATATTCAAGTGAAGTCAAATACACTATTAATTTTTGATGCAACATTTGTAATGGAAAATCCATTGGTATTATTCCAATAAATGCCTGGAGGTCAAACGAAATACTCTTGTTTGCTACTGTCTGTACAAAGTTTACTAGCTCTCAGGTTTCTGTGGATTTTCCCTTCTTATTTCCTTTCCTTTTGTGTGTCATAAGATTACAGATATATTTAATCATGTCATTTTCATGTGTTGACTGGAGAGTTTACTAGCTCTCAGGTTTCTGTGGATTTTCCCTTCTTATTTCCTTTCCTTTTGTGTGTCATAAGATTACAGATATATTTAATCATGTCATTTTCATGTGTTGACTGGAGAGTTTAATTTATCTCCAAAATATTTTCACAAAAATCTACCTACCATTTTACAATCCAAATTTTGGTGCATTTAATTCTGTGTGTTTATGAAATTTAAGTGTTTAAATTTATATTGATTTTTGTTATATATAAATATATACATATATACTGTTGTTGAATATTTCTTTACAATGTAAAGTTGTGTCTCTGCATAAGCCACCTTCTGATTATTTTAAGGAAGATCTGAATGACCAGTTACAAGGCAAAAAGAGAATAGGCAGAAATTCATAGGACAGAGAAATCTGGGAGGAATTGAAACAGATAGACCTCAGAGAGACACAAAAGATAATAGATATATGGTACAGAGTAGAGATACCAAACCATGTAGCCGAAGAAAAATTTTAAAAGTCATGATAATTTAAGCAATAGAAGCTCTTGGGACAAGCCTAAGTTAATGTCCCAGGTTTTGGAATCAATAAATGTCCAGAGATCAATAAAAAGTCAAATCATTTAAGTAATCCAGCTCCTCAAAATGCCTCTATTCAAGTTTCCTCAAATTTCTGCATATGGAAAAACTTAAAAGGTGCTAATTGAGATTGTTCTGCCTCACAGTGTATCCAAGACAATAGGACAGATAATGTCTATATTTTTCTATCACACAGAGACTGAATAAAAAATAATACATCTACTTCTCCTGCAATTGAATATTATCTTAATTTTCTTAAAGATTCTCTAAGAACATTATCACCCCCAGAAAACAGAAAGCCCTTGAGAGAATGTGATGTCCGTATTTCCAAAGTGAGATGGGTAGTTTTTGTTCACTTGGTCTATTATGAATATTTGTCATAAATTAGGATGGTTGAATGAAAGTTGTCACTAATCATAATCAGGATAAATATCTAAATAATGCAAATTTAATTTAAGGATCTCTTTCTGAAAGAAAAAGTAAGCATAAAAAATAAAAATAAATGTTTCTTATTGAATCTGTTTTTACACAAAAAAATCTTAAATTTTTTTCATTATTATAAAATTTTGTATGTGATTACAAACTTAAGGCTATACATAAAAGTATATATATGCATATAGGTACATATATATGCATATATATACACATATCTATACATGTACATATATATACACTCTTGTATATATAGTCTTGTTTAAGGTATTGTAGCTATGAACTCCCTCTTTTAAAAGTGTGAATTTCTGTTCTTGAAACATATTATTATGAACTAATTAGAATAAGAAAAAAATTAGTCTTTAGTCATCTCACAAACAAATTTGTAATCATGTTTGAGATGTCTTCTTGGTAAGACAAAGATATATTTTAAACGGATGATCTTTACATACTTCAGAGAGCTTCACAATATAGCTTTTAAGAAGTTTTGATAACGGAAGGCTATTCCTGTAACTGAGATATGTCTACTACTGGCAACAGCAATCTCTTTCAGAGAGGATGATACACATCAAAGAAGCTCCATTTGGAAATTGCTTTCTTAATGGCAAAAGTTAGCAAATGGGAAATAAACTGCCTTTGCCTCACCTGCTAACAGAATGTTGTCTAAATTAGATAAGCAGGACACAAAAGAAGATGACTTCTAAACTTTGCCAAAACGAAGTAGAACAGTCTTCCTTAAAAATTCCTGCTTCACATAAAAGACTCTCAGGTTGTCTTGACCTAAAGGGGACAGATGAGTGCTCCACCATTACAGTCTAATCTTGTTTAACTTTACTGTTAGCCAACTGTTTTTATCTTTTCTATAGGTTTGGAAGCTCTTTGCTCCTTACTTTCTGTTTACTCAGTTAATATTTTATTCTTCTCAGATTTCTGGTGGGTTGAAAAAGCAAATGGTTATAGGTTTAGAGATTTCTTGTCACCAAATTCAGAAAAGAAATTTACATATGATTATAAAGTTTATAATATTATGCTGTTTAAGGAAATGTATTAGGATAAAAATGATAGTTTGGAATTGTTAATACAAGTTAGCATATGACGTTAAATAAGTATAAGACTTTGGACTCAAATATGATAAGTAATATGTTCTCTGAATTTGCCAAATGCAAATAGATTAGATATTTAAAGAATAATTCTGAAATGATGATTGTTTTTATTGTGTATAGTTATTCTTGGTAGATTTAATAATTTTTCTTTTTAATTAGATAAAAAGAGCAAACTATTGTGGAATATTTGTACACTGTAAATATGTAACTCTGCCAAAGGCACCTTCTGATTGGTTTAATAACAAGCTAAATGACAAAAGGCTAGGAAGGAGAGAATGAGTAGAATATTAGAGAGAGATCTGTGGGAAGAAGAAAGGAAAAGAGATAACAGGGGAACATTGAAGAGTTCAGACATATGGTACAGGAAAAAGATAAACAAACAATGTGACAGAACACAGATTTAAAAATATGGGTTGCTAATATTGTGTGAGCTATTTGGGAAAAGGCCTAAACTAAAGATCAAACATTCATAAGTAATATTAAGCCTCCATGATGATACTGAGAAACATTCAGGCCCAGAGTAAATATTCTGACATATATCCTTGCTACATTTGGTGCCCAAATGTAAAAGAAAATGCAGATTAAAAAGTATGAGTTAATTAAGGTATAAGGGTTAATTGGTGAAAAGTTTAAGCTAAAGGCAAAGTTTTCATAACTAATGAGACATTCTTTGTGATTATTTGTAGACTTGTGATCCTGAAGAGAAAGTAAAACTATAGCTTACTGTTATGGAAATCTATGAGCTACTGTGCTGTACTTATATACTGTTTTACATATTATAAAGAAGAACCTTTTCCTGCTTAGATATCTTTTTTGTTTGTTTGTTAAGGTAAAACCACTCATCACCCACTCATAACTCATAACTAGGTACATCACTATTATATATAAATAGATAGGTATTATTGTCATACCATTACAGATTATTTTGCTCTTATTTAACTGTGACTTATTACACATTGATTTATATATCCTGTTCAATTTTTTCTTTCTCTGTCCCAGATATTCATAACCATGGTTTTATTTTACATATTCAGTAGATAATAGGAATAAAATAATTTATATATTTGTCAGTGTGGCTTATAAAAATCCTGAAATAATGGCTTTTACATAAAATCTTCCATCAATGATTTATATAATAATATTTTATGACTGAACATAGTAGCACATGTAATTCAATTGTATATATAGACAAATACTGTATTTGTGCCTATATGCTTCTGGCTAGGCAGTTACATGCATAGTTAACTGCTTGGAATCAGATCCTCAGGAAGTGAGGTTGCAGACAGTTGTAATCCACCTTCTTTTAAATTGTGAAAAACACTCCAGCTTTTATAAAGGCTGCAGGTACTCCCAAGTGATCAGCATTATTTATATTATATAATTATATTTGAATATTATGTTAATAGATTTAATTATTATGATAAATTTTAACAGATAAATAAAAATTCTATGTCATGTTGATTATTTATTTTTAAAATAATTATCATTAGCACATGGCTAATGATAGTGTCTAAAGGCTCTTCTAAAAGAAAATTTTAAATTTTACTTAGTTATTACAATATTTTCTAAATTGAAATGACATAGTGGTGATTCTCTTCATCATACGCCATATATTTAGCAATTACTTCAAAATATTAATGGTGAATAGCAATTCCAATTGACTTTAGAAACAGGAATTTAAAGGATTAAAAGCTTATTTTTAACACATTTAGTTTGTGAAAACAGTGGGTAGACAACTAGGTACAACTTAGTGTTCCTCTAAGTCAGAATTAAATGCCATAAAATGTATAATCAGCACAGTATGTTGAATACATTTTGTCATTTAGGAGTCCTGGCAGAATGTCAAGGTCTACATAATCATTGGGTATAAATGCTGATTCAGGAAGCCTTCCTAACAAGTGTGCTTTGCTTAGTCAGGGTAATAAACAATAAAGAATTCTCCAATCAACATACATAATACAGTAATATTAGAAATTAATGTATAGGTAATATTATTGTAAATTTAAATATATAATAAATAAACTGAATTAATTTGTTTTTCATTAGACCTAGCCCTTAATTTGATTTATCCTTTAACCTGAAGAGAGAAAAACTAATCCCATTTACTTGCTAGGATTGGATTTTCTAAAGTAAACATAGTACAGCATAATAGAGTTTATTCTATATTTATATGTGTACCATTTATTTTTCATTATACTATGTGTAATATTTAATTTTAAAGAAATTCATTTTATATATTTGTGAAATAATACATGACACTAAATATTATTTATACATATACATTAAAATATTACAAATGAAAACATTTGTGAAATTATATTATTTTTTCCAATAATAACTTTCTTAAAATGTATACATGTAATTTTAGTAGGTCATTTGTTTTTTTACAAACACTGAGCATCCTAAATAAAGGTAGCTGCAAAATATTTATATAGTACATAAAACTGAATATTTTCAAAAGTAGAGAAAAAAATTAGGCTATCTTTTATTCTTTAGTTTGACTTTGTCTAATTATAGGATATCATGAGCTTATTACCAAACAACTAATTTATTATTAGAATCAAATATCATTATGAATATAAAAATTATATGAACTCCTTTCAGTGTTTTAACGCACTGATCCTTAAGTGGCCTTCACTTATTCTTTTGAATTCTACTTTTGACATAACTCTTAGAGACATGAAGTGTGTTGCACCCTTAAAACTTTTAGATGGACATTGGAATGAGGTTTCAAAAGCTGAGACGCACTTACCTGCTATCCTAGAAACAATAATTTCATAATATGTAGCATTGTTGTTCTACTTTTATAAATAAAATATAAAATATCTAATAGCTTAGAAAAAATATTTCCCTACCACATTAAATATCAAATTGTGATATTTCCTTAATATACTGATTGTTATGTTGAAAATATTGTTTAACATTTTCTCCTAAATTGATGTAGACCACAGCAGAAAAATTCATTCATAATCAGTACTTCGAGATCTTAGCCACTTTATTTAAAGTTATGGATTTGCTGTTATTATTTTGAATTGAATTTTATTGGTCACAGGAGACACTAAGATCATCTTGAAATATAAATATTATTTTATTTCAAATTATAAATTCTTTGTAGACAAGATTCAGGTTTATATGCCAAATAAATCTAAAAAATTAAAGTCAATATCTTTTATGGCACACCTTTAATCCCAGAATTTAGGAGGCAGAGGCAGTTGCATCTCTGCAAGTTTGAGGCTAACCTGATACAAAATTTTAGACTCACAAGCTTTACATAGTGGGATCATACCAAAAAGACTTAAACAAAAAAATCTAAAAATAGAAATGTAAAATTTTTGCTAAATTGAGTGTTATTTTTGTATCATACTCCAAAGTGACAATATTAGTTGTGATTTTTATAGTCAGATATCTGTCACAGTTCACTAACAAATTATACTAAATTTGACTCTATGTGTACAGTCAATGCATGATGTTGCTTTCTCTCATGAGCAGTAACAGTTACACTTTTACTCAACTCATGAATAACTCTTGTAAAGACTGATAATTTTATGGAAAATGTTAAAATGATAAAGTAGATCTCTATATTACCCCACAACATGCATGCATATCTTATTAGATAATTTAAATGTAGATACTTGAGAAAAAATTGTTTGATTTCTGAAAAATACTCTAATTTATCTTCCTACTTCTAAGATGTCCACTATAGGCCCAAACAGTCCCTTTAGTCACGGCATAAAAACATCATATATCACTGAGGTAGTAATAACTAGAGGGAAGAAAGACTCAAAAATATTCCTTTAAACAGTGCAGCACCCACATACATATAAACTTACAGAGACAGAGACAGCATGCCAAGTGCCAACAGAGATCTATGACAAATTGGAGTCTCAGTTCTAAGACAAAAAATGGACAGATGCCACAATCCCTAAATCAAAAGCTGTCACTAATAGAGAACCAGTATCAAACAGGAAAAAGAAAATAGTTGTTTCCAAAAGAGACTAATGGTATAAAAATCAATTCAAGGTTCTGACCCCACACCCAGAATTAAAATACTAAGACAAAATAAATTTAATGGCATTTTAGGAGGTGTTTGATATAAAGTTCTGCCAAAGCATTTTTTCAACCTTACATGTTACTTGGGTGTGTATTATGCCTTCTGTTCTGTATTTTTGTGTAAGGTTGTGTTGTTTCATTTTAAATAATTGTCCCAACCACTGGTTTAATAAAAAGAGCTGATTGGCCAAAGGCAGGCAGGAAGTGTAGGTGGGGCTACCAGACTAAGAAAATCTCTGAGAACAGAATGCCAGAGCAGAATGCCAGACAGAGTGCCGGAGAGAAGCTGCAGGAAGCAGAGGACAACCATGCAGCTTTAAAGAAAGGTACTGAGCTGCATGGCTGAACAAGAGACATGGGATAGCTTAAGGGTAGAGAGTTAGCAAGCTATATGCCTGGGCCTAAGGCTGATCAGCCTAAAACAATTGAAAGAATCTGTGTGTCTCTGTGGGTCTGCGGGTCTGTGGGTCTGAGGGTCTGCGGGTCTGTGGGTCTGTGGGCCTAGACCTTGAGGTTAGGCCCGAAAGTCAGGGCCAGAAACCTCGTACTACATATTTTTTTATGGGATTTATATGTATACAGAGAATTCTGTGGCTCTCTATCTATTTAGGTTTATCACACATTTTTTGTCCTGTTTTATTCTGTTTGCTTGCCTATGTTTGTCCTATTCTGTTTTTGCTTTATTATTATTATTATCATTATTATTTTTATTATTTATATTCCTGTTTCTATAGAGGAACACAAAAGGGATATATTTGGTAGGTAGTTAAAACGAGGAGAATCACAGACAAGTCAAAAGAAAGCAAACTATAATAAGATTATTTTGTATGAATGAAATTCTTTTAAATATAAACAAATGAATTAACATATAACAAGCAGATAACACATTAACCTTCATAAAAAGTTAAGAAATATCCTTCAATGTTCTTTTGATATTATTTTAGAATATGAAGTAAGATCAGAATATCAGCTGGATTTACAGGTATGCACCTTTAGTTCTTGCATTAGTGAGGCATAGTCAGGTGGATATGTGTGCTCAAGGCTTTATAGATCCAAAAGTAGACTGTTCAAGAAGACAGTCAGAGCTTTATAATATGATCTCATCTCCAAAGAAACATAAAAGTTGATTAGTGACCTTAACCAATGCCAAATTATATAAATATAAAATTATTATTTTTTGTTTTGAAAGAGTTAAAAATGAACTCAGAGACATGCAAATAAATTCCCATGAGAAATTGAGTAAATAGAAACAAGAGCATTTAGAGGAAACAGTGGGTCACTAGAACCCACTAATTCCAGTCATGTGATCTCTGAAAGGTGCTGGGTAGACTGCTGTCTCTGTTCCAGTTTCCTGTCATTTTCTACAATTTCAATTTTCTGTACTCTTATATCTGCCTAAATTATATATAAATATTTTATATGTAATATAAAATATTGTATATATTTATATTATATTATTTATATAAAATATTTTAAATGTCATATTCTGTGAATCTCTGAATTGTTTGAAGAAGACCTGTTCATATAAAATATATTTGTTTGATCTTGAAGACATATCTAACATGATTATATTTGAATGTGAGGTCTAATTAGATGGTAATAAAAACTTTCATGGACTATCAACTTGTATTACATTCTTAGATGAACTTAATAAGCATACTACCTTGAATAAGCATAGAAATATTTGTACAGTAACTCAATCGATCTCAATATACACAGTTTGTAAGCAATATACAAATTTCCAATCCAATGTAAAATATTTAAAGTTAGAAAATCCTTTTAAAAGAAGATTCAATAATCTATCAATCTATCCTATATCCTATATATCTGCATACTCTTTTTCTTTCTATTTCTAAACGCAGATCCTAAATCTAATCATTCTTGTTTAACTTTTTCTAACCACAACTATTAACAATTTTAACCAATTAAGTTAAACAATGACAATCATCCATAACCCATTGAACAACCCACTACAACTTTTGGGAATGTGGGCTCTGTTTTCTTAAATTTACTTCCTGCTGTCTGGGGGGCAACAGCATCTTTTGGGGATTAAATGTCAAGTCCTGAAATAAGTAGCTGTGCCATTTGTTGTCCAGTCTTTTCATAACAGGAAAGTGCATGACTTGTCTCAAGTTCTGGATATAGTAGTCTGTGAAGCTGGTTCATCTCAGCAAGCTGCCACAAAATTGTCTTGAGCAGTTTGTAGTCAAAATCTGATGTTTGATTGGTGATCTTCAGCCTAGTGGCTTTGTCAGAGTTCATGTAAAATCATCGTTGTGGGGCCCCATCTTCCTTTTGGTTGAGAGACTACAACCCAACACAATGTACAGGAAACTAAATATATAATTGTTTATTCAGCATAGGGTAACAATAGAATAATCCCTTATTTTTTGTTATTTTTCTGTCCCATATCAGGTGGCTCTTCTGATATGATACAGAGATTTTTTAATTCCTTTTACAAGTATGCTTGAGTTTAGAGGAGAGAGCCACACTCCAACTCTAAAGCCAGCTTTAAATTATAACTAATCTGGGACTTCAATTTACAAAAATAGTTATAGAGGTTAGGCAATGAGATTTTACACTATGAAATATACTGGTACCAATAGTTATGATATTCTTTTGCTTGCAAATTTTTCTGGAAGCCTCCCTTTAGCTTTAGATGTCTGGATGTCCAAGGTCTTTTAACTTCTTAAATATGGGTGTTTCCAGTTTTCTGTAAAGACAGAAACAGAAACCTGGCCCCACCCTTTGTTTTTTCTTACAACTGAAAGAATTGTAATATGGGTGGATGAGCTATCAATTCTTATTTTCATGAAGTTTCTATGGTAGGAATAGAGTCTTTACTAATTTTGATGGTCTCTATAACTTTTCCTCGCCTGTGGAAATAAAAGCAAAACCCCTTCTCCAACTTAGCACATACCCTGGCTTCCATTCAGAGGTTAGTACATCTTTGAAGTAAACAGGCTGATTTAGTTCAGCTTATTTTTCTGCAGCTATTGTTTCTTTCTCATTAGCATTGAGAAAATTCAAAGTTAAAAGCATTATGTAGTCTATCCCTAGGGGTCTTTGCTATTCCTTTATGTTTATTTAGCATAACCTTTAGAGTTCAATTTGATCTCTCTATGACTTCTTGACTGTAGGAATGTGTGGTATTCCTGTAATATGCTTTATATCATAGTAAGCAAAAATTATTTCATTATACTAGTGATATATGCTGAGCAATGTCAGTCTTAATTCATACAGGTACTACCATGATGGTCATAACTTCTAGCAAATGTGTGATTACAGAATCAGATATTTCTGAACTCAAAGCAGTTACCCATTGAAATCTTGAAAACACATCTGTTGTATGATGGACATATCTTAATTTCCCAAATTCTACAAAATGAAATACATCCATCTGTAGGTGGAGTTTTACTTACAAGGCAGCAGTCCAAGATTAATATTTATTAGAATATAAATCAACACTCAAAATACAGTTAACAGCTTATAGTGACACCTGAACAGGTACTGGAGTATCTTAGCGATGGATGAGCAATGGACAGACAAGGGATTCCAAACCAGTCTCTCCAACAACCAGTAACCAGGAAGAGAGATCCCCGTGTCCCAGCAGCTCCTTATTAATGGGATTGGCCACACCCCCTCCAGGTTGGACAGACCCCCTCCAGGAGCCCCGGACCTTGGTTAAGCATCTTTGGACCTTATCAGCTGACACCTGAATCCCACCACATCTCCCCCTTTTGTCTAACTAAGAAGGTTCTAAACTAAGACTATGTACAATAGAAATTAATATGAGGTAGTAACCTTAAATACCTATTCTTCAACCCCTTCAACACCTAAGAAAGAAGATGTATCACTTGAAAGTCAGAAGAACATGGAAGTAGTGGCTTTCAAAATTTAGGAGAGGACAGAAACACAGCTAACTGGACAATCACCTCTGGTTTTGTGCACCATTGGAGCATCTATCATATTGACTACAGCCCTATGGTATCTGACAGATATTTTCACAAGCAGGGCAATTTTGGAGGGACTGTCTTATCCTGTCCAGGCAGGTTTCATCAGTCTCCATCCATCAACTTGTTCATCCAACTTGGACATCATGTGTGTACAGTCAGCAATCAAGGTAAGAGCAGTTCCTTACCCAAATGGCCATTCTCTGCCAAAAGGACAAACTCCAAAGAAGTATCTTCGATGCTCAACACCATCTCGGGAAAGGAGCAGTGACACCAGGAGTCATGTCTCCATGGCTGAATTTCAAATGTTAAATGCCATATTCTCTGTGTCTATGAAGTGGTTGAAGATTCCTGTCTATCTATGATATTCTATCCTGTATCTGAGATGACTGGGATATGGTACCTTAAGTAATGTTGACTGCAGTTTTTATCATCTTAAGGAATAAACCCTGTACTAAAAATTAAAATACCTATATAAGGGGTGTATAATCTCTTAATTTTTAGTATGACTATCAAACATTAGCCAGGGGTACATATACCATGTGAAGTGGCCACAGCATTTTAGACATGTATATACATATATTTCATCTAAACAGGGGTATATAAAACAACTTGTACATGTATCATAACTAGGGCAATCATACATTATATCTAGTATAGTTAAATGAAGGTAGTAATTGCATACTGTACATGAAAATAATGTGCAAATATTTTAAACAAAGGTAGAAGCATATATAAAATATAGCAATTACAGATTCAATCTTACATAATAGTTACAGATTCAGATTTATATCAATGGACAAGTTACATTGGTTATATAAAGCAATTTCAGATTGAACTTTGTACCAATGTACAAATTATCAAAATTAAACATATAAAATGATTTCACATTTGTATCAATATACAAATATCTATGCCAGTGCAAATTGTCTTTAGCTTAGCCCATATATTCAGCTAGAATTGTGGCTAGGTAGGCAGAACAATCTACCTTTATCTATCCTATCTATCCTCTTTCTCTTCTTCAAAAGAGATCTTTGATGCTATATTATAGTTCTGTCCTTCACCCAATTTTAACTTATAACTATTCTATTAGAATAATAATTACCCACAAACATCAGAGCACAAACTTATTGGGAAAGGGTATGTAGTTTTCATAAGATTGCTTCCTGCTGACTTAAGGGCAATGGCATCTCTTTGGGATCCTGTAAAAGCTAAAAAAATGGTTAGATCTTAATGGACTGACTATATACATCTATAACCATTCTCAGAATAGTGGTTAACTCCATCTGGAATTCTAATTAGAAGTGTGATTGGAAGGATAAACATAGAGATTGATCTTGAAACCATTTTTGAATTATCTATTTTCTGAAAACAATGATTGATTGGTGCGCACCAGGTTCTTGATTTTTCTATTTTTGCCTCTGTCTGTCTGTCCACCTGTCTCTTACTCTCTCTTTCATATTCTCACTTTTATTCTTGTTTCACTAGTAGGAGTTGTTGCAGTAGGGGCCCCATCTTGGTTCCAGATTCTTTGCAGATAGCTGATAGGAGTAAATGTTATTTACAATGGAAAACTTAATCATTCTTGATACTCAAAGAAGATATTCATATCTTCTATGACTTCAGGAGATTGTCTGCAGACAGAATGTTTGAAAGGTATGGAAACAGAGAGTAACAAGGTTTTAGATAAAGTCACAATAATATTTGTCCCTAAATATTCTGTCTTTTGTCTCACACCAGGTGGCTTTTCTGATATGAGACAGAAATCTTCACATTTTCTTTACCAATATGCTTGGGTTTAGAGAGGGAGAAAGCCACTTGCTCCCAATCCAAATCCAGCCCTATTAATTGTCAAATCAAGAGTGCAAGATACAAAGCAGTAAGAATTGAGAGATTATCCAGTAGTGCATATGTGTATCAGTTGGTCTCATAGTCTGTCATTTACATTCCTTCATCATCGATCTCTCCTTGATCACAGGTGAGTAATTATTCAATGTCTAGTCAATGTTTTACAAACAGTTGTATCCATTTCCCTGTAAAGACAATATTGAGACCCTGTCCTAGGTTTGTTAAATGTGTTTTCCTTACCATGTAACCATTTGTCAAATCAGGGATGAGCAATTACTTCTCCTCCTCAGGAAGGAACTCCTTTTAGAAGCAGACTTTTATTAGTTTTGTTGGTACCCATATCTTTTCTGTCCCTGTTGAAACAAAAGCAAAACCCCTACCCCATCGAAGCACATACCCTGGCTTCCATTCTAACATCAACACATCTTTGAAGTAGATGGGTTGATTTATCTTGGAAAATTTCTCTGTTACCTAATGTCTCTCAGAAGCTGAATTTCCCTTTTCATCAGCTTTAAGAATTTAAAGTCAATGAGGCACAGTGCAACCTCTCCCTGGGTTTTCTCATTTCTTTCTTCTGTTTATAAAGCATCTCTTTCAATGCACAGTGAGATCGCTCCACAACTGCTTTTTCTGTAGGATTGTGTGGCATCCCTGTAATATTCTTTATATTATAGTATCCAAAAATTAGCTTCATTTTTTGGGAAACGTAAGCTTAAGCATTGTCAGTGTTAATCTGAATGGGAATTTCCATTATGGCCATGGCTTCCTAAAGGTGAGTTAGTATAACATCAGCATTTTCAGAACTCAGGGCAGTTGCCCATTGCATTCCAGAGTAAGTATCGATTGTATGATGTACATATTACATCTTTCCAAATTCTGGGAAGTGAAACACATCCATTTGCCAGATCTCATTTCTCTGTGTACCCTTAGGATTACTTCCTGCAGGTAAAGACAGTTGCTTATAGAAAGAGAAAATGTTACAATTCCTTACTATTTCCTTTGCTTCATTCCAAGTGATGGAAAAAACTCTTCTTTAGTCATTTGCTGTTAACATGATGTTTCTCATGAAATTCTGTGGCCTCTAGCATGTTTCCTATCAGCAACCAATCTTTTTCATCATTACTCTGTACTAGATGGCCTAGGAAACCCCTGTTCACCCTGATATGTGTTACGTAAATAGTATTATCCTATCTCTGATGATATCTTGTGGTTGTATGAACAGTAGGGTCAAGTCTGTATCATCAGGAATAAAGTCAGCAGTTTCAATATATAAAAACTCTTTCTGCATATTGAGAGTAAGTAATTATGTTGAGAGGCTCTGTGAAATCCAACAACACCATAATAATTGCATATAGTTCTGACTTCTGAACAGAGTTTTAAGGGCTCTGAGCCACCTTTTTAAGTCTTCAGACTTGTAGCCAGCCTTTTCTAAATTGTTTGCATCAGTATAAAATGTAGGGGCTCCAGAAATGGGTTTATTCTCTACCACATGTGGAAAGATCCAGTTAGTTTCCTTTATGAATTGAATTCTCTTGTTTCAAGGATATTTATTATTAATCTCTTTTAAAAAGTCACTACAAGCCTTTTGCCAAGGTTCACTGTGTTACAATGTGTTTTCTCGGTTCCGGGAGGGCAGAGGTCCAGACTCATAGATCCTGCAGCTCCAGACCCCTTAGCCACCTGCAGCTACTTAGGCCTCCCAAAATGACTCAGACGCTTATATTAAGTTCATGCTGTTTGGCCTATGGCTCAGGCACATTGCTAGCTTGCTCTTACATCTTAACTCAACCCATTTCTATTAATCTTTCCTGCCATGTGGCCCGTGGCTCACTTGTGTTCTTTCATGTTGCTCCTTTGGCCTTCTGGATCCTTCTGCCTCTGACTCTGCCCTTCCTTTCCTACCTATTATGATTCCTCCTTCTACTTCTTCTATGGTGCCTGTCATGGCCCATAACAGCTCCTTTATTTAAAGATTGAGATTCACAGCATACAGAAAGGCATCCCCACATCATCACTGTCTGCCCATAATCATTCAATTTCTTTATTAGTCAAAGGCACAACAATTTCTCCAGGGTCCTTTCCAGTCAATTGGCAAAGTCTTAATTTACCTTTAAAAATCAGATCAGAAATTTTTTCGATATATGTCTTCATCTTCTTGCTTGGCCTATGTCACAGAAATATCCATTCTAATATAATGCTTTCTCTTTGTATTAAGATTCCCATTGAAGATTGTCTACAGGGTAAAATAACAAGTATGCAATCTAGGTCTAAATCCACATGATCTACAAGTGCTTCTTGAAGTTTCTTTTCTACCAACCATAATTCTTTCTCGGACTCATCAGATAATTCTCTTGGAGTATTTAAATCCTTTTTACCATCCAAAGTCTTGAGCAAATTAACTAGCTCATAGTTTTTTATGCCAATCATGGGCCATATATGAGCAATATCTCCTAGTAACTATTGAATATCATTAAGAGTCTTCAATTTATCTCTATTTAATTTTAATTTTTGTTGCCTAATTTTTTGTAAGCCTATTTTATATCCTAAGTAGTTGATAGAATATCCCCTCTGTACGTTTTATGGAGCAATTTCTAGTTCCCAATCAGGCAATATTTTCTTTATTTCTTCAAACAATGTTTCTAATGTTTTAGGGTTTGGGTCTGTCAACAAAATATCATCCATATAATGGTAAATTATAGATTGTGGGAAGCACTTGCACAGTATTTTTAGTTGTTGTTGTACAAAATATTGGCATAAGGTGGGACTATTCAATATTCCTTGGGGAAGGACTCTCCATTGGTTCCCCTTAACTGGTCCTGAATTATTAAGAGTAGGTACTGTGAAAACAAATTTCTCTTTGTCTTGTTCCTGTAAAGGTATGGTTTAAAAAAAATCCTTCAAATCAATAACCGTAATAGGCCATCCCTTAGGTAGCAGAGAAGGCAGGCAAATACCAGATTGTAAAGAGCCCATAGGTTGAATCAGCTTATTAATTGCTCTCAGATCCATCACCATCCTCCATTTTCCAGATTTTTTCATGACAACAAAAACAGGAGAATTCCATGAACTATTTGATTCTTCTATATACTGAGCCTGTAACTGCTCATATACTAACTGTTCCAAAGCCTGAAGTCTTTCTCTTATCAAAGGCCATTGTTGAACTCTAATAGGCTTTTCGTTAACCATTTCAAAGGCAGTGCTGTGAGTATCCTTTTAGGTTCTGTGGTTTTGTGCAACTCTTTTGTACAACGTGAATGGCTGGTGAATTTTCTTCATAGTACCTTAAAGCATCATTTTTGGAAACATAATTGAGTCTCCAGTTGATATCAGAACCAACATTCATTGGTCCAGTGCTGTCCCTTGCCACACCTTCTGCATAATCCAGAAGGCAATGGCCTTCTGTTCTAATTAAATCTAGATCAGGCATTATTTCCAAGAGTACCTTGTGTACAATTCTGTCTTATATGGCCTTGTTTATCACAGTTGAAACAAGTGATGCCTTGGTTCCTCTCTCTAACATTAGCAACGGCTTGGCCTACCCAATTCTCATTGCAATGGAGAGATTCAGCATTGATTGTGTATTGAATCCATTCTTCTATAGGTACAGCTCTGATCTTTAAAGGCATAAGCATTCTTCTACATTCCAGATTAGTATGATCAAAGGCCAGAGAAATTATTAATTGCTTCCTAACTTCTGGATCTGATATTGCTCTGTGTACAGCCGTGGTTTGCTTCTGTCAAAAGTCGGTATAAGGCTCTTTTAAGCCTTGTTTGACCTTAGTATAATGCTCAATTTTTTCACCTGGGTCCAAAATATTTACCCAAACATTCAATGCAGCAGTACAGCATAACAATAAAGTATGCCATTCATAAGTAGTTTGAATCTTCAAACTTGAGTAGTTTGGTTTCACATCAGCAAACATGCCTTCACCAAAGATTTGGTACTGAGAAGCAAAGAAACCCCTAATTTTTTCTTGTTGTTCTAATGTCCTGGCCTCTTCTCTCAACCAGTTTCTCCATTGTAAATTCTGACTTTGGTCCAAGACAGCAGCTGTTAGCTGCATCAGTCAATTGGTGAGATCAGGTTTTTTGCTGACCATGAATTTAGAACTGCTTTACATAAGTAGAATGTATACCATGCATTGATATTGCCTCTTTAAAATCTTTGATGTCTTTCATATGTACTGCCTCATAGCTATACTCTACATATTCTGAAGATCCCCAGATGCTTTCTTTTTCTGAACAGTAGTTGGGAACAATAGTGGTGGTGAAGGGAATATCCCTGTCATGTTTACCACCTTAAGTAGAGTATCTCCAGTACCATAATATCCCAGTGGGAGTTGACCTGAACTGTTCTGAGCATAAAATGCATCACTACCCTTTTCCAGTATTGCAATATGGTCCTCCCATTTTTGTATTTTGGATACTACAGGTTCCCATTCATAGATTTTGGATACTACCGGTTTTCATTCTTGAAGTTTAGATACTATTGATTTTTCTAGAGCTGGAGTGTCCTGATGAAGCAGTCCTTCTAAAGACCTCACCAAGCCAGCACTTTTTCGATCTACATCATTAACATAATTAATGATTTTCTTGTTCTTGTCATTAATGTAGTCAACAAGTTTCTTGTTTTCATCATTTACGTAGAGCCTATGTTTCTCTTGTACAGTGTTATCCATATCTAAAGAGGAAGCCTTATCTGAAAGCTTGTTTCAACCAATTTCCAGAGTATTCATCTTTTCTGTCATTTTAGTGTTGGACAGTTCCACATCATATACCTTGGACAGCAACTGTTGATTTACATTTTGTACCTGTTTAACTTCATCTGCCACCGTAGTGTTCGATAGTTCCATAATACATAATCTGGACAGTAATTGTTGGTTTCCATTTGTCACCTCTGTCATCATTTTGAAACACAAATTAGAGAAACAAGCCAAAAAATAGTAGGACTGGGGTATTGAATCCTTCAAGATATTCATTTAAAAATTTGTCAACCACCATGGCAAAATATGACCTAAAGTCTTCAAAAGAATAATTGTCAGCCATTACCTCAATTCAGGTGTTATTACGTTTAGTCCACAGGTGCCACAGTAGTGTTCAATGCTCTTCCCACTGTATGGCAGATGCAGAGATTCTCAGCAGCAGGAAGCTACCTACAGACCCTACGTGGTTTTGAAGGGCCCCAGCAGACAGAATACAATCCTTGGAAAAAGCAAATTCTCACAAATTAAAACAGATGTTAATCACAAAATAGATGGGTTTTTGTTTCCTTTGTTCCTTTGCACGTGTAATTTACATTTGCCCAGGTCTCAATCAGTGACCATGTGGGCTGGCTTGGGGGAGGGGCATGTGTGCACTTTACACTCAGCTATTCGGGCTAGATGGGTGGAGCCGCCTTACAGGCAGGCAGTGGCAGGCCAAGCAGATGGTGGACCATGCCTGTGCACTGTGCCACAGGCTGAAAACTGCGACCGTGTCCTGAGTTGGCAGGCTGAAAACCACGCCTGCTCACTGGACCAGCTGGCTGGAAACTGCAACTGGCAAGCGAGAGGGAGCTTTAAGCCCAGGCACTGGAGTGCAGTCTCCCCAAGCTGTACAGTCTGTATGTCCCATGGCCTCTTACAGTTTTCAAAATACAAAGGGACCCTGTATACCCGAGGGCACAGGGCTGAGGACATTGGTTGCCAGATGTAGGCAGAGTTTTACTTACAAGGCACCAGTCCAAGAATAATACTTATTAGAATATAAATCAACACTCACGATACAGGTAGCAGCTTATAGTGGCACCTGAACAGGGACTGGAGTATCTGAGCGATGGACAAGCGATGGGCGGACGTTGAATTCCAAACTGGTCTCTCCAGCAGCCAGGAATCAGGAAGAGAGCTCCCTGTGTCCCAGCAGCCCCTTATCAATGGGGTTGGCCACACACCCTCCATGTTGGCCACACCCCCTCCAGGAGCCCAGGACTCTGGATAAGCGTCTTCCGACCTTATCAACTTACATGTGAATCCCACCACATCTATCTGCCTGATTTAATTTCTGCATATACCTTTAGGATTACTTCCTGCTGGCAATGGAGTTTGTTTATTGAGAGAACAGGTGGGACACCTTTTTACAATTTCTTTGACTTGTTGCCAAGTGATAGAGAAATCTTTTTTTAATTCTTTGCTATTGATGTGATGCTTTTTAGGAAATTCTGAGGCCTCTAATACACTTTTTATTAATAATTTATCAATTTTATCATTACCTTGTGCTAGAGGACCTGGCAGATTCATATGGAATTAAATGTGTGTTATATAGAAGGGATGGTTTCTAGTCCTGATTATTTCTTGTAACTGAATAAATAATGAATTTAATTCTGATTCATCATTAATAAAATCAGCCATTTCAATGTGTAGAACAACTCTTTCTGCATAATGAGGGTTGGTCACTCTGTTAAGAGGTCCAGTAATGTCCATTAACATCATCATGATAGCATATAATTCTGAATTTTGAATAGAATTATAAGGGCTTCGAGTCACTTTACTTATATATTTGATTTGTAACCTTTCTTTCCTGATTTGTTTGCATTGGTATAAAATGTAGGGGCTTCAAAAATTGGTTTATCTTGTACAACATAAGGAAGAATCCAATTAGTTTTCTTTAGAAATTCAATTCTTTTGCTTTTAGGATATTTATTGTTAATATCTCCAAGAAATTACTGCAGGCTCTTTGCCAGGGTTTACTTTCAACCCATAATTCATCAATTTCTTCATTAGTTTAAGGTACAACAATTTCTGCTGGGTCAATTCTTGTCAGTTGATCAAGTCTTAATTTTCCTTTAAAAATAAGTTCAGAAATATTTCCCAGATATGACTTTAATTTCTTACTTGGTTTAGGTGGAAGAAATATCCATTCCAATATAACATTTTCTCTTTGCATTAAAATTCCTATAGGAGAATGCTTAGAGGGCAAGATAACTAGAATTCTATTAATGTCTGGATCCACATGATCCACATGTGCTTCCTGTAATTTATTTTCCACCAAAGCCATATCTTTCTCAGTTTCAGGTGACAATTCTCTCAGATTATTTACGTCCTTGTCACCATTTAAGGGTTTGAAAAAATTGTCTAGTTCATTATTTTTAATTTCAATAGTGGGTAGTAAGTTGGCAAGGTCCCCTAATAGTCTTTGAAAATCATTAAGTTTCTTCAATCTAGCTATCCTGATTTGTATCTTTTGTGGTCCAATTTTTGTTGGCCTATTTTATAGCCAATATAATTAATGGAATCCCCTCTTTGTATTTTTTTTCTGGGGAAATTTGTAAACCTCAAGCAGGCTAAATTCTTTTCACTTCTTCAAAATTTTTTTCTATGATATCAATATTTCAATCAGCAAGCAGGATATTGTCCATGTAATGATAAATTATAGATTGTGCAATTTCTTATGTATTCGTTCTATTTGCTTTTGTATAAAATACAGGCACAAAGTAGTACTATTCAGAATTCATTGAGGGAGAACCCTCGACTAGTGTCTCTTTACAGGTTGAGAATTATTATAAGAGGGCACTGTAAAGGCAATTATTTTTTTGTTTTTCTTGTAAAGGTATTGTAAAGAAACAGTCTTTTAATTCATTAAATATAATAGGCCAGTCTTCAGGTAACAGATTGTAAAGAGCTCATTTGCTGGAACACCTTGCTTATCATCCTTAGATCTGTTACCATTCTCCACTTTCCAGATTTCTTCTTAATAACAAATACAGGAAAATTTCAAGGAATGGGTGACTCTTCTATATGCTGAGCATTTAACTGTTCCTGTTACAGCTGTTCTAAGGCCTGCAATTTCTCTTTTGTTAGAGGCCATTGATGAACTCATATAGGGTCTCTGTTAGCGATTTTAGAGGTAGTGATATGGGTGTTTTTGAAAGATCAGCAGCTGTTTTGCCTTGTTTCTCTATAACCTGAGTGATCTATGACTCTTTCTCATAATACCTTCTACTGATTTTTTTTCCCCAGAACCATAAGCTTGTTCATGGCTTATTTCTGTGTTTGGACGAATATTAATCTTTGTGTTCCACTGTTTAGTAAATCTCTTCTCCATAAATTTATAGCAATATCAGCCACATATGGCTTCAATATTCCTCTCTGTCCTTCTGGTCCTATACACTCAAACCACCTTGCATTCTCTTTTAACTAGGATATCAACCCAACACCCCAAAACTGAACATTTACCTCCTGAGGGAGCCAACTTGGATGCCATGACTCTGGTGAAATTATTGATACATCTGTGACTGTATTCAACAAGCCTTCAATAATAACACCATTTATTTGTACTTTTAATTTTGGCCTTTGTTCATTGATAGAAGCTTGCCAAAATATTTGCTTTATAATTTTTCCTGAATTTTTCTTTTTCTGTAGATTTTCTATCATTCTATGTACTCTGTATTCTTAAAATAGGTGTTTTTTTTTTTTCTGGAAATGTGTTTCCTCCACAATCCAGGGTAAGCCTGGATTGGATTTGATATGAGGCCTTTTGAAAGCCCCCTTGGGGTTTTTATCAAGGGTGGAAAGTTACCTTGTCTGTTCCTTGTTGATCTGCACTCATTCCTCTAATGTGTTTCCTTTTCACAACTTCTGCATACTCCAGAAGGGAGGGGTGTTCTCTTGGGATTATTCCTAACAAAAGCACTGTTTCTTTGAACACCTTGTTTACAATCTCTTCCATAATTGTAACATTTAACATTTTGACTTTTCCTTATATCTCTTGAAATAAGCTTTCCTACTCAGTTATCATTAGTGTGATAAGACTCTAGATTAATTGTCTCATGAATCCAATCCTCCAAACATGATGACCTTGCTTTTAAAAGTCTAAATATTTTTCTACATTGTGCATTGACATCTCAAATCCATTGAGTCAATGATTATTCACCTGGCTTCTGAGTCCAGTACCATTCTGTTTACTGCTGCAGTTTAGCTGTGCAAAAAGTCTGTAAAAGTTTCTTTTGGGTTTTGAATTACTTTTGTGAATGATTCAGTTTTCTTTCCTATTTCTTTAATCAAGTTCCAGGCATTTAAAGCTGCCATGCAATATAAATCCAGAGTATGTTCATTGTATAAAGACTGCCTTTCAATATCAGCATAATCTCCCTCCCTAACAAGTTGGTCTTGGGAGACTTCTATGCCTCTGACCCTGCTTCTTTGTTCTATTGTTTTAGCCTCCTCCCTCCACCATGATTTCCATTGAAAAAGTGGTTCTGCCTCTTGCACGGCTGTAAACCCATCTAACCAATCATCAGGCGTGACCCGGTTCAGCATGACCAGATGTTCAACATTTGTTTTACAAATGGTGAATGCATCCTATATGTTACAATTTCTTCTTTTACTATCTGTAATTCTAACATTTGTACTAGAGCCAAGCTAGCTTCTGTATCATCTCTATCATTCTTCGCTTGTTTTCAAGGTTACTGGGTATAGTAATGTTGCCTATTTTTGTCTAGTTTTAGATGACCTTGCTGAAATTGATTCTTCATATTCCTCTGTTTGGATTTGAACCTTTTTGTGTTCTCTCTCAACAGGATTTTAAAAGACCTTTTTCTTTGAATTTATATTAATAAACTTTTTAAGTAATAACATAGAAATCAAACAAAAATATTCATAGTAAACAGTATATTTGATATTTCCATCTACCTTATTTATGTTTTCTTTCACTTGTTTTAATATCAAATTGTCTAGAGAAAAGTTGCAGTATGACCAAGTACCCTCCATTGCTTTAAAAAAAAATCCCTCTTTTAAAAAAAGATTGATTTTTTCACCAACTATTGTCTGTTGATGATTCAATTGATAGTGAAGTGGGGCAGCTACCTAATGTGATAGCAACCCGAGGAGGGTCCAAAAAGAAAAAAGAAACAACCCACCAGGAGAAAGAAGCCACTGTCTGAAAGACTTGCACAGATGAGACTGAAATGGAAACACCTGTGGCCAGTCTGCCTAAGGCTGAAGCCTAACTCAGAACAGAAAGTCTGGCCTGCCAGTAATTACTCCTCCAGTGCAAGTAGAGGTTTTTGTGTAAGAAAGGAAGGAATTCATGCTCCAAAGTTGGATGCCAATTGTTACACAAATAAAGGAAACTCAGGGACAGATCACTGGGATAGTCGGAGATATTAGAGAGAGTAAACAGCACAGTCAGATCTTACCCAGATGTCTTCCAGCTCCTTCAACTTGGCTTCTCCTGGCTTCTTATGACCTTATGTTTTTCTATGCCTGCCTTAAATACTCTCTTTGCCAAGTTAAGGTGTGACCAAACCACTGCCTGCCTGGGAGGCTGGAACTCTTCTGTAAAATTAAATGACCTTAACTCAGTTTGGATAAAGGGTGTAGGTCACCACTCCTGGGATACTCCTTGTGCTGTGGATTAAAGCTACAAATCACCACTCTCTGATTCTCCTAGACTGATTGTGGGTAGATCCCTCTGATATATCACAAACTTTTGAATCTTTTATTATAACCCCACAATCTCTTATTTAATGGTACTTAGGTCTGTTTTATAAATATTCTTCTAAAGAGTAAATCGAAATGATAAATAAAACTTATTAAAAGCGCCATAATAACCACCCCCCCAAAAGGTAGAACTATTGTTTCATGGCCAGTAACATAACATCTTAATTAATAGAAGTATCTCTGTTCATGAGGCCAGAATTCAATGTCAAAATCATACTGCCTTTACTTATAAAACTTCACTACTTAAGAGGCTTCTTAATCAATTATATATTAATTTAGGCAATGTTTCTTTAAACCTTAAAAGCTGACTGTTTACTTCTAAATGTCTTATAGTAAACTAAATTGCTATTTAAAATTATAACCGGATCAAAGAACTAACCTGCTAGTATGCTCATTAAAGAGTACTTGAAAAATAATGTGTAAACACAATGAGTAACTATAAAGCAAATATGTTAACAACAGAAACTTTCTATTAAAAGGTAAACAGATTTTTTAAATTTTAATATATTCTCTCAACATTTTCTAAGTTGAAATGCAAATTAAATAAGAAAGCATAAAGAAAAAGAAAAAATCTAAAATGCTATAAAATTGCCAATCAGCAGGCACAATAATGCATAAAAGTCAAATCACAGGTGTGTGTGAGAAAGGGTCAGAGGAAGATAATTTGAGGAGAGAAGAAAGGTGAGATTGGGGAGCATAGGAGATGGAGTGGAATCCTATTGCCGTATGGAATTTCTGGAATCTATGATGGTAAATCTTTTGTAGACTCCTAATAATTGAGAATATGGACTTTTAATGGTAATTAGAATTCTTTTGTGGTCAGAGAATCTTTTCAGTGTTAAGTTAAATTAAGTTGAATTGTTGAGTAGGGAGTTCTAAGCAGTTTTATAAGCAGCCCAAGCTAATTCTAGGACAGAATGTCATTGCCTGAAAATTGATAACAGCTTTCTATATCTTAGAAAAAAATTAAGTATCTTTTAAAATGTCAATCAAGAATTATAACTGCTCTAGAGTTAGACTACATATTGATATTTTTAAAGAACATATAAAATATTCAATACATGCTTTTATTAAATGAGTATATTATTTAAACCAATATGGATTATTTACCTACTATATATATATATGTATATGAAAACATGTAAATAATTTACACAATTAAAATTGTTACTATGCAGTTAAATTATTTTGAGCAATACATTGAGTTCTTATAAAATTTATAACAGAACTCTATATTTTTTTAAATATTTCTTTTAAATTTGGTGTCTTGATGAGTATTCAGAGAAGCCTATATGACCTGTTTTCACTGAACAGTAATTCAAAGCAAGCCAACTCTTTTATGAGAATAAAAGCATAATTGAACAACCTCACAACTAAAAAAATTCTTACCTGACCTTCCCTTGACCACATTTTGTGACTTCAGTTGTGGGATGTAATATTATTTTGTGCCTTTATGATTATGAAATAGCCATTCTTAGTTTAAGGGATAGTTCTTGTTGAAGTGAGTTTTTAACTAGTATTAAATAAAGACAAAAGATTGGCAATCATGTACACTTCGTTCCAAATTTAAGATGTTAGTAAATGATGTAGTATTCCCTGAATGCCCTGAAGGTATTTTAGTTACATTTAAAAAAATAAACATTACTTTTTGTGTGAATATTCACATCTGTGTTTTGCATATCCTTATACACATGTGACAAAGTTATAAAACAATTGGTGAAGTCAGTTTTCTTCTTGTATTACAAAGTATACAGTGATGAATTTCAAATATTCTCACCCGCTGAGCTCTCAAAGATAATTTCATATTTATTTACCTACAAACATATTGAAGAATATAAATTTTCTTTGGCAAATAATTTATTAATAAAATAAGAAATATAAAAATATAAAATGTAAAAAAATAGATAAAATTAGCAATATGGTTATAAAGATGCAATAAAATACCAAAGAAAAATATATGCAATGTGAAGATCAGATACAGACTATAATCAATGCATTTGAATGTTGTTAATCATTACAATTAAAATATTTTTAAAAGTATTTTCTGTAAGATTATTCATATAAAAAGTCATAAAAAATCAGTAACACTTACAAAAGCTATGTGAAATATTATATCCTTGTAACTGACATGCTTGAGGAAATGAATCAATTTTCAAAAACTCTCCATTGACCACCACACATTGCTGTTGTACAAATCTTAAAAAAAATCTAGAGTATAAATAAGTACAACTTAAATAAATAAAAATTATTTCAAAATTGTATTAATATTTTAAAGGTTCCTTTTTCTATCATCTAATTTGATATTCATAATTTAATGATTAAGATTTGTAAGTTAATAGCAATACTTTAACATTAGAAAACATTTCCAAAAAAGCTCATTTGATAACTGATTAATATGTGTTCAGTTTTTATGTTTTAATACAAAAAAATTGGAAGAATAATAAAACTTACTTAATGTAATTATGAACTGGAGTAGATTTAAGTGTCATAAATGTATTTTAACATGAAGCTGACATACAAATGTTCATTGTATAAACTCATATTTTTAGTCTTTAAAATATATGCAGAAATGTTGATACTTTTAATTTAACTCACTTTTATAAGAAGGGAAATAGTTAAGCATTAATTCAGTTTCTTTTCCCAAAACTGTCCAAATGTTTAAATCTGGAGTTGTAATAATATACAAACTGTACATAATTAAGATGACTTATGAAATTCTTTCGATGAAGATGGTCATCCCACTTCATTGTTAGTGTCAACTCTGCTTCATCTTAAAATGTAAAAGCTCCTTTGTGAAATTTGTAGAAAAGGTTGATATCAAAGTAGCCTAAATCTGAGTGTACAATGTTTGCTATCTTGACAAAAGATAAGAAAATCAATACACTAACTTCTCTAGGTATTTAAATGAAATCTATGTTACTCCAACCAGTACACTGAATATATTTTATATTTTTCTTTAAAACATCTATAGTTGGCTTTATATATAATTGAATGAATGTTTTATTATGAGAAATACCATGATATATAATGTTTCAAGCTTATTGATGTACATAAAGGCAACATTGTGTACACATGCACACACACACACACACACACACATGTCTATTATTACTATATGAATGTTTTAGTTTAATTTATTTTATTGTGAAAATATTCTGATAAAACGAAATCTAAAGTATTAGTTCAGGTTTATTTTTTGTATTACATTTCTCAGTGTCAGTCAGTCATTGGAGGAAGTTAAGTCAGGAGCTCAAGCAGGTATTAATATCGCATAGAAAAAATATCAAAAACAAAAAGGTCCTCTGACTCTTCCAATATTCCTGGGAAGACTTCTGTGATTTTCCTTGAGCCATAAATATAAAGACTAAATTATATCTATCATTTGAGGGTGGGTACCCCATAGTCTCCTATTCTGTGCAGTTTAGCACATTAAGAGTAAAAAGGAATGTCAACTGTATTATCAGTTGACATTCAGAACATGTAGGTATGGCACTATTACTGAAGGTAAAAAAAAAAAAAAAAAAAAAAAAGCAATAGATAATCACATCAACTGTAAAGCCTACAAATCATAACCATGACTGAAGTAAAATGATATTCCCAATGGCAGAATAGATTCAGTGCCAGTAAACAACTGTCTAATTTTAGTTCAAGCTCATTCAATAGTAGAAAACTCATGCCATATACAATACAATATACATATACAATAAACTACAAAACTTGCTACTTGTACAGCAGTTATAGATCTGAGATAAATCCATACTGTTGATGTTTTCCTAATTCTGAATAATTTCTCTTTTTAAATACTCATCACATCTCCACATACCAATGCAGCACTCACTTCTCATCAAATAAATTTTCTTACTTGCAGAAAAAGGAGTCATACATATTCCATAATATCTCTGCACCAATCAGACTAAGAAGTGAGTAACACTCCATGCAGCCCAGAAATAGATCCTGGCCTCTAGGAATGTGGCCCTGCAACACAGCCCTTGGATCCACAAACCCTGTCATCTCTGTCCTAAATCTAGTCCAAAAGGGAACATACCTGTAGACCAGAAGCCCCAGTAAAACCCAGTTTCCAGGACACCAACAACTACAAAAAGCCACACAATCTTCCAAACCATCCCATCACCAAGAGGGTGCCTTAGCAACAACTGAAAACTCACAGATCTTCTGCACTCATCAGATTGAAATATTAAGAGTTCCTCTGTTCCTATTGGATTAAGAACAGCTACCTGAGACCCTCAGTTCCTCAACTTCTACTGGATCAAAAGCAGCCACCTTAGACCCACAGTGTGTTACTACCTACTCAGTTTTAGAGGGGTCACTGTGGCACAAAGTCCACTACCTCCAAGTGGAACAAGAACCCATATCATACTGGGGAAGCTTCCTGAAAAACAGACACAGCCAGAATAGTATGCACCAAAATCAAATCCCTGACATACAGACAAAGCCTGCAGTAATCCGAGGAAGCAATGGGCAGATGCCTATGCAAAAATACAACATAATGAACAACAAGGCACCACCAGAATCTGGTGATTCTATAAGAACAAACCTAGCCTGGTCATAACAATGAAAAAAAAGCAAACAACTTTATGAATATGATAAAAGCTTTAAGACAGTACATAATAAATTCCTTAAAGAAATGAAAGAAAAGGCAAACAAAAAATTAAAAGAGATCAAGAAATCCCTGAAAGAAAAATTTAAAAATGCAAAAAAGTAAGAAAAATCAATCAAACAAGTGAAGGAAACATTTCAAGATTTAAAAATAAAAATAGAACCAATAATTAAGACACCAAATAATCCACTAAGATGAAGTCTCAAACTGAAACATTTAAAGGCTCCAACACAAAGGCACCTACATATGTAAAAATTTCTAAAACTTAAATCTTATATCAAACACCACACATTAATAGTGAGAGATTTAGATAATCCAATCTCACCAATGAATAGGTATGCCAGCAGAGAAATGAGGAATCTAATAGATGTTGTGCTTCAAATGGACTTAATAGATATAAACAGACTTTCAAACCAAACACAAAAGAATATAAACTTTTTTCCGTACCCCATGGAACTTTCTCTAAAACTGACCACATACTCAGTCATAAAGCAAATATTAATATCAACATATATACATATTAACAGGAATAACTTTTTGAATCCTATTAGACCACCATGGAATAAAGTTAGAAGTCAGCAACAACAAAGTCACAGGAAGACTACAAAATCAAGGAAACTGAACATCTCTCAATTGATCCACCTATGTGTCAAGGAATTGGTAAAGAAAGAAATCAACAACTTCCTAGTGATGTGGGAATGCCTTTCTGTATGCTGTGAACATCAATCTTTAAATAAAGGAGCTGTTTTGGGACATGACAGGCACCATAGAAAAAGTAGGTGGAGAAATCACAACATAGGTAGGAGAAGCAGGGCAGAGTCAGACAGACAGAGCTGAAGCCCAAAGGAGCAACATGTAAGGAACACAGGTGAGACACGTGCCATGTAACATACAGATTAATGGAAATGGGTTGAGTTAAGATATAAGAGCAAGCAAACAATGTGCCTGAGCCATAGACCAAACAGCATGAAGTTAATATAAGCATTTGAGTCATTTCTGGGGTCCTAAGCAGCTGTGGGCAGCTAAAGGGTCTGGCATGGCAGGCCTGTGGTCTGGTTCTCTGGCTGCCCAAAACCAAGAAACCCCACTATTACAGATGGCATCCAACATAGGTCAAATATTCACTTAACTCCTGAGAAAGATTAGAAAGGGTTCTAGATCACAGAAACTGAGCAAAAGCAACTTCCAAATTGTGTATACAAAGCAGGTCATTGTACAAATAAAGTGTGGCATCCGGGTCACATTCAATATGGTACCATCGGACTGGTGGCAGACAGTGTAAGCTACAATCAGGCTAGTTTCTGAAATCTAATTGAAGACTCAGTAGCATGTGATTGATTTAAGGTTTCTGTTTATTTTGAACAAAAAGAAAACAAAGACGATTTCTTGTTAGCAGCATTTTTTTTGGGTCTGCTCTGTTTTCTAGCCATGAACAGAGACACAGTCCCTTTAAAAGAACTTCCTGATGCAGCTTTATATGCAAAAACTATGCAGCTCTTAAAGACAGAGTATTTTAAAAGCTCTTCTGGTTGAAAGATGATTAAGAATTCATAATAAAACAGATTCAGTTTTAAAAAAAAACCTGTGAATAGGTTATAATGTATGTAAAAGGTACATAGGCTTCAGGGAAAAATAAAGAAGGTAGAGAAAATCTTTAAAAAGAGAAATAAAGTAATAAAAATATAGTAAGCCACATAAAGATGGAAAATAGAAACAAAATCTGGATTTTGGTTGTTTTGTGTTTTCTTTTAATATTTTAACTGTTAATGAGCTAACTGCAGAAAGACAATGGATTTCAAATGCAAAGTCTACTAAGTTAAACAAGAATATATATTTTAATGGTATTTTGATTTTGAAATTTATGTATAAGGATTCATTGCTTTGGAAGAATTCTGCTTTTGTTTTCACAGAAGAAGAAAACCTGTAGATTGCCTCCAGGCTCTTATGGTTTCATCAATCAAGACCCCTGAAAAAAATCTCTGATGGGAAGAGATGCCCATATCAACTTCAGGACTGCAGACTATCATCAAGTCTCAAGAACTCATGAGATTTTCAACATCCCATAATCAGCAGGAAGTTGTAATGGAAAACTACCCCCAAATTCCCAAAATATTGCTTATAAATATTTGTTTTCATTATAAATGTTTAATGGTTATAGTCAATCTCTTTCCAAGAAGAAAAAAGGGAGATGGTATATCAATGATTTTTTTTTTTAGAAAAGTTAGATTATTGAATATATGTAGATCAGGAAATCAGCTGTTAATCTCAAAATGTTTTACATTGGTATGGATTTTGGTTTATTGATACAAATTTAAGTTCAATTCTCTCTCTTATGCTGTATGTATTTTTCTACTCTTGTTTAAGGTATAGTGTTTATGTAACTGATTTAAAATTGTAATGTATAATTAAGAAATTCATGTTAGTTAGATTTTTTGGTATACAAAGATATAATTCAATTAGATAGGTAATCTTCAAACCTATCTGAGGTTCTGAGACCTACAGAATATGGCATTTAAATGTTTTAAGAACTTAGACTTTTCTGGACAGTGATCTGCTCTTGGAAGCACCTATGTACTTAAAGAGAAAAATGGGTATCGGAGAAAGTCCATATAGAGATTGGTTTCTTTGTGGCATTGGTTAGCCACTAGATATGAAACTGTTCTTATATTGACTGCTTAACAGTTTGCTGTTTAAACTGGATGTGCAGATTCCATAGGAAGGTGACCTCTGAACTTTGTCAAGACAAGCCAAGATGGTCATTTAGATTCCTTCTTTACAGAGAAAACTGTCATACATTCTTCAGGACTCAAGGAGAAGCAACTGATGAATGGGCAGAGCAGATTTCCTGCTTCACTGAAATGAAAAGAGACTCTGGGCATGTAGGTTGAAGATGGATGCCCCAACTTTATAAAAGAACTTTGGGTGACTATCCAGGCAGACAGGTGTCATCTCTGTCTTTTCTAGGTTTTATAAGTTGCTTGCACTTCTGGTTTACTTGGGTAAATATATCTTTCTGTGGTTTTTGATGTAGTTGAGGATTGGATAGTTGTAGGTATAGTTTTTCTTAGTCATTTGAAAGGAATATTGGATATCAAATTTTAGATTCATAAGGATAAGGTAGATGATAAAGTATTTTCTTTAATTTTGCTAAATACAAATAGACTAGATATTGTAACTAATTCTTGCTTAATAGCTATTTTGTTATATGTAATTTTGATATGTTAAAATTGAAACCTCTCTTTTTAATTAGACAGAAAGGGGGAGGTGATGTGCGAATGCCTTTCTGTGTGCTGTGAATATCAATCTTTAAATAAAGGAGCTGTTTTGGCTTAAGACAGGCACCATAGAAAAAGTAGGAGGGGAAATCAGAATTGGTAGGAAAGGAAGGGCAGAGTCAGGCACAGATCTGACCCAGCTGCCAAAGAAGAAACATCTAAGGAATACAGGTGAGCCACGAGCCACATGGCAGACAGATTAATGGGAATGGGTTGAGTTAAGATGTAAGAGCAAGCTAGCAATGTGCCTGAGCCATAGGCCAAACAGCATGAAGTTAATATAAGCATTTGAATCATTTCTGGTACCTGAGCAGCAGTGGTGGGCGGCTAATAGGTCTGGGCCCCTGGATTCCCAGGACCAAGAAACCTCTCTACTTCATCGTAGAATCAATAAAAATGAATCTCACAAAATACTGAAAATTTTGGGACACAATGAAAGCAGTGCTGAGTTAAACTTGTAGTAGTAGATGCCTAAATGAAAAACCTAGAGAAATTTCACATAAGAGACTTCAAAGCACAGCTGAAAACTCTAGAACAATTAGAAGAAAACTCACCTATAAGAGGTGGATGGAAGAAATAATCAATCTTAGAGCTTAAATCAATAAAATTCAAACAAAGAGAACAATATAAGGAATCAATTAATCAAAGAGTTGGTTCTTTAATAAAGTTAACAAGATAAAAAATCCTTATCCAAGGTAACCAAAAGGAAAGAGAGAGAGAGAAACAGAGAGAGAGAGAGAGGGGAGAGAGAGAGAATTCAAATTAACAGAATCAGAAATGGAAAGGAGAGCATAACAACAGACACAAAAGAACTCTATAAAATGAATAATTCATACTTGGGTTCACTGCATTTTGAAGAGGTCAGCCTTAATGTTCAAATAGTAGTATGCTATAAGCTGCCTATACTTACATAGTTTGCAGATGGAGACTTGCTGCATAGCCTTCTGGTTAGACATCACAATGAATGAACATCTTATAGTATAATGATGTGGGCATAGGCAGAAAGGCTGGTTGCCATAAGATTATTTAAGGGTTAATTACCTCTTAATTACTTCATGGAGCATGGAAACAGAGATCATACCATCTTATGGATGATAATTTATATTTACCTTTATAACTATAAATATATTGCTATTAATAAAAATAAAATCTATATTCCACAAATTTGGAAAACTTAAATAAATGGATAGCTCACTAGACAGGTGGCACTTACCAAAATTAAATCAAGACAAGACAAATGACTTTAATAAACCTATATACCTCAATAAAATTGAAACAGTTATTAAGTCTCCCTAGCAAAAACAGCCCAGGGCTAGAAGATTTTGGTAAAAAATTCTAACATACAATCAAAAAAGTACTGACAAAAATATTCCTCAAGCTGTTCCATAAAATAGAAACTGAAAAAAACCTTTCCAAACTATTTTTATGAGGCTATAATCACCCTGATTCCCAAGCCAATCAAAGATGCAACAAAGAATGAGAATTGCAGAACCTCCCTCATGAGCATTAAATACACAATAAAATACACAAAATACATTAAAAAACACAAAATACTCAATAAAATACACTCAAACTGAATTAAAGACCATATCAAAAAAAAATCCACCATGATCAATAAGCTTCTCCCATGAGATACAGGAGTAGTTCAACATACACAAAACAGCCAATGTCTTTTATCATATAAACAATTTGAAAAATAAAAATAAGCATTCTCATTTCCCTAGGTGCTGAAAAGCCTTTTTAAAAAATACAACATTCTTACATGATAAACATCCTGGAAAGATCAGAAACACAGGGAAAATATGTAAACATTGTAAAGACAATATACAGCAAGTGAACAACAAATATCAAACAAAATGGAGAGAAACTCATTGCAATCCCACTAAAATTAGAAGCAAGAAAAGGTTGTCCTCTCTCCCCTGATCTATTCAATATAGTTCTTGAAAGTTTAAATAAATAAATAAAAGAACAACAGGAGATTAAGGGGATACCAATTTGAAAGAAAGAAATCAAAGTATCTCTATTTATTGATGATATGACAATATAGATAAGTCACCCTCAAAATTTTACCAGGGAACTTCTACAGCTGATACACATCTTCAGCATAGAAGCAGGGTACAAGAAGAAAAAGAACTCAATAGCTCTCCTATACACAAATAATATAAGGGCTGAAAAATAAATTAGGAAAACATTACCCTTTATAATTATTCAAATAGCATTAAATATCTTGGGGCAAATATAAACAAAGAAGTCACAGATGTGTATGACAAGGACTTTAAGTCATTTATGAAAGAAATTGAAGAAGATATCAGAAAATGGAAAGTTCTTCCATGCTCCTAGATAGGTAGGATTAACATGCTAAAAATTGTGTCTTACCAAACACAATCTATAGACTCAATGCAATCCTCATCAAAATTTCCTCACATGTTTTTATAGACCTTCAAAGAACAATCTTTTCATTGAGAAGAAAAAGAAACCCAGGATTGTCAAAACAACCCTGTTCAATAATAGAACTTCAAGAAGCATCACCATTCCTGACTTGAAGCTATATTATAGAGCTAGAATAATAAAAATAGCTGGGTACTGACATTAAAAAAGACTTATGGATCAGTGAAATGCAAACAAAGACACCAACCATTAATCTACACAGTTATAAACACCTGAGTTTTGACAAAGAGGACAAAATATACAATGGAAAAAGATATTATCTTCAGCAAATGATATTGGCATAACTTACTGGTAGTATGTAAAAGAATGCAAATAGATCCATATCTACCACCCTACATAAAGGTCAAGGCCAAGTTGATCAATGACCTCAATATAAACACAGTTACACATTGGCACAGAAGAGCATCACTTTCTAAATATAACATCAGTAGCACAGACACTAAGGAAAACCACTAGTACATGGGACCTCCTGAAACTGAGAAACTTCTGTAAAGCAAAGGACAAGGTTAATAAGGCAAAACAACAGCCTACATAATGGGAAAAGATCTTCACCATCCCTACATTTGACAGAGGACTGATCTCTAAAATATAGAGAGAACTCAAAAAACTAGAGGCCAATGGCCTAAATAATCCACTTAAAAATGTGGTTCAGAGTATACAAAAAATTCTCAACAGAATTTCAAATGGCTGATAGATGTTTAAATAATTGTTCAACATCCTTATCCATCAGAGAGATGCAAATCAAAACAACTCTGATATACCATTATACACCTGTCAGAATATCTATATCAAAAACAGAGATGACAGCTTATGCTGGAGGGGATGTATGGCAAGGAGAACACTCCTTCATTGCTGGTGGGAGTGTAAACTTGTACAGACACTCTGGAATGTAGTATTGTGGTTCCTTGGAAAACTGGAAATCAATCTCCCCAATGATCCAGCAATAACACTATTTAGTATATACCCAAAGGATACATTCTTCTTACTTAAGAAGCATTAGCTCAGTTATGTTCACAGTAGCATTTTTCCTAATAGCCCAAATCTGGAAACCACCTAGATGCCCATCAACTAAAGAATGGATTAACAAAGTTTGGTACATTTACACAATGGATTACTACTCCGCAGGAAAAAAAAAAAGGACATCTTTAATTTGAAGGCAAAAGGACAGATTTGGAGAGCATCATTCTGAGAGAGGTAAGATAAGTACAAAAAGACGACATGGGACTTAATGAATCATAAGTGTCTTTTAGATATAAAGCAAAGAATATCTAGACTGCATACCACACCATTTGAACAGCTAGATAACATGAGTAATTTAAGAGAAACATCCAGGGATCCCTTTGGGAAGGGGGAAGAGAGATCTCCTGAATACATTGAGGTCATAATGAGGAACCAGCAAGGGGAGGTGGGAACACATTTTTAGAGATAGAAACAGTTGAATAAGATGAACACCAGAGAGGAAGAACAAAGAAATGGATGCTTTGGTATAGGGAGTCCCTGTGGAGTTAGAAAGAAACCAGATTCTGAGGAAACTTCTAAGAACACACAAGATGTACCAGGCTAGGTCTCTAAGCAATGGTAGAAAAGGATGCCTATATTGCCCTATAATCAAATGAATGACTACCCTAATTGTCATTATAGAACCTTCATCCAGCAATGGATGGAGACAGAAGCAGAGATCCATGGCTAAGCACCAGGCTAAGCTACCAGTCCAGCTGAAGAGAAAGGAGATAGTATATGAGCATAGGGATCATGATCATGAGGAGACCCACAGAGACAGCTGATTGGAGCTTTTGGGAGCTCAGAATCCAAAATAACCACTGAGGAACCTTCACAAATAGGAATTAAACTTTCCAAACATAGATGACTGTCAAATGTCATGGGCAGCTTGTGGAGCCTTTTCCGATAGAATCTAACTATGTTCCTGATGCATGAACTGACATCTCAGATCCCATTACCTTCAAAAAACACCTTACTCAAGCTTAATACTGAGATAAAGGACCTACCTCAACTGTATATGCCAGACTGAAATGACCCACTTTGGGACTCCTTGTCCTCCTTGGGGAATAGATAGCAGGATGGCACTGGGAGGCTGATCGAGGACTGAGAGGAATCTAAAGGAGAAAAGGGAGGGGAAGAAAAAAATTTTAAATAAAAAATGGAAAAAGAAGTACTACAAAAATATTTTAAAAAAAAAACCCCGAAAGCCATAACTTCTCAAGTTATATTAAATATTAAGGATAAACATATACATTAGAAATTTGTCTATTTTCCCTTTAGAATAGAGTATGAATCCATACATACATAATATAAAAATCAACTAAATTTTAGTACTAATCATAGTTACTTACATAGCACTATACTTGCAAGCCCACTAGAAAAGACCGAACTCACTGAGCTACTTAATTTCACTAAGCAGAAATTCTGTTAATGCTTTTAATTTATACTTAAATAACACATAAACTGTTAAAAGTATTGAAAATTATGTTTAGCAGTAGGTGATAGCTAATATTTATTTTGAATTTTAATTTAAATGAAATACATACAAAACAATATGTTTATAACATTTCAGTTGAGAGTACTAGATCTTTATTAATTAATTTTTTATTTTACTTTTATGTAGTTTTAATTTCATTATTTTGTCAATTTAGACACCAGCTACAGTTCCCCCTTCTCTTCACCTCTTCATGTCTGGTCATAAGAGGTAAACAAATTCTGACATATCTAGTTGAGGCAGGACCAAGCACCTCCCCATGGCATCAAGGCTGATCAAGGGATCCCTCTATAGAAAATGGGTTCCAAAAAGCTATTTCTTGAACTAGGAATACTTTCTGGTCTCATTGCCAGGGCACTACAAACAGACAAAGCACCCAACCTCACCCAAATTCAGAAGGTTAAGTTTGGTCCCTTGAAAGTAGCCTATCTGACAATCCAAAGACTAAAATTATTTATAATTTTATGTGCCATAATTTGAAACACCAAAAATGTAATGAGAGAAGTCCATTACATGAGGGATTGACAAAGACCCATTTCTGTGTTTATCAAAGATAAATTTGAAAAGAATGAACACAAAATTATTCACAGAAGATGCCTCACTAGCCTGTTTTAAATATGTGTTAGTATTAAGTAATTTGAAACTAATTTTTGATATACAAAGCATAAGTTTGGAATATGCCATTTTGGACCATAATGTTTTACACAATTACCTGAAAGTATTATATTTGTGAATTTTCTCCTAATGACCTATATGAATTCTCCAATATCTTTAAACCAGCAATTATTGTAATTGTTCTCTGAAAAGTTATATATATATATTATTTATCAACTTTTTATGAGGCATTTTAGCTTATTTTGAAGAAAAAAAATATTTTAAAGACTAAAATACAGCTTTTCCTAAAGTGTGGGAAACACTATACAGCTAAAGTCTTTTATGTAAAAGCCTCCTGAAGTATAGAGGTCAAACAGCAATATAATTAAAGCTCAAGGCTACATTAATTTTATACCACCAGGAATAAAACTTTAAATTCTTGAACCTTACATATTTTTTGTTTGTTTCAGGGCAGAGTATAAGATAATTTGTATTAGAAATCTCACCATTAAACCACAATACTTCATCCCTAAAATATCCTTGACAAAGTAGGTGTTTCTTTAGTTTTACAGTGCATATTACTCCTTAGCTTGTTTCATTTTTAATAGATTCTCACCATTCATAAGTGGAAGTCTTTGGAAATAGTCTACAAATCTGGCCATGATTAAATGTCAAATTTTAACATCAAATTCATCCACTAGTACATTTAACATCCTAGTTTTGTACACGAAGAAAATAGGTAATTATACTTGTTGGATAAATAAGCAATCATACATCTTGGAACTAAATATGGCTCTTATATTTCTGTAAAATTTTAAGACATAAGAAATGACACATTGAAAATTTTTATTTTCAAACAAAATAGTGGCATTTTGTTTATATGTATAGTCCTCCTAAATATATGCAAAAAGTCAATATTTATTAATGGTCTACTAATTATTAATCTGCATTCTCAAGTCTCATGAGAGAACAACAAGACTGCATGTAAAATTTTGAACCACTGATAAAGCAATCCACCAGTAATTTAATAGAACTGTTTATAGTGTTGAATATCTTTCATTATTATATATTTTGCAATAGTAAGCACTTTGCAAAAAACACCAATAAATAAGATGGATGTCTTTTATGTTTATTAAGCTATCTCAAGAGTTTTATTGCTCTTACAAGTGTTCATGATATCAGAATAAATTATATAAACTATCTAAACATAAATCATCTTTTGTTAATACAGTGTTTAAATTATTTAACAAATTGGGCAAAGAGTAAGCCAAGGAATGACAAACTGATCAACTACTTTAATTATTGACGATAAAGCCCCTTCTACAAAATTTCATATTTTATTGTACTCAATTTAAGAATTAATAATACATAATACTAAGGAAACAACATATAAGTTTTTCTTCTAAATAAGAAGCCTATTTCAATAAATGAGATCTGTTGTTTCATGCTGGGAGTTCTTTTATTTGGTTATTATGTTTCTGTTTGATAGTTTCTTCTCTTGATTTAAATATTTAATGAAATATTTTATCCACCTTATCCTGAAGCTTTGAGGCAAAAGAGCACAATTTAAAATATTAAATAAGTATACACATGTCCTAATAATAAGCTTGGGATACATAAAATATATAAAAGCCCAATTTTAATAATACTGTAAGACATTTCACTTTGGTCTTGACATGATGAAGTATAAAAAAGTAGGATTCAATAAATCTAAAATGTTATAATATTAATAAACAATGCTGCTTTTCATAAATGTTCTGTTGCAGAGTCACGTTTGTACTTGTAGATCAGAAATAATTGATGGGATAAAAATAAGTTCTACTAAATATTTATTCAAAATATTACCAGAGATGTGATTGCTACCATCTAATGCCATACAGAATAGATTCACCAGATCGAGAATATTTTTACGATGATTATGACAGCAAAATCCATTTTTAAATCATGAACTCAGTGTTTATTTCTCAGTAATACATATGAATTTGTATGGTGTTTCTCATATGCTTGTTGGTAAATGTACTTGTGGTTTTGATCAGATATTGATATCAAGTATTTTTTAAAATCTCACCCCACACTTTACTTCAGCAATAGTTCCATTCTCATAAAAAAAAGAAAAAGGTGTGGAGAGAGATTGGCTACATTGCTTAAATAGGGGAATGGTATAAAGATAAATGCAGAAGATACAGATATGCTGAAAATAAAACATTAAAGATATATGAAAACTTTATGAGGAGTCATACTCCTAACTTTTACACCTCTACCAAATGTAGCACATGTAAATATAATACATGTATACATATATATATGTTTGTATATATATTTATATAAATATAATATCTTTGAAATGAATTTTTCCCACAACAAATGTCAATGTTCCCTCTAGAAGCCAAAGAAAATTTAACAAAAACCAAAGTCCCATGCATGCAAAGCCTTTTTTTCTCTGAGGTGCTGATTAGAGCTATCCAGAAGACTCCCAAAGCATTATATCAATTCCTAGACTATCCTTAGAGGTATAAGATAATGCTGAAGATAACATGCATTTTAGATACTGAGTACAAAGAACTTGAGCTTTCACTCACCCTAATGTTTCCTTTCTGAGAACCAGCTTTCACCATACCAGAAGGCAACATGCAAGCTTCCAAAGGAGGAAGCAATGAAAAGGACTACCCAGATATGTTGCCTATAAACAACAAGGACCAGTATGGCACAATAAACTTACGGGTACAATAGTAGCATACATACCTGGTTGATAACCAACAAGTCATAAAATTACTTAAGACTCAGTCAAAAGAAGGGAAATTGGGCCTTGTACTGGAAACCAAACTACTCTATATATTGGTATTTTTATCCACTCATTATAAGATAACTAACTACCCATCTCAAAATATCTTTTTGTAACAGAAGGAGACCAATATAAAAAATCCACAAACAATCAAAATTCAGAGCTGCGGAGCCTAATTTCAATGTTCTACTATGGAACATGAATTCCTGGCATCTGTTCATGATATTTTAACTAACAAAAGAACAAATTTTTATTTTCCAGGAAACTACAGGCCAATATATGAATATTACTGAAGTCAAAATAAGTTAATCAGTAGTGTTTTCAAGGTTACTGATAGTAATAAAAAATTTCCAGCATAGAGAAAGCATAAGCACCATCCCTTATGCAGCAGGAATTATTGTCAGTGAATAGTTCCTAGGGACAAGGGTTGTTGTAGAAGCAGTTTCTTGGTCCTGGGCGGCCAGAGGTCCAGACCCACAGACCTTCAGCCCCAGACCACTTAGCCACATGCCGCTGCTACTCAGGACCCCAGAAATGACTCAGATGCTTATATAAACTTCATGCTGCTTGGCCTATGGCTCAGGCAAATTGTTAGCTTGCTCTTACATCTTAACTCAACACATTCTCATTAATCTGTCTGCCACGTGGCCCATGGCTCACCTGTGTTCCTTACACATTACTCCTTTGGGCTTTGGACTCCATCTGTCGGACTCTGTCCTGCTTCTCCTACCTATGCTCTGATTTCTCCTCCTACTTTTCTATGGGCCTGTCATGGGCCAAAATAGCTCCTTTATTTAAAGATTGATATTCACAGAATACAGAAAGACATTCCCACATCAGGTTGTTGTTGTTTTGGTTTGTTTTTGTTTGTTTGTTTTTCTTGTTTGTTTGTTTTTTTTCTGGTTTTTCATCTCTGTCTAAGGATAGACATTCCATACTTCAGTGTTTGGCCCCATACCAATGCATTTTTAACCAGCACTAATTAGACTCAATGGGCTATTAAAATAATACATAAATTTGAGAGTAAGGTGTTGGGCAATCTGGGTACAGATGTAGGATAGTGATCTTTTAGATATAATTGTACTTAATTGTAAACCTATGCAAAATTCCCAGGTAAAATTCATATTAGTATTTGAAAAGAAAACATGAATTTGAGAGGGAGATTTGTCAAGGTTAATTTTAGAGTTAAAGGGGAATTACTGAATAACTGGTTTCATTGCATGCACATGAGAATTTGTGTTCCTGTGTGTGGCTGGCACCTTGGAGTCCATTCCCATTCCCACAGCGGACCACCTAACTCATTCTTGATACTGAGATGAGGAAATCCGACTTGCCTGGAGTGAATGTGCCACTCTGACTCACCTTGGGACTTCTTGCCCTTTTCGGGGATGGGATCATGGAATGAAAAGGGGGAAGATGAAGGCTGACTGGGGGGGGGAGGACTGGAGGAAAGGGAGGGGGAGCGAGGGATATATAGAAAAAAAGATGTTTTCATTAATAAAGAAACCTAGAAGGCCCAACTTGGGAATTAACAAACACACACACATACAAATACGCACCCCACACACAGAGAGAAAGACACACACACACACACACACACACACAGAGAGAGAGAGAGAGAGAGAGAGAGAGAGAGAGAGAGAGAGAGAGAGAGGAATATACATGCTTACACACACGTGCACACATGTGCACACACACAAACCCACAAACACAAATTAGTGTTTAAGAGCAAGGAAAGATTCAGAGTTAGAGGAAAATATTGTTGTTTAGCAATGTTCTCTGAGATTTAATCCTTCCAACATGAAGGGCAATTTAGATTTAGGATGTAAGATAAAGCAAACAATATGATATTTTAGTGCAGGATGTTTACAAGGAGGTGTAATTTAAGGGGAAAATATTTTATGAAAGAAAGGACATTATTTTGATTAAAGTTTTAGTGGTTTCAGTTAACATTGTGGCAGAAAGGAGAGGAAAGTAATGCTGGTCACTTCATGGCTCCAGAAGTGGAAGAGATAAAGGGACAGTGCAGGAAGATGGAAGGAGATGAGGGAGAGAGAGTTGACAAGATACCTCCTAGAAAAGATGGGCACAGGACCTACATCCTCTGTGGAGGGCTCACTCCATTAATGAAGTTAATTTCCTTATATAGCAATTACTTCTCAGTATCCCTCCTTCTAAAACCAATGCATTTGTGGGAGGAGACATGCCATATCCAAATCATAAAAAAACAAGCATCTTTATTATAAACATTACATTCAGTTCTTGGTGAAAAGTACTGTGATTGAGAAAATGGTGTAGGGGGATTATGTTGTTCCATTGTAAATAATTGTCCCACCCACTGGTTTAATAAAAAGTGCTGATTGGCCAAAGGCAGGCAGGAAGTGTGGATGGGGCTACCAGACTACAAAAAAACTCTAAAACAGGAAGAACAGAGTAGAAAGCCAGAGAGAAGTCAGAAGAAACAGAGGACAACCATTCTGCTCTGAGAAAAAGTCCAAGCCACATGGCTGAACAGGATAACAATCATGGGTTAGATTAAAGGTAAAGAGTTAGCAAGTTATATGACTGGGCCTTAGGCCTATTAGCCTATAACCATGATAAGCATCTGTGTGTCTCTGGGAGTCTGTAGATCTGTGGGCCCAAACCTTGAGGCGAGGCCTGAAAGTCTGGGCCAGAAACCTCTTACTACAATATGGTTTCCAACTTATAGAGATGCTTTTTGTACAATTGTCCATATTTTATTATTAATCATAAAATAAATCAAAATATTTTGAAGCCAAAAAATACAATAGCATATCCCTTTTACATTGATACCACTATCAGAAATAATTATTTCCTATACTTTAAATGTTTATATATATATATATATATATATACTTGACATATATATTTAATACTAGGTCATAAGCCTACAAAAGCACAAAATTATAAAATGCATTGCTGCACTTTTTAAATTTTTACATTATTTATTTTGTTCATTTTTAATTGGTTTGTGGTGAAGGAAAATAGTTTTTGACACTATTTTTTTACGTTAGGGAAATTTTGCAAACTCAACAATGAATTATTAATTATAATATGAAATTTGTATGTAAATTACTGTAATTGAGTTAAGTACAGAATTTTTTTCTAAATTTTTATGTGGCTAATGTGACTTAAGATATTGTTCATAGAATTACAGCATTCTTGCCATTGGCAAAAGTCTGTGCTAATATTCTCACACCTCTAACAGTTAAGTGGTGTGTATGTGTATGCATGTGTATGTACACATTTCTGTGTGCCTGTGCTTGTGTTTGTAACTGTTTGTATGTGCATTGTGCATGTGTGTGATTAAGATAAAAAATGGTTGATAGATAGATACATGATAGATAAGAAAGAGATAGGTAGATAGGTAGGTAGAAAGACAGACAGACAGACAGACTGACAGACAGACAGACAGACTGACAGACAGACAGACTGACAGACAGACAGACTGACAGACAGACAGACAGACAGTCAGACAGACAGACAGACAGACAGACAGACAGACAGACAGACAGACAGACAGATAGATAGATAGATAGATAGATAGATAGATAGATAGATAGATAGAAAGAAGAAGGTATAGGAAGTTGATTGAGCTTGCTGATACCTGATGGTTTATACTGATCTCCTGCTTACTACCCAAAGACATGGTAAACTTGTACTTTGGCTAAAATGACTGTTATTTATTGGAATCCTCTTGTCTCCATCTCCTATTAGTAATGTCTGGTGCTTATGTGATTATGAGGAGGTTTTAACTCAGATACTCCTTCTTATAGAGTACCTTTTCTTGGTCAAAGACATTCCTCAAGTCCATTCCTAACTTTTTCCAAACAGTAAGTCAGTAAATGGAATATTATTGTGCCTCTGTTTATGTGATATTGTTTTGACTGAGTTTTATTACTTTTTTCAATTTTTGTCTTATATGGAATATAAGAAAAAGTTTTAGATAACTCTATACATAGGATTAATCTTTCCCTTTGTTAAATTTATCTGTTTGATTTCACACATAGATATTTTCGAGAAAAGATTATTTTTCTATGTATTTTACATTTCTGAAACTTTAGTTTCAATAAATGTGATTTCATAATCAAATGAAATGACTAAAGCTTCAGTAATATATCATATGTTAGTTATAGTAACTTATTTTTTAAAAAATGTTTTATATAAATATTTATAATCAAGCTTTTGTGACATAGATATGAAAAAAGGGTGGAGTCAAGGAAGAAATTATTTTATTCAAGATTAATGACCTTAATTTCTATAACAGCTTATCTTCATCTTCATATTTTACATGATGCTTATACAAGTCCACAATCTCCTAAATGTACACTTTTGTATTCTTAATCTTGATTCTAAATATCTGTAAAGTTATTCAATGAGAAACAATCGGAGCAAAATTGTCACTGAAATGATCAACGGATGTTAAGTCAACTTTTTTTCCTTCATAGTGCTTTTACATAGTGTGTTTTGTTTACTTATTCATAAGCATAGGGTGACATTGACCACCAATGTTCAGGACCGTTGCAGCCCAGGAGTCAGGAAAAGTCATTAAATTGCATCCAGGTTGGTCCTGAGACCTCAGTGAGTCTGGATACAGGGGATCTTGAGGAAGAACTAATGTAGGTTGGGGATTCCTAAAGCCAGTCCACCACTAGGAAGTAGACAGGAGCACTCACTTTTGGAGAGCCTGTAATTCTGGAGGTAAATCTCACCCTGTGTAAATACCATGGTTAACACTGTATTCCAGAAGCACTCCAAAATAGGGATTTCTGAAAAGCACATGAAGGTTTCTCAGAACGATCAGCAATGCTTTAAGTCTTGTGATTGAAACACGAAATATTTTTAAATTGAGAAGAAACCCAAAAAATAAAGGTCATCTTCAAATCTATTTTCATGGACTGCACAGTGGAAATGACAATGAGCAAGTACTCTTGCCCCTGGAACTTCTCGACTGAGGCAACCTTTGTCAGTCAAGTCCATATTTCACAGAATCATTTTTATTTTCTCCACGTGCTTCAGATAAAGTATGATGACGCCGATATCCTTGGAAGAAACTTGGCTGGAGACACTCTGGGCCAAGAGGCAACAGCAGCACATGACTTGGACAGCCTCAGCTGGGCTGAACCATAATGGACTATTCTCCTCATGGGCCTCATTTCCCCTCATGCCATGGAAGATGAGAGGAAAGCCTTTTCTGGACAGCTTCTCCTTACCCTGCAGCTCAGGGGCTACTTTTGGATCAGCACAGACCTCAAGTTCCCATTGATAGAAGAGGCAAGAAGGCAGTGCCAATAGGGCTGAGTGAGACCTATCATTTTTCACTAGCTTTGGACCAAAAGTGTTGTATGCACCACAAGCACCAAAGCCATTCTCATCTTTCAGGTATGCTGGTCTGGACATTAACCTCTACAATGTAGACACATTCAACCCATTGGCCATAGCCAGCCTGGACTTGATGACTGGGCCAAGATTCACGGGTTCTCCAGCAAGCACAATCTGGCTATTGATGTCTGAAATCAGTCCTAAAGGAATAAGCTGCTGTGACTCACTTGCCTTCCCTTCCTCATCCACAAATACATATGTGAAGTATCCAACTCTCACTCTGATCTGGTAAAACAATCCTGCACTGCTACTTGTGGTGATTGTTATTCTGAATCGTGAGGCTCTCCAGATTATCTTCTCCATCTCTGCAATATGGTTTGATGGTATCAATAATAGTCTCCACAAATATGCAGATGGCATTTATCCAGACCATGGCAGCTGGATTCAGCACCTTGCTCTCATGAAGCTACAAATAGACAAGGTCAGCAGCACTGTTGGAGGGAGGGAGCACAGACCAAAATCCTACTGTCTGGCAAAGCATAATGTACTTGTAAAACAGCCTCAACTGTTGTCACAGTCTTCCCAGTTCCAGGAGGTCCAAAAAGAATATATGGGAGGGGTCAGCAGTCACCACTCAGAATTCTCCTCACTGCCAGCTTCTGGTTTTCATTGAGCACTGGATTAAAAAATTCCTTATCTTTTGCTTTAGGGACCTGAATTCCACCCATAGTCTCTGCAGTAGAGTCAGCCATCTCTGGCAGGTCTGTGGTACCCATTGGTCTCTCCTTAGTTGTTTTACTGATTTCTTGTTCTTGGTGATGGACTGCCCATCACTTTTGGTGTCCTGTGCAAGGATCCAATTCCCTGTCACCTGGGAAAACTGTAAAATATTTTCTTCTGGAAATAATACTTTTACAGTCAAATGGATGACTTGTTCAAAGACATAGTGACATCGTCTGCTTGTGGCCCTATTGTATGTAAACACCACATCCATAGGTTCAAAGTTATACATTTGTTCAAATCCTGGATTAAGTTTAAGAGTTATATCTTCTTCATAAATATTCATGACATAGCTGATATAGCCAATGACACGTTCATTGTGTTCTTGAGATTTTAATGTTTATCGCCTGCATAGAGAGAAGGTTGACTCTCAGCAAGCCCAAGAACCTCCAGAACCAGCAGATTCCCCTTTCTCTTCAGGACAATACCACTCATGTTATACTCCTTCAGTTCTATTTCTGCATGGATCTCCTCCAGCCACAGCAAAGGGGAGAATATCTTGTAGTTTGACATGATTAAAATCTCTGCAGGAAGCAGGTGGAAAGGCAAGATATCAATTTTCTATTTCACCTTTTTTCCTGTCTATGTGGTATTGCATACTGTGGTAGAAAGTTTGGAAGCTCTCTCCTTAAGTTCCTTTCCTGTGTGGTCACAACAATTAACTATAGTCTTTGCAGACACTAATGTTTAGGAGCTTTTAGGCTTTTTCTAAGAAAACAGTTCATGCACAGCTATTAAGGCCTCCTTACCAGTCACAACATTCACTTAAAGATGTCATCCAGTGAGAAAGTTGGAGAAACACAGCAGAAGAAGCTCCTTGCAACATCAAGGTTTTTTGCATTACATGTGACCACAATGGAAGTTGTCTCCCCTGGAGGAATGAGGGCTCCAGGCTCAGGCTCCTGTTTTGTTTGTTTGTTTGTTTGTTTGTTTGTTTTTATGTGTTTCCTTTTTCTCTACTTTCTTCTTCCCAAGCACCATTATCTGGAGAGATTTCTGTGTTTTTAAGGCTGCTCTCTGGCACCTTATCAGTTTTGTTTTTTCTGTGATGATTCAATGAATTAACATTTTCACCCTCAGGAACAGAAACAGCAGCCTCCCCTGAGCAGGTCTGACCTCTGCCCTGTGCTTCAAATCTAAGCTGTTGTGCTTTATCCCAGCAAGCCAGTCTGCAGTTAATGAGGTCCTGAGAAATCTCTCCTTTATTCTCTGTCCAGATAACTAATGCTTTGATTTCTCCTTCCTTAAATGTTCCAAATCTGGTAATTCCTGTAACTTCAACATCACCTTTGTTTTTCAGTAAAAGGGCTCCATAAGGCTCCTGAAGGGGCTCATCAATAGCGGCATCATCTCTTCACCAGGTGGTGCAAGGTCCTCTCCAGATGTAGTATGACTGACTGCTCTCCACTATCACAGACAGCATAGACAATGTCATGTCTGTTTGGTACGTATGCTTCTTCAGCTTCAGAGAGTCCAGACTGAAGAAGATGCTGTCTTCAATCATCCCACTAAATTAATCTATAGATTCAGTTCTTGACAAAGCTCAAAACAAGCATAACAATATTATGGGTATCTTCAGTTTTCTGAATATGAGAGGCAATGTAATCTCTAAAGAGATAAGTTTCCAGATGTTTTCAACTTGAGTGATTTTAGAGATAACATTTTATAACAATTATCTACAAAGATTCTCCTAAATTCCAAATGAATGTTTCAGAAATATGAAAAATTGAAGCTTTGAAGACTGTATTATCAGTAAAGTACATGTTTCTAAATAAATCAATAAAAAAATGTTCATATATTGTCATAGTTGGAAATGTTTGGGATTATAATTCTTGTGTAGCACATGAGTCCATGTTAATTGGACATAACATTAACAGGATAATAAGATTTAACTAGTTAAATAGAAAAGAGCTATACTTAGTGGAAATAGTTTTAAGATTCTCATGCTCTACTGACTAGGCTAAATGAGCACTGGTAAATAATTTTTTGTAGAATGGGTAAAATAAGAACTATCCATACTTCAATTTCCAACTATATATGTAAACACCTGTCCACCTCTCAGTATTAGATCAATTACAAATTAGGTCTTTTAGTTTTTTAAACAGGAAATAAAACCTTAGGAATCTCTAAGTTATTGATTATTTTCTTGCACAAAATTGTGTGTTATTATTATCATGTAATTAGATTAATTTATGCTATTATATTTAAAAGTTGCTACATATAACTTGTGTTTTGAGCCAATGCTCATTTAATAACAAATGATGTTTTATCTAACACGTGATGATAATGCAGATTATTGACAAGAGAGTTCTCCCTTTCTGGGGAAGTGTCAACCCAGAAATATAATTCTGGTTAAATATAAACCATAAACCTGAAAGGAAATGCCCTGTTTACACACAGTCTGTGTTCATTCACTAAATTAACAACACCATAGTAGAAAAATCTTGCTATTAAAATCATTGTGTAGTAACTAAGCTCTCATAGACTATAAATACATGGATAAAATGTTTTTGTACTATTACCAGTTCTCATGTATGTTGTAGTGGCTTAATATTATGGAAATGTTAGATGATACATTAACAATTTGATTAAAACTACAATTTTATATTAGCCTTTATTGTACCTAAAATGAAAAATGCAATATTTTAAAGTAAATATTATGAGGTAATAGATAATAGATTTTATTACATATGGAAATAAAACCCCCAAAAATTAAAAAAACAATTTTTCTACTAAATATGCACCATAATTTTGTAGTATAACAGATAAAGTAAAGCTGCACAAAATTATATTTTATTATTCTTAGTACTCTGACAGCTATTGCAGTATAATGAAAATATACCACCATAATAACTTAAATAGATATAGTTAGTGTTGCTTTTATATCCTAAGAGAAATAATATATCATTACATGAAGAAATATAAAAGAAAATTCATTATAGTTGACAGAAAATGTTTGCATATATTTTTAAATCTTTTATTGTGAGCACTTTGAAACCTGGATGTTATTATATTTTGTAAAAAAAATCTACTTTGCCATCCCTATAAATGAATTTCCAAGAAGTACTCATATATCATGCTACTCTTCCTGAGGGAAAATGAAATTATGGACCTACCAGCTGCAGAACCAAAGCTTATGATGTTTGTGTGTACTTTGCTTCCTAATAAAAATGTAAAAACTATAAATTGTCTATATATGTAGAATTGATTCAAACTGAAAAAGGTAAGATCACAGTCTTTATCATCTATGAATGTAATTAATTTTATCATTTACAAAATTACACTTTCTATTAAGTATTAAATCTCATTTTATTTTATATACATTTGTGTTCAAGGTTTTATATGGTAAGTGTAAAAAGCTGAATCACATAGTAGAGCCACAGGGACACATGTCTAAAGTGAATTCCATATTTCTGATGTCACAACTTAATTATTAAGAGCACATATGTATCTTTCTTCCAACCATCTTTCTGTCTTTATATTTGCTGCTATGAAAGCTATCCTGAACAATGCACAGTGCTCATGATCATGTCTGATTAAGTGATGTCTGAAAACATTTCAAAATATTTTTCTTAATAAGCAAGACACTCATTATTAATATATTCTCCTAATATTACAACTGAAAAGGCAGTTATATTTCCCAATATAAACTATATCATTCATCGAATTTTTATGTAACACTAGGAAGCTTTAATCTTCTCTTTTTGTTATCAATGATTAAAAAAAAATACACCACCTCCATGCAAGTGGTAAATTTTGAGAATAAAATGACTTTTATGACAGGTCTTTGTCATCATTTTTTTTTATTCTTCAAGTGAAGTATGACAGTATTCATTGAGGTAAAACTGTCTATCTTGGAGGAAAGCTCTTTAAGATTTAAGTCCTTGAGATAGGGAGTCACTCAAACTAAGCAGATTCACTGACCTCTTTCTTCATTCCCAAGCATATATGTAATGGTAAATACTACAGGGAGACATTCTTCTACATGCTAAACTTCCTAAAAGTTTGCAGATGAGCAGTGTGGGCCTTCTAAAAGAAGCAAAGATCACCCAAACTACTTATAAGTGTCTCAAAACAATTAGGTTTCCTGAAGTTACAGGCAACCATGTGAGCTGCCTGTCACCTACGTAGTCTCCACAGGTTTCCAATTATGTGAACTTCCACATATGGTGACATTAGCTTTTGGTGATTCAATTATCTTTAAGTTATTCCAGCTCCTGTGACACATCTGTATTCCTATAATGGAACTATAAAATTAATTTAGAAAAAAGTATAAATTATCAAAAATTGTTTAAATATATGCATATCTCTATGAGTTGATATGTAATATTTTCTTAAAATTTAGGCCCCCAAGACTGGCAGTATACTCTTATAGCTTCTGTCTTCCTTTACTAGAAGTGTTTCTATTCAAGAAATTTAGATTTTACTAATGCTCATCTGTTCTATATGTTTTACTGTCTGAAAATTGATGTGCCTGATTTTTATTACCTCTATCTACAATAATTGCAGGGTTCATCACTTTGGCCACAGTTCACTTATCTTTCCCTTCAGTCCTTAATGCTAAGGTCTTGTGTATTACTGTTTTCTGAATTCATTACTAATAACACAAAGTTTGGAAACACACACAAAGAAAAGGAATAAGTAATTATATTCTGCCCTTGAAGTATACCCTTTATAGCATCAGAAATATTAATGTTTTATGAAGACATTTAAATATTATTTTATTGTATTTTTCTAAGCTGTATGAAAAATGCAAATGAATTTGGCTATAATAGTAAGAATGATTTCTTTATAAAGTAGATTTTTTTGCTTCAGGAATACATATAGAATGCTGATAAAATATATTAATTTTGTATGTATTTCTTTAACTGTCTCCACACTTCTCCAGGCCATGACAAAACATTTTATGTAGAAATAACCGTAAGAGTATGTTTTTGCAATGTGTGGTACTTAAAAGGAGATCTTTGTATAAAACTCTTTTGTCATCACTTATCTATTCTTAAAAAACCATAGTGTCTACTGGTACATGTCCCATATGTGGGTACTTTGCTATAATAGGATCTAGACTGCCTCTGGTCATCAAATTAAGGAAAAAAGATGCACCTGCCTTTGTCATATACTCTCAGTCCCATTATTATGGTCATATTATTTTGGATTCATGGTGTTTGGTTGTGTAAATTTGTTTGTATTTATATATGGCAACAGGTATAATAGAATTTAATATCTATTTATGGCATTAGTAATATTTTAATGACAAAATAAATCACAATTGTGAAATTATGCTGAAAAGGCTTCAACAAATAACTTGAGATATCATCTTTCCATTAAATGTCCAAATGTCCTTTACTTGTACTATTATTCATCACAATTCAAAAATCTAAGTTTTCTAAAGTATTTTTTATTTAAAAATATTTTCCCCATATTCACGACTGCTCCCTGTCCCTCCCTTCTTCTCTGTCCTACCTCAGCCTCTTCCCCACTTTTTCCCCCTTCCCATTCCCAGGGAGGGCAAGGAATCCAAGATGAGTCAATTCAGTTTAGCATATCCAGTTGAGGTAGGCCTGACTCCCTCCCCCAGTATCCAAGTTGAGTAAGGTGTCTTTATGTAGAGAATGGACTCGATAAGCCAGTTCATACATCAGGAGTAAACTCTGGTCTTACAGAAAGAAGCTCCACAAACTGTTCATGCCAGTCTGTTTGACTCTCATCTACATTCTGAGGGTTTAGTTCCTTTTCATGAAGGATGCTCAGCTGTCATTTCAGAGATAGTGAGTTCCCAAAAGATCCATTAGCTGTCTCTGTGGTCTCCTCCTCCTGATCCTGATCCCTTTGCTCAAATACTTTCTCCTGCCTCCTTTCAGCTGGACAGGAGCTCAACCTGTGGCTTAGCTGTGGATTTCTGTTTCTGCCTCAACCAGTTGCTAGATGAAGGTTCTATAATGATAGCTAGGGTGGTCATTGGTTGTTATTTTTTTTCCAGTCAATCTGAACTGCATTTCAGATCCATAGACACTGAGTACACAGATGGTACTAGATCACTAACTAACTATTCAAAGCTTTATTCCTGAATAATAGTCAATTAAGGTTATTTTATTAATTAACACCAACATGGAAAGATTCTGCTTAAGAATTTTTCATATTTTAACTCATTTAGCCCTAAGGAAATTATCTGAGTTGGGCATTACTTTTATCTCTTTTGTCCATGGAAATTGGAATTATTTTAAATATTAAAACCTATGGCTTTCAAATTTTTAAGTTTACACTTAATTTGAAATGTTCTTCATATAATAAATTAAGTCAAAATAGTACTTGAAAGTATTTCTAATATAATGGAATTCTGATATGGAGTCAGCTTTTATAAATTATAACCCAGGATTTATATAACATTAAGAAAATTTGTGCTACCAATACATTAATATAAGCACATGTATAAAACTGATATAAGAAATAATTACATAGGCAAAATTATAGAAATCTTGTAAATTGTTGGTATAATTCATTTAATATAGCAAAAAACAAACTTTAGGTACTTATATCAATTCTTAATTTCTCCATAAATTATTCCTATCATTTTCATGGGCTCTTTAATAATTTTTCATTCATAAAGTTATGTATGGGAAATATATATATATCTGTTTGTTATATGTTTATTATTTATCTACATATGGTTGGAGGATATTTTAATATATTTGTGTTTGTGCTTCTGTTTATATCATGAGTTTTTGGTAAGTAGCCAGCTCACAACTCAGAGTAACAGCTGTTTAATGATTTTCATATGCTGGTCAACAAGTCACATGGCTCTGATGAATTGAATAACTTCACCTATATCTGTTGTGAAGAGGACATAAAACAAAATTCTGGAACATTTGTGGTGATATTTTGTGTATCCTCTAAAATAAAGTTTGCCTGAAGATCAGAGAGCAGAATCAGTCACAATTAGTCCTAGTGGCCAAACAGTGGTCTCACACAACTGTAATCTTAGCACTCAGGAAACAGAGACATACAGATCACCACGTGGGGATACACAAGATGAATCCAGCCTAAAAGACAAAAGAGCTATGCAGTAGTGCCGCATACCTTTAATTCAGCACTAGTGAGCTTGAGACAGGAAATGATGTGGCTGGGCTGAGGAAGGAATGGAAAGTGGGAGAAGACAGGAGTTCAGTCTTGCTTCCCTTTTGGATGAGGACTCAAAGCCATTCAGTCTGAGGATTCAAGGTGACAGAATTTTCCAAGTGGACTCAGAGGATCCAGTAGTGATGATAAGTTTTTCTAGTGGCTTATTCCTCTTTTTCTCTCATCTTATCACATTTACTCCCATATCTGGCTCCAGGATTTTATTATAAGATGAATTAGGATACATGCAACAAATATCCTCTGCTTGGGCATGTAGAGCTGTTCTGCACTTTTTGTCTAATTTATCAAAAGATTATCTGGGGCTTGTTCTCATACTAGTAACTGAAGTAACAACATTCCACATCTGATAGGAATGAGGAGCTCTGGATCCCAGACTCAATAAATACCTCAGTAAAACTTCCACAAATAAGCTAATGGGACATTCCAGAGGACTGGACAGAACGATTGTAAGAGCTAGAGGATTAAATATTTTAGCTCTGAGACAGTGTTTCCTAGTAATGTCAGAAGCTACACTTATAAAATTTTACAAACATGATTTCCTAAATATGAGCTGAATAACAAAAAAGTAGATGTGGAGAAGTTTATGAGGCCTCAGCTCTCATATTCATGAACAGAAAACAAACAAACAAAAAACTAGATAAATGAAGAAAGCTGCTATGGGAGAGGTGGTCATTTCCAGAGAATAACGTACTGTATGGTGGTCCAATGCTACATGATCATTGCTGAAAACATGCATACAGTTAACATTATGTGGACTGAGCAGCTGATGCTGAGAAATGTACACATTTATAAACATCCATGCACTATCCATAAATGAAAGATGAGGCCACGACTGGAAGCATAGCAGCAAAGGGTTTGTAGGAGGCTTTAGAGGGGAGAGTGTTATAATTATATTATAATCTTGAAATACAATAACTAAAAAGAAAGCTTTCTTAAAAATAAATCTAAATGAAGTGTTTTGACTGTCACATGGAATCTGTGGTCATGACAGGATAAATGATGATGCTTTTGTTACTATTTAATTCATTTTTTTTACTTGATGGTTAACTCGTTTGTATAACTAACATCACTAAGAATTTACTCTCCTTTAGTGATGCAAATTTTGTTGCATAATGTATGTGGAGTAATTATAGACATCTTCAACTTCTTGCTTTCATCTCTAATTGAAAAAGTGTGCTGCTACAACATGCTCCACTCTAAGTTTCATTACTATACATCATTGACATTGATGACACCCGAGAAGGGGAGCTGGGCACTCCAGCTTTCAATTGACATGAGTGTGTGGAGTCATAAGGGATGAGATCAGACTGTGTTCATGTTCATGGGCTGTCACGTTGGAGCCCTGTAGAGAGGAACATCCAGCCCAGCATTGACTTTGGGATGAGTGAATCCTGAGTGCCTGGAGTGGATGTGCTGCACTAGGCTGGCACACCTTGGGGCTCCTCCCCTTTTGAGGTAAGGGGATGAGTTGATGGGAGAGGCTATGCTGAAGCCTGGTTTGGAGGGATTTGAATGGAGGGGAGAGGGAATGGGATAGACTGATGGAGATGACATTTTTTAATGATAACAAAATTTTTAAAAATACACTATTTTCATTTTTAATCAAAAATTTAAAAGAACAAGTATTTCTGGGGATTCAATAAAAGTTTCAGATGTTTTGGAGATACCAGAGGGAATCTACCCACAGTCTATGTGGGGGGTTAGTAAAAGCTTCAGAAATCCCAGAGCTCTAACCACAGTCATTCTAGGAAAATCAGAGTGGTGATTCAAACCTTTAATCCCAGCACAGGGAGTATCCTGGGAGTGGTGACCTACACCCTTAATCCCAACTGAGTTAAGGTCACTTCACATTATAGATGGAATTCCAGGCTCCCAAGTAGGCAGTGGTGGAGCCAGGCCTTAATTTATGAAAGGGTACTTAAAACAGTATTAAAACACAGAGAAAGCCTTTCCAAGGGAAGCAAGGCTGAGGAAGCTGGAAGACAGCTGGGTAAGATTTGACTGTGGTGTTTATTCCCTCTAGTATCTTCAACTTCTTCACAGATCTATCACTGAGTCTCATTCTTTAATGCAACAATTGGCTTCCTACTTTGGGGCATGAATTTCTCTCCTCCCTACCCAAAAAAACCTCACTTGCCAGACAACACGTGGCTGGAGGAGTAATTACTAGCGGCTAGGCTTTCCGTTCCAGGTTAGCCTCCAGCCTTAGGCAGACCTGTCACACATGTTTCTGTTTCACTCTCATCTCGGTAAGTCTTTCAGACAGTGGGCTCTTTCTCCTGGTGGGTTGTTTCTTTTTCCTTTTTGGACCCCTCCTTGGGTTGCTATCACACTAGGTAGCTGCCCCACTTCACAATCATCAATGGACAATAACAGTAAGTAACTCAATTTTTTTTAAAAAAAGGAGGGAATTTGTTTAAAGCAATGAGAGGTGATTGGTCATACTGTAACCTCTCATTAGATGATTTGATATTAAAACCAGTAAATGAAAACATAGATAAGATAGATGGAAATATCATAATGTTTATCATACTTACTGTGAATATTTATTGTTTGCTATCACAGCAAAAGTTGACTAATGTAAATCCAAAGAAAAAGGTCTTTAAAAAGCCTGTTGAGAGAGAACACAAAGATGCTCAAATTCAAACAGAGGAATATGAAGAACCAAATTCAGCAAGGTCATCTAAATTTAGACAAAAACAGGCAACATTAGTATACCCAGTAACATTTTTAAAAAAATGAAGGATGATAAAGATTAAAGAGAAGCTAGCTGGGATCCAGTAAAAATATTAGAATTACGGAAAGTAAAGGAAGCAATTGTATCATATGGGATGCATTCACCATTTATTAAGCAAATGCTGAACTCCTGGTCATGCTGTAACCAGGTCACCCCTAAAGATTTGTTGGATATAGTTACAGCCATTCTTGAGGCAGGGACACTCATGAAATTCATGTCATGGTGGATGGAGGAGGCTAAAACAATAGAACAAAGGAACAGGGCCAACTCCTTGGGAAGGGAGATTATGCTGATATTGAAAGGCAGTCATTATACAGTGACCATCTTCTGGATTTATATCATATGGTAGCTTTAAATGCTTGGGACCGGATTGAAGAAATAGGGGAAAAAAAAGTGAAACATTTACAATAGAAATTCAAAGTCCCAAAGAAACTTTTACAGATTTCTTTGTACAGATTAACCACAGCAGTAAACAGAAGCCAGGCAAATAAACATTGAATCACTGGCTTTTGAGAATGCCAATGCACAATATAGAAAAATGATTAGACCTTTAAAAGCGAGGTCATCACCCTTGGAGGATTGGATTCCTGAGACAATTAATATGGAGTCTTATGACAGTGATGATAACTGGGTAGGAGAGGTTATTTCAAGAGGTATAAGAAAAAAATTAAAATGTCAAATGTCATAATTGTGGAAGGGAAGGTCACATAAAAAGAAATTGTAAACAAGGTGTTCCCAGAAACAATGCTTTTGATATGGGAATAATCCCAAGAGAACACTCCTCCCTTCTGGAATATACAGAAGGTGTGGAAAAGGAAGACATTGGACTAATGAATGTAGGTTAACAAGAGATAGACAAGGGAACTTTCTGCCCTTGAGAAATGCTCCAAGGGGGCTTTCAAAAACCCCTAGGTCAGGTAACTTTCTGCCCTCGGGAAATGCCCCAAAGGGGCTTTCAAAAGCCCCCATATCAAGTCCAATCCAGTCTTACCCTGCCATTGTGGAGGAATTCTAGTCTGAGTTTTACACTGTGCCGAAAACCCTTGCTTGCACACTGAACCAGCTGGCTGGAAACCACGCCCAGCTAGCAAAAGGTAGCTAAGCCCAAGTGAACAGTCTGTATATCCCCTGCCCTCCTACAGATGACATCTTCTTGAACGATTCAAATATTGATATGTTGGAAAAAATTTGAAGAACTAAAAAGAATTTTGCTTGCTTGGGGATTACAGATTGCCCCAGAAAATATACAAAGAGGGGATTCCATTAATTATTTAGGATATAGAATAGGTCAACAAAAAATTAGACCCCAAAAGGTAGAGATCAGGAGAGATAGAATAAAGACACTTAATGATTTTCAAAGACTACTAGGAGACATTGCCAACTTAAGACTGACTATTGGACTTAAAAATGATGAACTAGATAATCTGATCAAAACGTTAAATGGTGACAAAAACTTAAATAGTCCAAGGGAGTTGTCACCTGAAGCTGAGAAAGAACTGGCTTTGGTGGAAAAAAAAAAATTATAAAAGGCACATGTGGATCCTGTGGATCCAGACCTCAATTGCATTTTAGTTATCTTGCCTTCTAAGCATTCTCCTACAGGAATTTTAATGCAAAGGGAAAATGTTACATTGGAATGGATATTTCTTCTGCCTAGACCAAGCAGAAGTTAAAGACATATGTGGAAAAGATTTCTGAACTTATTTTTAAAGGAAAATTAAGACTTCATCAATTGACTGGAATGAACCCAGCAGAAATTGTTGTACCTTTAACTAATGAAGAAATTGACCAATTATGGGAAGAAAATGAACCTTGGCAAAGAGCCTGCAGTAATTTTTTCGGCAATATTAACAAAAAATATCCTAAAAGCAAAATAATTGAATTTATAAAGAAAAGTAATGGATTCTCCCTCCTATTATATGAGATAAACCAATTTCTAGAGCTCCTACATTTTATACCAATGCAAACAAATCAGAAAAGGTTGGTTACAAATCAGAACATCTAAGTAAAGTGACTCAAAACCCTTATAATTCTGTTCAAAAGTCAGAATTATATGCCATTGTGATGGTGTTAATGGACATTAGAGAAACACTTAACATAGAACCTGACTCTCAGTATGCAGAAAGAGTTTTCTACACATTGAAACAGCTGATTTTATTAATGATGAATCAGAATTAATTTCATTATTCATTCAGTTACAAGGAATAATCAGAACTGGAAATCATCCCTTCTATATTATACATATTTGATCCCATACAGGTCTGCCATGTCCTTTAACACAAGGTAATGATGAAATTGTGAAATTATTAATAGGAAATGTACTAGAGGCCCCAAAATTTCATAAAAAGTGTCATTTTAATTGCAAAGGATTAAAAAAAAAGATTTCTCTATCACTTGGGAACAAGCCAAAGAAATTGTAAAAAGGTGTCCCACTTGTTCTTTTTATAACCAAACTCCATTGCCAGCAGGAAGTAATCTTAAAGGTATGCATAGAAATGAAATCTGGCAGATGGATGTATTTCATTTTACAGAATTTTGGAAATTAAGATATGTCCATCATACAACAGATATATTTTCAGGATTTCAATGGGCAACTGCTTTGAATTCAGAAAAGGCTGATTCTGTAATCACACATTTGCTGGAAGTTATGACCATTATGGGAATACCTGCACAAATAAAGACTGACAATGCTCCAGCATATGTCTCTACTAAAATGAAAATTTTTTGCTTATTATAATATAAAGCATATTACAGGAATACCACACACTCCTCCCGGGCAAGCAGTCATAGAGAGATCAAACAGATCTTTAAAGGATATGTTAAATAAACAAAAAGGAATAACAAAGACCCCCAGAGACAGAGTACATAGTGCTTTGTTAACTTTGAATTTTCTCAATGCTAATGACAAAGGAACAACAGCTTCTGAAAGGCATTGGACCATAGAAAAAACAGCTGAACTAAATCAGCCTATTTACTTCAAAGATGTACTAACCTCTGAATGGAAGCCAGATTATGTGCTCCATTGGTAAAGGGGATTTGCATTTATTTCCACAGGTGAGGAAAAGATATGGATACCATCAAAATTAATAAAGACTTGACCCAAACCAGAGACACTTCATGAAACTAAGAATTGATAGCTCATCCACCCATATTACAATTCTTTCAGTTGTAAATAAAAACAAAGGGTCTCTGCAGGTAGGGTGGCTTGGTGTTGGCTGTTCAATCTGTTATGGATGATTGACATTGTTTATGTTAATTGGTTAAAAATTTTTCATGGTTATGGTTAGAAAAAAGTTAAACAAGAATGATTAGATTCAAGATTTGTGTTTAAAAAATATAAATAAAAAAGGGATACAGATATATAGAATATAAGGATAGATTATGGAATCTTCTTTTAAAAATATTTACTAGCTTTAAATATTTTATATTGCATTGGTTTTTTGTATACAAATTGTGCATTTTGAGATTAATTGTGTCATTGTACAAATATTTCTATTCTTGTTTCAGGTAGTATACTTAATCAGTTTATCTAACAATGTAATCCAAATTGCTAGTCCATGAAAGGTTTTATTTCCAATTAATTAGAATATAAAGCAATGCAAGTCAGTAGTTAGACATTACATTCAAACATAGTCATGTTAGATATGTTTTCAAGGTCAAACAAATATATTTTAGATAAACAGCTCTTCTTCAAAAACTTTAGGGATCCATAGAATATGGCATTTAAAATATTTTTAGAACTTAAAGACATTTCTGGACAGTGAGACAGGTCTGCTCCTGGCAGCCCCAATCTACTTCAAGTTAAAAAGGGGCATTGAAGAAACTACATATGGAGTCTACTTTCCTTGTGGCAATGGTTAGTTATTGGACAAGAACCTGTCCCCGTATTGACTGCTTGACAGTGTGCTATTTGAACTGGACATGCAGGTTCCCTCAGAAAGTGACCTTTGAACTTTGACAGAACAAGCTGAGATGGTCCTTCAGGTTCCTGTTTTTCAGAGAAAACTGTCAGAGATAGCCTGTCGATGGTGTGAGACCAGTAGCGGACACTGGCACTGGGCAGGGATCTTCCCGGAGTCAAGATGCTTGGGAATGCAGTCAAAAGTGGTGGTAAACTCCATCTAAAGCTAAATACCAGCAAAAGACCAATAACCAACAAGTACCACAAGGGAAAGTTGAAAAGAATTTTGAAGAGAGTCTTCAATCTTCAGGACACAAGGAGAAATGACTGAACTACACCAAAATGGACAGGGCAGATTTTCTGCTTCATTGAGATGAAAAGAGACTCTGGGCCTGTAGACTGAAGTTGGATGCCCCAACTTTATAAAGGAACTTTGGGTGACTGTCCAGGCAGATAGGTATCATCTCTGTCATTTCTAGTATTTGGAAGTTGCTTGCACTTCCTAGTTATTTGGGTAAATATTATTTCCTTCTTGGGTCTGAGGTAGTTGAAGATGAGATAGTTATAGTTACAGTTTTCTAATGACAGTTTTAGAAAAGAAACTTTGAAGTTAAAGTTTTAGAGACATCAAAACAATAGCTTTTAGTTAGAAAGGAAATGAATTAGGTATAATCCTTTGAGCTCATCAAAATAGGATAATTAGTGAAATATTTCTTGTAATTGTCAATTGTTAATGGACTGGACATTATTCATTTATTGTTTTTATACATTGTATATAATTATTGTACCTATTGTATATTGTTTTTCTTATGGTAGCTATCACCTTCTTTTTTTTTTTTAATTTGACCCAAAAGGGGATATGTGGGGATTCAATAAAAGTTTCAAAACTTTTGGAGATATCAGAGGGAATCTACCCACAGTCTATGTGGGGGGTTAGTAAAAGCTCCAGAAGTCCCAGAGCTCTAACCACAGTCAGTCTAGGAAAATCAGAGTGGTGATTCAAACCTTTAATCCCAGCACAGGGAGTATCCTGGGAGTGGTGACCTACACCCTTAATCCCAACTGAGTCAAGGTCACTTCAGATTATAGAAGGAATTCCAGGCTCCCAAGTAGGCAGTGGTGGAGCCATGCCTTAATTTATGAAAGGGTACTTAAAACACTATTGAAACAGAAAGGGAAGCATTTCCAAGGGAAGGGAGGGTGATTCTAATCCTGTTCAGCCTTGTGACTCGGTACCTTTTCTTAGAGCAGCATTTCAACTTCTTTCTTGGGTCAGCTGGGGTCTCTGGTGGTGTCTCTCTGGCATCTCTGTTCGGTATTTCCTATTCCCAGAGTTTTCTTAATCTGGTGTCCTTGCCAACACTTCCTGTCTGCTCTCAGCCAATCAGCATTTTTATTTAACCTGTAGGCAGGACAATTATTTACAATGTAACAGAATCCCACTACAGACTTACCCACATTCAAATATGACAAAGAAAATTCTTCTGGTGATGTTTCCTCTTCCACTTATGTCTAAGCTTCTGTCAAATAGACAAAAACAAACAAGCACACAAAAATAGAAAATATGCAAAGTCATGAAAGGAGATTTTCTAGCTATATACAGATCCTTCACAATAATTGTTATTTTTAGTGGTTTTCTTTTAGATTTGCAGCTTATAAAAATTCATTTTATTTCATCTCATCTCTTCTACTCAATCCCAGAAAATCTTGCTAGATTCTTTCTAAAGTTAAGTTTCTGATTTCTCAATAAGTTGATATCAATTATTAAAGTAAAACAAAATAATATATATATTTTAAGATTTTATCATATATATATATATATATATATATATATATATATATATATATATCTTCATTTAATGATACAATCCCAATACACAATGGATTATTAAATTAGTGCAAATTTATTGCAGGTGTTCCTGTGGTGCAGAAGTACATAAGTATATGTTCTTTTCTACCATTACTGTCCTAAATTTCATAGTCTAAATGACCTTTATCACTATTTTACTAGACTACTATTGCTCACTGCATTTTTGTAAGTGAACCAAAGTATTATATTCCTAATAATATGGAAACTCATTATTATCATAAAATAAGCAAAAATGGGATTTACTTTAATATAAAAAATATAAATATACATGTATTTATAAAACATGTTAAGTTCTTAGATACTGAGGAAACTACTTCAATTGTTTATTGATTCTATGAGAAAGTTCCAAATGTATCAATGCCATAACCCATTTCTCCTACTTAATGTATAGAGTGAAAGATACCTGTAGTTTCTAAAAGTTTCTAGTAATACTTTGATTATATGGGAATCATATAAAAATGTATGCAATTTTATATAAAATTGAAACATAACTAACACCAAAATTACTATAACAAACAATATGCAATCTATGTTTTGTTTAAAATTACTTGATTATCTATTATGATCTTCTTTTAAAAAAAAAAAAAAAAGCATTGGCCAAAAATCTTCAGTTTTCAGTGGTTCGTGTCTCATTATCAAGTATTTCTGTTTCTTTAGGAAGGCAGAGCTTAATTTTAAGATTTCATAGACATGGTGCAATCCTGAAAACATGTACAAGCTCATTTTCCATTCATGTACAAACGACAACAGATAACATATGATTTAAAATCCACAAACCTGCACCAATCACCAATCTGTATACAAGAACCTGACACTTTACTGTAAAAACATACCTTTTTTTTTCAAATCCTATAATAAAATATATCACCAACAACACAATATAAGTGTGTTCTTCATTGCTACATAAAACAAGTTAAAATAAATTATCCACATAGAGTACAATTACCATTAAGTTCTTAAAATTTTTTCAAGAGAAATCAGTGATAAATAGTAAAGGGCGTGTGTTTACGAGAAATCAGCAGGGAGGAAGAGAGAGAATAAATTATATTTTCAAGCACAATTTTTTAGACAGAAGACTCTTTACTATTCAGTCCCATGAAGAGTAATATTGCATGCTAGGATGTTAAGGCACACAATCTCTTTGTCATTATTTCATTTATTCTAGTTTGTAATAACATAAAGGAAATTACTCCCAGAATTTCCTTTTCCTTAAATCTCTTACTGGTTTAATTTCCTTCCTTGAACCCTTGTAGCTATTCCCCTAGGAGATGAGCCAAAACATTTTACAATCTGCAGCTGCTGCAATCACAAATTAAGCTGACCAAGTCTTTGCCAAATGAGACTCATATCAGAATGTTTCTCCTGAGTATTGTTTGAAGTTTTTACTAACAAGATGCAATGAATAGCTATATATGGAGATTTGTAACAAGGGAGAAAAAGAAAGGTGTAGAATGGTAAAGATATAGAGGAATAAAACAGTAGAAGAAAAAAGATGATGATGAAACTAGAAAGAGTTAGAATAGGAACAGAGAACTAAAGCAAAGAAATTTAGACAATTGGGTCAAATAACAGAATTAAGACAGAAAAATAAAGAGCACATAGAATGAGCAAAATTTGGCTGTGTGCATGTTACTATTATAAAATCTTTCTTTTTCCCTTGCTCCTGGGGAAGAATTTATATTTCAAAATGCTGGGTAGGGGTAAAGGACTCCTATGTAAGTATACATTATATTTTTATATTTTAAAACATTAAAAAACTAAACCATTTGACAGTTATTAATAATTTACAGTTTAACCATGTATATTTTTATAAATTTGATGCAGGGATTTTATTATTTTAATGTTTGATACTTATATGGTACTTTTAAACCAATGTATTTCTTTAATGCAAGTTTCAAAATGTTTAGTATTCATGTTTAAGTAGATAAACATATTTCATAGAAATTAATACATGAAAGACTTTAGATAATTAGCATTATTTCTCAAAGACACAAACTGTTATATTTGGCAAGATTATGATAATTTAATACTAGATTGGCAACATTGTATTTTAAAATAAGTGATGATGTCATCATTCTCACAAATAGTAGTAGATTCAAAACAGAAATCAGGAGGAAGACGAAGGAATTATGAGACTGCAGATAATGTACCAAGAACATTATAGAAGATTTAAAATCCTTCCTTCAATGAAATCATATGTTACCAATTATATCAAACCACAGTTGTCTTTTAATAAAGCTTTATATTAAATTCTCTCCCTGCTGAGCACTTCCCGAATGACAATAAACACTAGCAGCATTCTCTCTTTAAATAGGTGATGTTTTTATTTGTGGTAAAAGTGATTTTTCTTAGAATGACTCTCATGTCACTCTTTCCAGCACTAAAAGAAAACTTTTTTTGCTCATGTTATGTTGCGATGTTCAGTGCATATTTTAGTTAATGAAGGCTCCCAATCCTAATCAGTGATGAAATACCCAACCCCAATACCACATGTTGTACATTAGTTCTCTAAATGTACTTGCTGTGATATTTATTCCCTTGGAGGTAAAAGGGAAAAGAATATTTGAAACAAAAGCATCCAGTGCTTCAAAAAAATTTAGAAAGAAGCCATGATGGTAATAGCGCTTGCAGGCCAGTTGTCATTCCGCAGCGTTTTAAACACTAAAATGATTTTACAGAAATTATATTTAAATATTTACAATGATTTGGTAACTTATTTTATAACCAGACATGATGGAATGCACCGCTAATCCCAGCAATCTGGCGATAGAGGCCAGTGAATCTCTGTGATGTCCAGGATGTTTTACAAGACTTCTAGGACAGCCAAGCCTGTTACACAGACAAAGCTTGTCTCAAAAAATTAAAAATGAAAAACTTCCACGCCACTTCTACTCTTCTTGACATTTGCAAAACAACTAATTCCTCTTCATAAATATTTGATACCTGTATGCGTAACTATTTTCTGCTTAAACACAAACTTATAAATATTAATTAAAAATTAGGTGCTAAATTAAGTATAGAAAACTATGTGAATTTTTTGAAGCTATATTAAAATCACAGTGGACAGTTGACAGTTATTCATGAGGTAACTTTTAATTTTCTTATATATAATATTGTAGTTTTGTAAAAAATCATACAATTTTAGTTAAGGTTTTTTTTTTTTTTAATTTTGGGGAATCTATTTAAAGCATTCCTGTATATTATTTTTAAATTTAAATCTACATATTACTTTTTAAATATTTTTTGTAAGTCCATTAATGTAATTCCTGTAACCTTAAATTTATATACATTATATATCTATTTAATGATTTTTATCTTCCATAGTTTATTTTAAATGAGTTTTTATTCCTGGCAATTATTTCTTCTTAAACTTTTTTCCCCAAAATACATGTCATTTTTCATATTTGGTTAAATAAAAAACTGAAATGATTTTAGTAATTTCTATAAATATAAAAGTTTTTACAAATGAGTATAGTAACTCAGTGGTAACTCTTAGTTGGCCATCATATTATTTTAAAGACCTAAATATTCTAAGTGATATAGAAATTAATGTTTGTTTTCATTTTTACTTTTGAAAAATTAAGTTACTCTCAACATAATTCTCTATAATCTTGAATGGCTTAATGTGGTAATGACAATGTATTTACAATAATGATCATTATTTAGCCACTGGCTGTCAGACCTTTTATAAGAAAACTTGATATTTATTCAGTGTTATATGAGAAGCATTTGATAGTTCAAACCCTTCTTTCCTCCTAAAGCAGGAACACTACAGTTAGTGACTGCACTCAATGCCACCTATTGTGTTCAACATCTCTCATGCTATGGAATATGTCTCAATTCCAATGGTCATCCTTATATGATAAATGTATTTATTTGCATAGCATACTTGAGAACAAAATATACTTACCATTGTTTTGCACTTGGAATTAAAATCAATTGAAATATTTTATAACATGTAAGTGAAACGTATTTGTTGTGTAGTTTTAAAAACTACTCTAAATATTTGCATAGAAATATTGAGTTTCTAGAAGTCTTCAGTCATTCTTGCTGCACAGAGAAGTTCTATGGGTGTCCTGGTTTAGATGGAAAATGAGTTGTGTCTGATCTAACTCTAACAGTGTGAGGATCCCATTGACTTTAATGTGGAGGGTGGAATAATGAAATGAGGCCCCTATCTTCTCCTAACACTCAGAGGAATTATTAAATGTCCACTTTCAGTAAAGGGGAAGGGTTAAAAATTAAGCATGCATTAACAAGATCAACTGTTTTCACAGCTTCACAAACTGAAAATGTCAATGCATAAATTGGTTCTCAACTTAATCATAATATTAAAATGAAAATGGATTAATGTGTCTAATTGTGATAAACTATATTACCTTTAATTTTTTTACATACCCTTAACTGATATAATGAATAAAAATGGTATAAAACCTCTGTAAAATGACATTTTAATGTAATATTGGTTATGTAGCATCAATGTTCACAAAAAGAGAATACAATTTGTGTTTGAGAAATACTATAGGCTCGTCTCTGCAGTGGGTGTATATTTTAGTACATTGTAAATATTTGTCCCTCCTAAGGGTTTAATAAAAAGCTGATTGGCCAAAGGCAGACAGGAAGTGTAGGTGGGGCTACCAGACTAAGAAAACTCTGGGAACAGAAAGAGCAGAACAGAGATGCCAGAAAGATGGCAGAGAGAAACCCCTGAGAAATACCATGGAGACACCACAATGAGACTCCAGCAGACACAGAGGAAAGAAGTTGAAATGCCGCTCTGAGAAGAAGGTACCAAGTCACATAGCTAAACAAGATAATCATGGGTTATTTTAAGATCAAGAGTGGGCTAGCAGTATGCCAGAGCCATAGGCTGTGAGTTTCTGTGGGATTGTGTGTCTATGACTCAGAACCTCAGGGCTAGGCTGGAAAGTCCAGACCACAAACAACCTCTTAAATATGGACGACACATCTCTTAAATACAAACTCATATGGCTGATAGACCAGAATTAATTATTTTAACATATTTAGATAACTGCAAATAATCATGTAAATAATTTCCTCTAATAATACATTGATAGCATGTTTTGTCAAATGGAAATATTTAAAGCTGGGCAGAGTAGCATATGCCAGTCAACATAGCATTAGCATAATGGAGGAAAGAGAATGAGAAATTTAAAGCTAAAGTTAGCTACATAGAGAAGCTGTATGGGTTACATAGTAAGATGCTTTCTCCGCTTTCAAATGCATATAAAAGAAGATTTAATACATTAGATTTTATGACCTAGTCTAAAATAAGAATATGTGATATAACTTCTCATATGTTATAATTCAGTCAAATATTTATTGATCAAATACATAAATAAAATGTTTGAACACATTTGGTTTCAGTCTTTCTAGTTTTTGATTTCAATTTCTAATTTTAAAATGTTAAATAGAAAATTTTAAAACTATAATTATAATGGAAATAGAGGTTAACATAGCAAATGGCTGTCTAAAACATCTTGACCTTCATTTACAAAAGTCTAAATTGTATTCATATTCAAAGAACTCCTATATTAAGCAAGACTGTTTTACATATAATAATCTGTGAATTTAACATTTCATTCATGTTATCATAAATTGTATTTCACTAACATTTATTTTATCTTTTCTTTAGAAGACATGCTTTAATTTATAAATTGTAAATATTAATAAAATTGAGCTATTTAATTTTAAACAAATCATGCTAATATAACTGCTTTTCAGAACTATAAAATAGTATAATTAGTAATTTTGATGTTAATTTATTAAATTGTGTTATATATGTATAAATATATGTATTTTATATGAAATATAAAAATATAAAAATTTAAAAATTGTGCATAACTCTTAGTTTATAGAGATTTTAAAAGTAGGAAAGCACCACTATTCATAATAACTCACATGATCAATTATTTTTCTTCACTTTCATTTTATTTTGAAGTGTTACATTTCAATCCATATCTGAGAGCTTTTTATGATTACATCTCTCCTTCCTTCTTTAAAGAAGCTTTTATTTCTCAAATCTCCTAGAATTAGAGGCTTATAAAGCATACACTCAGTCCGCTCATATTTTCTTTCCATTCATTAACTTAGAGTATTGACTTCTGAGATTATTTTCTATTCTGACTTGCCATTAAAACACTCTTGGTGATGGATTTCACTGGTGTAACACTCAGCATACAAAGTGTCAAATGGTTTTAAACATTTAGAATCATTGTTGACTGTGTTAATGTTGGGGTTATGTGCTCACATTTGCTGTCTGAGTGTATTTCAAGTGTTACATGTCACATTGTATGTTAAGGTGCAAGCAAGGAGAATATCCAATATGTGCTTTATATTTATTATTAACAAGAAAAAAGATAACCTCTTAAAAGATATTAACAAAGTAAAATATGTTAAAAATAATCTACAAATTTTTATTATATTTAAATACATAATGTTGTGTAATACAATATAGAAAACAAGTGATAACACATCTTGAATACAAACAATAAAAAGAGCCTGGGAAATGGTACAAAAATAGATATGGAGTCAGAGACTCAGTTTTTGAAATGCTGAGAAATATCATAAAAACATACAATGGGGGCCGAAATATGTACACAGATACTATCAAATACAGACATAGGAAAGGTAAATATAGTAATTTTAAAAAGGAAAAAGAACACAAATGTAGGAAACTAGCAAACTGTATCCTGAGCAAGGTAACAAAGACAAAGAAAGACAAACATGGTATGTAGTCACTCTTGAGCAGATATTAATTGTAAAGGATAACATACTACAATCCAAAACTCAGGGAGTCCCAGTAACAAGAGGGCCAAGGTAAAATATGCAGCTTTTTTTATGTTGTTTTATTTCTTTTTTCTTCTGTTCCACTCCTTCTCCCAGTCCTCCCCTACCTTCTCCCTCCACCTTAACCCCACTCCACCCCCAAATTCACTGCTTAGAGAAGGAATCCCAAGGTGAGTAATTCAGTCTGGCATATCAAATTGAGTTAGGACAGAATCTCTCACCCAAATAACAATGCTGAGAAAGGTGTTTTTCCACTAGGAATGGGCTTCAAGACACCAGTTCGTGGAACAGGGGTAGACTCTGGTTCGATTGCAAGAAACTGCCTATTTTGACTGCTATCTTCATTCAGGGGATCCAGATCCATTCCATGAAGGTTCAACAGCTATTATTTCAGAGTCTGCCAGCTCCCAACAGCACAGAGCGGCCTATTTCATGGGGTCTCCCATCATGGTGCTGATACCTTCTGTTATGTAATCTCTCCTCCCTTTCTTCAGATTGACAAGTAACTCAGACTGATGTTTATTTATGGATCTCTGCATCTCCCCCCATCAGCCCCTGGATGAAGGTTCTATAATGAGAATTAGAGTGGTCATTCAAATGAAAATAAGGAAAAGCCAGTTTAGGTCACCTCTCCACTATTGCTTGGAGTCCTAGCTGGGCTCATCCTGTGGGTTGCTGGGAGTTCCACAATTGCTCCCTTTATGAGGGTATTTATGCCTTTGTTCTCTCTCTGTTGCTCCCCTCTCCTACCATCTCATTCTCTCATGTTCTTTTTCACCTCCCCTTGCTATTTGTCATGTATCATTTTTTTTCTGCTGTTCACATAGCTATTTCCTCCAAACTATATATTTCACTCATTTGTTGACATTGCTTACATAATACATCCCCAAAGCACAAAAATCCTATTTTTTAAAAGTTTTTTTTTTCTTTTTCTAATGATAGTCCTGTGTGCTGAAGATTGCCCAGTCCAGAATAGTGTTTCAGAAAACAAGTAATACATGAATAAATTTACAATTGGAAGGGAAAGCTATCTCCTTAGAGTTATTTAATGCACTTATCAATTTTTAATACACTTGATATTGCAAACCACTTCACAGGTTCTTCCTCTTCATTTTTTACATTTTTATTTTAAAAGTTTCCATATACACCATTGTTTCCCCTCTCTTCCTTCCTCCCAGACCTCACTTAGCCTCGCCCCTTTCCAGCCCCTCACCCATCCCCCAAGGAGAGCAAGGAATCCCAGGGTCAGTCAGTTCTCCCTGGATTATCCAGTTGCTAGGACTCCAAGCAATAGTTGAGAGGGTCCCTAAACAGGACGTCCCCTTTATCAAACGAATGACCACCCTAATTGTTACTATAGGACCTCCTCTTTCTTAAAATTAGTTTAGCAATGAATTTTGTTTTTCTTTTATATACTTACAAATTTTATTACTAATTTTTAAAATGGATAGAGCCCCATTATTTAACACAAATGTTTTACTATGACCATTCTGAATGTTTTGATAAACAATTTCATCAGTTGTAGTAAAATATATAGAGAAACTAATTTAATATATGCGTTATAATTATAATTTAATGATTCATCAAAATAAAGTTAAATGTTGTAAGGTATCTTCATTTAAATTTTGTTGTTCTTTTGTTACTCATTTTTTCTGCTTTTATTTTTAGCATGTTATCTACCATATATTTATAATAAACTTAAAATATAAATTATGTCAATCACTTGAGAGATATATGTAAATGTTGATACTTTATTTATGTTATGTGTGATTTGACCAATAGTATCTCAGAATATTGACATGTCAATTGTCTTTCAATTGCTTAAATGGAAAGAGGGGAGTTCCTTTTACCTTGATGTTGGAAACATAGCTTAAAAAGAATGTTTTTTGGACTTCAACCCTTCCACTTAGTTGAATTTGAAAAAGGAAATATGAGAAAAGATTATTTTTGCAGATGTTTTACATAAGAAATGATTTTCATAATCTAGAACATATTAAATTATATCTATGCCTTTCTATCATAACTTATGAGACCAAAATTTTACTTGATTTGATTTGCCATGGCCTGAACTGATTTGAGACTGACCTGTATTTGGTGACAAGAACATATAAATATTTATAGAAAAATTGGAATCAGGTGTGCCATGATATCTGACGGTGATATACAAGATAGAATTAAAAGCATAAATGAGTTAATATTGGTAGGAGTTTTCTTTAAGGAAGAAATCTAAGTTTGCAGTCAAAAATGTCATCATTGATGCTTTTTCTCATATCCTCAATATCCCTAATTTGACCAAGGGAAAGCTTAGCCTTTCCAGTGGATCATACTTATCTGGGTCCTTGATATTACTATCCTGTTATCAAAGATATATAGTTATTTGATTCTTTATCTAACTTAAACTTATTGAATTAAATTAAGTTGATATATACATATATTTACAGATATGAATCATAGAGATATGATTCATATATAATTTTTGACATTTTCATACAAATATGAAATGCACTTTAACTAATCCTAGCTCCAATGGATATCAACTTCATTCTCCTTTATATATACCTTTTTCTAACATACATGACTGTTTCACAGAGTTGTTCAAAGAGTTAACAGACTATCTCTGTGACCATGCATTATAAACCATAAGTTAAGAAGTTAGTGGACTCACAGAGTAGACAATGAAGAAAATTACTTGTATAATCATTCAGAAACATTTAATTGATCAGGTAGTAGTAGGTTTCCATAAACACCCATCTCTTCTAAAAGTATTGTTCACAGGGCCAGTCTTGACCATAGCACAAAACAGAGGGTATTGACTTTAGCAATAATGGAAAAGGTAAAGAAGGTCAGGGTGTCTTAGACTGGCTGGATTTTCTTTTTACCTGTGTAAGATATATTTAAACTTAGAGAACTAGAGGGAGAATGTGATAGACATGTACTTCAAACCTCACTTGACTGAGATTCTGAATCTCCAGGTGGTGGCAATTTTGGAATTGTTAAAATGAAAGAAGATTATAAAAGATGTGCATTCAGAAAACATATGGGACTCTAGCTCCTTCTTCTTTGTGCATAATTTTTCTGGACCACTATGTGTTGAGAAGCTTTTCTCTTTCAAGTACTCCTTTGGAAAATGTGCTATATTAATAAGATTCTAAAGTGGCAAAGCCAACTAATTATAGATTGATACCTTTGAAACAGTGTAAAAGATAAATCTTCCTTTCATTTTATTTTCTTATCTTAGTATTTTCAACACAGTTGCCTGAAAACTCATTAGAAGTAAAAAATAACATCAATTAGGCACATTTACAATATAAGGATCACTTCCTAATGAACCTCCTAACTATTAATAAATTGAGAGATTGTTTGAGGAAAGATGTAACATATTTATTTAGATGTATTTTAACTAAAATGGAATGTGTGAATTGGAGATGCATGCCTGGCTTAACAATGGAGATAAAGTGTATAAATACTTCTGCTCTGTACAATTGTCAGGACATAAAATAAAATAAAAGCAAAAAACATACAGATCAGAAGAGCAACACTTTGTGTCCAACATTTTAATATGTTGTCAAAACTTATTAATTTCACATTGAAATGCATGTTAATATATGAGAGAATTGTATTTTTCTTATTGTTGGTTAGATTTGAGGCTTTTCCAATTAAAATGTTTTAGCAATGTCCAATGTCTGCTTGGCTCTTTCAAGCTCACATATCTTGACACTTTATGAGAATTTTACAATGCTTGAAACTGCTCTCATTATTTACCACGTTATTTGATTTCTAATTAGATGTTTTTTTATTAATAAAGTAAGGCAAATTCTTAGTTATTGTAAAGATGACTAAGAGTATCTCTAAGCACTTACTATTATTGATAACAATTTGAGTAGTATAGTATGATATCAACACATTTTTGCCGAATAGAATGTAACAATGCCATGATGTAATATCGTTAAAAACTCTAAGATTAGTTTTACTAATTATAAGTGAATATTGAGGTTTTGCAGTACAAACCTTTATAAATTGTTTCTAATTACACAAATTAATTAGACAGAACCAGGAACTATCTTGGCAATATTCCATTTCATTGTAGGAGATAGAATTGAGAAACTCCAATGCCTTGTTTCAAATAATAACAGAAAATATGTTGTATTGCAATGAATTATGAGATCTAATTCTAAAAAATTAAAGATTAATTTTTAAGACTATACTCTGTAGGGGTATTGTGTTGTCTCATGGTAAATAATTGTCCCACCTACTGGTTTAATAAAAAGAGCTGATTGGCCAAAGGCAGGCAGGAAGTGTAGGCAGGACTACCAGACTAAAAACTCTGAGAACAGAGTGCCAGACAGAGCACCAGAGAGAATTCCAGAGAGAGGCACCGGAAGAAGCAGAGGACAACTATGCTGCTCTAAGAAAAGGTACCGAGCCCCATGGCTGAACAAGAGACATGGGTTAGATAAAGGGTAGTGAGCTAGCAAGTGATATGCCTGGGCCTGACGCTGATCAGCCAAAAACCATTGAAAGCATCAGTGTGTCTCTGTGGGTCTGCGGGTCTGGGGGTCTGCGGACCTAAACTTTGAGGTTAGGCCCGAAAGTCTGGGCCAGAAACCTCTTACTACAATACTCTCATTCATACTTTAAAAATAGGCTGAGCAATATTTTATTTGGCTACTATTTTACCCAAATAGAATATATTTAAAATGTTTTATAATAATAACTCAGTATATTTTTAAAAAGCAATTGAATCTTTGCCAATTTTATGTAAATGTTTCATAACACTTCTGTTTTAATAGTAAGTGGCAAATTTTAATGTTAGTATAAAATTGCAATTTTAAGTAACATTTTTGGTTTACTTTATTGCATTGATAAGATAAATAACATTTTTGGATTGCTTTATTGTATTGATAAGATATCTTTCAATGTTTTTTCTTCAACAGTAATATATAAATATGGATTAACATTAGGATGTCTTTATATTTTTGTTATTCTGTGAATACGATATTATTTTCATAAATATTAGGAATTATACATTTTCTGAAAATACAGGCATAGATTTTTTTTTAAGTAATTTTCATCATTATAAAATAAGCTTTGGAGTACTTATCTTTCTCTCTGTATGTTGAGCATTTTCAATATCCTTATTTCTGTGATTTAGCTTTTATTAATCTTTTCAGTGCAACTCTGACATTAATCTAGATTTATAAGATTTTAAGACAATCAGGAATTAAGATTAGTGATTGATAAATGTGAAATGATGAAACTAAAAAGATTTGTGGAGAAAATAAAATGAAATTATGGAATATGTAGACAGATGGGCAGAACTGGGAGGTATACTGAGGAAAGTAAATGAAACCTACACACACATAGACACACACACACACACAGACACACACACACACACACACACATGCACACACACACATGCACACACTCCATATGTTTTATCTTATCTTATTCCTTGCTCTGATTCTAAGTGTTTAATAAGGAATATTTGTACAATTAGGAAAACAAGAAAGATAATATTTTGGAAGATTAATAAATATTTCAATGGGTATGGGATACAAAGCAGAGATAATGTGACCTAAAGGGAGAAAGAATTAGGGATGTATTAAATGGAGACCTGTATGGGGGATATAAAAGATGAGAAGACTGGATGGACAATAGGAATCTCCAAGGATGTTTCAGAAAGCTATATGAGTATAGGTGGCCAAAAAAACCAAAACAAAACAAAACAAAACAACAAAAACAAAAATACAACAACCCCGTGTCAAGAACCAGCTTAGTCCTATTGAATTCTTAGGTTAATAGCAGAATTTTTCATTTTAAATTGGTACTATGAATATGATTTTGGAGGGGCAGATTAGTTTGGGTAGGAGAATAGAGTAATATAGTCAGAATACGTTATATATAGCTGCCAAACGATTAATAAAACTGTTTATTAAAGTGAAAGTGTGAGAAAAAACTAGAGAAATAAAGACTGTTGAAAGAATATAGGTTTTAGATTGTTCAATATACTGAGTTAATACATCATTTTATGCAAATGTTTTATTTACTGCAAACTTTCTGATGAAATTATGATGCTTTCTAAACTATTATACACTCATGGCTACATACTCCTTTAATGATGTGGCTATATAAAACTATATATTTTATCTGCATATACAGTCATAAAACATTATGAGTTTGTAAACTAAAATAATAATTATAAGAAAATGTTTGTTTCTTTTTACATGTTGAGAGAGAAGCAAATTTGTTTGTAGTATGTTTAGAATATTATTCATATTTATTACTAGTCTAAAATTGTTAAGGAACATAAAATTAGTTACTTTTCATAATTTTATATATCATTGCATGCATATATGATCAAATCAGAAATATTAAAATAATTAAGTACAAATATATAATATCTATTGTATAAATTCATTCTGATTTTTCTAACTCTAAATTAAACAAGCTAGCTGTAATCAATGTGAAGTTTTAAGCCCAAACTGACAATATCCTTGAAACAACCACATCTTGAAATAATTGGTTTGACCCAGTTTTGAATATTAATTGTGTAAATCAGTATGTAAGAAAACCTTTGTATATATCATTTCTGAGGAGATATATATAATTCCACTATAGGTATCATATTTACTGTTGTTCTCTAAATTATGTTTTTTCAAGGAAAACTATTTATTATAGTTACTGAGGTTAAAGAAATTAAAAAAAATCAAGGCATTGCTCTTTCAAATTTATACTTTGTTAAGGTTTAATAGTACATTAAAACCACTTTGAAAGTCATACATGGAAAAAAAGTCTATACAATGAAGCCAGAAGTATTATACAATGCTGTGGGAGGCTGTGTTGTTTCATTTTAAATAATTGTCCCAACCACTGGTTTAATAAAAAAAGCTAATTGGCCAAAGGCAGGCAGGAAGTGTAGGCGGGGCTACCAGACTAAGAAAATCTCTAAGAACAGAATAGGAGAGGAGAATTCCAGAGAAAGGCCGGAAGAAGCAGAGGAGAACTATGCTGCCCTAAGAAAAGGTACCGAACCGCATGGCTGAACATGATGAGTCATGGGATAGATGAAGGGTAGAGAGCTAGCAAGTGATATGTCTGAGCCTTTGGCTGATTCAGCCTAAAACTATTGAAAGCCTCTGTGTCTCTGTGGGTCTCTGGGTCCTAAACCTTGAGGTTAGGCCCGAAAGTCTGGGCCAGAAACCTCATACTACACAATGCCTTAAAGAGAAATTCAGTTTTTCTGTACACAACATTCAAAATGGTTTTCAATATAATGAAATAAGAATTAATTAATTTTAAGATGTATTTTAAGCTCAGCTCATCTCCAAAAAGTCAACATATTACATGAAAAATTAAAAAAAAGATAATTAGTATAGTGTGTTATATTAAGAACAAGTTACAGTGATTTTCAAAAGAAATAATACAAGAAAAGATCAATAGAGTACTTGATCTAACAACACTGTAGTGGGGGATGGGCTGTAGAGGAGAGGAAAGGGGAAATATGCTTGGTATGCAAAAAAAAAAAAAAAAAAAAAAAAATGGAGTCACAGTCAGTCATGAGCCAGGGATTTAAATTCAGTCCACTGAAAGAACAGCAGGTGCCCTGTCCAGCTCATCCATTGTCTAACCCCTGCTTCCGTTTTTAACATTTACTCGATAGATACAGAACTTCACATACAGTTCACAGCCACAATATCAAAATGTTACTGCTTATGACTTTAGTTGCTTCCAATTTTTTTACACAAGATAATTTTGACTGGCAAGTACTTTAGCTAAGCTTAAAACTTATTTTTTTTCTTATGTGCTATAAAGCATAAGAACCTGAGGTGTCAAAGTCATCTCAAGAAACTCACAGAATCAACTAACCTAGGTTCATAAGGGGTCACAGAGACTGAATCTACAACCAAGGAGGCTGCCAATACCTGAACTAGGGCCTCTGCATAGTGTAGTCTTCTCGTAGCTTGGTCTTCTTGTGGGAACCAGGCTGTCTTTGAGTCCTCTGCTCGCTTTTGGGACTATATTCTTTATATAGTCTTGCTCAGCTTTAGTACATGGAGAGGTGCTTAGTTTTATTATAATTTGATAAGCCATATTTTATAGGTGTCAATAGGAGGCACTCCTTTTTCTAAATAGAAATAGAAAAGTAATGGATAGGGAAGAAGTGGCAGGTGGAAGTAGGGGTGAAGGACTGGGAAGAGAACAGCAAGAAGAAACAAAATATATAAACAAATTAATTATTAAAATACATACATATGTATATACATACATAAAAATAAAGAAATTAATAAATGTTAAAAAACACAGAAGAGGCTAGCATTATAGAGGAAAAGTCTTCTGGCAAGTATTATCTGAGGTTATCACACAGAAGCTGTGGTCCACAAGGGGTTAATGTTGAATTTCATGATGATACTGTGTAGGTTTCTTCTGAAAGCATAGAAGGAGTCATGGAGAATTGATGAGGCTTGGTACTGCAAATGTCATGAGAGTTACAGCCTCAGTTACAGTGAAAATTCCAGAATTGAAAATATCATGAAAAGAAGCTGAGGGTTGATAATATGTGGCAAGGTTAGAGTCCCTGAAGACAGCCCAGCTGTGGCTATTGGTTAAGGTGCTGACTCTGACACCAGAATATTGAAGATTCCATGAGTGTGTTATGAGCTCAAAATGAGAGCAGCATCTATCGCATGGAAGTGCCCTGAGCCTATCTATAAAACAAGCTGTGTGTGCTGCAGATGACAGAGTTGGAGAAGTGAAGCCGCCAGATCCTTTGGAACCCAGAGGATCATGAATGAGTCGCACGTGTCTATCATAAGCTTACTGCACTTTTAAGTCTTGATTTTTGTTTGATTTAATTTCAACCTTGCCCTGACTTTTCTTACACACACACACACACACACACACACACACACACACACCCCAAACAAGATAAAAAATATATCCAGGTAATCTGTCACTATTTAAATGCAGAGTTATTATTTATATATTTTACATTTTTCTATTCACATATTATCTTAATGTATCAACACACATGTTATAGTACATGTTAATACATATTTTAGTGGTTTATGTTAATACATATTTTAGTGGTTTATAATAGACATAAATTTGTTCAAAATGATTTTAATGTGACTATCTTGGTATGAAAATATTAAAACTCTGGGAATCTTTATGATAGTATGCAATTTAGAATTTAGAAATAAAATGTATTTATGAGGGAATAGAAGGCATGCCACACAAATTACTAACTCAATTACACTGAACAAACTATGATATTAAAGAAAAATGGCAAAATGTCTAATATCACAAACACGGACATATTAAAATACATTATTTAAATATAAAAAAGTTTGCAATGATCTTAGCTTTCTATAAGTCAAAAAACAAGTATATGTTATTTAAATTTTCATTTCTCTAGTTATGTGTCATAAACTATTTTAAAAAGTTTCTATATCACTTACTTTTGTTGTTAGTTGTTTCAGTTATTTAAGGAAAACTTTTCAAGCCTTTGTGTGTAGATTCCAAATTTTATATTATAGGAAATAGAGCTATAGAAACTATTTGCTCATTTGTTTTGTATTTTTATCCCATTGATATCAATTTGAATTCCATTTCTGACTGCTCATGTTACAGAAGATGCATAATTTCTTATTCAAATATTTTATAAGATTGAATTTATTGTTATGCATGCTAGTTTGTCTGCATTTCCATAAGTGTGCATGTCTCCAAGAACTCCAGAAGAGAGCTCTGAATTCCTTGGAGCTGGAGTTATAGGCAATTTAGGGTCCCCCAATTGTGCTGGAAAGCAACCTTCTGTCTTATAGAAAACCAGTTGTCTGTCCTGTATAATTAAATTGATGACCACCCTAACTGTCTTTATAGAAACTTCATCAGCAAATGATACAAGCAGATGCTGAGATCTACAGCTGAGCTCCCAGTCCAGCTGGAGAGAGGAGAGATTATATGAGCACAGGGGTCAAGATCATGATGAGAAAACTCACAGAAACAGCTGACCTGAGCTACTGAGAGCTCACTAACTCTAAAATGACAAATGAGGAACCTGCATGGAACCTAACTATGCTGTTTGAATGTGGATGACAGTAGGTTGGAAAGCTTGGAAAACTTGTGGGGCCTCTTGAAATGGAACCAGAGTTGATTGCTAGTGTACAAACTGGCTTTCTGGAGACCATTCCTCTCAAAGGAACACCTTGCTCTATAGAAGAATTATGTTGTTATATTGTAAATAATTGCCCTGCCTACAGGTTTAATAAAAATGATGATAGGCAAAAGGCAGACTGGAAGTGCTGGCAGGACTACCAGACTAAGAAAACAATGCTGGGAACAGGAAGGACATTGAAAAGATGCCACAGAAATGCCAGGGAAGTAAGATGGAGAGAACAACCATGCTACACTGAGATAAGGTACCAAGCTGCACTGCTAACAGGATAAGAATCATTGCTTAGTTTAAGGGTAAAGAGATAGAAAGTTATATGTGTGGGCCTTAGGCTGATCAGCAAAATTAATGTAAGTATCTGTGTGGGACTGCAGGTCTGGACCACAGGCTGGACAGGCCAGAAACTTATTACAACTTTGATCAGCCTTAATACTGGGGATGGGGGAACTACCTCTACTAGATTTGCAGGTAACATTTGCTCACCCTGGAAGTCCTCACACTCTCTGAAGAATGGATAGGAGTATAAGGTTGGGGGAAGATTGGAAAGGACTGAAAAGAGAGAAGGGAGGGGAAATACTGCTGGGTATGTGAAGGAAGGTTTTTTAATAAATAGATAGATAGATAGATAGATAGATAGATAGATAGATAGATAGATAGATAGATAAGTAGATAAGTAGATAGATAGATGAATGAATGAATGAATAAATAAATAAATAAATAAGCAAATGAATGAATGAATGAATGAATGAATAAATAGATAGATAAATGAATGAATGAATGAAAGAATGAATGAATAAATAAATAAATACATACATACATAAATAAATAAATAAAAATCATTTTTTGCTCTTGGCTGCTGAGTCATCTCTGCCATCTGGGCACACACACAAGTTTATAGTTTGACATACTGTTATTTTCTTCTAACTTACTTTAAATCTAATTCATATAAAGAAAATCAAATATCCTATCAAAGGTCAACATGTAGAAACATAAAAACTCTCACTAAATACTCCTTTAGACATACATATGTATCATGACCAAATTCCTGCTTAAAGCCAAGAGTAACACAATAAAAGAGTAATTTGTTAATTGTTATCAAGTTGAAAAGTGAATATTTAAACTTGTAATGAGCCAAAATTACACATAATTATTTTGTTGTTAAGGTTTGATTATGTTATTTATGTATTTGACATACAGACTAAACACTCTAAGGTATAAATAAAAATTAATTTGATTATTTTAGTCAATCTCTGAGACATGTACATGCCAGTCTAGTATTTTATGGAAATATACATTACATATATATTTTATGTATTAATTTATAATATATTCCTTTCTTCAATTTATAAAATATGTACATATGTCTTTTTGTTTTATTTACACTGACAAAAATTATTTAAAGTGGTGTAGTCACATTGCAAAAGTCATCTGTCTTAGAAATGTCACAAAAACAAATTTATAATATATATGTAAGTACATACATATAATTTTACATCTTTTGTTTTATTATCTGTGTGTAGAGTTCTATTACATGTTAATTCAGGAGACACATGTCATGCATGTGGCAATAGCAGTGCAAATTTGTAGTTAATGCTATCCTTTCTACCTTACTTTTTCATTCAGTTTTATGTTTTATTGAAGATATTCTTCTCATAAAATATTTTTCTTTCACTCTACTTCCAGTTCTTCCCCACCACCATTCTCTCTAGAAATACATTTTTTTCCATTTCTTATTATGAAAGAGCAAAATTCTAAGAGATAAAAATCACACAGAATAAAATAAAATGTAATTAGGTGAAATAAACCTATTATATCAAATTTGGACATGGAAACCCAAAAGGAGGAGAAGTATACCAAGAGCAGGCACAAGAGTCAGAGACCTGATGTGGGAATGCCTTTCTGTATGTTGTGAATAGCAATCTTTAAATAAAGGAGCTGTTTTGGCCCATGACACGTACCATAGAAAAAGAAGGAGGAGAAATCAGAATAGGTAGGAGGAGCAGGGCAGATTCAGAGACAGACTGGGCCAGAAGCTCAAAGGACCAAAATGTAAGGAACACAGATGAGCCATGGGTCACGTGGCAGGAAAAATTAATATGAATGGGTTGATTTAAGATGTAAGAGCAAGCTACCAATGTGTCTGAACCATAGGCCAAACAGCATGAAGTTAATATAAGTGTCTGAGTCATTTCTGGGGCCTGAGCAGTGGAGGGCTGCTAAAAGGTCTGGGGCTGCAGAGTCTTTGAGTCTGGACCTCTGGCTGCCCAGGACCAAGAAACCACATTGTAACAGATGGTATCCCTGGGTGGGCGAATATCCACTTAAAGCCTAAAAAAGTTTTTAAAAGGGTTTTAGCACAGAGACTGAGCCAAAGAAGCTTCCAAATTGTGTATCTGAAACAGGTCATTGTACAGAGAAAGCTCAGGATCCAGCCACATTCAAAATGACTCAGGTGGACTGGCAGCAGGCAGTGTAAGCTACTCAAGCCAGTTCCTAAAATCTCACAGAAAACTCAGTAACATGTTATTGGTTTAAGGTTTCTGCTTATTTTGAACAAAAAAGAAACAAAGACAGATACTTAGTAGCAGCAATTTCTTCAGTCTGCTATGTTTGCTGGCCACAAACAGACAGAACTTACTGATTTAGATTTAATTGCAAAAGCTATGCAGCTCTTTAAGAGAGTGTATTTTAAAAGCTCTTATGGTTGAAAGATGATTAAGGATTCACAATAAAACAGATTCAGATGAAAAGAAAAAACCTGTAAATGGGTTACAATGTATGTAAAAGGTACATATGCTTCAGAGAAAAATGAAAGAGGATAGAGAAAGTCTTTAAAAAGAGAAATAGAGTAATAAAAATATAATAAGCCATGTAAAGATGGAAAATAGACACAAAATCTGGATTTGGGTTGTTATTGTGTTTTCTTTTAATTTTTTAACTGTTAATGAGCTAACTGCAGGAAGACAATGGATTACAAATGCAAAGGCTACTAAGTTAAACAAAAAATATATATTTTAAAGGTATTTCATTTTGAAATTTGTGTATAAGGATTTATTACTTTGGAAGAGTTCTTGTTTTGTTTCCACAGAAGATGATTGCCTGGATTGTTTCCAGGCAAATATGGTTTCATCAACCAAGACCCCCTGAAAAAAAACCTCTTTTAGAGATGGCCATATCAGCTTCATGGCTGCAGACTATGATCCAGTCTCAAGAACCCATGAGACTTTCAACACCCCTTAATCAGCAGAAAGTAGTAATGGAAAACTATGACCAAATTCCAAAATATTGTTTATAAATGTTTGTTTCATTATAAATGGTTAATGGTCATAATTAATCTCTTTGTAAGAAGAAAAGGGGGATATTGTATATAAATATTTTTTAAAAAAACTTAGATTATAAATTTACTTATATCAAGAAATCAGCTGTTAATCACAAAATGTTTTACATTGGCATGGATTTTGGTTTATTGATACAAATTTGAGGTCAATTATCTTATGCTGTACGTATTCTTCTATTCTTGTTTAAGATATGATGTTTATGTAACTGATTTAAAATTGTAATGTATAATTAAGAAATGCATGTTAGTTAGATTTTTAGGTATACAAAGATATAATTCAGTTAGATAGGTAATCTTCAAACATTTCTAAGACCTACAGAATATGGCATGTTTTAAGAACTTAGACATTTCTAGACAGTGAGACAGGTCTGTTCCTGGTAGCACCAATTTACTTCAAAAAAAAATAGACATTGAAGAAACTCCATATAGTGATTAGTTTCTTTGTGGCAATGGTTAGCCACTGCACATGAAACTGTTCTTATATTGACTGCTTGACAGTATGCTGTTTAAACTGGACATATAGGTTCCATAAAAAGATGACCTCTGAACTTTGGCATAACAGCTGAGATGGTCATTCAGGTTCCTGCTTTGCAGAGAATACTGTCAGACATTCTTCAGGACTCGAAGAAATGTGACTGATAAGTAAAAAGAGCAGATTTCCTGCTTCACTGAAATAAAAAGAGACTCTGGGCCTATAGGCTGAAGATGGATGCCCCAACTTTATAAAGGAATTTTGGGCGTCTGTCCAGGCAGATAGGTGTCATCTCTGTCATTTCTAGATTTTAGAAGTCGCTTGTACTTTTGGTTTACTTGAGTAAATATAACTTCTGTGGTCTTTAATGTAGTTAAAGATTAGATAGTTATAGGTACAATTTTTTTAGTAATTTAAAAGATATATTGAAGGTATATATGAAACTTTAGATTCATAAGGATAAGGTTGATAAGAATATTTTCTTTAAGTTTGCTGAATACAAATAGACTAAATATTATAACTTTAATTCTTACTTGATGGCTATTTTGTTACATGTAAATTTGCTATGTTAAAATTGAAACCTTCCCTTTTGATTAGACAGAAAGGGAAAAGTGAATAGCAATCTTTAAATAAGGGAGCTGTTTTGACCCATGACAGGCACCATAAAAAAAAGTAAGAGGAGAAATCAGAAGGAGTAGGAGGAGCAGGGTGGAGTCAGAGACAGAGCCAGAGCCAGAAGCCCAAAGCAACATGTATGGAGCACAGGCGAGCCATGGGCCATGTGGCAGACAGATTAATGTGAGTGGGTTGAGTTAAGATGTATGAGCTAGCTAGCAATGTGCCTAAGCCATAGGCCAAACAGCATGAACTTAATATAAGTGTCTGAGTCATTTCTGTGGGACTGAGCAGCTGTGGGCAGCTAAGGGGTCTGGTGCAGCAGGTCTCTGAGTCTGGGCCTCTGGCCGCACGGGACCAAGAAACCACATTGTAACAGAGACCCACTTGTTCTCACAGTCAGGAGTCTGTAAAAGTACCAAGCTCATAAATATAATAAATATGCAAAAGACTTGATGCTTACCTACATAGGCCCCGTGATTGATGCTTCAGTCTCTATGAGCTAATATGCCCAGATTAGTTGATTTAGAGGGTCTTGTTCTCCTTGTTTATACTAACACTTCTAGCTTTTAAAAGCTTTTCACCTCCTTCTATGTAGGATTTCCTGAGTTCTAAGGGAGGACTATGATAGAGATCTTATATTTTGACTCTCTCTCTCATCCTCTCTCTTTCTCATGCCTAGCACTGAGTTTCTGCATCTCAAATTTACTGCTGTAAGAAGCCTCTATAATGTTGGCTAGATATTTCCCTGTTCTATGAGTATATTAGAATATCATTTTTAAGCATTTATTTTCTTTTATACTAGTGGTGTTTTTACATAAGACTCTTGCCTATCTAGTATCTTGTACTTATGAACCTAAGTTGTGTTTGGCACGGGTTCCTTCTCATGGAATGGGCCTTCAGTGAGACCAGATATTTGTTAGTACATTATACAAGTCCTCTGCCACCATTGCCCTCTCATATTTTGCATTTGGCCAAATTATAGGACAAAGGTATTGTGAATAGGTTAATGATCATAAAAGAGGTTTCTCTTTCAGCACCTTCCCACACCAAAGAGATTAGAACATAGTGGTGAAGGCTCTATGTAGGTACCACTTGGACTTCTCAATCTTCTATGCTTTGTGTGGGTGTCTGCTGTCAGACAAAAAACATTTGTCTTAACACCAGCTTAGGCTGTTTGGGAATTCCATGGGACCCATTGCCTAATAACTCAATTGTGTGTAAATCAATTCTGACAAGTACAAGTTTTTCTGAAAACTAGAAATGAGTAGTTGAGAGTCTGTCTATCCCATTTCTAGCTGTTCCCATAGGATCAACTTAATATATCTCAGGAAGCTTTCACTATACTGTTTCCACAAACCCCCAAATGACTCCCAACTCTAGCCATCTCTCCAGACTCTTTTCCTTATCTTCCTCTACCCACCCCATCCTGCTCTTGGAAAATTACTCTTCCTCTATTTGACCTCACAATGTGATCTATGCATCCCCATAGAACCCACTTCTTTACTAAATTCAGTTTATGGATTGTTGCTTGCTTATCATTTACTTAATGAGTAATATCAACATATTAATCTTTGTGAATCTGGATTACCTCACTAGGAATATTTTCCCATTCCATCAATTTGTCTGGAAATTTTAGGAAATAATTTTTCTAAGTTGCTGAATAATACTCCATTGTGTAAATGTGCTACAATTTCTTTAACCATTTGGCTGAAAACATATGGATTGTTTTAAGTTACTAAGTATCATCAGTAAAGTGAAATTGAACTGTGGTATAGGCATCAGATTTCCATTGAAGATGCTGTTACTCTGTGAGCCATCTTCTCTGCTTTGCTAATATAAGAAGACCTGCTTAAAAGCACAAAATACATTTTATATTACTATTTTGTTTAGCTTAAGATACTAAGAAATATTCACTGGGTTAAGGAAGAAAATGCTTTTAAAAAACACCAGACACATCCTTGTGAAAATGTGTGTGCTTTAAAGTATTACCCTAATGTGACAGTTAAATTTTACAAGAAGTTATAATCTTCAACTTTGTATAATATTGTGTTATTGGTAGCTAGCAATAATATTGGGGTATGCTTTGTTATTGTCTTAATTAATTTATACATCAACTTGCATAATGCTTAATTAATTTTGATTTCATTCACTTAGATAACAGCTAGGCATTACATAAAAAATAAAATTATCATTAAATCACAGTTAATAAAAAGGGTGATTGTTTATACCTATATAGCTGTGCTTAGGGTTCAACTGCTTTCCATCTTGTATGCTATAGTTTGCCATTTTTTCTTATTTTTTTGTATTTACCTTGAAATTTTCATTGGCTAATTTTTCAAGAATACCCTCAAATTCTTCTGTTAATCCCCTTTACCTTTTTATTTTTTGATGATAGTTACCTTGCAAATAGAGTGCTCAGTTAACCCTCTTCTACCTTTTAAAAATCAGGGTGCCAATTTCTTCTGAACAGAATGGTACCTTATTGTCAGAACATTCTCACCTATATTGCTAGGTAGTGATTGCTTCTCATTTCTCTCGAGTGTCTATAGTTTTTAGTTATCTCATGATGTATGATCATGTAATATGAGAGATACTTTATTTTAAAAGATTTATCATGTTGAATTTTATACATATTTCTTGAATTAGTATTGTTAGACTTTAAACCAAATTAAGACATTATATCAGTCATTATTTTAAATATGTCAAGGTATCATTTTTAATGTTTTGTGATTTTTCAATTGCTATGTAACTTGTGAGAACATATATTTATAATTTTAGTGGTGTTAAAATTTTAAAAATATTAAAATTTTTTGACAGAATATTTTGACTCAAAAGAACAATTATAGCAATGTATAGTTAATAATATGTTTATTTAAAATACACTATCATTTACTTATTAAAAATAGAGAACACAAGCTTGAATGAGTAACTAAGTCAATAAACGACACAATCATATGTGAGTGTGCACGTGTAGCTATATTATATTAAAATGTATTTTAAAATGTAAATTATACTTAGCACAAATTCCTTAGAAACTATTTCTCCATAGAATTGACAAAATGGGAATGTTGGATTTATAATTACTATCCAATTTTGTATTTTTTTAATTTATTCATAATATTTAGTATTTAGAGCCTTAAAACACACTTCTTAAAGGAGCATAGTCATATAGCTGAACATATTACATAATAAAGCTTAAAATTCTCAAGGTTAATCTAAATTATCTTTATAGTTGCCTGATATATCTATACTGCAATAGTCATTATCAGTATTAATAAATAAGTGCTCATAATTTTTAGGTTTCTGCTGTTTATACATGCTGTGTGTTATTGACACTTGTAGTAAAAATGCTACAGCAAACTAAACTCTTTCTCTGTGACTTGTATTCATTCACAGTTATGAAAGACAATAAACAAAACTATATCTCATCCATTTTTCAATTGAGTTCATCTCACTACCTGCTTCTTCTTTAGAGCATTTGTTATCTTTATGAAGATTCAAGTTTAGAAATGTTAGCTATAATAAAACAATCTCTTCCAAGAGAAATTTGCCCCTATAATAGTACACAAATAGTTTATATTCTGGCTTGTTTTCTAAAGATGTAAAATTTTTAAAAGACATGCTAAAAAACGTAGAGTATCACCAAGTGGGCCATAAGAGAACTATGACAAGAAATAGTATTCATCTCAAGATATTTTAAGAAATATTATTTGTTTTTCTTTATCTGAAGGATTTTTATTCAGTTTAAAGAGATCAATACATCATAATTTATTTGTATGTCCCAGGTATGCACAAAAAAAATCATGGTAACTGACCATTTGGAAGAATAGATTATTCACCTCCTAGCAGACAAAATGAAAGGCAAAACAATGTATTTTAATATGAAACCTAATCTTCTAAATCATACATATAACATCCTTAATCCCATAATCCCTACTCCCTATAGTCTGAAAACACACAAAGAATGATGTGATTAGTCTGGGGCAAGTATTTAACAAATAATATTTCTCATTATAGCTTAACAATGGTCAAAGCTTTCAAGAATCACTTTTACTAACATATGTAAATGTATTCCTGGGACATGCATTCATTCATATGTCAACAAGCATATTTAACATGAAAGTGCTACATATATATTTTTATTTTGTTTATATAGTTTAATAATATATGTCAAACATTATTCAATCTTCAGAAGATTTTTTTACTGCTTTGATTTCACCTATGTAAAATAAATGAGATAATCCTATCAATATCTTTTTTCACCTTTTTATAATGTTATCAAAATAAGGAAATAAGAATAGAAGTTATATACTAATTATGTGAATATTAGGAAATAATTTAACTTAAAAATTTCCACTTTTGAGAAGCAACTAGTGTATATTTAAGGACAAAAAAAAATGTCTCAGAGTCACACTGAAGGTGCATAAACTGAACATGCTGAGCAGCTCACATCCTTCAGTAGGTCTAGCTCTGTCTCACATCCATCAGTAAGTCTAGCTCTGTGATCTGATATTCTTTTCTGGCTTCATCAAAGACACACTGGTGGAACACACAAACACACAAAAAAATAAAATAAAAGTACACACACACATAAACACACTCACATGCACAAACACACATAAGCACACATAAACACACACACACACACAAAGAGAAAGTGAGAGACAGGGAGAGAGGGAGAAGTAAACCTTCACTTAATAATACTAATTTTCTGTTAAAATCATTGTACCCCAAGATTTTTACATTTACACTATGTTATTGAATATAAGTAAATTGAATTAATTAATATCTTAATTAGCATACACATTAGTCGGCTTTCTTAATGCTTAGTAATACGTCCTCCCCTTTAATATCTCTGTTTTATTTTAACTTCCAGTATTTGCCAAACCAGTCTACTTCTTCATATCATTTGTATCCTACAATTCTCTGTGTCTCATAAGGAGGTTCCTCTCTCTGACCTCCCAAACTATCATTTCCTTTAAAAACTATACATACATTTACTGTTCTATTTCTCTGTTTAATTTTTGTGTTTGTAGGAAAGTACAGCACAAGGGTGGAGGGCACAGGACTGTCAATTATGGGACTTTGGGTTGAATGTAGATGTCCAGGGTGATCATCAAGCACCTTTAAAATTTAGGCTCTCTTTCTCCAGTTCTTGTGTTTTGATCTTGACAACTGCATGGGCTAAAACTTAAAGTAGCATGTTAGAAAATAGAATGAGTATTCTTTCCAAGTCTTAAAACTTAAATGGAACGTTTTCAGAAGTTCCCGACAGAGTATAATAATGCTGGGAGCTTGTCACATGCACACCTTATTACATTAATATGTTCTATCTCTATTATAATTGTTCCAGACATTTTATTCAAAGGTATTTGATTTATTGTTTACTACAGTTGGAGATGCTCAGATGATTTTTATCTTTCATTCTTGTAGCAAAATGCATAATTTATTCAACAACTGGCAACAATCCCATATGCCTGAAATGAATACTGCTTAATCATATACTGTAAACTTTAGTATGAATTGGTAAATGTCTTGATATTTTAATCAATGGATAATTGAATACTTATCTATATGAAATTTTTCATTGGTAAGATTAAAATCTTTTGATACATAGAAAGATACATGTAGCTAAAGAATATAGTACTGAATTAAATTAAACTGTTGTACATAGGAAATAAATATTTCATTGCCTCTCTCATATGTAGAAACAAAGATAATTTGATATTAATGAAGAAGGGATATTACAAGAACAAGAAATAATTTTGTGGTATAAATAAATGTTGCCAAAACAATTATTGAGAGGATCCAATACGTTTTCAGAAAATATAGGCAAGATAAAAAGTTTGTACAGGGAAAAAAAGAAAGAACACAATTGGAGTCTTATGCAAGGTCCAGCAAAATAGTTTTAGTCAACACATAAATCTAATTAAACTTAAAGATTTATAACTATAGAACTATAATTTTATAATGTATATAGAGTTAAAACATATATTAAGAGGATATATGGAAAATTATAAGATATCACAGATATGTTTTGATTAATATGTTAATCAAAATATTTATAATGTAAGCTTGATTATATTTCATTTTAGATAGTTTATCTCTACTATACTATAATATCATTTACCATTAATATATAATAATGAAATAAGATATTTTGAAATACATTTAGAAGGATGGCCACATGAAATAGAAGTAAAATTTCAGAGTTTTAAATAAAATAATTTATTTAGTGAGATCTGTGTAAAGTAAAACAACAAAGGGTCCATTATAATGTTATGTATACTAACACATAAAAGGTGAAATTAGAAGCTGAAGGGAGATCTGAGTGAGTTCTCTATTTTCAAAATACATGGCTTGTAAGATACCAAAAAGAAATTTCCTACGAAATTGATAAATGCAAAGAGCAGCTCTTCAGCTTTCATCATGGCATTACAAAAGTCTGAGTTGCTTTAAGCTTGAAACATCTAATGTGAAAAGTGCATAAAACTTCAGAATATTTCTCTAACTATGAATGCTTCCATGTTTTAAGAAAACAACTGCTTTGTACATGCCAATTGGGAGCTCCTGATTTAACGAAATTTTCAACCAGAGACAGTGATTCGCCAAATCCTCTGATCTCAAGATGCACAAGCATAACAGTGTGCCAAAATTTTTCTCTAATCTAAACCCAAGTGTACATTTACTTTGAAGAAGGCAATAATAAATTCAGATGACATAATCCATAGGGTGAGAATAAAAGACCCACATCTGTTACAAGACTTGTATGTAGCTACCCAGGCAATTACACAGATTCAGCATTTGAGAATTGAGTTTTATAATCTTATGACAAATTTAAAAAGAACTGAGCAGTTAGGCCTATGTAACTTCATCCGTGTCCCTGTTAAATCTGTGCCCTGAATCCCACATAACTGGTTATTCTCCAAATGTCATGTGTGCCTCAAGCAGCATCCAGCTATCAAGGCTCTGCTTGCCTAGAAGCTAATTGGTGGAACCATTTTCCATTAAATATTCATAACAGGGACTATTTTTAAAGGTAATTTTAAAACTTCTCCACTTTTCATTTTAAGCTTCCATACTACTGTTGAAATTTTATGTGATATCTCTACTTACAGACAACCCCAAAAGTTACTGAAAGTTATGAACTTTCCTTAAGGGAAAAAAGGTGATTACAGAGTTCACACACTGTCATTCCACATGTCATTTCTTAAATTCACTGAAATTAGGTATGAGCCAACAGTTACAAAAACGCACAATATAGGAAATCATTCATTGTCCTAAAGTTTGATAATACTCCCAAAAAATATGCATATTTTTTTGCCTACTCATAAACAAAATAGTAAAATGTCACTCACAAAAACTAATTGTAATCTTGTTCATTTAATGTAATATTTTAAGTAATTATATCATCTTATACCTTTAAACTATTTTTCCATAAACAAACATACATTTGAGGAGTTCTTGTACTTGCTATGAATTGTTTTTTTTTGTTGTTGTTGTTAAAAATGACATGAGAAACAATATCAAATTTGACTTCACATAAAAATTCTTATTTTTAATCTAATTTTTCCTAACCATCTTCAAAATGGTTAACATCAAAATGTAGCTCTCTTAAATTTTCCTATTTTATTATAAACATTTAAATCTTAGTAAGTCCTCAATTTTAACTTTTTCAATAAATTACTGTGAAGTGAAAAATGAGAGAAATGGCACAGTAAATATTAAAATTATAAATTATCAGTTAAGTTCATAGTTTTATGACTATCTATAAAAGAAAAGCAAACAAATTTAATGTGAAAAATACTTTGGAGGCCCTAGGTGCCATTTATACTTTAGAGTTGAAAAATTAGAATTTTAAAAAAATTTATTGTATTTAAGTCTTTTAAATTTTATTTACCAACTGCAGCTTTTCTTTTCTTCCCTCCTTCCATTCATTTCTCAGCTTCCCCCATACAACCAACAGCCACTACTTAAGAAGGATAAGACCTTCATAGAGAGATAGGGAGTCAACAAAGTCGAGATGGGAGCAAGTCCCTCCCCATACATCAAGGCTGAGCAAGGTTTCCCTCTGTTAGTGAATAGGCTCCAAAAACCCAGTTCATGCACTTGGGATAAATCCTGGTCACTGCCAGAGGCTCTATAACCTGCATAAGCAATACAGCTGTCATCTACATTCAGAGGGCATGGTTTCAAGTAGGTTTCCCACCTGTTAGTCCAGAGTCAGTGAATTCCCACTACCTCAGGTCACCTATCTCTGTGGGTTTCCCCATCATGATCCTGTCCCATTTACTCACATAATTCTTCCTCCTTCTCTCTGACTGGACTGAAATCTAGGCCCAGTGCTTAGCTGTGTTTCTCTGTATCTGCTTTCATCTGTTGTTGCTGCATGAAGGTTCCGTGATGACAATTAGGTTAGTCATCTATTTTATTACAGTTGGAGGTCAGTTCAGGCAACTTCATTATAGCATAGAATCTTAGCTAGGATCATGTTTGTGGATTCCTGGGAATTTTCCTAGCACCAACTTTCTCCCTAACTGTAAACTGATTCCCTCTATCAAGATGTTTATTCAATTGTTCTCCCTTTCTGTTCCTTCCTCAACACTATGATCCTATTCCCTCACATTTCTTCCCACCTTCCATCACTGCCCCATGCTCCCTATTTACTCGGGAGATCTTATCTATTTTCCATTCCCAGGGAAACTTTCATTCCTTCTGGAGGCATGCTGCTTCCATTTTGAAATGTATGATTTAGAGGTTATGTGACGCAAAAACATCAAATGTTCTTATATTTAGGAGTTAGTCACATAACATAAACTATTTCTGCTTATATAAAAATTTATAGTAATCACCAATCTCCTTTGCCTCCTGTACTAATAATTTGAGGAATACTACTTTTTGTCTTTCTTGGTGTTCCTTTAATGAAATGCTTATACATTAATGCAGGAAACACAGCAGCCTCACGCTTTACTCTCTGGCAATTTTTTCCCTCTCATGTAGTGTTCCCTATCCCCACATCTCTATAAATGACACAGCTCAAGCTCTCTGAACTTGGCTATGTGAAGTGTAGGATGGCTTCTTGAGAAATAAGAAATTAGAAATCAAAACTCTAATTTCTGCTGTCTCCAACAGAATTTCCTAATATGTCAATAGCCTCTTGCTGGTCTCCACAGCAGATATATTATTAAGTGCATGAGAGTGCTTCCGTTCTCCACGTGTATTGGCTTTCAATAGATTTTGGGCCAGGAACATGCTATTACACTTAAAATGACCTTAAAAAGGACCTACTTGTAAAATAAGGTCAGCTTCACTTTCAAGGATAGTAGATGGATAATAGTTAATTTTAAGTCATTAAATTATCACCTTATCCTATTAGTATATAATATTCCAAGTTATATATAGTATAGCACTTGAATTTTGGTAGTTTGGGGATTTCCAACCCATTTTATAACAAAGTTATCATTGTTAATTTTCTTCTGAATAATTATTCTTAGAGCCATTTATTTAATCAACATATAATTAAAGTAGATAAATGAATAATATTCTGAACTATAATAAAAATAATTTTTGGTATTAATTTAGAAAATACCAGAATTCTTCTGCTAATAATTATGTTTTACAGAACATGCTCAGGTCATGATTATATAATTTGAAAATTTCCCATTTTACCTAAGTCATAAATAGTTCTCTTTAGAAATATCATTTAATTCTACTGATAATAATATTTTAATGAAAGGTCCCTCTTCCTTAGGAGTACAACTCTCATTTTTAAAATGAGACCGGTTATGTACAGTAGCAGAATCATAATAATTAGTTCAAAATGTTCAAAGGTATTTCATAACATATGGTTCAAGATTTTTAAAATGTATTAACCTTTGAAATTGAATAAATTGCTTTCAAGTCCCTTTCATCTTATTGGGTTGTCTCGCTCAACCTTAATATGGGGATATGTGCCTAGACTTGCTGTGAAGTGCTGTGACTTGTTTAGTTGATATTCCTGTGAGGTCTACTCTTTTATTAAGGAAAATGAAAAAAATATGAATCTGGGAAGAGAGAAGGTAGCAGGGGAGATATTGGGAGAAGAGGCAAGGAAAACTGAAATAAGGAATCCAACTCAGGTAAAAATATCAGGTGTCACAGAAACTTTAATACAGAAATATGAAAATCAGGGAATATACCATTTAAGAAACTACCTTACTTTTTAAATCATCTTAGTGTATTTCTCATACTTACAAAAGAATCCGTGTGCAAATAAAAGCACATATTAATATATGTCCATTTTTTAAACAATAATTATATAATATTTCTTAATGGACAAACTCCTTTTGTGCTTTTAAATATTCATATAACTAATCAATTCTTAGCAGAAATGATTCCATCCTAACCTCGAGCTATGACCTTATGCCTGTGGCAGTAAGGATGAATCATCAAACCAGAGATCAGAAAGCTCATTAATAGGAGAAATATTGGGGATAAAATAGGATTCAGTGGATTAATGCCCATAATTGAGGTATGACCAGAATAATTTGGATATGTCTTAAAAGGATTATTGCTTATGCCATATGATGCCCCAAAAAAGCCTAAGGTGGATAATATTATAATAAGACTGTGCACCAGCATTTCAGATCACAAGGCAGAATAAGGAATACACATGACTTCTATAGGGATAATAAATATCAGAATGTTGAGTATATAGGTTTCAGCTTTAAGTGAATAAGAAAATAATAGGAAATGCAAGAAGACATCCCCTACATAACATAACAAAATAACAATAAGTAGTTATGTTATTGACATAAAAATATAGTGACAACATAGAAATGTTTATTGACTCAGACTATATATGAATTTTGGAAACTGTATTCTATCACTTCAAATTTTCAGCTACTTGTTTCTTCATATTTTTTCACAGTATCCGAAAATGATAGTATTATTATTCTCAGACACATTTATTTTGTTGAAAATATTATCTGATTGTGATTACTTACTGGACAATCAAAACTTCATTAAGAGGCGAACTGAAAATAATTCTTATACACATGCCAAACTAAAAGAATGCCCAAGACTAAAATAATGGATATGTAAACAAGATCTATCCTTCTGTTGTGTACAAAAAAAAAAAACCCAGCTCAAAATCAAAATAGACATTCCCTCAGAGTAGAGGGTCAGAACAAAGATTTTTTTTCAAGCAAATCAAAGCAGTGAGCTTGAGTATCTCTTTAGTAGCTAACAAAGTAGCCTTCAAAACAAATTTAACCAAAAGATTTAACCAAAAGAGATGGAGAAGGAACTTTGGATATGTCAAAGAAAACCCACAAAGATGACCACTGAGTACTGAATTTTATTACCCAAATATAGGTGAAACCACATTTGCAAAAGAAACACTGTTAAAGCTTAAAGAAACCTGTACCTCACACATTAATAGTGGGATATTTGAAGGTCCTATTCTCACCAAGGGGGAGGTAATCCAGACAAAAGTATACAGAGTAATAATGAAGCTAAAAGATATAATGAATAAAATGTAACTAAAAGATATCTAGTGTACATTTCACCAAAACACAAATATATACCTATATATATTGTCTTCACAGTACCTCCAGAAACACTCTCCAAAATTGACTACATTCTTCTTTACAAATCAACCTGAAACTACAGACTCATTCAAACTGAACAATTCAAAACTGAAGAACTACTTTGTCAATGCAGAATTAAAGCTGTTGAATATTTTCTAGAAGTCAATAAAAATGAATACACAACTAACCCTTACTTGTGAAACACAATAAAAGCAGTGTTAAGAGGAAAGTTCATAGCACTGAGTACCTTTATAAATTTGCAGATATCTCATACTAGCAAGAAAACAGCATGCCTGAGACCTCTATGACAAAAAAGGGTAACAACAAGCCTAGGTAGTACATGCCAAGAAACAATCAAATTAAGAACTGAAATCAATAAAATAATCATAATAAAAATACAAGCAATCATTATAAAAGGAGCTCCTTTGCAAGAGTCAACAGAACAGGGAACCCATATCTAGTCTCACTAAAAGACAAGAGAATATCCAACTTAGCAAAATCACAAACAAAAAGCAAGACTTAACAACAAACATTTAGGAAATCTAGAGAATCTCTAAGTCATACTCCAAAAACATGTCCTCTATGAAATTGGTAAATCTGAAAGAAATGGACAACTTTTAGTTAGATGCTACTTACCAAAGTTAAATCAAAATCAGATAAGCAATAAGAATAGACATAACACAGCTACAAAAATAAAAGCAGTCATGTAAAATATTCCATCTCCCCCAAAAATAGTTTTCAGATATAAATAATAGAAATAATTTTCAGATAGAATTCTACCAGACTTCCAAAAATAGGTAATTATTTCAGAAGACTGAAACAGAAGAAACATTGCCAATCAAACTGATATCTAAAACATATGTGACACAATGAAGAATTAGAATTATATAGATCAATATTCTTCATAAAAGTTAATGAAATATAATCAATAAGAGACTCAAAAACTATATTTTAAGAACATATAAAAATCCACCATGATAAAATAAGCTATATTCCAAAGATGCAGGGATTATTCAACTTTGAAATTTGACAGTGTAATTCACCTTATAAACAAAATAAAAGAGAAAAACAGATTGTCATCTAATTAGATTGTGAAGAATTTTTGACAAAATTTAATATCCTTTTATAATAAATGTCCCAAAGTAATCAGGAAGATAAAGAAGATACATAAGCATAATGAAGCAATGTACAATTAACCAATACTTGACATCAAATTAAATATAAGGAATCTTAAAGCAATTCTACTAAATTCAGAAACAAGTCAAGGCTGGCTACTCTCTCCATATCTATTCAGTGTAGTACTTGAAGTTTTAGTTAGAGCATTAAGATGACTAAAGCTGGTCAAGTTTAATTTAAGGAAATTAGGAGCCATTGCATACACAAATGATAAAGGGATTGAGAAAGAAGACAGGGAAACTATGTCCTTCAAAGAACCATAGACAACATTAAGTATATTGGTGTCGTGCTAAACAAGCAAGGAAATAACTATGTGACAAAATCTTCAAGCAAATCCTTGAAGAGAAAAATGGAAGAAGACATAAGAAGCTGGAAAGGTTACTTATGCTTATGGATTTACAGTATTAACATAATTAAATGGTCATCTTACCAAAAGCAACCTATAGAACAATGAAAGCTCAATCAAAATATCAACACAATTCATACAGACCGTGAAAGAAAAATATTCAACTTTATAAGGAAAAAAAATCCAAATACCAAAACAGATCTGATTAATTAAAAGAATTTCTGGAGGCATCATTATCCTTGATATAAAGAATTACTACACAGCTATAGAAATAGAGTCTATTGTATTGCATAAAACCAGACAGGTAGATTAACTGAATCTAATCAAAGATAGAAACATAAAACCACACATGTATAGACATTTGATTTTTGACAGAGAAACCAAAATTTTAAAATGAAAAAAATAAAAGCAGCTTTTAAAAATTGCTGGTCTAATTATATGTTAGTATGTAAAAGAATGTGAACTGAACAGTATTTATCACCCTGTGTAAAATTCAAGTCCAAATAGACCTAAGACCTGAAAATAAATGAGATACACTGATCCAGATTTAAAAAAGATGTGTCTAGCCTAGACAAGCAGTTGACCAGCAGTCCCAAGTCCCAAAGAAACACAAAGAAGCTTGTATTAATTTTATGCTGATTGACCTATGGCTCAGATATACTGCTAGCTAGCTCATTCATCTTTCCTCAATATATTTCCATTAATCTATTTAGCCATGTGGTTTGGTAACATTTTTCAGAGTAGCATTTCAGATTCTTTGCTCTGTGTCTGCTGGTGTCTCATCTGGCATCTTGAGTGATGTCTCTCTAAGTGTCTCTGCTCTGCTCTTCCTGTTACCAGAGATTTCTTAGTCTGGTAACCCCACCCACACTTCCTGTTCGCCTTTTGAAAAAGCAGCTTTTTATTAAAATAGTAGGAGGAATAACTATTTACAATGGAACAGAACATAGTCCTACTCCAGAGAATACAGAATATATTTGAATGTATCAGCATTGGAGACAACTTCCTGAACAGAGCATCCATAGAGCAGGCTCTAAGATCAAAAAACAATAAATGGAGACTCATTAAACTTAAAAACCTCTGAAACAAAAAGGACACTGTCAATATGAGAAAATGCTAGTCTACAGAATGGAAAAAGATATTCACCTACTCCAAATCCAGCAGAAGACTAATATGCAAAATATATATTTTAAAAAAAACTCAACAAAGTGTAGATCAACAATCCAAATTATCCAATTCAAATGGAGTATAGATCCAAAAAGAAATTTCTCATCAAGGGAAACCAAAAATTTTGGGAAATTCTTCAAGGAATATTCAACATCCCCAGCCATCAAAAGAAAGCAAATAAAACTAATTTGATATTTTACCTTACACTTATCAGGATACCTAAGTTCAGAAGAAGATGAAGAAGAAGAGGAGGATGAGGAGGATGAGGAGGAGGAAGCACCTTGTGCTGGCAAGGATTTGACAAATACTCCCCATGCTTGTAGAAATGCAAACTTGAATAGCCACTTTGGAAATCATATAGTATTTCTTGGAAAACTGACAATTGATCAGCCTCAAGATCCACCTATACCACTTTTGGTTATATACTCAAAGAAAATTTCATCCTGTCCCAAGGAAAAGTGTTCAAATATGTTTATAGTTGCTTTATTTGTAATAGTCAGAAGCTCCAAATAACTTAGATGCTCTTGATCAAAAAATGGGTAAAGAAAATGTAGTACATTTACACTATGAAATGCTATTTGGCTATTAAGCAATGGCATCATGAAATTTTCAGGCAATTTGGTAGATGATGGGTGCAGAGTATGTATGGATGTAGAGGAGAAGAGAAAACTTCAGTTGGAATGTAAATAAGAAAACTGATGATAATAAAAATAAATCATTAAAAATAGAATACACAATGTAAATTTTTGAGAATTGTATGGAATAGTTTCAATTACTACTGACTTTGATAAAATCTCTAAAGCATCTATCTATTTTTATTCTTAATTTATAAATTATATTTTTGGTACTTACAGAAATGCTAGTATATTCATTTGAGTGTATGTTATTTTCATGATATTTAAATTAATGGCTCCAGGTCTGAGGTTTTAAAAGAATAAAATTCAGCATATTTAATGTGCTAACCATATAAAAACAGTCTTCAGAGTTCTATGAGTGATGCTCTATTAATATATTTTCAATATAGTAAGAGGAATAATGGAGATTCGCTGTACTATAATGCACTGTAGCAACTGTTGGAATAAAGAGGTACAATGCCCAACAGTTTCAGAGACACTTGTTTTTGCCAGTTGTTGTTCATAGGCTACTATAATGATACACACATACATACAGCATTCTAATTGAGTCCTAAGGTTTCCTAATATCCAAAGGGTTCAGATACATCTTCAAATGATTCATGTAATTTCAAAGTTATTTAAATGTTTTTATTTCTTAAGTATCAAATGGTTCTTAGGTGTTTTCAACAATATGATGTTCCTTGTAGTAACTTTCTTTTTATATGTATCTTAGGAGAACTGTAGTCACATCCCTTGCACTAATAAAGATTTTGTTCCAAATTATTAAAACAAACAAACAAACTAGTTGAGGATGAAACCTTTGCATTTTTCTTAGTAGGATTTCTATTGCTGAGACAAAACAAAATGAAAAAACAAGTTTGGTAGAAAAGTGATGTGGGAATGCCTTTCTGTATGCTGTGAATAGCAATCTTTAAATAAAGGAGCTGTTTTGGTCCATGACAGACACCATAGAAAAAGTAGGAGGGGAAATCAGAATAGGTAGGAGAAACAGGGCTGAGTCAGGAGCAGATCGAGCAAGCCGCCCAAGGAGCAACATGTAAGGAACACAGGTAAGCCACAGGCCACGTGGCAGACAGATTAATAGAAATGGGTTGAGTTAAGATGTAAGAGCTAGCTAGCAATGTGCCTGAGCCATAGACAAAACAGCATGAAGTTAATATAAGTATCTAAATATTTTTGGGGGGCCTGAGCAGAAGCAGGGGGCTAAGGGGTCTGGGGTTGCGGGTCTGTGGGTCTGGGCCTCTGGCCATCTGGGACCAAGAAACCTAACTGTAACAGAAAAGAAATTAATTGCTCTTAAACTTCAACATTGCTGTTCTTCATTGAACAAGTCAGGTCAGGAAATCAAACACTGCAGGATCCCTAATGCAGGAAATGATGCAGAAGCCATGGAGAGGTACTGCTTACTGGCTTGTTTACAGATTCAAAGATTCAGTCCATTATTATCATGACAGAGAGCATGGCAACCTTAAACAGATCTAATTCTGGAGTTGTAAATGCTACATCTTTCAGGGAACAGGAAGTCAACAGAAAGTCACACTCAGGAAACATGAGCCCACCCAAACAGTGACACACTTACTCCAACAAGGTCAAAACACCTAATAGTGCACCTCCCTAGGATGACCATTTTCTTTCAAATTACCACAGCTGTCTTTCATAAATTTTACATACAGTAATTTTGATAATTTATGTATGTACAGTTATATATTTATGTACACATATGAAAACACTTCCCTCTGGAAGAGAGCATACACATAAACCCAAATTTAGGCATATTCAGAAAGTGTGAGTTGCAAAAGCATTACATTGTTGTTCATATTTTAGCCCTTATCTGTTACAAAGTAGTAGTTTCTTGGTCCCGGGTGGCCATAGGCCCAGACACACAGACCTACAGCCCCGGACCTCTTAGCTGCCCGCTGCTGATCAGGCCCCAAAAATTACTCAGACACTTATATTAACTTCATGCTGTTTGGTCTATAGCACAGGCACATTGCTAGCTTGCTCTTACATCTTAAATCAACCCATTTCTATGCCATGTGGCCCATGGCTTACCTGTGTTCCTGACATGTTGCTTCTTGGGGCTTCTGGCTCCTTCTGTCTGACTCTGCCCTGCTCCTCCTACCTATTCTGATTCCTCCTACTACTTTTTCTATGGTGCCTGTCATGGGACAAAACAGCTCCTTTATTTAAAGATTGCTATACACAGCATACAGAAAGGCATTCCCACATCACTTATCTATCATCTATCTATCTATCTATCTATCTATCTATCTATCTATCTATCTATCTCTCTCTCTCTCTCTCTCTCTCTCTATCTATCTCTCTATCCATCCATCTATCTATCTATCTATCTATCTATCTATCTATCTATCTATCTATTTTTCATCTATCTACATATCATCTATCTTTTTCTCTACCATCTATCTATTATCTATCCATCTATCTCTATGACTTATCTGTATCTATGATATATCTATCTGATTCTCTGTGAAAGTATGTGTATAAATACATGGATATTTCTGTAGTATTAGCTAACATATAATAATTTCCCTGTATTCCAGAAGCCTTTGATTATTTGTATGATTTTTTTCAGAGTCATAAGATTTTAGTTAATAATGCTGGGACGGCAAACTTGAAAATATATTCCAAAAGTTCATATTGGCATTTAGTTTGATAGTTGAGATTTTTAAAAAGTGAATATTATAAAAATATAAATTGAGAATAATAAGATTTGTGAGTCAAGGGACATCAACCAAACATGGCATAATACCAGGCAAAAATCATCATATCAAGGCTAAAGAAGGTGGTCTAGTAACAAGAAAGTAGTTCTCTAAGCAGCCAAAAGTGACAAGGCTCACCCCTGTTTTACTCCCACTATTTTTAGTTCCAAAAGGATCCTAACTTTAAAAAACAAAATATATATAGAGAGAATCTAGATCAGACCTTTAAGGCTCCTTCTCTTGAAGCCCTCTCATTCCCAGTCACAGTACCCTTGACCCCTCTTGTTCTTGAAATCCTTCCTCCCTTTCCTTGGTAGGACTCCCCCAACTCTCCTTAATGTCTGGCTTTGGAACTCTACATCTGTTTCCTTCGGTTCCTGGATGAAGTCTCCATGATTTTTGATAATGTTTCTGCTAGGCTCTCATCCCAGAACAATCTGCAGGCAGGATAACCTGTAGCTAAAATGTTTTCTGGCTGGGTTGAATCCCTTTGTATTTATGCCCAAGAGTGGTATAGCTAGGTCTTGAAGTAAATCAATTCTCAATTTTCTGAGAAAATTCCATACTTATTTACAAAGCAGTTGTAATAATTTACAGTCCCACTAGCAGGGAAGAAATCTTTTCTTGCTCTACAACTTGCCACTATGAGCTGTCACTTGTATTTTTGTCTTTAGCCATTCTGACTTGTAGAAGATGCAATATCATTTTTTTATTTGCATTTCTCTAATGGTTAAGTATGTTGAATGTTTATTTAAGTGTTTCTCAGACATTTTGTTTTTCTCTGTTAAGGATTCACTTTTTAGAACTGTCCTATATTTTTAAATATATCTAGTTTGTTGGTGCCTAGTTTTCTGAGTTCTTTATATATTTTGGATATTAGATTTCTATCAGATGTATTTGTAAAAATAATTTCCTATTCTATTGGCTGATTTTCATGCTATTGGTGATGACCTTTGCCATTTAGAAGCATTTTAGTTATGATGTCCCATTTAGGTCTGTGTGCTATTGGTGGTCTGTTCTTGAATTTATTTCCTGTGCCAATACATACAAGGTTATTTCCAGTTTCTCTTCTATTTGGTTCACTGTACCTGATTTTTATTGAGATCTTAAGTCCTTTTAGACTTGACTTTAGTGCAGGATGATAGATAGTATAAATGTTTGCATTCTTCTACATCCCAAGATAGAGTTAATCAGCGCCATTGTATTCAAGAAGCTTTCAGGTATGTGGTTTTATACCTGGGTTTTTTATTTAATTCCATTGATCACCCTGTCTGTTTTTATGCTAATATCATGCAGTTTCTGTCACTATATTTGTGTAGCAGAGGTTTAAGTCAGAGATAACTATAACATCAGAATTTCTTTCATTTTATAAAATAGTATTTGCTGTCTATCCTATGTTTTATTTTCATATAAATATGAGTATTTGTATTAGGGATGTCTTTGCTATGAAAAGAAACCATGTTCATGGGAACTCTTATAAATAAAATTATTTATTTGGGTGGTTTAAATATAGTTTCAGAAATTCTGTTCATGGTCATCATAGTGGAGAGTATGGTGGCAGGCAGGCAGATATGGTTCTGGAGAAGTAAGTAGCTGAGATTCTTACATATTGAAGACAACAGGAAGTAAACTGACACACTGGACTATATTCTAAGCATAGAATACCATGAAAGCCCACTTTCGAAGTGACACCCTTTCTCCTGCAAGGCCATACCCACTTCAATAAGCTATACCTCCTAATAATCACATTTCCTCCAAGCTTATGGAGTCCAATTACATTCAACTACCACATTCTACTCTCTGGATTTCCATAAGCTTTTCACAACACAGTAATGCAAAATGCATTTAGCCCAACTTCAAACACCCCCATAGACTATTTCAGACTCAACAATATTTAAAATTACAAAGTTCAAATTATCTTCTAATAACAATGCAATCCATTAACTGTAATTTACTATAAAATATAAACCAGAAGGCAGATCACATATTTCCAAAATATAATGGAACAGAATATATAGTACTATTTCAAAACATATAAAAGACAGTATAGTAAGAAATAGTGGACCAAAAGGAAGACTGAAAACCTGGGCTCACTACAAATTCTGCATCTCCTTGTCAGATCTTCAACTCCATTCAGATTTGTTGATTGCAACATATTTCTTTCTCCTGGGCTTGTTTCAATACCTGCTAGCAGCTAACTTTGGCCGGTATCCCATGGCTTTGACATCTCTAACATCTTGAAATTTGGGGCCTATATAGCAATACAGGATGTAACTTCAGTTTTATACAATGTTCTCTAGACTTCCATACATGGACATGCTTGACACATGCCTGGCCTCGGTGGATTTTATTTAGATGTGTGGAAAACTTCCAAAATCCACTTTCTTCTAGCTTTAACTCCAGAAACCCCACATGGCCAATGTTGCCTAGTTTTGCTGCTTGCTGTAGCTGAAGCACAGCCTCATTGTTCAATTATATCTTCATCAGCTTTCTGGTTTTTTTTTTTTTTTTTTAACTACCTAACTTGTCTGTCCTGTAATTTGCTTTTTAGATAGTTCTGGCATTAAACTAAGAGAGCTGCTGGTCTCTGCCTTCTATGTACTGGGATTAGTGATCTGGACCACCATTCCTGGCTCTAATTTTTTAAAATCTCTTTTCAGAAGTTGGATATTTAGGTTTGTGGGATTGTGTTCTGAAGTCACCAGTCCTTTAATTCCATTTCTTAATCTGTTTATCTTTTTGGACACATTATTTTGTTCCACTCTGCTTCCTGGTACTCATAAAAGTTTATATTTTATAATTTACTCTGCATAGCTCATTCCTTTTCATTATACATCTTTATTATAGGTACTACTATTAACCAAATTACAGAGTTGTGTGTTGAGTTTTTTTAGGCTGTTTTGAGATTTCCTCTACCAATAGAATTAATTATAAACTTCACTTTAGCTTCAGGCAGACATCAGACAAGGGGGAAAGGGAGCTGCTTTCTTTATCAAAATATCAAAAGACCAATCTCTGTGTCACACTCTTCTCTTCTAAACACTCTTTATTCTTATTTTTTATTAAATCACATTCAACTACTGCCATCCATGCTCATGCTTTTATAAACCCAAACTCCCAAAGCCCATATTACACCAGACAAAACCATAATCAGTCTTATTGCAACAATATCCTGATCCGTGGTATCAACTTTATTCTTATTAGAGCTTTTATTCCTATGGAAAGACATCATGACATTGGTAACTCTTAAAAATGAAAATATTTAATTGGAGTGGCATGTTTTAGAAGTTCTGTTCATTATTGTTATGACAGCATACAAGCAGACTTTGTGCTGGACAAGTAGCAGAGAATCTTGTACGTTAGAGGTAGCAGTAAATAGAGAGATACAGGACTTCTCCTGAGCATAAGAAACTTTAAAGCACACCCCACAGTGACACTTCCTCCAAAAAGGCTATGCCCATTTTGACGAGCCACACCTTATAAAAATCTCCACTCCCTATGAGCATATGGAAGCCAACTATATTCAAACTACTACAGTATTCTTCTTTCAAGGTTGGAAAATAATTTTGGGAATTCAGGGGGATTTAACTGAATTTGTAGATTGCTTTCAATAAGATGTCCAATTTTGCTATGATAATCCTACTGATCCATCACTATGGAAGGTCTTTCCACCTTTTGTTATGTTTTTAATTTTCTTCATAAAAAATTGATTTTTATTATTTAAATAGTTTGCTTGCTTATTTAGAGTTATATGAAAGACATTTTGTATTTTTCTGGCTATTGAAAAAGGTGTTGGTTTCATGATTTCTTCCTAAGTACTTTTTTCATTTGTGTATAAAACAGCACTGATTTTTCTTGAGTTAATTTTATATGCAGTCATTTTGCTTAAGAAGTTTATCAGTTATGATAGCTCCCGGTAAAATTTTTAATTTCATTATATATACATACATATATAATATATATATGTATGTATCATGTTATCTGTAAATAGGTATACTTTGACTTTTTCCTTTCTAATTTATTTTGCCTTGATATTCTTTTGATGTCTAGCTAGTACTGTCTGTGCTATATTGAATATATTTGGGGAGCATGAGCAACCTTGCCTTTTTTCTGATTTTAGTGGTATTGCTTTAAATTTCCCTCTATTTAATTTGATATTGACTATAGGCTTTCTGTAAAGTACCTTTATGACATTGAGGTATGTCTACTTTATCACTGATTTCTCCAAGAAACTTGTTGACTACATTAATGACAAAAACAAGAAAATCATTAATTAATCATTAATTATGTTAATGATGGGGATCAAAAAATTGCTGGTTTGGTGAGTTATTTGGAAGGACTACTTCATTAGGAAAATCAAGCTCTAGAAAAATCAATAGTATCAAAACTCCAGGAATGGAAGCCATTAGTATCCAAAATCCTAGGATGGGAGCCAGTAGCATCCAAAATCCAAGAATGGGTGGACCGTATTGCAATACTGGAAAGGGGTAGCGATGCATCTTATGCTCAGAACAGTTCAGGTCAATCCCCAATGGGATATTATGGTATTGGAGATATTCTACCTAAGGTGCTAAACATGGCAGGGAATCCCCCTTCACCACCACCATTGTTCCCGACTACTGTTTAGAAAAAGAAAGCATCTGAGGGATCATCAGAATATATAGAGTATAGCTATGAGCCAGTACAAATGAGAGATATCAAGGATTTTAAAGAGGCAATATCAATGCCTGGTATACACTCTACTTATGTAAAGCTGCTTCTAAATTCATGGTCAGCAAAAAACCGGATTTCACCAATTGATTGGATGCAGCTAATGGCTACTGCCTTGAACCAAAGTCAGATTTTGCAATGGAGAAGCTGGTTTAGAGAGGAGGCCAGGACGTTAGAACAATAAGGAAAAATTAGGGGTTTCTTTGCTTCTCAGGACCAAATCCTTGGTAAAGGCATGTTTGTTTATGTGAAGTCTCAAACTACTTATGACAAATATACTTTATTACTATGCTGTACTACTGCACTGAATGCTTGGGAAAGATTTTGGACCCAGGTCAAAAAAATTGAGCATTATACTAAGGTCAAACAAGGCTTAAAAGAGCCTTATACCAACTCTCTACAGAGGCTTACCATGGCTATACATAGAGCAATATCAGATCCAAAGTTAGGAAGCAATTAATACTTTCTCTGGCCTTTGATCATGCTAATCTGGAATGTAGAAGAATGCTTATGCCTTTAAAGAATGGGTTCAATATGCAATCAATGCTGAATCTCTCTATTGCAATGAGGAAAATTGGGTAGGCCAGGCAGTTGCTAATACTAGGGTGAGGAACCAAGGCATCACTTGTTTCAACTGTGGTAAACAAGGCCATATAAGATGGAAATAATGCCTGATCTAGGTTTAATTAGAACAGAATGAAATTACCTTCTGGATTATGCAGGTGTGGCAAGGGATGGCATTGGACCAATGAATGTAGATCTACCAGGGACAAAGAAGTCAACCCTTTACCATCGGGAAATGCCATCAGACTCCAAATTTGAGGAAGGTGAGATCATATCCAGTTACAATAGAAGACCTGCATTCTCAGAATGAGCAGGGCATCTAATACCTGATCTAGAAGATCATACAGTATTAGATAATAGAATAAATTCAAAAGAGAAATCAGAAGTTCCAATAAGAATTACAAAATGAATATTTTGGGAGACTTCAATAAATGAACAAAGACCAAAATTGAAAATAAGGGTAGATAATATTTTTATCCCGGGTTTAGTCGATACAGGGGCTGATGTTTCAATCATAAACCCACAAACAGGGCATCCAAGATGGCATTTACAGGCAATGGATATCCAATTTCTGGGTATTGGAATAATATCTCAGGTGAAACAGAGTGTGAGATGACTCAAATGCATAAGACCAGAGGTCAGAACAAAGAGTTGAAGCCATATATGGATGACATAGCAGTGAATCTGTGGTGCATAGCAGTGAATTGTGAACTTTTACTGCAATGGAACACCCTTATTAAAATCCCTCCCAGTTCTGTTATCAAGCAGAGACTAAATTATGTTTTCAAAAGTGATGCTTTAAGGTGCTATGAAGAAAATTCACCAGCCATTCAGGTTGTACAAAAGAATTGCCCAATAACCACAGAACCTAAAGGACACTCACAGCAATGCCTTTGAAATGGTTAACAAAAAAGCCTATTTGGGTTCAACACTGGGCTTTGACAAGAGAAAAACTTCAGGCTTTGGAACACTTGGTACAAGAGCAGTTACAGGCTCAGCATATTGAAGAATCAACCAATCCATGGAATTCCCCTGTTTTTGTTGTCAAGAAAAAAATCTGTAAAATGGAAGATGTTGACAGATTTAAGAGCATTAATAAAGTGATTCAACTTATGGGCTCTTTACAATCTGGTATTCCTCTGCCTTCTCTGTTACCTAAGGACTGGCCTATTATGATTATTGATTTGAAGGATTGTTTTTTCTAATACCTTTACAGGAACAGGACAAAGAGAAATTTGCTTTCACAGTGCCTACTCTTAATAATTCAGGACCATTTAAGAGGTACCAATGGAGAGTCCTTCCCCAAGGAATGTTGAATAGTCCCACCTTATGCTCATATTTTGTACAAGGACCACTAGAAATACTGCACAAGAGCTTCCCACAATCTATCATTTACCATTATATGGATGATATTTTGTTGGCAGAACCAAACCCAAGGACATTAGAAACATTGTTTGAAGAACTAAAGAAAATATTGTCTGATTGGGGACTACAAATTACTCCAGAAAAAGACAGAGGGGAGATTCTATCAATTATTTAGGATATAAAAGAGGCTTACAATAAATTAGGCCACAAAAGGTAAAATTGAATAGAGATAAATTGAAGACTCAATGATTTTCAAAAGTTACTAGGAGATATTGATCATATATGGCCCATTATTGGTATAAAAAACTATGAGCTAATTTTTAGTTCAAAACTTTGGATGGTGAAAAGGATTTTAATAGTCCAAGGGAATTATCTGATGAGGCCAAGAAAGAATTAGAGTTGGTGGAAAAGAAACTTCAAGAAGCACAAGTAGATCGTCATAGGACTCCATATTGTCTCAGGAATCCAATCCTCCAAAGGTGCTGACCTTGCTTTTAAAGGTCTAAGTATTTTTCTACATTGTGCATTGGCATTCTCAAAAGCCAGTGATTCAATGATTATTTGCCTGGCTTCTGAGTCCAGCACCATTCTGTTTATTCCTGTGGTTAATCTGTGCAAAAAATCTGTAAAAGTTTCTTTGGGAATTTAAATAACTTTTGTAAAAGTTTCACTTTTTTCCCCTATTTCTTCAATCTGGTCCCAAGCATTTAAAGCTGCCATGGGACCTAAATCCAGAAGATGGTCAGAAGATTGTATAATGACTGCCTTTCAATATCAGCATAATCTCCCTCTCCAAGGAGTTGGTCTTGAGAGAATTCTATGCCTCTGACCCTGTTTCTTTGTTCTATTGTTTTAGCCTCCTCCCTCCACCATGACTTGAATTGCATGAGAGTCCCTGCCTCAAGAATGACTGTAACCATATCCAACCAATCTTTAGGGGTGACCTGGTTACAGCATGACCAGGAGTTCAGCATTTGCTTAACAAATGGTGAATGCATCCCATATGATACAATTGCTTCCTTTACTCTCTGTAATTCTAATATTTTTACTGGATCCCAGCTACCTTCTCTTTCATCTTTATCATCCTTCATTTTTTTAAAGGTTATTGGGTATATTAATGTTGACTGTTTTTGTCTAATTTTAGATGACCTTGCTGAATTTGGTTCTTCATATTCCTCTGTTTGAACTTGAGCATCTTTTTTTCTCTCTCAACAGGCTTTTTAAAGACCTTTTTCTTTGGATTTACATTAGTCAACTTTTGCTGTGATTCCAAACAATATATATTCATAGTAAATAGTATGATAAACATTATGATTTTCCTTCTACCTTATCTATGTTTTCCTTCACTGGTTTTAATATCAAACCATCTAATGAGAGGTTACAATAAGAACAATCACCCTCCATTGCTTTAAACAAATTCCCTCTATTTTTTTTAATTGATTTACTTACCTGTTATTGTCCGTTGATGATTTTGAAGTAGGGCAGCTACCTAGTGTGATATCAACCCAAAGAGGGGTCCAAAAATGAAGAAGAAACAGCCCACCATGAGAAGAGGCCACTCCCTGAAAAACTTAGACGAGAATGATACAGAAACACATGTGGCCGGTCTTCCTAAAGCTGGAGACTAACCACGATCAGAAAGCCTAGCTGCTAGTAATTACTCCTCCAGCCAAGTGCTGTTCTGGCTTGCAAGTGTGTTTTTGTTTTTTGGGTAGGGATGAGAGAAATTCGTGCCTTAAAGTTGTAAGCCAATTGTCACATGAATAAATGAGACTAACTGATAGATCACTAAAGAAGTTGGAGATACTAGTGGGAATAAACACTGCAGTCAAATCTTACCCAGCTGTCTTCCAGCTTCCTCAACCTTGCTTTTCTTGGAATGGCTTCCCTCTGTGTTTCAATCCTGTCTTAAGTGCCCTTTCATAAATTAAGGCGTGGCTCCACCACTGCTGCTTGGGAGCCTGGAATTCCTTCTATAATCTAAAGTGACCTCAACTCAGTTGGGATTAAGGGTATAGGTCACCACTCCCAGGATACTCCTTGTGCTGGGATTAGTGGTTTGAGTCACCACTCTCTGATTCTACCAGACTGTGTTTAGAGCTCTGGAACTTCTGGAGCTTTTATTAACTCCTCATAGACTGTGGGTAGATTCCCTCTGATGTCTCCAAAACTTCTCAAACTTTTATTGAATCCCCACACCTACTCTTCTTGCTTCTATTTTAATTCTTAGTTCTTGAACATTTTCATTAAACTCTGTTTTTTTTTTTTTTCTTACTTTTCTTGGCATTGTTAAAGGATTTATCCATTTCCCTCAATTTGTTTGTATTTATCTATTTCCTAAAGTGACTCTTATTTGTTCTCTTTAAGGACCTCTACCATCTCCGTAATGTTTGTTTTAAGGTCTTTTATGTATTTTAGCTGTTTTGTAATATGTCAGTCTTATTTTAGTGTTGTAGTTGGGTTCTGGTAGTACCATCCTCCCCTTTATGCTGGTGATTGTGTTAATTTTTTTAAATAATTTTTTTGTCTTTATTTTATGTACATTGTATCAAGGTATCAGATCTCCTGAGTGGAAATTATAGACAGTTTTGAGCTGCCATGTGAGTGCTGGAAATTTAACCCTAGTCATTTGGAAAAGTAGCCAGTGCTCCTAAATTCTGAACCATAACTCCAGCTCCATTGATTATGTTATATACTGGAATTTAGATCTTTGAGTATGGCATTATTATAGGTCTAGATGTTGTTTTTTGAGTTTTCTTTCTTGGATAAACAAAGTTGAAATCTGATATATATATATATCTGATATATATATATATATATATATATGGCATACAGCTTTAAAATTATAATTTTCTATGTACTTATAGTCCATTAATGTACCCATTATTGATCTATAAACTTTTTAAACTTTAAAAGATTGCTGAAGAGTCACAGAAGGAGACACTAGATAAAAACACAGGACAAGAAAATTTATATAATTATTCACAAATAGAATATGTGTGTGTGTGAATCTCCACATATATCTCTAAATTAAAGCATGTGATATATGTTTAATTTGATGCAAGCAGAATAGTTCAAGTTAAAGTGGAAAAGAAGATTCCAACATACTAAGCTGGAGCAATATAAAAGTGGTGGTGATCTCGGAATGGTCCCAGACACATTTTTTCCTGGGATGTGGGTTCCTCTGCAATAGTCTCAAAATAATTTGAGCTGACTGAAATGACCAAAAGAACACAAAGAAAATTTTGTGTTATAGATAATATTGTAAAAGGCATAGATTCCTCTTTGAACTAATTGCTCAATTTGAGTAAAGACTTTGAACATATCATTCTTAAAAAAAAACTATAATACCTGTAGAGGAATGGATTGCCATTCACAACATGCCATGCAAAATTGCTACTCATCAGTCTGATTCTTCACTACAAAATATGGTGAAATATTTTAGATTTCCTTAGTATGATTATAAATTTATAGGCCCAGAAAGTATTTATTTATAACCCGATGAATTCAAAGCTAAAACGTACTAAATTTCTACTTAATTTCTGTGAAAAATTCCAAGGATAAGAACATCACTTAACAGGTAAAGGAATAATTCATCTTCAAAATGAAGTGACATTAGCATATATATAATACCTGATTGTATTACATATTCTTATATCTTCTTACAAAGTATATTTTAATAGAATAGTCTATCATTTCAATAACAGAAATTGTCTTATAAAAATATATGTACCATATTTTTTAACAAATCTCTTTATTCATAGCTATATAACTAATGACTAAATAAATATAGTAGCTGAGGCCTCAAAAATGCAGTGACTAGTTCTAGTGATGAAAATTCATGACAAACAACATAATTCCTCTCAGTGAAAATATGTAAAGCATCGAGAAATAGGTTTTTTCATATCTAAGCAAGATACAAAATAAAGTATTGCTAGTATCAGAAACAAAGCTAATTAACTGTTTGAATATTTTAACTAAGGTTAATGAAAGAAAAGACAATATGTTAAGAGAACAAGCCATGTATGTAACAGAAGTTTCTGGCTCAGCCTAGTTATATAGTGCAGAAGTGCCTGCTTCTGCTTAGCCTCCCAGAAGTGCCTCAGATACTTACATTAATTACATGCTGTTCAGCTAGGGAGTCAAGCTTATTGCTAAATATCTTCTGCATCTTAATCTCTTTCTATTACTCTATCTTGACATGTGGTCCCTGGTTTGTATATTTCTTTACATCTTGCTTCTTGGGTGGCTGGATTATACCTTTCAGTGAAGCAGGAAATTTGAAAAGCTGTTCTTCCCATCCTGCCATAGTTTGTCAGTCACTTCTCCTTGTGCCATGAAGGATGTTTGGCAGTTTTCTCTGCAAATAACAACCTAAAAAACTATCTTGGCTTGTTCTGCCAAAGTTCAGAGGTTACTTTTTTTATGGATCATGCATGTCTGATTTACACCGTATACTTGTCAAGCAGTTGAGGAAAGAAATGTTTCTTTTCCAATGGTTAACTTTTGCCACAAAAAAGTAAATTCTAAATGGTGTTTCTTCAATGACCATCATACTCTTGAAATAGATTTGCAATGTAGGACAAGACCTGTTTCATTGTTCAGAAAGTCTAAGTTCTTAATATATTTTAGATGTCATTTTCTCTACGTTGTTGTAGTGTTTGAAGATTACTTATATAATTGAAATACATCTTTGTATAACTAAAAATATTAACTAACATTACTGTAAGTATGGTTATCAATATGCATTTCTTAATTACACATATCAATTTTAAATGAGTTACATAAGCATAATATCTTAATCAACAGTAGAAATATCCATACAGTATAACAAAATTGACCTTAAATTTGTTTCAATAAACCAAAACCATTATTAATGTAAAATATTTTGAGATTAACTGTCCTTCTTTGGATTAAAGTAGATTCAATAATCATTTTGAATAATTTCCACATTATATCCCCCTTTTTTCATTAGAAGGAGATTGACTATCACCACTGACTATTTATAATGAAAAACATTTATAGACAGTAGTTTAGAATTTGGGACATATCTTTCCCTTACTAGTTTTTTTTTTTCTGATTGATTGAGGTACACTCTCAATCTTATGGGGGTCCTGAGGCTAGATTATCTCAGTTGGCAGCCTTAAAGCTGATATGTTCATCTCTTCCCATCAGGATTTTGTTTGAGAGGATCTTCTTTTGGCTTGGAACCAATTTGCTGGAACCATCTTTGCTGGAAACAAAAGCACAACCACTTTTAAAAAGCAACATATCCTTAGATCCAAATTTCAAAATCAAAATGTTTCTAAATATATATATGTTTGTTTAAGTTAGCAGTCTTTACTGCCAAATATATTTCAGCTGTTAACTTCATTAGCAGTTAAAAATAAAAGAAATCACAATAATAAACATAATACATATTCTGTGTATTTTCTATCTTTATGTGGCTTCTTATATTTTATTACTTTATTATTTATATAAGTGTTATATTCATATTATTCAAGATAGCAGCTTTGAAGTAAACTCTATGTAATACCACTTACCAATATAACTATCTTTATTGCATAAAGTCTTATATTTATATTCAGAACTTTCTTGGACAAAAGGGGAAGATGAAACAGGGTCAGACACTTTTCCGACAGATCTATGTGTGGCTTTAAGATCTTAAGGACCCCTGTATGGAACAAGACCTGAGCCCTTTGAAGAATGGTTGCACAATGCCTACACATCTTGTTTGCTACCGGAGTTCTTGGAGGGAGGATTGTTACTTCCACATGGGACATTTTAACCCTCCAGAAATTGCTCTACGTTTCAATCTTGTATTTGTGTGGGTTTTATATATAGGTCTTAACAAATATTAATTCCTTATATAATCAATTGCCAGTGAATAATTCCTACATTACAAGTGTGATGTTGCACATCATTAATTCCAGCACTCAGGAGGCACAGGCAGGAGGATCTCTGAGTTTGAGGCCAGCCTGGTCCATAAAGTGAGTTTGAGGACAACAATCAGGACTTTACAGGGAACCCCTGTCTTTAAAAAAAAGATTGAGGAGGGACAGATGAGAGAGACAGAGACAGAGACAGAGACAGAATGTAATAACAGTACTATAGACTCAAATGTTTTTTTAGATTTTTGAGAAAGTAACAAAAAATTAGAAATTCAGAAAATTTTCAGTGTGGGTAGATATTTCTAGAATCCTTGCAAAACCTGCCTATTTAATTGATTCTTTATTTAGTTATGGAGATGTTGGCTTTATACTTATTTTCTAACCAGTGTAGATGTTCTGTGCACATTTTAAGTTACAAAACCAGTGATTTGTAAAAGAATCACATTGTGAGAAAATGAACATGTCCTACTGCCTTCATGCTTTGTGGAAAGCTCTAATACTTCAGCTTCCATGAGGTGTTCTATGTTGGTTGACCTTTTTAAATTGCATTCTGTTGTCATCCATGCTCCTGAAAGTAACCCTTCATCTACTCTCTACTATTATTGCCATTAATTTATTATCATGTAAGATACTCTTATAAAATTAATTGGTTCACTAAGATGAACATTGGTAAATTGGTACCTTGCTCTTTGTGGCTTTCCTGGGTAAGTTGATATTTATTCACACCTCTCCTGAAAAATACAAGAGTCACTTGCTTCCAAACATGGACAAAGAAATACAAGCCAAGTTTGAGAGGAGGTGCATGGGCCCTGTTATGACCATGATTAAATGCATCTGGCATTCAGAATGCACATGGCTTTCTGTGATCAAAAGCAGAGTGTTAGTATTTGAGTATGGAAGACACACTATAGCTCTAAACATTTTAAATATCTCCTCCCCAGTTGCCAGAGCTACTTGTGGAGGTAATAGAAATTTTGAAGCCATAATATACTAAAACTACAGAAGTAAGTCACTGGGAAAATTTCCTTGCCTGTTCTGTCACAGTCAATATCCTGTCCTACATATTGCAACCATCTATCTTTTATTGTGTGCTCTCATTTACTTTGTGCTCTTCTCAGATGCATGGATAAAGCCCTCATTATATAAATATAAGTAAACAAAAAACACAATGAAAAGAAAAATTAAATGACAAGAAACTAAGGCATTACTTTTTTCAAAAAATAAAAAAAAGAATGTCTAAATTCTTATGAAGATTCATATTCATACAGAAAATGATTGTGTAAATTATTATAACAGAAAACTGTTTATTCTAAATAAACATAATTTAAGAACACATTTTACAGTATCCCACAGTGATATACTCAGATATACAAATCACTTGGGACAGAAAGTAGTCTCTCTAAAGCTTCCACAAAATTCTGGAAAAATTAACAAAGGTTTTTTTTTTAATATTAAATATCTTAGATATATGATCCTGAAAAAATATATTATTAATTGCTGCCTCTTCCAGACTTATACATGTGAAAATACTGAATTTCCATTCAGATAATTAGAGAATATGAATGTTTATTTCTATAAAAAAGTATACAATACTTTAAGTAACAAGCTTTGAATGATCATAGAAATGCCCTTTGCAGCCTGGGGGATAGCCTCAAGCAGCTTGGGGCTCAAAGAGAAATCCAGAGTTGACATGTACTGGAATTTTCTATCTGAAAGGGATAGGCAAAAAGATTCACATATTCTCTTAATGTATCGTATATATATTCTTTATTCTTCTTACATTTGTATTTCTTACTATATAGAAAATATGTATATTCTTTTTCCTATAGCTTATATACCAAAACAAAGATTTTTCAGTCAATATAAAAATTACAATGTGTTAACATTCTACTACTTATGTGAATGCTTATGACATTTTCATCTCTTTTGCATTATTAGACATTTTCCATATTATAGGTGAAAAACAAATTATATAAAGAAACCACATACATTCCTACCCACACAAGAAATTTGTTATATAATAGTCATGTATGAAAGCAAGACATTTTAAGCAGTCATGTCTTTTACTGGCAAGTTGCAAATTTTCAGTTACAAAGAAAGGACCAATTAATTTATTACTTAATTTGAAACGTAATATTATGAGCAATCCTAAAGGAATCACAAACCTAAAAGTTTATACATGTATAAAGAATCAATGTGCTCTAGTTTAAATCTTTAGGGTATATGAGGTTTAGGCAAAAACTTGTTCAAGAAAATAATCATCACCTTTGGTCATCAAACAATACTAACTACAAGGAGCAGGAAAATAAGCAGTACCTTCCCATGGCCTCTACTGAGTGCTAATCAAGGTAGTAGATCCAATAACTTAAAAGTAGTTCTTGACACTTCAAAAAATATTCTTATATTCCTTATGCTCTGCTCAGATGCATGGATCAAGCCCTCCTAATATGAACAAAAGTAAACAAAAAGCCCAATGAAGCAACAAAAGTCTAGTTATAAAATCTACCTATATTTGTAAAATATATTTCTTTATCTTCCTGTGAATAAAGAATCATAATGATGAATAATGAATGAGTGTAACTGTTGAGGTATTTTTAGAGGTCTTATAAATTCATGTAGACTATATTATATAGAAACATTTTTTTTTTCAATTTGTAAAGAACAACTGTCGCACATATCAATGAGACTCACGGATAGATCTCTGAGGAAGTTGGAGACACTAGAGGGAATAAACACCACAGTCAGATCTTACCCAGCTGTCTTACAGCTTCCTAAACTTTGATTCCCATGGAATGGATCTCTCTGTGTTTGATCCCTAAGTATTCTTTCCGTAATTAAGGTGTGGCCCCACCACACCTGCTTGGAATTCCTTCTATAATCTGAAGTGACCTTGACTCAGTTGGGATTAAGGGTGTATGTAGGTCACCACTCCCAGGATACTCCCTGTGCTGGGATTAAAGGTTTGAATCATCACTCTGATTTTCCTAGACTGACTATGGTTAGAGCTCTGGGACTTCCAGAGCTTTTACTAACCCCCCACATAGACTGTGGGTAGATTCCCTCTGATATCTCCAAAACTTCTGAAACTTTATTAAATCCCTACAATTTCAGACATTTGAATTTTTTGGTTGAAAATTCCATTTTTAGCTCTAAACTCCATTTTTGAAATTGAATTGTTTGATCTTTGGACCCTAGTTTTTTTGTTTTCTTTTGTTTTGTTTTTACGTTTTCTATGTATATTATAGATACGTGCTGTGTAACATTTGGAGTTGGAGAAAGCTCTTTTCGCATTTTGTAGGTTGTCATTTTGTGCTGTTGACCTTGTTCTTTGCCTTTCAGAAGCTCCCTAGTTTCAGAAGTTCCCATTTATTAATTGTTGTGTGTGTCTGTGATACTGGTGTTACAATACAAATTGGTCATCTGTGCCAATGCATTCAAGGGCATTTTCCTTTTTTTTTTTTCTATTAGCTTGAATGTTATTGGGTTTATGTTGAGGTCATGACCAACTTGGTTTTCAGTTTTGTGCAGAGTGAGAGATGAGGATGTTTTTTCATTCTCCTACATACTACAAAAAAGTTATGCCAACACCATTTGTTGAAGACACTATCTTTTTTACATTGTATATTTTTGGCCTCTTTGTCAAAAATCAGGTGTTCATAGATGTGTAGATTAATGCCAGGTTGTTGATTTGATTTCATTAATGCACAGATTCATCTTTATACCAGTACCAAGCTGTTTATTATTAATAATAATAATTAATAATAATTATAATTATTATTTCTGTAGCTCTGTGGTACAGCTTGAAGTCAAGGATGTTGATGCCTCCTGAAGTTTTGTTACTTAACAGGTATTTTTTGACAATCCTGGGTTTCTTGTTATTCCATGTGAATTTGAGTATTGTTCTTTTAAGTTTTGTAAAGAATTGTGTTGTAATTTTGATGGGGATTTCATTTAGTCTATAGATTGCTTTTGGTAATAAATGAAACTAGAGCATATCATTCTGGGTGAGTTAACACAGACCCAGAAAGTAGATTTTAGAAACAAATAATCAGGCTACACCCAGTAGATATGTAACAAAAGAGTTAGAGAGACATTGATAGATCCCCCTGGGAAGCAAATAGACGTTTTTCTATGGAAACTACAATTATATGAGGGAAAGGGGAGTAAGAAAAGAAAAAGAGGATGGGATGCAGCGATCCATAACTAAATGCCAGGGTGAACTACTGGTCCAGCTGAAGGTAGGGAGAAGAAATGGAGAGTGAAGGGATCTGAATCATAGTGGGGCAACCCATGGCTTGTGCTGTTGGCAGCTTGCCGACTCTAAAATAACAACTGATGGATCTTTATGGAATAGATCTGAATGCCTCTGAATGTAGATGACAGTTGAAAGACATGGTCAGTTTCTGGAACTTCTTGCAATTAGACTATAGTCTATCCTGTGTCCATGAATTGGATCAGAGAAGCTTATGGCTATTGGGAAAACACCCTTCTCAGTGTTGATACTTGTGTAAGGGACAAGACCCTACCTCAAATGGATATGCCAGAACCTATTGATTTGCCTTGGGATTCCTTACCCTCTCTGAAGAGTGAAAAGGGCACTAAGGAGGGAAGTGAGAGGCTGGGGGAAGACTGGAAGTAAGAGCAGGTGAAAGAAAGAGCAGCAGGATTATGTAAAAAAAACTTTAAAAAATTAAAAAGTAATACAAACACACACATACATACACACACACACACACACACACTTATATGTATATGTAGGTTTGTTTGATCTAGTAGGTTTAATCTGGTGTCTTTTCAAAAGAAAAAAAATTAAAGACAACACAATGACATATATATTCTAGACTCTGTATTTTCAATCTTTACATTTATTATATTATTTATATTATTTTATTTCCTTTTCAAGGATGATATTATTTTACTTTTAAACTATTTTTATATGCCTTTTCTATTCTTTCTCCCAAGCTTCCAAACTCCCAAGCCTATGTATTTTTATTATTTCACTGTAACCTATTTGGAGGTTTTCTTCCATCTGAATTTGTCTTTGCTGCATACCTGTCTATAATCCTTTTATGTTTGCATTAGTAAAAACTCCAGACCTTCCACTGTGCGTGGTACTTTTGTAACTTAGGCCTGAACAGTGGCTGGGAGAAGCATCCCTGTATTTTGTCCTATGTGAGAGACTGTTGGACCCTATCATGCTTCTTAGCTCATGGAGGTGGGCAGGCAGTTGCATTTCTCATGCAGCTATAGAGAGATGCATCTCTGTGCTGCACCTAGCAAGAGATTATAAGACAAGAAAGCTGAGTTTGTCATTGTTTCTGTGTTTTGACCTTGAATAAGTGGAGCAAAAGGGAGATGAAGGGACATGGATATCTCGATAGAGGAAGCCAATGTGGGGTTGGAAAAGGACTGGGTACTAGGGAAATGTCCAGGAACTCACTGGATGTCTCTGGCCAAGTCTCCAAACAATGGTAGAGGAGGTGCCTAAATGAGATTTTCCCTACAATCAAATGAGTAAACACCCAAGGTGCCATGCAAAACCTACATCCAAAGGGGAATAGACATGGAGGTGGAGATTCATGGCTGAGCACTGGGCAGATCTGGTCCAGCTGAGAGCAAAAAAGAAGAGTCTGTATGAGCAGGAGGATAAGGATTATGAGGAACGTTTCCAAAATGATGGCTGGCTGGAGCTCTGGGGAGCTCACTGAATTAGATATTGCAACTGCAGATCCATCAGGATGGGGAGTTGGGCCCTCCATGGGTGGGCAGCTTTTGACTGCCATGAGTGTGTGGAGCCATGAGAGATAGTATCAGACTGTGTTCCTGTTCGTGGGCTGGCACCTTGGAGCCCATTCCCTATAGAGGAACACCACGCCCAGCATTTACTTTGTGATGAGTGAATTTGAAGTGCCTGGAGTGGATGGGCCATTCTGGGATGGCTCACCTTGGGACTTCTAGCACTTTGGGGGAGGGGATGGGAGGATGGGGAGGAGCCAGGCTGAGGGCTGGCTGAAAGGGATTGGGAGGGGAGGTGGGAGGGGGATACATTGATGGAGATGACATTATTTTTTATCAAAATAAAGTTAAATTTAAAAAATGTTTTCTCTGTTTTTATGGAGAAATTTTGAGCAAACACTTGAGTGCCAGTTGTAAGCATAGTTTTTCTGATTTTCTGTAACAGCTTGACAAATAAAATATATGCAGCTTAATATTATATAATGCTTGATTAATAGCTCAGGCTTATTTTTAACTAGATCTTACATTTTACGTTAACTCATACTCCTTATTTATTCTATGTGATGTGGCAGTACCTTTATTAACATGGCACATTAATTTCCAGTATCCTCTTCTTTTGGTTGGTGACTGAAGATTCCATCATTATCCTAGCCTGTTTATTTTGCCTAACTTTATTCTGTTCAGTTACTGACAAATTAGCTTCTTTATTAAATCAATCACAGTGCCATATATTGACATAGTGTAGAGGGATATTCCACAGCATGTTTCTACACATAGAGAGACATAGACACACACACACATAAACACAAACACCCATACACACACACGTCTTTTTAAAATTAAAAATATATACTTTGCATGAAGCAAACTGGTATTTTTGTAATAACCACATAGAGATTATTTTCAATGAACATAGATAAAAGGCAAAAATAAATGAGATATATTATTAAAAACCTAGTAAATTCTTTTCTAAATTTTTGTCACAACACAAGTTTTTATTAAACAAAAAGATGTATATAAGTTGAATACTTACTCTAAAAAATTTTCAAGATAAACATAAGGAAGGACATAATGGAAGTTAGAATTAGAGAAAGTAAACAAAAAAGCAATATTAGTAATAATGATACAAACAATAGCATCATTTAGTTATTACAATATATAATCAAATATCAAATCATTTTAAACAGACAGACAGATACACATATATGTATCACAATACATGAAAACAAAAGCTAACTTTATTAGGATCTTTTAATGATATATGTCATTTTGATGTGGATTATCACTTGGAAACTTAGTGGAGTACTAGAGACATAGACTGGCAGATAAGTGCACTGGTTCTTACAAAGTTTAAAAATTTGATTTCTCACACATATGCCAGGATGAAAATATTCTGTAACTCCTTTTCTAGTTTTTCTAGTGGATTAAAACACTGTTGTCTGAACTCCAAGGGCACCAGGAACTCACCTGGTAAACGAACATAACAGTAGGTGTCTTCTTTATTTTATGTAAGAAAAAAAAATATGTATTTTATATACCAACCACAGAGCCCCGACTCATCTCTCGTGCTCCTCTCTCAGCATTTCCCTGACACATCCAAATTTTGTCCTCCAAAAGTAAGCCTTCTAAGGAGTCAGAAAAGCCTGATAAATTTAGTTGAAGAAGGATCAAACCCCTTCCCCATGCACCAAGTTCCAGCAAGGTATCCCATCATAAATAATGAACTCCATAAAACCAGCTCATGTACCAGGGATAAATACTGATCCCACTACCATATGCACCTAAAACAATTCAAGCTATCCAGTAGTCTCCCTTATGCAGAAGGTCCTAAGCAGTCTTCACAGCTGTTTTTCAAAAGTTCATGAATTCCCATGAACTTGATTTAGTTGTCTCTGTAGATTCCCCATGATAATCTTAATGTTCTCATATTCATATAATCCTTATTCACTTTCTTTGATGGAATCCAGGAGTGTGGCCTGGTGAGTGGCTATGGATCTCTGAACCTACTTCCATAATTTACTAGATGAAGCTTCTATGATGACAGAGTATTCACAAACCTGGATACCACAGTGGTCCAGTTCAGGCTCTCCATCCACTATTGTTAGTAGTCTATGTTAGAGTCAATTGTGTGAATTCCTTGGACTTTCCCAGCACCAATATTCCCCCTAATGTGGGGATTCAATAAAAGCTTCAGAAGTTTTGGAGATATCAGAGAAAATCTACCCACAGTCTATGGGGGGATTTAATAAAGCTCCAGAAGCTCTAACCACAGTCAGTCTAGGATAATCAGAGAGTGGTGATTCACACCTTTAATCACAGCACAGGGAGTATCCTGGTAATGGTGACCTATGTTCTTAATCCCAATTGAATAGAGGTTATTTTGGATTATAGAAGGAATTCCAGACTCCCAAGTAGGCAGTGGTGGGGCCATGCCTTAATTTACCAAAAGGGTATTTAAGATAGGGATAGAAAGATGAGGAGCAAAAAATTTGGAGCATAGACTTCAAAAGTCTGGCCCTCTAAGAAGGGAAATTATTTGTCTCATTATTAAATATTATATTGTAATATTTGTTACAACAGAAAAAGTCGTGGTTGTAGGTAGTTATGCTTATTAGAGCCATTGACATGTCAAGCAGAAGTGTAGGGAGATGATGGCTTAAAAATCCAATGACTGAAAATGATGAATGCATTTTGGAAAGTTAGATGATGTATTGAATTGTCATCTATAACCCAGCTCTGATTTGCTAACTCTTACCTATGTTATCATGATATCATCATCTAAAGTGATGGCTTAGGAAGCTCTCTTACTGGATTTGAAAATGACGTCAGGATTATAGAAGAAATAGGTATTATATTAGCAAGATTAGACTAATCTTATTTTCAATGACCTTGACAAGCTTTGATGAAAAAAAAGTTTATAAAATTTAATAGAGAAAATAAAAGTCTTTGTGCTCTTAAAGCAAACAATAAAACAAAAAGAAAGCATACACAAAAAGATATAAGATAAAATATGCCTGAAATTGATTTTATAAATATCACCCAATAGATAGCTTTAATTTGAAAAAATAACATCTGGTAGTCATATTTAAAAGACAATAGTTTATCCTTCTTTAAAATTATTTACTGGATATGTAAATATTATACAACACAATTTATAAATAATACTTTAGAGAAGTAATACTTGTTATTAAGGAATCACTCATATTGAGAAAATATCATAAAAATAAAAATTCTAAGAGAGAATTAAAAGTCACATGAACTAAATTTATATATAATCTCATTTGTTATGGTGATAAAATAAAGTTTTAGCAGGCAACACATCTATAAGCATAAAATAATATAAAGTTTGTTTCAAAAAATAATAATAGAAAATATTTATGAATCCATCTTTGAGTTTATTTATAAATATAGAAATAGATTTAATTCTGTGAATGTAAATTATATTAAAATTTTTATTTAAATAAATGTGATTAAATAAATTCCTAATTAATCTATGTGAGGATGTTTGATAATTGAAAAATAATTACAGCAATAATAAGCTTGGGTGATGTTTAAAAGAAAGTTTCTACAGAGTATTAAGACATTTACATATTTGAGAGTCACAGACAATTTAAGAAAAAACACACCACACCTGCCAATCTGCAATTATAAAAGTTGAATGAGTAAAAATGTCAATCTCTGGAACTAGAATTTCATTGTTTATGAAAGGTTATAGAGAGATGACTATAGGTAATAATGATTACATCTTTACTGACTCCCAATCTCTCTGTCTTTCAGCCAATTTCTCTGTCTCTCGGTTTGTGTGTGTGTGTGTGTGTGTGTGTGTGTGTGTGTGTGTGTGTGTGTGTATGAATGGGATTGGATGATATGTGTATAACAATTTTAATAAATAGTTTTTTTAAGAGTGGCTTGCTAACAAATTGATTTAAAATTTTTATTGAATTATATACATTTCCAAATGATTTCCTTTATAAATACATATATATATATGTAAGATACAAAAAATAATATTATTGCTAGAATTATTTAAATGATTTAAAAATTACTGATGTGAAATTTTATAGAAGTAAAATTAAAATGCAGAATTATTCTTGCAAGTATTTAATTTTATAAAATATCCCAAGTGGGATGATGAGGAAGTGTGGAATAAAGAAAAATATCAGAGAGAATTGGATAAAGTTTAAGATGGGCAGAGATATATACTATAAATATAATATTTTTATGTATATACACATATAAATATTGCATGTGTGTATTAGAGTCAACCTATAATGGAAGAATGATAACCTCATAAATAACAGGCTAACAAACAAAAAGTCATAGTAAAAAAATGTTCTACTCAATTGGCAGATGTTGATTGGTGGCTCCCTAAACCTCAAAGCTTCACAAAGTACTGCCTTGTCTTTGGCTACTCTATAGAATTTGAAGCTGAAGATACTTATAATGATACCAAACTCATAAAAACTGGAGGAATAATAAAGCTTTGCCATTATTGGTAAAAATTCAAAGTACTAAAACTAGTCTTTATTGGAAGAGAATGTTAATATTTGTATTCAGCTCTTCTGAGAAACTGTGAATAATAGCTAGGCAGGACATGTCCACTGTTGTAATAATGGCATGAAATCTCATGGACATAACTAATTATTAGTGATTTTATTTGTCTTAAACTACACTCTACAAGATAAAACTCATACATGGTAGTTTTCTGTTATCAGAATCAAAATTTTTTGACATAATTAATAAAAATAAACCATACTAGAGAAACTTTTACTATCATTCAGCCTAATGTACATTGTATTAAAGTGACTTACATTATCCCCATATATTATTTTGCCTTTCAACTCTCATCAGAGAAGATTCTTCTAGAAATAGTGTGCATATAAGTAGAGACCCAGAGCTAGTAAACACACGCACACGTGAGTCTGCATATTGTTCAACACTGATATAAGTATACTTATAAATGTGAATATATATACATGTGTGTGTGTGTGTGTGTGTGTGTGTGTGTGTGTGTATGTGTGTGTGTGTGTGTGTGTGTGTGTGTGTGTGTATGTGTGTGTGTGTGTGTGTGTGTGTGTGTGTGTGTGTGTGAAACGTATCTTCTCTCAAGTCTTCAGAATCATCATGGAAGAGAGAATAGAAAAAATAATACAGATCCAGTGAATGAGTACAATGAAACGTTGTTTCTCACAGTGTTAAGAACTAATGGCCACTAAAGGGGGACGGGGGAGGTGAGAGTGAACGAGAGAGAGAGAGAGAGAGAGAGAGAGAGAGAGAGAGAGAGAGAGAGAGAGAGAGAGAGAGAGAGAGAGAGAGAGAGAGAGAGAGAGAGAGAGAGGCTATAGCTTTTCTATACAGACAGCCCTGTAGGAACAAAATGAGTGATACAAAAAAACAAACAAGCAAAAATACAGAAATATATAAAGGAATAGTTATGGGATAATGTGGGAAGAATTAAAGCAGAATACTTAATCAAAACACATTGTGTGTTTGGTGATTGAATAAGAGTAGCCAGTATATGCTTGTTGTTTTTATCTACATGTTTCTACTTAGCAATAAAGACTCAGGAGTCTGATGTTAGGGTGAAAACATATTACATCAGAGAAGCCAAGAAGCAACCATCACTCCATAATCTTCATGGGTCCTCTGTACTATCTATGACTAATTCTTGTCAGCTAGTCACTGGCTCTGTTCCATGATCCAAAGGTAATTTTATTAACACAGTCTCAATGTTTCACAGTGTTATCAAATATTCAACAACATTTATGCCCTTTATTTAAACAAAAACTAAAGGCTTTCAACTCTAACAGTAAAACTACATATAATAGGAATAAATATCAGATAATGTCTAAAATAAAGAGCACAGTATTTAACTCTACACAGTAAAACTATATACAATAAGAATAATTATGAGGTAAGAAATATATTAACAATACTTGGTTCATTAGTTATTTAGCAGATTAAGAGAAAATTGTCTATTTTATGTCTTATCTTGTTGATTTCAAAGTTTTATAACTAAAATACCTTAAACTTTAGGTTATTATTATAACAGTATCACAAGTTCAAATTATCTTAAAACATTTTCTTAGATAAGCAATTTATGCAGACACAGCTTGACCTCTTGCTTCTCTTTGCTTCTATGTCTGTCTATTCTTTTCTGTCTTTTGTTTCTTTTTTCTCTCTTTCTCTCTCTCTCCTTCTTTCTGTCTGCCTGCCTTTTAACATGTTCTTCCTCTTCCACTGCTTTTTGCTTTTCCTCTCCTGCCATCTCTCCTACCCAATAAACCTTTATCACAAAACAAAGGAAAAAAAAGTATAACTGTGTTGTCTTCGGAGACCAGAGAAGTACAAAATATTATCTTAGTAAACAGGAAGTGCAGATCTAGTAACTTCCAAAACTATAGAAATGACAAAAACAGCTAGCTGTCTAAATGCTCACCCAAGTTTCCTGTGTGAATTTGAAACATTCATCTTCATTCTACCGGCCTAGAATATCTTACAGACTTTTCTGTGAATAAGAAATATTGAAGAACTGGCCTATCTTTTCTTGATAAAGATTTGCAATTTGCTTCCTTTAAATCTCAATGTCCAATTTTCGCATCATTCTGGCATCAATTGAACAAGAACAGTTATTTTCCAGTGGCTAAGTTTGTTATAAGGAAATAAGCTTCCATATGGAAGTTCTTTTATTCCCATCCTCTTCTCTGAGGTAGATTGGTGGTGTCAGAAGGAGACATCACTAGGTATCATGAAAAACCTTATGCTATTTAAAAATTCTTAAATTGTCTATCCTGTTTGAACACCTGTTGTGAGGTTTCTTGGTCCCGGGTGGCCAGAGGTCCAGAACCACAGACCTTCAGTCCAAGACCCCTTAGCTGCCCACCGCTGCTCAGGCCCCCAAAATGACTCAGACACTTATATTAATTTTATGCTCATGCACATTGCTAGCTTGCTCTTTCATCTTAACTCAACCCATTTCCACTAAAATGTCTGCCAAGTTACCCGTGGCTTACCTGTGTTCCTTACATACTTGCTTCTTCTTGGGCATCTGGCTCAGTCTGTCTCTGACTCCACCCTTCTCCTACCTATGCTGTGACTTTTTCTATGGTGCCTGTCATGGGCCAAAACAGCTTTTTTATTTAAAGATTGATATTCATAGCATACAGAAAGTCATTCCCACAACAAAACCACCCATCTATTTAAAATATTCCTCTGTTTAACCTTGAAAACATACCTAAGATGACTACAACTTTAATTACTATAGTAATCATTCTAAACAGTATGTAATTGTAGCTTTCAAGAAGTAGAAACTTACATTACAATTTTAAATGAGCTCATAGGTAAAATACCTTATAGTATGCTGTAATAGAAGCAACTGAAAAATTTTATCTATGTTTAAAAATCTATACAAATATCAAATATTTGAGACTAGTAGTTATAATCTAGTCTGAAACTACCTATTGATGGTGTTTAGAAGTTTAATAGTGTTACCATAGTCCAATGAATTTATCATTGCAGGACCAAATTATATTTTTGGAGACCTTAAAATTCTTAAAAATTGTTCAGGTTCTTTTCAGATAACTTATTTAAGTATATTACAGTGTATCTCCTAAAGTTTTAGAACACCACAATGTATTAAGTACATCTTGGATAAACTTAGTTCTTCATTATCTGCTTCAGATTCAAACCTCAAAACATGTATGAGAATATAAATAAAGTTTATTTCTAAGTTACTTATCTGTGTTATTACTAGATTCACAAATGGAAGTTTATATATCAACTTTTAAAGTGAGAAGTGAAAATAAAGTTTAAGGTGAAAATAAAGCTAAGTTTTATGAGATTCGTGGCAATAGGATAGACACTATATTTTGGTTTTCATCTAACCCATACCAAGTGACTCTTGGACATAAGAACAAGATCTTGTCCCCCCCCCCCCCTTGGCAACAAAAAGTTTTTTTTTCATATATAATCAAATGAGGGACATTTGTTAATCTTATAAGTTAATTTGGATTGAATGACCAAGTTGTTGACGAACTAGTACATCTTCTAATCAAGAGGTCTTTCCTGTTCAAATATAATTTATAACAGTCTTGATGGTATCCACAGTTTTCCTTTTCATGTTGAAGTAAAAGTAAAACTTCTTTTCTAATGTAACACATATTGTGGCTTTCATCCTGAAGCCAACAAATCTTCCACAAATGCAAGATGATTTAATCCAGCTATCTTTATATATATATATATATATACTTTTCAAAATCTCTTTGAACCTGTTATTTCATTAGAATATTTTTAAAAGTTTACATTATAAGGCATATATAATCCGTCTTTAGAAGTCTTTATTAGCTTCCTTTGTTTATTAAACACATTGTTTAAAGTGCAACTAGATCTTTTTATAACTGCTTGCCCCATAGAATTGCATGGCATACCTGTACAAATATGCCTTATATTAAATATCTATTATATAAAAATATCTTTCATTTTACTTGAGACATAAGCTAGAGTAATGTCATTCTTTATTTGTACAGGTATTCGCATACTGTCCATTCATGCTAATAAATATGGAATTACTTAATCAGCCTTTTCAAAACTTAAGGCAGTTGTCCATTAAAACTGGACATTGAATATGTTTCTATGGAACAGTGAACATACTTTAATTTCTCAAGATTTGATGGACAAAAGATATACATTTAGCAAATTTTATTTATTTGAGTACCTTGGCTCTGTGGTTTTCATTATCTGCTGCGGGTAGTATAGTGGGATTTATGCAAGGTATAATAGGACATTTTCTCGGTCTATTGCCAAGTGAAAGGAAAAAAAAAACCATATTTAAACCTTTGCTAATAAGAGGCTATTTTGAATCTCTGAGATTTTTCACACAATTCCTATCAATAGCTGATAAATTTCTTCATTACCTTATGCCAGAGCACATAGTAGACCAGAATTTCTTTTAACACAATGAGAATTCATGCAACACATTAGAAACCAAGATCCAACAGGAGGCAAAGTGTTTGTAATATAAGGGATGGATCCAAATCTTAGTTCTTAAGTACCTATGGCCAAAGTATATATGTCATCAATTTTTAAAAATTCATATGAATTTTATTTTGAACTCTGAATCACTATTAATCACCTTACATAGATTAAATTCATAGATCACTTGAACTCTTCAAAGCTACCAGAATATGGTCAACTGAAAGCCACAATCTTGGGCTAAAAGAATTTAACAGGTTACTTATAATTTTTTGTAAAATTCTGATATCTAATTCAGTAAAAAATTAAATATGAATTAGGTGTACTGTTGGCAGAGCAAAATTATATAGTAAAATAGCTGCCTCTGAGTTTCAGAGTTTTGAAAATACACTCAGAATTTTTAAATGCTTTGTTCTTGGCATAGCTTTCTTATTCACTTTGAAGCCTTTTTTTGTTAACTTCTAAGAAATAAGAAAGAACACAAAACACACAGAATGGATTGATAAGCAACATTATTTTTCTTTTTTCTATTAATAATAAACTTTGATATTTTAAAGTCACTGTCTTATTTTTTATTTGTGGAGGATACTTAAACAATATCCTAAATAGTAAACCTAACACATATTCCAATGCTTCCCCTACAGTGCTAACCTTTGCAGTAGTTGGAGTGTTAATCATGCTGGATTTTGTAGTAATGCTTCTCAGTCTTTCTCAAAGCTAATGGCCTTTTCTTCATAATTGCTTTTACATTTCCCATGAATTTTCTAAAATAAGATTATTTCTGCTTTACATATTGAGCTCAGTAGGAATGTTGTAGTACGGTTCGGTACCTATTCTTAGGAGCAGCATAGTTGTCCTCGGCTTCCTCTGGCTTCTCTCTGGTGCTCTGTCTGGCATTCTGTTCTCAGAGATTTTCTTAGTCTGGTAGTCCTGCCTACACTTCCTGCCTGCCTTTGGCCAATCAGCTCTTTTTATTAAACCAGTGGGTGGGACAATTATTTACAATGAAACAACACAACCTCCCACATGTCCCCTTTTCTCTTCTTAAAACAAAAAGAACTCCAAATCTAAAATTCTTTTCCCCCCTTATCTATAACAGCTTATAAGCAACACTGTAAATAAACACAAACATCCATAATCCATGTTTTGGGAATGTGGGTGTTGTTCTCTAGGCTATTTCCTGCTGAATGGGGATGACAATCTCATGGGAATCCAAAGAAAAATGTAGGATTATGGACAAGTCTTTAGTGGAGTAGTCTCTAAGGCTGGATCATCTCAGCCAGTCTCCTTGAAATTGTTTTGGATTCAGAGCTCTGGAACTTCAACAGAGGTGCTCTGAAATGCTGAATCATCTGGTCCATCCATTTCCATTGGAGATTTTTCAGGGGGTCTTCCTCTATCAAACTTTATGTTCTTTATCCAGGAATAAATCCACAGTCTTTCATTTTCTGTGAAAATAAAAGGAAAACCTCTCCTCCAAAGTAGCGTATCTTTGCATTTCAATTTTAAAGTAAACTCATTTACAAAATATATAGGTTGAATTACTCCAATGTTTATAATCAACTGTCTTTTAGCAGCTTTTACTAAGTCATTTTCAGTCAAGAAGCTTAAAGATAAGACAGTAATATACAGTATCCAGACATTCTTTGTATTTTCATCTTTACTTGGCTTTTATTTATTTATTTATTTATTTATCTATTTATTTATTTATTTATTTATTTATTCATTCATTCATTCACTCATTCATTTATTTATTTATTTATTTATTCTATTTCTTTAAGGGCTTTCTCTACCTCTTTTTTACCTTTTTTTGCCTATGTATATATATTTTCAAAACACTCTTTACCCCTTAAACTTTTTTTTTTAAAACTGTCTTTACTGTATATTTATTTCTTAACTTTTTCTGTCTCTGACTATACCTTTGCTTCTCTAGGGTGATTGACTCCACCCAGATTCTTCTATTTCTTTCTGTTTCTGAATACACCTTTAATCTGCCAGGATTAAAGGCTGGTATGATAGGCGGATGGCTCCACCCAGCTCCTAGTCTAATTTCATAGAATTTATCTTTTTAACCCAGGTACTCTGGGGAATTTTAGGGTCCATATAATGACCAAGTCAAACTGCCATCTGCTGCTCATTAACTTTATTTAAGTATTAGGCAGAAGGGCCTTTTAAAAGACTCACAAATATTTTGCCTTTAAGGCTGAATCAGGAAGCTTCTCTTAAAAAAGTCAAGCTTCAGTTTGCCTCAGGCAAACAGAGCTGATCATGAAAACGTAGACACTAGAAAGCCATCTCTGATTCTGTTCCCTTTTGCTCCTTATGAAGGTAAACATTAAATAAATCATTTATAACATTTTGCTTATATTGAGGCTCCTGTGAGACTTGAGGAACCAGCCATTTTACACCTTAAGCTGCACTCCAAAAGCCCGCCATTGTAGTTCAAGCCTATGGTCTCTATACCACGGCTCACATGGAAGACACAATTGAGAGGCTGCTTTGGGCTCTAGACCATTTTTTAAGCTTTCTATGTCTTTATGCGGGTATATTTGACCCACGTTGGGCTCCCATTTGTAGTATTAGGTTTCTGTCCTGGACTTTCCGGGCCTAACCTCAAAGTTTAGGTCTGTAGACCCGCAGTCCTGCAGTCCTGCAGTTCCACAGTCCTACAGAGACACACAGATGTTTTCATTAGTTTTTGGCTGATCAGCCTCAGGCCCAGGCATATCACTTGCTAGCTCTCTACCCTTCATCTAACCCATGTCTCTTGTTCAGCCATGTGGCTCGGTACCTTTCTTTAGAGCTGCATGGTTATCCTCTGCTTCCTGTGGCTTCTCTCTGATGCTCTGTTTGGCATTCTGTTCTCAGTCTGGTAGTCCCGCCTACACTTCCTGCCTGCCTTTGGCCAATCAGCTCTTTTTATTAAACCAGTGGGTGAGACAATTATTCACAATGAAATAACACAACCTCCCACAGAATGTGATATAAAGGGTACATCTATGTTCTTGATACTCTATAATACAATGTTGAAACCAGTCTCTACATCATTTAAATCTTCACAAAACCAGAATAAGCAGCATGACATATACACATGCAAATATATATACAAACAAAATCACATATTCCTATATACAATTGTACAATATGAAAAAAATATATTTGTACAAATTAAGTGTTATATATAACCTATTCCTCTCTATACATTAGAGTGATATGAACAGTTATATTTCATAAAAATACAGAACAAGAATGAAATAAAATTGGGTAGTAGTTACTTAGTTCTGGTGTTTTGTATCTATTTTCCTATAACGGTATGTGATGTTTTTATTTGTTTTCCAAGGTTATTTGGTACAAAGTCATATCAGAATAGAGCCACTATAAAAAATCATTTTTCTACTTTTTTTAGGTTTGGAAAGACCCTATTTGAATCTCAATAAATAAGAAAAAATGAGATTCAACATTATAGAAAATGATACCTATTGTGAAGTAAAAATACTTTTTCCAATACTTAGTATGCCATATGTCTTAGCTCTATTGTGCTTAAAACTAATATTTGAGAATATTTTTAACATGCTTAAATCTCTCAGAGTAGCTTTTGTGCATGATTCTTTAGTGAGAAAGGAGCTGATACACTTATTTCAATTCCACGTATACCACATATTTTAATAAGAAATATTTAGTTGAAGTTCTCTTTGACTTAATATGTAATATTTTATGTGTTATATGAAAATCAATAAGCTTATTTCTGTTCTTCATTCAATAGTTTTTTATATCTCCACTCTACCTATATAGAAAATCTTTTGTATTGAAAAATTTCAGTACAATTAGTTGTTTATGATCACAGAGGCATTATCATAGGCACTCAGAGACAACACTATGAATATTATTCTAAATTATTTTTGGATGTGAAACAATGTTATTTTGAAAGTTGGGTTTAAGGGAAATCATGCATAATACCATAGATTTACTCTTCTGGGCATTTGGGATATGAGCTGAACTGTGTATTTTTAGCAATGTTATAAACAAGGTGATTTATAAATTTTTTAAATAATTGGAGAAAAATATTGAATAGAAATAAAATAAGTAATCTTATAAGTATTCAGAAACTGACTGCAATGATAGAAATGAACACTCACCAAATTTCAAAGTGATGGATCTCCATGCAAACTTTAAAACAGCTGAGTAGTTGTGGAAGCTAGTTTCCCTTGGATCTCATTCACAAAGTCTGATATCAGTGCACAGGTACAATCTGTCAATTTGTTGCTTATTTAAAGCATAGTTTTGCTGCTGTTTTGTTTGATTTAATCTGTCTACATACTTCTAGTTTCAGAACTTCTTTGAGAGGGCTGCTACAGTGATAATCCTCTAAGAAAGAATTAGTGTTAGGTCATATATTAGTAGTTAAAGAGATCCTTTAGTCAAAGTACAAAGAAAAGCAGTTAAAATGAAGGTAAAGTACACTAAAACAATTTTGCATTCTTAATCTCTCAAATTTTGAAATTTTCCTATAAAATGCAATAAATTATTTTAATAATATCTAAGTGAAAATATATTATCTATAATTTACATGTGAGATGATATGGCTTAAAAAAGTAAGTATGGGAATGTGGAATTTATTATTTTGAACCTGATCTTAAAGATTATAGTTAGAGTTTAGATTTTGAAATAAGCGAAATTTTTGTTTGCGTTGATAGTCAAAAAATGTAGCTTTAAATAAATTATTTGATGAGGAATAATTATTATCTTCATTTATATTTTAAATTTATACACATAGTTATATTTTTACTATATATTCAAATATTACTTCAGTTAATATTTTATATAATTTTTATTTTTGAGTTACATATTTGTTCTTAAATATCATTATATCGTTTAAGGTGAAAAATTTCTAAACACAAAACAATGAAAATACCTTGTCACACTGGAGATACAGAAACATCAGAATGATTAGATTAGAGATATTACATATATAATAAAACTATGGAAGAATTAGCTAAAGTTTCAGGTAATTTTTTAAAATTGCATACTAAATTCAACACATTGAGCTATTACTGAATTACTTATGAACACTGTAGATATTCATTTCATTTTTATTTAATATATTAATATATATTTTATTACTTTATCTTTTATTACCTCGTATTTTACAATACGAACATGATGCAATATAAACGTTCTTGTAAGTTTCAAAATTTACAACTTAAAAACTAGCATAGGAGAAATATTCAATATCTTAGATTATATAAATTTTAATAATTAATTATATCTGAATGGATAATTGTCATTTTTGACCAATAATGTAAAAACGAGGAAAATAAAACTTTATACTACAAAATCATTAATTATATATTTATTATAGTAGTTTATTTTTCATATACATTAACATAAACATAACACATAATGAATTCTAAAATTCAATAGTTAAACAAATTATGCAATTTAAAACTTGACAAAACATTTAAGCAAAAGCTTCACTAAAGAAAATGTCAATATTTTCAGATTATAATTAGAGATCCAGTCTCAATACTCAACCGAGAATTAGGAAACAAACATTAAAAAAAAATCTAACAATCACTTAACCAGTAAAATTCTAAAGACAGGCTCTTTTTGTCATTAAAATAGAAGAATGGGATAACAATTGCCTTGAAATAATATCAATTATACATAATAATGGCATTGTGAATATAGTGTATATTATATAAACTACATTGTCAACATTCTAGAAAGTTTAAAAACCAGTAAAATGGTAGAGCAACCTGTGACTTCCTGAGAAGTAGATAGAAATCAAATGAAGAAACATTGTTATAGACATCCATTTTATTGTAGTTAGAGTAAGGTGTGTAAGTTTATTTAGAATAAATATACATATATTCATATTATTGGAATGGAAGCACAGAACTAGATATACATGTGATATATTTGTGTATGTCTGTATTCCCCCTGTATATATATGTTATTAATTTTAACGAAGAAAATTGAAAATACTCTGAGCTACACAGATATATTATTCATCCTACAAAAGGATTCTGCTTCTTTTTTTTAGTAGATAAAATACCTTATAATTATGAAATAATATTTCAAATATCTTAATGGTTATAAAAACTTTTCATTTATATTTTTATCTCAAGTGGTTATATTGTGTGATCAAATCACTTTGTATGTATTTAATTTTCAACTGAGGCAGAGATGGCATTCAGATGCTATCAGCAAAGCTATCTTAACAGCCTGAATTAGGCTATAAGCATTTTTGAACACTAATTCTAAATACTTTGGTATACCATTAAGTATATCAATCTGACATTAGCAAAATGTAGACTCAGATTTGAACTAGATACAAAATCCTACTTATATTTTTGATAAATCACTAAAACGTATTAGGTCTCTGAGATAATTACAAATATTCATTATCATCGAGAACACTACATTTTTTTCTTGTGTGGCTAAGGTTTTAAAATATAATCATGTAGATGAGCAGCAGGCAATGGCATCTACCTAAGCAACTCATTTACACAGCCCTGTCATTTGAACAGCATGGAGCTAAGTTCTCTAAAGTGTCTAAAAGAATTTCAGGCTCAATGAGTCAAGAGTAAATAAAACTCAGCTTCTGTGAAAACAAACACCCACCAGATAGCTGAACCATAAATGGCTGGTTAAGCATTTTCATTTATGCCCAGCATCTCCTGGACACTTGTAAATTATTGCATTTAAATCAAACTGCAGCAAACTGGAGCACAGAATTTCCCTCTATTATTTTATGCTATTGCTTAAAAGGGAGGATTAAAACTCTAACCAGAAAACCAATGGAGAAAATGATGTCAAATTTTAATAAGAGAGCATTTATTGTTTCATAAATATATTTTCCCCAAATAAGACAGAATATTTTAACTCAATATAAGATGATTATTAAAAATGACAATAATTTTTCTAGGTATTTACTGATCTGTGGCTTTAATGCACTTTAATTTTGGAAAAGTTAATTTAATGAGAGAGAGAACCAGAAATAAGCAAATTACACATGGAAAACCAATGTAGTCAATATTGAGCATTGTGTGGAAAATGGGAATTGTTCCCCCAGGGTGACTTTTAGATCTAAGGAAAAGGAAGGAAATGGTCTCTCCTCTCTTCCTTGGATTTGTTCAGTTAGGAAAAATGCTTAAAATCTTATCCTCTAGAATACAGAATGGAAGAAACAACATAATGGAAGAAAGATGGCCAAGGTATAGTTGCATAGAAGAGGGCATTGCTATGATTTGGACAAGTTACCATCTAAAAACAGTGTACATTAAAAACTTGATCTCTGTAGGTCTATTACAAATTTGGACCAATATTTTGGAAACATATCCCAAGAGTGAGGAACACTTGTTGTGCTTACAGAACACCTTGGTTCAGTTCTCAGGAACTACATGGCTGCTAACAGACAGTTTACATGTAACATAGAAACTGAAGTTTCTATGTAATTCCAGTTCCAAGGTATCTGACACTCTCTGCTGGCTTTCATGGAAACTACATACATGTGTTGTACATACATATGTGCAGGCAAAATACTCATATACATAAAATAAAAATAAGTATTTTATTCACAAAATGGACCTAGGGAGAGAAATATAGTTTAATTGGAATACACTGTACAATCTTGCAGTTTGTTTGTTTTCTATATTTGACTTACATTGAACTTGCCTCTACTCCTCACTAAGTACCAACAGATAACATCTCAAGAGAAATTAATTTATAAAATTTTAAGATACAATTTCTGATTCTTAATGAGCCACAGATGATATAGGTGTTTTTAATTCTTTCCTTAAATTCTTTTAAGTTACCTGGCCATGGTGGCACAAGCCATCAATCCCAGCACCAAGGAGGCAGAAATATATGATTCCTTCTGAGTTTGAAGCCAATATGGTCTACAAAGCAAGTTCCAGGATGGTGAGAGTATTAAGCAGAAAAACCTATGTCAAAAATAAAATGAAAAAAAAAAAGTTAACTGAATTATTCTTCCTTCATTTTATTTTATGAAGGTATTGCCAGTCTGCCTCCATGCAGTCTTCATAATCTATGTATTATTCTTTCACTTTATGATGGATTCTATGCCCTTATTTGCTCATTTAATTACAAATAATTTTCTTATAAGTAGTTTAAACTGTTTAACTTAAACATTTCCACATACACAAATTTATTTTTATTCATTTTATAATTCAACTTAATTTTTTTTTTACCCACACCATCCTCACCAGATCCCATCTCTTTTTCTCCCAGCTACCACCTGTACTCATCTTTTAACTTTCTGGTAATCACTAATGTTTCCCTTACTCCTACTCTACTCAAACAATCATATTCCTATTCCTGATCTATCTAACTTTATACTTTAAACTCAGTCTGAAGCCTTTGTTTCTTAGATGCAAATATTAGGGTAAGGATAAGTGAATAAAAGCAAACATACTATATTTGTCATAATTTGGGTCAACCCATTTAATGTAAAATTTCTAGTTACACATATTTTTATTCAGATTTTATAGTCCTTATTTCTTAGGATGAAGAAAATTCCATTGCTTATTTACACGTGCCGTATTTTCATTATCCAATATCTTGTACAAATATGGACAGATGTTATATCTGATTACTAAGGTGGTTAATTATTCAAGCAAATGTATCACTGCCTTATATGCTATACCAAAGGAATATGGTAAATATATTAGAAAATTGACTTGATTATAAAATGTTTTTTGTTCTAAATTGAAAATTATCACTTGAAAAACACTCCATGTATCTGTATGTAAGCTCTGTTTTCAGATACTACGTTAGTTCTTTAATGAACTTCAGATTTTAATAGACTTCCATGTGCACATGTTTGGAATGTTAAATTCAATAAAATTTGACATCTAAAGCTTTATTCCACAAACTTACTATTGTTTCTGAATTACTTTTTACTTCTGTATATTTACATTCAACAAGAGCTACAAAGTTACAATATATTTATTAAGACTCACCAAAGACGATAACTTATATTCTATATTTTATATATCTAATGTGATTGGCAAACTTGCAAACAGCATATCTTAATTTATGTCAAACCTTAAGTGATTTACAAACTAGTAAAAAGTTTTTTTAAAAAAAATGAAAAAAATAGCATATGTCATTTTGTTGTTTTCCATTGGTAGATAAATACCAAATGGATGGATACAGGTCAAAAAAGCTCCATTCTATTTCTTCTAGATTTTGGTGGGGAAGTGATTACTATATTTCAGAACTAGTGGTGAACAAGCCTGGCTTTGGATTGAGTATAGATCACAGACTGATCCTTATCCAAGCCAGAGATCCATAACAGCAATATCCTGCTTTTTTTTATTTCACCAAGGCAGCAATTACAGTTAAACAGCAGCAGAGTCAGTTCCCAGTTTTAAAATACTTTGGTCAATGTTTTATTTTCTTTCTTGAAAGATCTAGATCCTGATCTTAGAATTGACTGAACATTTGTTTCTTTTTATGTTTCTGCTTTATTTCCAGAGCTGTTTCCAAAATTTGCATTTCTAATAGGTGCTTGCTTCTCATAGTCACATTTCTCATATCCTCAACTATTATTTATGACTAACAGAATTAAAAGATACTTAAAAATACAATCATCTTTTTTTTAATTTTATCTTACCCATTGATTAATTTTTATAGTTTATGTTTTGTCTTTTTATTTCACTCTAGTGTTAAATTTTCACTGTTGACAATTTATTTTGATATATGACAATTCTACTTTATATCCACACATTCTAAAATACATCTAATTTTTAACTTTCTATTTATTATTTGTGTTTTTCATATGATATATCTTTATTCCATTCATTTTTTAATCCACGCTCTGCTATTACCAAACCCCCAAAAACATTTTAATAGAAGAAAAAGATAAAAAAAAATAATCTCACCATGGAAGCTGTAGTGTTACACAGTGAGTCACACATTAAACCCTTTTTTCCCATATATTATTACTTTCAAGTGTTCATTGCAATGAATCATTGGTCTGGTTTCTGTTATACTGTGATGATCAACCATCACTGTAACTCCTTGGTTATCCTGCTGTAGTCCTGTGTTGTGCAAATCCTGTAGCTTTGCATCTGTAGGCCTTGTCCCCTCATATGTTCCAGCAGATCATTGATAGGCTTAAAATTGATGTGAACAAATCCATAAACCTAGTTCTGGGCTGGGTAGTCTCAGGGCTGGTCATTCCATCGGTTCTCCTCTGTCCTCAACACTAAAATGACCTCTCCTGTATTGCACTGGCAGTTCCTTCTCCATAGGGGAGAGCAAGGGACAGGACAAGTTCTTCTATTTCATATGCTCTGGTCCATTTCTCCTACACCCACACTTTCACGACCACCTTGACTGTGTAGTTGAAGTGTGATATAGGGGCAGCAGAAAAGTGGTAGAGCTAGCTGTGACCTCAGAGACCTCTGACCTGCCTCGCTTCAGGCATCGACTATGGAAGGGAGGGCATCTCTTTCTTGCCTGTGCCACCACATACCAGGTGAGTAATGAGTATTGTAGAATATTATTTCAAGAATTGTTACACTTGTTTATGTTGGAAAACAACTGTTTTAATGATGCATTGATGTATTGCATTCTCTTACATTGCATTTGTTTAAATCTGTGAAGCTCTGTTACTCTGCCTGTGTACAGCACATGGTTGGTCTGATAAAAAGCTGAAGAGTCAACAGCAAGGCAGGATAGTAAAATAGGTGGTTTGACAGGCAAAGAAAACAAACAGGAGGAAAATCTGGGAGGAGGAGATCTAGGAGAAAGAGAAAAAGGAGGACTCCAGTAGCCAGCCCCACAGCTAAAAGACACACCAGACAGTTAGAAGTAAGAAACGTATAAACAATAAAGATGAAGGCCTAGAAGCAAAAGATAGAGAGGAAATTTTAACTTAAGAGAAGCTGTCTAGAAATAAGCTAACCTAAGGCTAGGCACTCATAAGTAATAATAAATCTTCATTTGTATTCAATTGGAGGGCCCCCAAAGAGTAAAGATTTTAACAAGTTGCAACAACAAATGGGCACAATTCTTACCCACTCACAATATTGGGGATGGCTTGACGACTACATTTCTGACAATGGGGTTGACTCTGTTGTGCTATCCAGGCAAGGTTCAGGCCCTGCTCTACTGAAAGTTGCAGCTGGTGGCAATCAGGGGCCTTATGTCTGCAGGGTCAACTCTCCTTCCTGCCTAAGGCATTGATGGGAAGGGGAAGAGAGACACTAAAACACTTCTTAAATATAAATGAAAACAAAGGCAGCTACATATAATATTTTTACTTATTTTTATTGTGAGATATTTTAGCAAATTACATAAAATATTACTTTTTAAAATAGTTAATGGAGGTACAGTTCTTTTCTTTGTGCTAACAATTTTAATTGCTAAAAAGAATTATTCCTTTGATTGATCATTATCTAATCACCAGCCAAGTGAGCCAATTTATAAAAACTTTATGTAGATAAACATTGAATTTTGTTTAAAGGATGATGACTTCCTGACACTTAGAGTAAACAAAAATTTCCATGTTTTTTGGTGACCACTGTATCTAAATCTTAAGTCTTAATCTCCTTCTTAGATAATAGAAATAATCATTATGTGTCTTGACAAATTTAATGCATTCCCTTTTAGTATGGACTCTTCTAAAATTGTCTTGGCACCCAATTGTTGTGTTTTAAGTCCCATTTTGCAACTAAACATGGAGTTCATTAGAAATAAAAGTTTGGAACTTTTCCAAACCCTGAAATTGAGTCTCCTAGAAAAACATCATCATGTGGCATTAGTTGCTTTGAAAACAATCAAAAGAATGGGAAAGTGAATATGTCAATGATTTGGTAGAATCCTAAGAGAAGGTAAGCCACAACTCAAAACTATTTAAATAGAGATAACAGTTACCCAACTGAAGCAAGTTTTAAATATGTTCTGAGTTTTTAAAAAATCAACTTAAAAAGAAACCCTCAAAAAGTGAAATATTTATTTTTACTGTCTTCTTTAGTTTCATCATTACAACATATATTTATAGTGTTATTTTCAATATATTTTCTGTAAGCATTTATTTTCTCTAGTGGCATTTAATCATACTAAAATATCTAATATACATTTATTACTAATGTCAATTATCAGAATATATTTAGCATAGTTTTGTAAGAAACTTGTATTTTGGAGTTAAAATTTTAAATAATATCAATATGTACCAATAAAGCAATAACTCAAATAAATATATTACTCATAATTTTAAAACATGAACAGTATATTTCAACATGACAATGAAAAGCAACTTTTCATATTCTTGTCTTCATATTCCACATCCTGACAAGTAAAGTCACAAATAAATATAAGTTTATTAGTTAATGGAAAGGAGAACATTAATTTGTATAAGATATTATGACTCTTTAAGAAAAATGGCATAATAAATTCTGATTTAGCCTTTGGATCCCTCTTGGTTTTTGCCTTACCGAAGTGCGTTTTAACATTTGATTTATAGTAAATTCTAAAACACAAAAAGCATAAAATATAATTAAAGTTTATTCTAACTTCAGCATTAGTATCACTATATTTTGTTTTTAATACCTAAAAATAATACTACTCATGTCTGCATAACTTATCAGTGTGTTTATTTTAAAATTCTCTTTAAAATTTAAACTGTCATCTTAGTTTAATTTAATTAGTAATGATAGATTGAGATGTACTTATATATGTGTTAACTTAAAAGCAAAGGTAAAATTACTTCATGTGTTTCCATCACAGACTAAGTAGAATTCTATAGCTTTACCTTGCTTTGGAACTGATGGAATTTTTTAATCATGTTTCCACTTGCTTTGAGCAATAGTTTACATCATCTACATCTGAATAAGAGTATTCTCTGTATCATTTTCCTTGATACCAATTCAATTAAAAGCCAACTTCCCAGTAGAAACTTTAAAAACAAGAAAAAAAAATCTACCTGAAGTTGTAAAGGGCCACTTTTGCCATTGTAGACCATATTGTCCAGTAAAATTTTCTGCTACAGTTGAAGGGTGTCTCAGTTTTTCTATTGTTATGAAGAGTCACCATGACTACAGAAACTTTTATAAATGAACACATTTAATGGAGATTTAGTCCATTATCACTATGGTGGGACAGAGAAGTTTGTAGGAGAAAATTTTTCTGGAGAATTTTAGCTGAGAGTCCTTAATTTTTCAGGCAATAAGAAGTGAACCGAAACTCTGGATATGGCTTGAAAACACCTAAGACCTCAAAGCCAACCTTTACACTAACACATTTCCTCCAAAAAAGCCACACCCATTCAAACAAAGTCACATGTCCTAATGGTGCCATTCTCTTTGGGGGGCATTTTATTTTAAATCTATACAAAGAGGGAAAAATTTTGAAAATATAAACAAATTCAAAAGATGCATGTTCTACAAACTAGCACTACAGAAAATAATTGAGGTAATTGTTTCAGCGAAAGAGTCATAAGTAGAGCCAAGATGTTTAAGAAGAAAAACCAACCAAGTTATAACTATTAAGGATAAAAAAGTATTAAAGCAAACATCAAATATTAACAACAAATGATAATAATACAAACCCTTTAATAATAACTAAGCATTGTCAAATATCAAGAGACAAAGGTTAGGTGAATGGCTTGAGAAACAAATCCCATATTTTGTTAAATATAAGAAAGAAATTATGTCCCAAGATAAGACCACTTTAGAGCAAAAAGATAAAAAGTATATTTTGAGTAAATTAGAACATGAATCAAACATGTATCACTATCCTAATAGCATATTCAAAATCCTTTGAGCAATAATTAATTTAGATAAGAGTACTCCATTCTGATTAAAGAAGCAATTAAAAAGAACTAGTGACTCTGAAAATTTATAAGAACAAATTTCACCCTAAAGGAAGCAATAAAGTTATGACAACTTTTTCAAAATTTAATAATATAGAAAAAGTCTGATAAATTATAATGCAACATTTTCATAGTCATAAGCAAAATAACCAGTTTAATGAAACAGGGAGGGATTAAACAGAGTGTGAATGCCAAAAATGTCTTCTGAATGAACTTATACATAGGCTTAATATGAGAAGAAAACAATACAAAAAATTACACGTGACAAATTCAAAATGCAAATGTTAATTTATGAAAAGTTTGAATATAGTTTTGGTTACAATAAAGTCTCTAGTATAAAATTATTTGAAGGAAATAGAATACTTTTAAAATTATCAGGTTATGGCAGGGTTGATAGGCATATTAGTTGATTGAAACTGCTCAAATTTGTGAAGGTTAGAATCAAATGTAGAGCCTTATTTCTGCTGATAAAATATCTACACACTGGCCATTTGATAAAAAAAAAAAGGTTTCATTTAGCATTGCTTATAAACCATTGATCCAGAAAATAACATAATGGCCAGTATATAAGAACTATTCATTTTTATCTGTTGATTTTCCCATAGTAACAATGATTAAGTAACATATGTCAAACATATCCTTCTGTCTGTTGTGTCATATATTATAAATGAATAAATTAATATGTACATATGCCCTAAGGTGAAGTCTTGCATTAATCAATGAAGATGTATTTTATTTCTCCAACAAGAATAATCTACCAGTTTATTGCTTTCTTTTTCTACCATACTCAACATAAAACACACAGCATACTTGTGTGAAGAGATGCACTTATAATTACAACACAGAAATTAATACTAATGATTCTCTGTATTTAAAATTAACATTATTTTAATTAGTATAAAATTATCTTAAATATGCATGTCATATTTTGTCTTTTCAAATTTTCTTCTTTCATTTTTTTTCTTTTAATGAGTAACTAATCATAAGTTTTCTGTGTATTAGGTTAAAAGACAATAAAACAACTAAGGTATATAGTGGATTAACTATTATTTAAATATTCTATAAGCTTGGTTATCTTCTACACACTTAAATGATGCAATGTTTATCTTTGCTTCAGGTAGATTCTGTGAAACAATGTGTACTATAGAAATACTACCAGACAAAGCACTGTGAGAAATTGAGGCTACCTTGTAGGAGGAAGATTAATGAGCTCAAGTTTGGTCTCACCTCTACTCCTTCCTTTTATCTATCACTGTAGTAACTGATGTGGACTGTTCAGTGGTGCCTACCAATGTCCTATGTCCTAAAAATGTTTGCTAAGGAATTAAAAATCTGTGAGTTTTGAGGCTAGTATTGGATGCATAGTGACTTTCAAGTTAGCTTTAAGTAATTGAGTTAAACACTTTCTTTATTAAAGAAATTAAATTCGATGATGATTTAGGTTTATTATAAATTTTACCATAAAAATTACATTAAGAGTAATTCAGACTTTCAGCTGAAATCACTAGTCATTAAGATTAAAATCAATATTGTATTTTAAATGATACAAAGTTAAAATTTAAAGCACTGTTAAATGCAAGCTTACATTCCCTAAGCAATGGGTATTATGAAAATTGTGGATTTTTATGATTAAGTTTCTTGTGTAATGAGTCAGAAAATTCAGGATGCCTGTGTTCTTTATTTGGTTCCTATACCTAGTATAGTAAGGACATGAAAGAAGAAAGTACTTTTTATCTGTTTTCAAAGATATATAAATAAGATAATTAATTATTCTCTTTGTACCTAAGGAAAGTAACATTTTTTAACCAAAAATCTCATGTTCTAGATATTTCCAGAATAAAAAGGAACTATGTTTATGAACATAAAGAATGTCTTTAAATATGAAATTTTCATTAATTTCATATATAATTAAAAATACAAGGATACACTTCATTTTTATGAAACTAAAGCATAGACACAATGATCATTAAAGTTCAGATTCCAAGTAGCAATTAACCATGAGTGAACATATTATCATTTATGAACTCACAACCTGATAAAATATGTTTCCCAGCTAATAACTACTTTAAATAAAGAGAATTGATGTATAGTATGTTCTACTTTGGATAATACTATTAGAAAAAGTTGAAGCATGTGGACTTTTGATTTTAAAGAAATATATAAAATTTACCTTTAAAACATTTCCAATGCTATGTTGTATTTTTTTAGCAAGCAAAAAGCTAAAAGAAATTGACTCATAATAGATAAGAATAAAAACTTAAAGATAATTTGTAATGATATTTTAATGTTCATGTGTGCTAAAAATGAGTAAACTTATGTCTAGAAACATAAAGATATACTTCTAAATATTAAAAACAGGGCATAGAAATAAAACAAAGTATGTGTCTTGCTTAATTACTGAATACAACAATTGATTTCTAAAACATTAAGTTTGTGTTCAAAAAAATAAAGAAAAATAAAATTTGTTGTATTTATTCAGGCATTTTTCTGTCAATAATACAGAAAAAAAGTATGTCAAAAATTCTTTGGTTTCCTCTGTCATAATGCTTCCTGAGTACTAAAAGGGGCTTGATGTCAATGTCCAATTTAGGAATGGACACTAACAGTCATTTATTCTCAATACTTTGAGCTGCTATGGTTGCAAGCATAACAGCATCACACATATATAAAATGTGACTTTTTAGAAAAATAGCAACAGTAGATTCAACCTAAGGACCTACAATTAGTCTACTCATGCACTTGTGACTACATTATTGCACAAAGCCCACATTTCTTTCTATGTAGCAGGTCTCAGTTCAAAACAGAAAAGAACTATCATCCTGTAGCAGACTTGCTGTTCTGGCATCAGTCATACTTTCTTGTCTATCATTATAGTGTTGTATTAAGGAGAGAGTTCTTCGCTAGCAAAGACCATCAATGTCTCTTCTTTCTCAACAGCATGAATAGCACTTTCTGCTCTATTAACAGGCAAGAAGTCTTCCAGCAAGTTTTAGATTAATTTGTTTGTGTCTTATAGACAAATGTAGGGTATCATCAGCCATACGTTCTACAGCAAAGAAAAGCATCAGAAGAATACAGAGGCAGTGCCCATAATAGGACTGTCTTTGCCAACCCTTTTCTCTGTCAAATGACTAGATTTTAAAATTTAAAAGATATTTCCTTATACTTACAATTCTTTAAGAAATAGAAATTTTGCAAATGTACTAATAATATTGATCTTATCTACTCTTTATTTCCTTACTTTACATCTGGAGACACATGAATCCAAAATTCCACATAAAATACATGCCCTGATATGAGTTTTGTTTTTTTCATATTCAAGTTAGTGACTGTTCTTCCAGTTTAGCAATGATTTGTGGAAATGATCCTATTTTTAATTTGTGGAAGTACTAATTCATCCAATAAAGGTACAAAACTGTGTCATATAGAGAATTGTATAAGTATCATGACTCCTGAAAGAAGAAGAATGTCAGAAATAGGTTATTAAACCACTCTTAAAGCATGATTACAAAAAAAAACACCTTTCTATAATCTGAATAAAGTTAACAGTAGAAATATTTTCTTCACAAATGCTTTAAAAAGACTATGTTCCTTTAATTTGAAAACATGCTTGGGGATATGCCAGACTAGAGATGAGGTCCAGTTATGAGAATGATCCCAAGATTGACATCTGGAACTGCATATATCAAAAATACTGGTACAATTAGTACTCACAGTTTTAGAAAATTAAATGTTCAAGTTTATTCTTACCTACATAGCACATTTGAAAATAAATTTCATCAATAACATAAAATCATATATGTGCATATAGACATGTGTATTTATATTTGTGGGAATTATCATTTTAAATATGCATACTTTAGATAAATGTAAACATAACTTGTGGATATTATCCAGAGTAGAAAATATTAGGAATTAATAATTCCTCTTTACAAAGGGGACAGAACCAAAGTACTGCTATAAATAAGAGTTCCCATTATGGTTTTACATAAATACTGAAAAAAATATAAATTTTCTTTCTAGTGACCCTCTTGTAAATGGTATTAAAACATATTGTCATATGGCAAAAAGATCTAAGTATCTGCTAGTAAAATTCTGTTAATTTTTTTTGTACTTTCTTAGATTATTAAAGTTGACAGCTTTTGGAATTATAGTTTATAATTCATCATTCTATATAAATATTTACTTAGTTTTTTGAGCATTTTATGTGAATATTTAAATAATATTAAATTATTTAAAATAGTCTTCTTAATTATTGTTTTTCTAAGAGACTTTTCTAGGAGATGTAACATGTACACACAAACACATTGACCCACCCCAGAGAGGGAAACCATGGAAGATCAAAACTCAACTTGGAAAACCAAAGCCCTTCTATTTTTATTATTAAAATGATTCCTGGTAAGATATTACTTCCAAGAGATTAGATAATTAAAAACAAAACAAAACAAAACAACAAAAACCAGCTGAATCACTGAAATTCACACACCAACACAGATGATAGCTGTAGTAGTGAGGTTTCTTGGTCCCGGGCAGCCAGAGGCCCAGACCCACAGACCTACCACCCAAGAACTCTTCAGCAGCTCTCCGCTGCCGCTCAGGCCCCCAGAAATGACTCAGATGCTTATATTAATTCTATGCTGTTTGGCCTATGGCTCAGGTATATTGCTAACTTGCTCTTACATATTAAATCTACCCATTTCTATTAATCTGTCTGCCACGTGGCCCATGGCTCACCTGTGCTCCTACATGTTGCTCTTTTGGGCTTCATCTCAGTCTGCCTCTGACTCCGCCCTTCCTTTCCTACCTATTCTGATTCCTCCTCCTACTTCTTCTATGGTGCCTGTCATGGCCCAAAACAGCTACTTTATTTAAAGATTGAGATTCACAGCATACAGAAAGGCATTCCCACATCAGACAGCTAAGAAAAATAATCTTCAGAGAGCATAAATAATCGAAGAATCTCCTCTTTAGCATCTTGGTTAGTCAGATTTCCTTCTATTCCAGTTGATTACCTTTCCATCAAATTTGTCAAGGAACCAAGGAAATCTTGAAATTGTTTTTCCTTTTCAGTTACATATTTTGTCTGCTTTCATATTATAATGATCTTAACTGCCACTCCTAGAGGAAATGTTTTAATATAATATTGATATGTACTTTGATTAATTTAAAAGGTACATGAGCCAATTAATAACAGTAATAAGCTATTTTAATATAACTGAGGTAACAAAAAATTCTGTCACATTGTGAATTCAGGAGATGTCTTCAAGTAAAGATAAGAGAAAATGCAAGTTTGTACACTACAACTGAGTGTGAGTCTTATATAAGTTGTGTGGCTTTAGTCAGAGTATCATTGTAATATTGCTCTCACTATCCCAAGGTGCTAGTAACCTCACCTGAAATTCCTATGGTTAAATGCATGTTCCATAAATGGGTTGACTAGAATAAATGATCTGAAGCATCACAGAGATGGCCTTTATCTCATTAGAGCCAAATGTGATTCCTAAGCAAGATAACTAGAAGACAGGGGAATGCTCACTTTTGACCCTGGCAATATAGAAAAGCACCTGAAGATTCTGAACAATGCTTAGTCTCATGTTCAAATATACTTGGAAGATTTTCCTAAAAAGAATGATTCACTGGCTTAATAATTCTTTTGTCCCTTTGGACATCAAATTTTACCCATTTTGTTTGTATTACCTCATATTTTATACATCAGAAAATATGTTTAAAAATATTACTTTCTTGAGCTTATACCACATATGCTAAATAATATATTGAGCCTTCAATTTGGCTTAGAAATTTCTCACTTTATTTCAAATACCTGTCAAGTGATAATGAACGTTTATGACAAACATTAAACAAAGCACTTCTGATATTTCTTTTGATGGCATGGCATTTAGTAGAGTTAATTAATCCTTTTAATCTTCTCTCCCCTATTAGGAGACACATTTCCCTGATATTTCTTTACTTTGTGACTTATCTCAATTGTCATCAAACTAAGAACCATTTTGCAATTGTATAATTTACACAAAATCATGCACTCAAATATACAATCTATTTGGAGCAATAATAAATTATTTCCATGTATAATAGAGATTCCTTGAAATCTTTTAAAGAATTATGATTGTACATATTTGCATAAGGCCTTTGGCTCAGTGTTTTATAAAAATTTCACAATCAGAGGGATATATAATATGTTTGTATACTTAGGGTTTTATAATGAGAATTCTAATATTATATATATGTATGTATGTATATATATATATATATAAAACCATACATATGCTACACTTAACATAGTACACAATGTATTAATCGCTTACAAAGGAAATGTACCTTTCTATAATTATCTTTATCATGCATAAAACCCTACAAAAAAGCCACTGGTAACTAAGAAATTATGAGATCTGGAGAAATATTCATATATGTGTGTGTCTGTGTGTGTGTATTATGTATGTATATCCATATATGTATGTATATATATATACAAATTTAATATAAGAAATATAGCATCTATATGTGTTTATATACACACATATTTTTATGAAACAACAATTAATAAAGAAAGAGGCCATGGATTTGATAGAGAGAATGGAGGAATATATTGTAAGGGATGTAAAGAGCAAAGAGTAGGAGGTCTCTACATACACACACACACACACACACACACACACACACACACACACACACACACACACACAAACACACACACACACACACACATATGAGCATCTGGGGGGCAGGCTTTAGTGTTCAGTTGCTCCCTCTATCTATATAGAGAGAAAGATTGAGAGATTTCTCCTTCCCACTTCTATACTTTCTTTCCAAACATTTCATATTTTAAAAAGAGAGGGGAAGAAAGATTAAAAAGATAAAAATGACTCCAATCTATTGATTTTACCACACAGTATTCTATTTATATATGTACATAAACACACATATTTCAAAAAACTGTATATTTTAGAAAATAAATGAAAATCAATTATGTTCTAAAATATTTTCATGTGGTAGAAGTCATTAATTTCCTGTTAAACTGGAAATTCCTGAGTTTTCTTATTCTACCAAAAATATTTTGAAACAGATATTACAGTTCAGTTTGAAAATCTTATTTGTATTCACTGTTCACATTCTCTTTCAATAATATAAAAGAACAATGAATAACTTCAGGGCCAAGAAAGGTGGTATAGGCTCTTAAGCAAAATACAAGAGAGAAAATAGAGTGGTACTCTATGTATTTCAGGCCAGTCATATCTGTATATACAATTACAGGTCACTCAGCGCTATCTAGTAAGACAGTTACTAAAAATATAAAAGGACCCCCAATATAATATAAATAAATGAATTAATAATTATTTCAAAATTTGGGATCACTAAAAAAAAATCCTTGGTTGGCACTGTTTATTTAAAGGTGACTAAAGATCTCCTTTTGGCACTTATATCTCCTTTAAATTAAATGTTTCAATCATAATTAGAAGTTACCAGTTTTCATATTGGAAATAACTGTGTTTTTCATTTGGCATTATGATTGCATGAAAACTAAGTATTTGTACTTATTGCTTTCTACTTCTAACACAGGATATTCTATCATTTCTTTGTCAATACGTCACACAGTATACAATGTGTAATACATTTCCTTTCAATTTATCATTTGAGATATTTTCTTAAGAAGTCACACCTTTCGCATATTTAGCAAACAAAAGTAGCTCAAGTTTTATGATCAAGTATTTTAACAGCTATTTCTACTCTCTCTGTGATGGTTCTTTAGCTTTTTCATTAGTTTTAACATCCATTGTTACATATTTTACGTCTCTTAAAAACTTATCTTCTTTTTCTTAAGCTTGAGAAAGTTAGCAATGCATAAACCAATGCAAATGTAAGAGCTCTTGTTTTTTGCAATTTTTCTTCATATAATATTGTTTACCATGTTGCTTTTATAAAAATAACTCAAATTTTAGAGAGCATGAATTTAATGTTATCTAGGCACTTTGCCAATTATTTTTCACATATTAATCTAACTAAAGCCTCATATTATACTACAGATTATTCTTACTATTAATTTATAAGTATGTTAAACAGAAAGATTACTTAACTTGCAACAAGTTAGCTAGAATGTAAGAACCATGCTATGTATTTTGGCATTCAGAATGAGATTATTCTACATCCTCAGAAGATTTACATTGTCTAATTAAAACAAATCATCAGAAAGTTTAGTGTACATCATTGTCCTATAAATTTGTCTAGAACATCAAACTTTTTTATGAATCTTAGGGTTATATTTGGAGTTGAATGAATACATGTACTTTAAAAATTGGAATGAAAAGACATTCTTTAGACTAATGTTCTTAATAATATTTTATCATTCTTTGCTTAAAATTATAATTATAAAAGCAATATATTATTACAAAAACTAATAAAATAATTCAGAGAGTAATTATTCTGATAAGTAAACTAGCACATTTAAAATGAATACCAAAAATATTTTTGCATTGAGACAAAAATATACTACATTTAATGGTATGTTACCGACTGAAAACAACAGTTTCACTATACTTCAGTTTGTATTTCTTAAATTATAACAGTATACATTTTTGTAGTCCCAATTTAAAATTGAATAACAAATTAAAAGATATAAAAAATCTAGTTAAAGTAAAATTATACTAGTTTTATATAAAAGTGTATTATTTTTTGTGTCATAAGAAACATCAAAAAACTATGAAAATAAATTATTGTAGTATGCATTCAAATAGAATTACATCTTCAGTTAATCTAAAAATAAATTTTGTGTTAGATATATAGACTTGTACCTATTAATTTACTAATATTAAAAAACACAGAACAAAGTTATGAAGCAATCACAAAATATACTGGCCTGTTCCCCACAAATAAAATCTCAATTAACACTGGTACTAAAAACTAATACCACATTTCAGTGTTTGTTATGAATATAATGAAAGTATCTTTATACTTTGAAGGATAATCCTTGTATAATTAATTTTATATAGCTTCAAAACTTCATAACCTTTAAAAGCAGAATATTATTTTGACAGTACATTTACTTTGAAGGGTCATTTTTAATATCAGAAGTTAATTAAATTTGCTGTTAAAAGCCATAATGTAGAATATTAGTAATACTTTTGAAAAATTGAATTCTTTACATTCCCAGAAGTATGTTAGTGATTGCCTAGAGCATTAAAGAATAACCATAAGAGAAAAACGAAAGACAAAATCCATACCTAAAACAAAAGCATAAATGTTTGTACAATTTATTTTTGGTTTTGTGTTTAAACTACTATCTAGGGAGAATATAGCCTACCTCTAGACTAGACTAGGGAATCCATGAAAGTTGAAAGAATTACCAGGTTACCCAATAAAATATGTTTCATTTCAGGAGTAGACTGATAATGTAGAGAAAATATTATTTATCTTGCTTTTATATAAATTCCTTAAGTAAAACCATTTGGCTTTATTTAATACATTTATTTATACAATATTGAATTTTTCCCTATTTAAGCACCTTAATAAAACTCAAAAAAATAAATAACTAGATTGAGTCTCTTTCTAGGTAAAATTGGAGTTGTATACTTCCTATGAGATCCTTAAGAAAGAGTCACATTGCTTTTATTTCTGATTGTGACTTAAAAATGTTATAATAGTTTAATAAAAGGATATTTTCTTCTTAAAATGTCTGTGTGTGATAATTTGGCTTATTTGGTATTCCATATTTCAGGCTGACTATATGAGAATGAACAAATTCTTCATAAGAAATTAGTGACTTCCATTATCTTTATTAAGGTTGGTAATCAAAGTCTAGCAAACCTTAGAGATAAGAGCCCCATCAGATTGAATTCTCACTTAGGCACTGATATTGGGTCATAAGGTTTTAAACTTTTTTGTTTAACACAAATATATATTGAAAAGGTATTTAAAAAGTGGACTGACTTCTTGTGTTCCTGTTTTATAGTGTGATTGCTTTGAGTTTCTCTCAATTTAAATTGATTTTGATTGTAGTCTTGTGTTTTAGTATATTCCTTGCACCCCTAATCTCTCTAAGTCCTTTATCATAAACAAGTATTGAATTTTGTCAAAGGCTTTTAGGAACTAATTAGATGCTTATGTGGTTCCTTTTTTTAATTGCAATTTTTTTGTATGCTGTATGACAGTGAATTTTTTGTATTGTGAAACATCCATGCATCTGTGGGATGAAATATGCCTGGTTATGGTGAATAGATCATGTATCATATATATATATATATATATATATACACACACATATATGATGTGAGAATGCCTTTCTGTATGCTGTGAATAGCAATCTTTAAATAAAGGAGCTGTTTTGGCCCATGACAGTCACCATAGAAAAAGTAGGAGGAGGAATCAAAATAGGTAGGAGGAGCAGGGCGGAGTCAGACAAACTGATCCAGAAGCCCAAAGGATCAACATGTAAGGAGAGACAGACTGGCCAGAAGCCAAAAGAAGCAACATGTAATTAACAAAGGTAAGCCACAGGCCACTTGGCAGGAAAGATTAATAGTAATGGGTTGATTTAAGATATAAGAGCTAGCTAGCAATGTGCCTGAGCCATAGGCCAAACAGCATGAAGTTAATATAAGCGTCTGAGTCATTTCTGGGGCCTGAACAGCAGTGGGTGGCTAAGGGGTCTGGGGCTACAGGTCTGTGAGTCTGGGCCTCTGGATGCCTGGGACGAGAAACTACATTGTAACACATATATATCATATAAATGTAATATATATTATATATAAATATAATTTACTATATTTAAATATATAAAATCTCATATATATTATATATATGTTTCTGTTTGTCCATATTTTCTATTATATATTTTTGCATCATTGTACTTGAAGGGGATTGGTCTGTAATTCTCTTTCTTAGTTGCATCTTGTGTGGTTTTGGTTGAGGCTAACTGTAGCCTCATAAAAATATTTTGCCATTTTCCTTCTGTTTCTGTTATGCTGAACAATTTGAGGTATATTGTTCTTATTTTGCCTTTGGCCTTCTAGTAGAATTCTTCACTGAAGCCATCTGGTCCTGCGTTTGCTTTTCATTGTTGTTGAGAGACTTTTAATAATATAGAAACTTTTAGTTTCTATTTCCTTATTGGTTATAGGTGTTATTTTGTTCTTAATTTAATTTTGATAAGTGATACCTATGTAGAAAATTGTCTACTTTTTTAAGTTTTTTTTTTTTAATTTTGTGGAGTACATGTTTTTGACATATCACTTAATGATTTGCTGAATTTCCCCTGAATATGTTGTTATGCCCCATTTGATCTCTGATTTTTGTTAGTTTGGATGTTCTCTCTTTGTTTGTTAGTTTGAATTGGGTTTTCCAATCTTGTTGATTTTCTCAACAAACCAACTTTCTATTTCCTAAGTCTTTGTATAAGTCTCTTTCCTTCATTTTATTGATTTCAGCCCTAAGTTTGATTATTTCCTACTTTCTACTAATTCTGGTAAGATTGTAACTTTTGTTCGAAAATTTTCAACTGTGCTGTTAAGTCATTTATGTGAGATTTCTAAAATTTTTTATGTAGAAACTTTGTGCTATAAACTTTCCCCTTAGTATTGGTTTTATTTGTGTCCCATAAGTATAAGTATGTTGTGAATTTATTTTCATTGAATTATAGAATGTCTTTAATTACTTTAATCTTACTTGACCTTGAAATGGTCGTTTAAAGAGTTGTTATTTATGATTTTGTAGGTTTTTTTTGTAGTTTGTGTTGTTGTTGAGCTTTAATTTTACTCCATGATGGTCCAATAAAAACAAAGTGTTGTTTCTATTCTTTTCTCTGTTTATATTTGAATTAATGACTGAGTATGTGGTCAGTTTTAGAGAATGGTCCATGGGCTTCTGATAAAAAGATATATTACTTTTTATTGGTGTAGAGAGTTCTATAGAAATCTGTTGTCTATTTTATCCAGAAAATCTGTTAGATGCCCTTTTTTTAATGTTACGTTTTTGCCTGGCAGACCTAGTATTGATGGGAGTGAGGTGTTGTGATCTCCCAATATTACTGTGAGGTTTTTGATGTGTTCTTTGAGCTTTAGTAATGCTTCTATTACATATTTTGGTGCCTTTGTATTGGGTCATAAATGTTCAGGATTAAGATTTTTGTCTTGTAGATTTTTTCTATGATGAATATGTAGTGTGTCTCAGACAGCAGTTGAGGAATACAGGCGATAGATGGGTTTGGGGACAGAATGAGGCTTAAAGGCTAGATTGTCTGTAGCTGGGGCTGCTGAGAGACTGCTATGGGGTTGAAGCTAAGATTTGTCTCATGTTGCCAATGCCTGGAGGCTGGGCTAATTGACAGGCTGGAAGGAAATCACCTCACTTTTGTGATAGAGGTTTCCGGTATCGGTGTCTTGGGAAGTCAATGAGTTTGGAGGGATGGATGAGTTTAGGGAAGCAAGTATGGATTAAATGCTAGAGTGTACAGTGTGTTTCTGTGATAGTAAGACTTGCCAACAGGAGTCCTGTATCATTGCCTAAAGCTGTTCTGTGATGGTGTTGGGGGTAATGGTTATGCCCCTTGCCCAGACATGCAGGCTGGCTTGACTGGCTGGCTGGAAGGAAGGTGACTCACTTGTCGTTATTGAGCTCTCAAGAAATTGTGTCGCAAATATTACATATTAAATATTATATATGGCTGAAAATTATTTTGTCTAAAAAGAGTATTCTCTTAACATGATTTTTTTTGTCAATATCTTAATGGTAATCTGCTCATTCACCCAGCAATATACTTTTCTTTTGTGGAAGAAGGATTTTACCTCTATTTTACTGTCTAATAATGAGAAAGACAATCATTTCTGGAAGTTGAAAGAACAGTAATCACCTTAAAACACTGAAGTGGAAAATATAAATTTCTCTGTGCCATTTACCGATTTTTACATTCAATAGAAATTATTTGTTTAAGGAGTAAAGGGTTTATTTGGCTTACAATTCCACATCACATTCTATAATAAAAGGAAATAAAGATAAGTATTCAAATAGCGAAGGATCCTGGATGTAGAATCTAATGTAGAAGCTGACATGGAAGTTCCCTCAGTGATTATCTCAGAGTCAGAGAGCTCCCAATGGCTTGGGTCAGTCACCTTTGTGGGTATCCTTCTCATGATCCTGATAAGTTTGCCCATATACTCTCTCCTCTTTCTCTCTTTTCAGCTCAATCAGAATCTCGACCTGGTGCTTAGCTATGGATTTCTACTTCTGTCTCTATTCATTGCTAGATGAAGGTTCTATAATAACAAGTAAGACAGTCATTCATTTGATTATAGGGGAAATCCTGTTTAGACACCCTCTCTACCTTTTCTTGGAGCCCTAGCCAGGCATATCTTATGGGTTCTAGGATTTTTCCTTAGCACCAGAACTCTTTCTAACCCCACAGTGATTTCCTCTATTAAGATACCCATCACTTTTTTCCTATCTTGTTGTTTCTCCTCTCACTTAACTATCTCCTTCTCTCATGATTTTTTTCCAATTCCCCTTGATCACTCCCATTTATGATCCCAATATACTCAGAAAATCTTCTCTAGCCTGAATGTCTTTTGCTTTATGTCTAAAATCTAACTATGAGTGAGTACATACAATGTCTGTTAGGGCAGGCAGGCAGTGTAAGCTGCAATCAGTCAGAGATAGCCATATCAGATTCAGGGCTACAGACTATAATCCAGTCTTAAGAACCCATGAGATTTCAACACCCCTTAATCAGCAGGAAGTAATAATGGAAAACTACACCCAAATTCCCAAAATATTGCTTATAAATGTTTGTTTTCGTTATAAATGGTTAATGGTTATAGTCAATCTCTTTCTAAGAAGAAAAGGGTAATATGGTATATGAATGATTTTTTTGAAAAGTTAGATTATTGAATTTACTTAGACCAGGAAATCAGCTGTTAATCTCAAAATATTTTAGATTGGTATAGATTTTAGTTTATTGATACAAATTTAAGGTCAATTATCTCTCTTATGCTGTATGTATTTTTTTACTCTTGTTTAAGATATGATGTTTATGTAATGGATTTAGAATTGTAATGTATAATTAAGAAATGCATATTAGTTAGATTTTTAGGTATACAAAGATATAATTCAATTAGATAGGTAATCTTCATACACTTCTAAGACCTACAGAATATGGCATTTAAATGTTTTAAGAACTTAGACTTTTCTGGACAGTGAGACAGGTCTGCTCCTTGCAGCACCAATTTACTTCAAGAGAAAAATGGGCATCAAAGAAACTCCATATGGAAATCAGTTTCTTTGTGGCATTGGTTAGCCACTGGACATGAACCTGTTCTTATGTTGACTGCTTGACAGTATGCTGTTTAAACTGGACATGCAGGTTCCATATGAAGGAGACCTCTGAAATTTGGCAGAACAAGCAAAGATGGTTATTCAGGTTCCTGCTTTGCAGATAAAACTGTCAGACATTCTTCAGGACTCGAGGAGAAGTAACTGATGAACTATACCAGAATAGGCAGAGAAGATTTCCTGCTTCACTGAAATGAAAAGAGACTGGGCCTGTAGGCTGAAGATGGATGCCCCAACTTTATAAAGGAACTTTGTGTGACTGTCCAGGAAGATAGGTGTCATCTTTGTCATTTCTAGATTTTGGAAGTTACTTACACTTCTGGTTTACTTGGGTAAATATATTCTTCTGTTGTCTTTGATGTAGTTGAAGATTAGATAGTTATAGGTATAGTTTTTCTTAGTCATTTGAAAGGTATATTGGATATGAAACTTTAGATTCAAAAGGATAAGATAGATGATAGAGTATTTTCTTTAATTTTGCTAAATACAAATAGACTAGATATTGTAACTGTAATTCTTGCTTGATGGCTATTTTGTTATATGTAGTTTTGCTATGTTAAAGTTGAAACCCTCCTTTTTAATTAGACAGAAAGGGGGAGGTGATGTGGGAATGTCTTTCTATATGCTTTCAATAGCAATCTTTAAATAACGGAGTTGTTTTGGCCATGACAGGCACCATAGAAAAAGTAGGAGGAGAAATCAGAGCACAGGTAGGAGAAGTAGGGCAGAGTCAGACAGACCGAGCCAGAAGCCAAAGGAGCAACATGAAAGAAACACAGGTGGGCCATGGGCCACCTGGCAGACAAATTAATAGAAATGGGTTGATTTAAAATATAAGAGCTAGCTAGCAATGTGCCTAAGCCATAGGCCAAACAGCATGAACTTAATAGAAGAGTCTGAGTCATTTCTGGGGCTTGAGCAGCAGTGGGTGGCTAAGGCGTCTGGGGCTGCAGGTCTGTGAGTCTGGGCCTCTGGCCTCCTGTGACCAAGAAACCACATTGTAACATCTATCTTTCTGGGACTGTGTTACCTCACTCAGAATGATATTCTCCAATCCATCGATTTGCCTGAAAATTTTGGGATGCCATTTTTTTCTGTTGAGTGTTACTCCATTGTGGAAATGTACTACAATTTCATAATTCATTCTTCAGTTGAAGGGCATCTAGATTGTTTCCAAGTTCTGGCTTTTACAAATAATGCTGCTATGAACATAGTTTAGCTGATGCCCTTGGTGTAAGAATGTGCATCCTTTGGGTATATGCCCAATAGTGTTATAACTGGATCAATGAGGAGATTGGTTCCCAGTCTTCTGAAGTACATTCATACTAATTTTCTAAGTGGATGTATAAGTTTACACTCTCACCAGCAATAGAGGACTTTTCCATTGCTCCACACCTTCTACGACATAGACTTTCATCTGTGTTTTTGATCTTAGTCATTCTGAAATGTGCAAGATGATATATCAGGTTGTTTTGATTTTATTTTTCTGATGGCTATGGATGTCAAACAATTCTTTTTTAAGTGTCTTTTTTTGTTGAGAATTCCTGTATTTATTTATTTTTGCTTTGAACCTCACTAATTAAACTATTTGGACTTTTAACCTCTAGTTTCTTGAGTTTTCTATATATTTTAAAGATTAGTCTTATGTCAGATGTAGGGTTGATGAAGATCTTTTGCCATTCTTTAGGCTGTCATTTTGTCTTATTGACCATGTCCTTTGCCTTACTGAAGCTTCTCAGTTTTAGGAAGTCCAATTTATTAATTGTTTTCATTGTATGTGCTACTGGTGTTATATTTTAGAAGTGGTCACCTGTGACAATGCATTTTAAAGTATTTCCCACTTTCTTTTCTTTAAAGTTCAGTGTAACTAGGTTTATGTTGAGATCTATGATCTACCTACTTGAGTTTTATGCAGAGTAAAAGATATGGATCCATTTGCATTCTTATATGCACTACCATCTAGTTATTTCAGCACCATTCATTGAAAATACTATCTATTTTCCATTGTATATGTCTAGTCTCTTGGGGAGATTCAGGATTGTGGCCACGTTATTCTTTGTATTTGTTCTAAAATCTACTTATGAGTGAGGACATACCATTACTATCTTTCTGAGTCTATACTCTCTCACTCAGGATGACACTCTCTAAATCCATCCATTTCCCTACCAATTTCAAACTGTCATATTTTTTTTATGTACCACAATTTTTTTTAGCCTATTCTGAATTTGAGGAGTATCTAGGTATTTTCCAGAGCTTGGCTGTTATAAAAAATAGTTCTAGGAACATTGGTGATCTAATAACCGTGGGGTAAGAATGTTCATTCTTTGGGTACATGTCCAACAGTGGTATTGCTAGATCATTTAGTATATTGATTCACAATTTTCTAAGGAACTACTATTCTGATTTGCAAAGTGGATGAACAGGTTTACATTTTTCAATGTTTGAAAAATTGTTATTGTCACTCATCATATATACAACCTGAAAGAAAATAAAAACATGATTACCTTAAAAGATGCTGAAAAAGCCTTTGACAAAATCCAACACTCCTTCATAATAAAGGTCTTGGAAAAATTAGGGGTATAGGAAATATACCTAAATATAATGAAACAATATACAGCAAGTCAACAGCTAACATCAAACTAAATGGAGAAAGACTCAAAGAAATCCTAATAAAATCAGGAACATGATGAGGCTCTCCCCATATTTATTCAATATAGTTATCAAAGATTTAGCTAGAGAAAGGAGACAACAAAGCTAGATCAAGGAGATACAAATTGGAAAGAAAGAATTCAAACTAGCTCTATTTTTAAATGTTATAATTATATATATATTTATATAAGTGACTCCAAAAGTCTATCGGGAACTCTTAGAACTGATAAATACCTTCAATAATGTAGAAGAATACAAGATTAACTAAAAAAAATTATAGCCCTTCTATATACATATAATAAGCTTGCAGAAAAAGGAATCAGGGAAATATCAGCCTTTACAATAGCTGCAAACATAACCAAATATCTTGGGATAACTCTAACAAAAGAAGTAAAAGTTCTGTATGACAAGAAATTTAAATCATTAAAGAAAGAAATTGAAGAGGATATCAGAAACTGGAAAGATCTCCCAAACACTTGGATAGGTAGAATCAACACAGTAAAAATGGCAAACTTACCAAAAGCAATGTATAGATTCAGTGGAATACCCACCAAAATCTTAACACATTTCTTTACAGATTAAAAAAAAATACTCAATTTAACATGAAAAAACAACAGACAACAACAAAACCTGTTCTGTCATATAACTTCAGGAGGGCATCACTATCCTGACTTCAAGCTTTACCATAGAGCTACAGTAATAAAAACAGCCAGAGACTGGCATAAAAATAGACTTGTGGATCAATGGAATCATATTGAAGATGCTGGCATTAATACACACATTTATGAATGTCTGATTTTAGGCAAAGTGACCAAAAATATACAATGAGAAAAGGTAACAGCTTCAACAAATTTTGCTGGCAAAACTGAAGAGCGATAGATAGAAGAATGTAAATAAATCTATACCTATAACCTTGCATAAAACTAAGTACAAGTAGATGAATGACTTCAGAATAAACTCAGCTATGCTGAACATGATAGCAAAAAAAAAGTGGAAAATATCCTTAAACACATTGGCACAAGAGACCACTTTCCAAATATAACACCAGAATCAAAGACACTGAAAGCAACAATTAACAAATGAGATTTCATAAAACTGAGAATATTCTGTGAGGCAAAAGTTTTCAATAAGACATGACAGAATGAGAAAAGATCTTTATCAATTCTACATCTGAAAGAAGACCGACCGACATCTAAAATTTTTAGAGAGCTCAAGAAACTAGAAGTAAAAAAACCAAGTTATCCGATTAAAAAATGGAATTCAAAGCTAAATAAGGAATTCTCAACAGAAGAATTTCAAATGGCTGAAAGACACTTAAAGAATTCCTCAACATTCTCATCTATCAGAGAAATGCAAATCAAAACAATGCTGAGATACCATCTTATACAATGACAGCCTAAGCTGGAGGGGATGTGGAACAAAGGGAACACTCTTCAATAAAGGAATTTTTGCACTTAAGTCACCCACTTCAAACATTTTATTTGAAATATAAATTGTGTTTTTACAATACTCTCTACTAAAATTTCAAAAATATTAAGCACAACTCCATAAGTAGATTTTAACAGATACACACATATTTACACATGATCACACTCATGCATGCATACTTACATGTACACACACATGCATGCATGCTCACACAAAACAAAACAAAACAAAATCATTTTTATAGTTCATTCATTGAAAGCAAGCCCACACTGAGCTTTGTTATTTATTTATTTATTTATTTATTTATTTATTTATTTGGATTTGTTACTTAAGAGTTTCTAAAGTGTTTTTATCATATTTGTCTTCTACCCACAATATTTTTAAGTTCCATATACCTGCACTATGAGACTTGCCTGGAGTAAATGCACCATTCTGAGCTGATCCACCTTGGACTTCTTGCCTTTTTCAGGGAGGGGATGGAGGGATGGGGAGGGAGGAGGTTGAAGGCTGACTTGTAGGGATTGGGATGAGGGAAAGGAGGAGGAGCATGGGGATATGGGGATACATGGATAAAGACATTTTTATAACAATCATAATAAAATTATATATATATATTACAGTTACAGCTCTCTACTTTTTGACCACATCTACAGGTTTCCTGAACAGAACTTTTAGAATTATGCACACTATGCTAATATTGAATATAACACATTCTAAGTTTCTATCAAAGATGCTACTTTGAGACCCTAACATGTAGCACCAATGATCCTAGGGTTAGCTACAAGGTTAAATTTCTACAGAAAAATTATTTTACTCTGTCAACATCGATTAAAATATTTTTTATAGCAAGTAGGTTTCTATAAATTATATTTCTAGACTTTAAATATTAAAGAAGATATAAGTAGAACATGAGCTTAAGGCGGAAAAACTATAACATTACAAGTATAAATAATGAATTGAAATCACTTATTGGCACCAAAATATATGTGAAATTTTATCTCATTTTCTAGAGTAATGTAAGTTATTATTGCTTATAGGTTATGAAATTTTTCAAAATAAGTGGAAGATCAAGTTCCATAACACAAGAAAATTGCTATTGTTTGCAATTCTAAATAATTATTACTCTGATAAAATTATTTCATATTATATATATGTATTAAATTTTCAAATATGAAGAGACATTATGCCCAATAAAAACTATTTACATGACAAAGTAACTAAATGATAAAATTACATATTGATTGAACAGATTATAAATTAACTTATGAGAAGGGAATAAAAACTCACATTAACTTTACTCTTATTTATTACAGCTCTGTATAACTAATTGTGTTTTTAAATAATAATTTTTTGAAAAGAATAATTAATTATAGTTTTCAACACTGTTTTCAAAACCAGAATTCACAATTTAAAAAAAAATTTAATGGTCTAATTTTAGAAAAAAAATGGTATACTATGTTCCACATGAGAGAATTGGCCCCACATATTGTTTTTAATAATTCAATTAGCATTTGCTTTATGTTCGGCACCTCACCTGCCTTGGGCTGCAGTGAGACATTAAGTTTGTTCTATAAAGGAAGACTTGGGCTCTGTCTAGATATAAGAAACTTAGATATGTTTGTCTTCCAATTTTAAGTTACTTTTACCTGTATCTTAATCAAGTTTCTCAATGTAGATGCTTTTTTACCTTACATGAAATCAATGGGATGCCTTACTCTTTTTGTACCGTGAGACACTTATTCTGCTGCTTAATAGAATATGTGTATTTTATTTTATATTTAGTTAGTTAGCTAGTTAGTGTGTGTGTGTTTGTGTGTGTGTGTGTGTGTGTGTGTGTGTGTGTGTGTGTATGTGTTGGGTGTTTGTGCTTATAAGTTAGAGGATATGTATATTATACTCAATTTTTAGGGGAGATTAAAGGAAAGCTTGAGAGAGCCACATACTCACTAACCACTATGTGGCTCCAATAGATCAACCTCAGGTTGGCAAATTTATCAGCAAAGGCCTCTACCTGCTTAACCATATCAGTCGATTACTAGGCTTTATCTCTTTAAACCGAACTAGCACTTTTTTCCATGTTTGAATAATATTATGGTGGATGCATGTCCTGCATAGATGTTTATTCTTTGATGCCCAAACATTTGACCAAATGTTAGGCTAACAATAGTATGCATATTGATATTCACTAACAAATTTTGTGAGAATATATCCATTCAGCTCCATTATATAGATTGGTAAGGCCCTATGACATCATTATATTTAAATGAAAAACTTTCTAGCTCTTCTCAAATTGGAAAACTGCATAAATTTATAATCTTGTTCACACTATAAGAATTCTAACATTTTTTTAAAAATAGTTTTTTCCCTTATTGTCTGCTTGATTTAGTATTGGGTGTTAATAATTGATTCATGCGGAGGCTCTATATCCACTATATAGCTTCATAACCACAAGTTACATTGAAGAAAATCCTGGGTTTTGGACACAGTGTATTGAGGCTTTGATGTGGACTTTCCTAATTATTAAATGTTTGACGTCTTTTTCCTGCCCTCTAGCTATCATTATGTCTTATTTACTTACATAACTGTCCACCCACAACTTTTCTTTGGTTTTGGTTGATGAAGTTACACCTTCTAATAATCTGAAAGGCTCACAAATATGAAGACAGTATTGATCATATGACAAGCTTATATCTAAAATACTTTTTACGTTTATATTTGAATTTGATTAAATAACGTGTTTTATTTGATTATAAACATTCTCCTATTGCTTATAAAGATGTTTGTCAGTTAAACAAATGGTAAATTTTTCAGTGTCAATTTTATCTCTTTAATTTAATTGAATTTTATTAATAAATGATTCCCAGTTTTTATAAAATTCACTATTTTTCATTTGAAGGTCATACTCCTATAGTCACTTGTGACTATGTTTGCCTCCTAATCTATGACCATGATTTTTTTATATTTTCTTCTAAAAGAGTTATACTTTTTTCATGCTTATGTATATATTGATGATCCAATTGGTATTAATTTAGTATCTGGAATGAGTTAAAGTTTTATCTTCAATTTACATGTTGCTGTCTACCCGAACCTGTTCCATATCTTAAAATAATATCATTCATTATTTGGATGAAATGTGTATATTTGTTGAAAATCAGTTGATCATGTATGTGATGACACAAATCTTTTTATTCATTTTCTATTCCATTGAACATGTTCATTCATGTTACTGTACCATATTAATTTCATTACTATTTCTTTCAAATAAATTTTGTGAAGAGAAAATTGAGTGATCCTATATACTCTTATTTTGCAGGATTATTTTCATCTTTTCTGGGAACCTTGTAATTACATTCAGAATTAAATTAACATCTTAAACTACCTAAATCTTTATAATGAGTAATTACTTATTGGAAATTGTTTGTAACAATGATAAACCTTCTAATACCAAAATGGAAAGAACATGACTGCTTTTAGGTATGGTGTAGGAGAAAGTTTATTGTAGAGAAAAAAGGAGAGCATGGGCAGAGACAGGACATCTAGGGGAGTTTAGACTGGACATGACCCAGATTAAGTTGGGCTATGTGGGGCAGACTGGAGAAGAGGAAGAGAGAGGGAAGAGAGCAGGATAAGTTGTAGCAACCAAGAGGGCAAAGTTGCAAAGAGTCAGGCAACCAAAATGACAAGATTAGCCATGGAAGAGCATCCTAGCATCCTGGACTTGAGAGTAAAGCATGTATGTGTGTGTGTGTGGGGGGGGGGGGGGAGGTGGTGATGCATACTAGGACACTGTAACAGCCAGTGACTAAGAGATTCCAGAAGAAAAACCTGGCAACTAAGTTCACTTTAATATTTTGAATAGGTACCTCAGCCATTTGTCTACTGTGTCAGACTTAACATGTGGTACATTTGTCACCTATGTATTTCAGAGGAAAGTGGGTCATGAATGACTGAAATACTGAGCAAATGTTAATTTCTTTGGATTTCAAGACCAATTGGATCTTCAGAAGTTGGCACAGATGTTACTAACATGTTTCAGTAGGCATGAAAAAGCTTTCCTCCAGAGTTCTGAGTATCAGTTCTTATGGATGGTTGATCCATGACTGCCAAGATCAGAAGCTGTGACTTTCTTCATCTGGATATTTATAACCCCAGGCTGCTTATATATAGAGACCTTCTACCTAAACAAACTAGTAATCCCCAAACTCCTACATGGTTCTTGTTCTGTAACTAGTAAACATGCTGATGTTCTTAATTTTGATGTTTAGAGAATACTACCTGATACCTGCTTCCTGTGTATCTGTTTTTTTTTTTTCATTCTCTAGCCAGAGTTTTCAAAGTCAAATTCCATAAATTGAGTAACATTCTTTTTAATAACTTCAACAATATTTTGTTTTACAGAGTATCAAGTTTTCAGCCATTAGTTAATTTTATTGCTATTTATTTATTTTTACTGTTATAAATGATTTTTCTTATTTTATTTTAAAATTATTTGTTAAAGAATATAGAAATGAAATTAATTTTAATATATCATAGATGCCATAATTTTTGTTCTATTATTTCTACATTTTTAATAACTCTAAACTGATTGAATAGTTTGATGATTTAGTGATACCACACAGCTGTTTATATATAAATAATGGCATGAATGAATTGGTATAGCTTTTCTACTCCATTTTTCTCAGGATTGTTTTCATTTATTCTCTTACTGATTGATATGACTAGATTTCAAATACAATATACAGAATAAAGCTAGAGGTACTGATTTTGTAGGAGAGGTGACCATGTGAAAGAAATGATTTGTATTTTTCCTCATATTAGAGAAAAAATTATTCTTTAAAACAGTATAAACATCTATGAGCTTCTTGTAAATGACTCTTCTCAGCTGAACAAGCAGTACTTATTATAACGTTTGATTACAAAAAGACTGTGGAATATGTCAAATAATTCTGAATCAACTGAGATGAAATGTTTTTTATCATTAAATATGCTGGTATCCTTTATTATAAAATGTATATTTATTGTGGTTCACAGAATAAGTCTATTTAAAAAGGAATTGTTAGATTTGATATGATCATAATTTAAAAGCATAATTGAAAGATTAGAACTAATGACCTTGGTTCAAAGAAAGCAATACTCAATAAATATTTATTTCTTGTTTTATATGATTAATACATGGTTATTGTTGTGTGAAACATTTCCTAGGAAGATATGAATTAATAAACATATTGTAATTACTTCCAATAGACTAAGGGTGAAATTAGTGGCAGAAATATAGATGACTCAAAGACAGTTGAATCATCAAATAACTCATGAAGGCTATGTTACTGAAGCATTTTGTAAAACTTCAGGCAGCAGGATAGACCAGACCTCTAATCTCAGCACACTTTGCGGCTTAAACAATCTTTGGATGGAGAGTATTTGGAATTTATTAAATTTCAGATACTTCCTCAGACTTGTGCACTGTTTATTTCATCAAATTAATGATCCTTCCTCCAAGATATACCATGCAAACTCAAATAAATTCTTATTGGTTAATTAGCAATCACCTACAAATCCTTCATTTCTATTTTAAAATAGCACCTCATATAGCAATTTTCTTCTATAAATTTTCTGTGTAAATTTACATTTTCCAAAAATATTAATCTTAATTAATTTAAGTATTTTGTGTCTATGGAGATTCTTTCTTACATGCATGTTTGTACTTCAGAACAGAGAATCATATCCCAAGGGATTATTTATAGATGGTTGTGAACTACTATGTAAGTACTGGGAATTGAACTCAGGACTTCTGGGCAAGGAGCCAATACTCTTAACCAATAAACCATCTCTGTGGCTGAATTTCAAATAAGTTTAGTGACAAAATAGTGATCCTAATAATACATAAAATTTTAAAAAGATATTCAGGACAATTTACTAAAAATATGTATGATAAATATTTGTATTGATTTAAAAATAAATTTTAAAGAAAATCATTTTCAGCCTCAAATAAGCATTTTAACTTAATACATACTGGTAACATTAAGTCTATGAATATTTTAAATTGCTCCACATATCTTAATAATGAAAGATAATGAAATTCTACATATGTTTTAGTTCATTTTTACTATGAATGCTGAGGGTAATACCTCTATGTTCAGAAAATATATCATATTTAAAACTCATTTTTTGAAATGATTGCTTATATAAGAGAGTATTTTACATAACAGTGCCAATGCCGTGTTTTAGCATTCTATTCTCAATACTGTAAAATGAAATTTTCCTTGCCTAACCTAAGATTTGACTTTTTGTGCTGTCACGCTAACTTTCTGCTTGCTAAGAAGGTATATGTACATCACCTCCTCCTGAGAAACAAATGATGTGCTTCCTACATTTCTGAGATATGTTGCTTGGCCATCTGACTCCCTGTGCCTGCATTCCTGATGTAGCAACCTGGGTGGGGCCACCCAGGAAAGCTCTACCATGAAAACTGTTAACCCATGTGCTGTTTAAAGAAGCAGGAACTTTCTGAAGATTGCACAATGTGCCCATTGTGACCATTGCTCCAGGAAATGAATATTCTCAGGTGGTCCCCAGCTTGCCCAAGACTCACTATTGTTTCACAGGAAATATGTCTACCTGCCTGTTGCATTCCTAAACTCCATCCTAGGCTGACCTTTGGCCCCACCCTGTTGTAACTTTACTATCTCAGGAGCACAGATGTACCACCTCTCCTACCCAGAGTACCAGAAGTATAAAGCTTCTGCCCTAAAAATATTTGGATTCTTGGCTTTCACAGTGCATCAAGAACGCACATGTGTGTATCAATATTTATATCATTAAACTCTCTTTTTCTTTAAAGTTAACAGTGGTCATTAGCCATGGTCCTGGGGTGTCTAGGGGCACTAAAGTTAGGGGCACCTGCCCATTACAATACCTTTTTTTTTTTTAACCTGAGTATTAGCTTGTTCTGAGAACAAATAAAAACCAAGAAACAACCTCTACCTCTTTTCTGCTCCCCTCCCCAAAAATGTATGCAATATAAACATCCCATTATAGGATAAACCTCTTATCTACTGTCACTGAAAGTAAAGCAAACCAACACTTATTTCAAAATACAGGAATCAGACACGTTTGGTTATGAACCAAGTTTTTCTACTGTAATTTTTGTCTTTTATTAGTTTGCCCTTTATACTTATTTACATATGCCATAATTTGGGTACTAGTTAAATATCAGACAGACATCACATGCTGGAATCTTGGTGTCCATTGTAAAGACACTAACATATTTCAGTAGTGATTTTGTCAAAGGACGGATGTGCTTCTGAGAGACTTGACTAATGCTCTGCATACCCAAACAAGTCTGTAAAGAGTGAGTTAGATATCAATGGACAGAATCAATAACCTGACAGTGAGTTGTAAAAAAAAATAACAACATTCTCCCTTTTTTCAAAGGCATCCTTATTTAAATATGCCTGCTTTCCCTCTACTCTAGAACTTCCTTGAATACAGGCAGTACAAGTCCTTCATAGGCAACCCCCATTTAGAATTGGTGCTATAAGACTTAATGTATAGAACTATAATTAGACAAGTTTCTTTTCTTACAAATTGACATTTTAAGTACTGACATATCTCAAGACTTAGTCACACCAGGTAAAAATAATTACTGACCCAACAGGCCTGGGTCCCTCATAATTTGTCATATACTTTTTTCTCCACAACTTTACTAATCATTGTTAAGATAGTAGTACATAAGGCTATGTACTCTAACAGCTCCTTCAGGCTTTTCTTTCTCCTTTTTTCTTTCTTTCTTTTCTTTTTTTTTTTTTGCTGTTGTTGAGTTTATCTTCATTCAATGTAAAAATCAACTACTTGATGCTTCTTATTTATCCATAAGTTATCAGTTTTATATTTGAGCCCTTGCCACTGTTACATAAGTGGGTAATATAAAGTAGTTTTCTCCTACTTATGGGAGTGAGAGCAAACATGGATTAAAATGCCATCCCTAAAGTTTATGAGTCAGCTGCAGGGAAGTAAAAAAAAAAAAAAAAAAAAAAAGCTCCATTGCTTTCTTATTTGGAAGAAGATATTATAATAATACCACATGTTGTTGAGGGGATTAATAGATAAAATGTTTTCAGCATAGTTATTATTACACAGTTGGCATTCAATTAATTTTACCATTTATTACTTTACTTGAAGGCAGGACAAAGTCATTCTTCTGTATCAAATGACCTGGAAAAAATAGTATCCTTTTAAAAATAGAGGCTAACATCAACCAGATTCTAAACTTAATTAATATTGTATCTCGAGAAAGAAAATTGCATCATAAAATACCAAGAATACTCCTTGATACAACTTTTAGGTGCTCAATATATATGTTAATTACATAGAGTATTGATAATACAGCTTTAGTATATAAGATAGAAACTGTCCTTGTAAGATATTTAAAATATTTAAAGATAACTTTTTAAAGACTTATTGTGCAGATTGCTAATTATGTCAAGTACCATTTACCCTATGGAATCAGTTTTTATATGTACATATTTCAAATCAAAGGTTTTAGAAGTGTTTAAATTGTCTTCACTACTTTGATTTACTCAATAGCTGTTATTGTATCAGAGGACATCGGGTGTATAACTTAGCTGAAATTTCAACTCTTATTTTTACTTACTTGTTTAATGTTCAATTGCTATCACAAGGTGAAGTAGGAACCAGCAAAGTGTGGCATCTGACCAACTAATTACTGTTGCTTCTAAGCACATGGGCAATGTGGAGAAATCCTTCCTGGTGATATCAAGATGTTATTGGCCCTGGAGCTCAAGTGCTTCTGAAGATCCTAGTATGTTATGTTCTCCTTTAGGACTTTATAATGTTTCATTTTAGAGACACACAAAATAATAAATATTTTTAAACAATAATAAAACTTTTAAAATTAAGTCAAATATTAACATTTTGTTAGGAAAAAATCTTGTTTTAAGAAAAGTGGTTCATATGTGAAACAATATCTTTATGTTATGAGCAGACATAGCTGAGATTTCTAGTTTATTTCAAATTTTTAAGGATAAAATCCTCCTCACCACAAAGAGACTCACCAAATACGGTGTGAAGAAAGGGACAGATATTACATACCTGATTATGAAGTGATCAATATGCTATGATCCACAACATGACAAATTTAGTACTACCTACCTCGAATCTAATTGAAACCCATTTATAAATAAATGACCGAGAGAATCCAAGGGATCCAAGATCACTAAACACAGAATCATATTAGAAGTGAGCAGAAAATTTTGAAGACAAAGGAGAATTGATATCCCTTCCTTAGTCTCTCATGGGTCATTCTTAGCCTCTATGTGTACTTTTGTCACTTCTTAGTTGGAGTCACAGAATAATACATCAGTGATGAAAAAGTACTATTGTGGTTGATAAAGTAAAGAGAATAAATAATTTAGGAAACTTAAAAAAATATTAACAAGAACTGCCCTTGAAAACTGAGTACACCAAATCTAAAAAAGCCTTAGTTTTATATTTTTAATAATAAAGCTAAAAGTTTTGATAAATAATTGGATGGATAATGGAAAGGGTATAATATCTTAATGGAACTATTTCTTTCCCTTTTTCTTTTGGCTGATAATCTGTTTAGATTTATTAATAACCAAATAGCAAAAGAGTCAAAGTATTATATAGAAAATATAGAGCCTTGGGGATTTACACTGAGAAATATATAAGTGGAATTTTAAAGACTCAATTATAAACGGCAGACTGCTAAAATATGGAAAGTAGCTATTAAATATGAGATTGTGTTACTGATAGAACATTGTAGACAGTGGGGAAAATAGCAAGTAAGAGATAAAATCACACACACACAAACACACAGTTTAATATATCTGTATTAAAACAATATATGAACACACAGATAAAATATTGTGCACATAAAATACATACATATGAATTATCAAACACATAAACACAATTTATATGTTTAAATACACATGTTAATGCACAAGGATTTGAGTTAAGAAATGAGAACATCAGAAATCTGAGGAATAATAAAATCAGTTTAAACACTCAGTTTTAAACCTTTTAGCAGAAATAAAAAGACTGATTTTACTCAGCATGTGAAATTGGAGAAAAAATAACAAAGTTTTCAAAGTTCAACTTAACCACTAAAAAGGAATAGAGAACAGCACAGAGAAAGAAAAAATAAAGCCTTCAAGGAAACAAGGTCATGGTTATCTATAGGAGGTAGAAGTGGAAGCATTTTTTTTGTTCCATTGATGTTTCAAAGTTACTCAGTACTGAGCTGAACAAATCAGAACAATACAAAACATAAATAATCCTTATATTTTTATAACATTATATAATTTTTCAAAAGTCACCTATTTTAAATTTTGTAATCAAAAGAAATAGGTCTTGGGTATTGGATTTCTGTGAGAACTATCTGCTCAAAATCTCCATGATAAGACTAAATAATTGTAGAATAAAATTGCAAATATTTGCCATGTGAGGTGGAGAATTATAGAGGAAATATATTAGGGATCTATTTTAGTGGAAATTAAATTGTATTTGATTCTATTTACAGAATTAAGTGTTGCCCTTATACATTAACATGTTTCTGAGAATATAGGTATCATACAGTTAAATACTTTTTGTTCTCTAAGGATAACTAATTGAAATTTAGATCACCATAAAAAGCCACAACAAGAGACTAAATCTTTATGACTGGCAATTACCACATTATCAATGTCTAAATTTTGTCAGAGTTCAATTTGAAAAACATTCATTTAGATTACTCTTGAAGGACGTTTCTCCACTCAGCTATAAGAAGAATGCTTTCTGATAGCCTGCAGCTGTTAACTACAAAACCAATGCCCACATAGAAACCTAGATTAAATTCTTTTCAATGTATTCTAAAGCCAATGACAAAGAATGTGATAAAGTGAATATTGTTTTAAGCATCAGTGATGAAGATACAACCAGTAGCCTTGTCTGGATGTAGCCATGTCTATAGAACACTGATCGGAACCTCTGACTGATTGTATTTGTCATGGAATCCCAAAATCATTGCTGGGGTTCTTTAACTAACTGGGTTTCCACTATCTTTCTTTTCTTACTTTGGGAATGATTACTTCACTTCAATATCTGTTTCATGAAGAATACAGAAGAGTAGAAAGAACTTAGAGAATCGATTCAAGAAGTGGGAGACAAAGTGGTAGAATTTAAAAGATTGAGATTAGATATCAATTGTGAATAAACAATATAGAATAATTATGACCTGTTTACATATTAACTGTCTATGATGGTGGCTCAATGTCATTATGAAAACTAACATTCCATGGGATAATCAAATGCTTTTTTTGATGGTAGCACCACAGTAAAATCCACTATTATTTTTTCCCCAGTGTTTTCAAATTTAACCAGTATTGGTAGCCAATGGTTTTCTTAGAATTTTATACATGTTTTAGAATTTCTTGATCTTTTTAAAGAAGGAAAAATAAGGATGATAAAAGGTTTAGACTCTGTACAATTAAGGATGTAAGCAATTTTATGATCTTTTTAGTAGTTTATTTTAAAATTATTGAACAGAACTTTAAAATTTCAATAAGTCATTGTGACCAAATGAACAAAACACGGGTGACTTTTAAAAAGGATACATATCTGTATTAATTTTAGGAAATCTATGTTCTTAAAAATTGAGAGAGACAGAGACAATGACAGAAAGAGAGGAAAGAGAAGCAGTTTCCAGGTATCAGAAATATAAACTATATGAAAAAAGACACAATGAATTGTTCAAAAATGTCTATAATATTATATCAAAAATAGTTCTATTCTATTTTTATTTAGTATTTATTGAAATTTAATATTTTAATATTTAGTATATATAAATTAGTGAAATTAATTTTATTTTCTTGTTTTGTTCAGGTGATACTTATAGCAGCTCTATTTGAGAGAATTGCCAACATTTTTATCTGATTTTTAAAATGTATTTCTAAAAAATGTTTTTCCATGTACCCCCTGCTTCCCCTCCTTTGTCTCTCCCAACCCCTCCCAGTCACCTTTCAGCCTCTCCCATCCCCATCACTGGATCTCCCCTTCCAAAAGGCCAAGAAGTCCCAAAGTGGGTCAGATTTGCAAAATTTTATGGAGAGAACAGCAACCTGAGAAAATTATTGAGATGGAGAAACTTAAATTGAGTAAAGAGAGACACAAATTAACCCTCTAACAATGCCCAAAACAGTTTCAAGTACAAATTTTTAGAATTTTTATAAGGGCTTTTTTAGTCATGTAAAGAGGTTCATATGGTAGCTCATATCTTTAAACTTACTATTCTGATACAAAGACAGAGATACAAGTAAAGGAAGGTAGATAACTTTGAGTTAAAGGACAGCTTCTTTTCTATAGTGAGGCCCTAGTAAAGAGAAAAAGATAGAGACGATAGGGAGAGTCCAACAGAGAATGATAAAGATAGACAGACAAGGAGAAAATGATTGAAAAAAATAGCCAAAGAAGTCTGAAGAAATTAAGGAAGATTATTGTGCAGACATTCTACAACATCATAAAGTTAAAGTGACATATAATACAGAAGTCCAAGAACAGTAACATTAGCTGCCCAATAAATGGACTTAAAATTAAATTTAATAAAATTTAGTTTAAAAATTACATCTAGAGTATAATAAGTCTACTATACATTTGTCTTGACAGCACATTTCAAAAACTTCATTATATGCCAAAATACTAATATAAGATCTTCATTCTTATGATGCTGGTTAATAAATTACAGAAGATTAATGTGATATATAATTTTTAAAACAAATATAAACCATATGTATCTTGATAGACACAGGCAAACATATGAATAAATACTTACATAAAAGTGATAAAATTGTATTAGAAATATATCCTGAAATCTTCCCATTTGGATAAAGATTGAGAATATAATATTTATTCTTCATATTCTTTAAAACAAAATAGCACTTTTCATGGAAAAATAAAATAAATGGTAGATGCAACAGACATAACTAGCTAAGTGTAAAATGGCTGAAGAGTGTTAAAGAGCACACAGTACTTTACTTAAAAAGCTGAAAAATAAGAACAGAATAATTTCACATGAGATATTATTTAGAAACTCATGAAAAATCTGTCACTAAAGCAATAAACCAGTATAACTGTATAAGAGGGATTAATTCACAACTTCTGTTGGTAGCATTAATAATGCTTAATGTGATATTCTACTGTTATAAAGTGATTTTAAAACAATGGATATTTCAAACTGTTATGCTTGCATTGTATGTACATTGATTATTCTGGTAAGTTTACATAACCCGCAATATTAACTATTATATAGTGACTTTGATCCATAAAAACCTTAATGCCCAAGCCAGAGGAAAGTAAGAAAATGCTCAATCATGTGATTATGTGCTCTTTTAATAGGAAAGCAGAATGACTGGGAATGGGTTTGGCTTCTGGTAGAACTTATCAAACATTCAGTGAAGATCCACAGATTATCTTTAATAAGTTAAGAAGAGATCTCCACAAGCATGCAATCTAGTAATAATAACTGATGTATATAGAAAGTTTTAATGGGTGAAGAAAATATGAATATTTTAGCAAATATTGGTGCATCTGAAAAATACCACTCAAGATTTGTTAAAAAAAAAAAGAAAGAAAAAATAATGGAAACTATCGAACATGAGAATGACTTAGAAGTTACATCGAACCAAAGACTTTTTAATTTCCAGACAAACAGATTATAAATATTGTATTAGCCAATGGAAAAACAGGACAGAAAAGAAAAACACATTCTGTATGGGCAATGAATAAATATACTTAACAACTAAATTGAGATATTAGACTTGAAAGCATATTTCTCTAATTTGTTTCTATTGTTATGTTGCTGTCATGAGGTGATATAATAAAAGAACCAAAGCAAACAGTCCAAATGTCAGTCCCTATTTCAAATCAAAGAGAGAAAGTTACTAAAAACAAAAGAACACTCAGTTACCCAATGTAAAAATATAGTAAATTCTCATATAAATGCTGATTTATTACAAAATACAGCTCTGTTATGAGTAAAAATTGAATCTCTTGGGAATCTTGAGTGAACATGAATGTTTAGATAGATGAATGTTTAGCTAGATGAATGTTTCATTAATGGTTGAGCAGCTATATTATTTTAGCTTCTACCAAGACGAAGATCACATATGGTACATATACAAATATGCAAATACCCTTGTAAGTCATTTTTAAAACATTATTTACCACAATATTATAGATATTAAAAATCACCTAATAAATGTAAAAATTTTTATATCTGATTTTATAAGAAATATATTAAGTGCTATTACAATTATTGACTGAAAATAATTTTGGAAATAAATTAAAAACTAAAATTGCACAAGGGTTGGATGTAAATAAGTAAATAAATTAGTAAATATTTCACTTTCATCTTAGACATCATGTTTCAGCCAACATTTATTTTTCTTAAAAATTATAAAATAAAATATTCATAGTTTCTCTGCTATTTTTACAGACTGCCCTGTGCATATTTTATAAACTAGGCAAATGTTACATAGACATAAGATTATCAAAAAAGTAAAGGACACTTATAACAGTGAATCAAAGGTTTCTCACAAATTTATAATAAATTAGGTGATCCAAATTTAGATTCAATTATAAATGAAATTATGTTAGATAGAAAATCAAAAAGGTCAAAGCATTATAGAAGAAACAGTGGCCATCTTCTATAAAGGAAAAAAGGGAGATCAGATGTACACAAAGCAAATTATCATGAACCTAAAAATTTGAGATATAAAAATATGTTTATATTTAGTGAAACAATGCTGAAGACCATGACTAGACATCAACACTGCTGAAACACTTCATTGGCAAAGCTTGTTAAAAATGAAAACAATGCTGAAATATGAAAACAAGGTGCTGAAAAGGAAATGTTTGGAAACAACTCTCAGAACATGAACAGAGTGGAACATAGTCTGTTGTTTAATGTAATAGTGAGAACACATCAAAATGAAGCTTTTTCATGGAAAGTCAGAAGAGAGAAGCACTTACTTTGATAGTATTTGAAACATTCTGTATAGCTCAACACAAATAAAATTACTAGACTAAGAAATCATAATCATGCAAAAGAGAATACAGATGAAAGAAAGAAAGAAAGGAAAGAAGGAAGGAAGGAAGGAAGGAAGGAAGGAGGAAGGAAGGAAGGAAGGAAGGAAGGAAGGAAGGAAGGAAAGAAAGAAAGAAAGGAAGGAAGGAAGGAAGGAAGGAAGGAAGAAAGAAAGAAAAAAAAGAAAGAAAGAAAGAGAAAAAGAAAGAAAGAAAGAAGACCACAAAGAGTTTACCATAATCACTGTGATATTGTAGCCATATACTTAGCCAGGGCTTCTCTTTACTTCTGGAAATATGAATTTCAAGGTAGTAAATTCCTCTATTAAGAAAGAAAAGATGAAATTAATAAGAGCTTAATCTCATCCTTTTCTAATTATTCTCAGTTTATAAATGACAAATAATTTTATTTGTTATGAATAAACTTTATTCGAAAATATTTAGAAAGTATCAATTTCTTCACATATTCACAAACACCTAAGATTTTCACAGGTTTAAGCACACAATTGTCAAATTATGAAGCTATGCATTGTTAATAACATAATCAGCATATTCTATTTTCAATATATATTTGTGTTGTGTTTATTTTTTATTTAGTGTATAAAATATAGGCTCAGTGAAATCAAAGCATATACTTTATCTTCACTATAATTAAAGAATCTGACCTTATCTTCACCCATTGATCCCTCAAGGCTAACCATAACTTCTCTGAAAAGAATATAAATAAAAGTGAAGCGAAGAGGTTGGATTGATACAAGAAAGTACAAGGTAGATAGATAGCAGACATGTTTGAATTGGTTGAAACTGTGGAAATAACAAGTGAATTGTTTGACTCTAAATGTTATTTGAAATAAATTCCATTTTTTAGAATTATATAAAGATACTATATTATTTGAATGCTTGTTACAGGCAACTACCTTCTCTAACAATTTTCTTAAGATTAAACAAATAGGTCATCAGGAGGGCTCATAGGTAAAGGTATTTTCTATGAAATCTTGAAACATGAGTTCAATCCTGAACAGTGAGTTCAATCAATAATACACAAATAAAGGTGGAAAGAACAAATTGAAATTAGAATTTTATATTGTCACCTCTTCACATACAGTGCTGTAGGTGACCACACATAAGCACCATATATATGCACATATAAACATTGATATTAATAGCAAATTTCTTCATGTTTTTGAAGAGTAAATATAAGCAGTTTAAAATGCATATAGTTTAGCTTTCCTTTTGAAGCAAAACAATAAATAACATCAATATTAAAATAGGCAGAATTAGGTTAAATGCTACATCTTATACTCAATGCCATGATGTTTGCTTTTAACTGTAAACTAAGAAAATATAAAGTTTTGGTTGCTTGTATTTGTACCTAAGGTAGATCAGCCTTATTGGCTTTTTTCCCTTACTTCAAGAATGTACATGCAGGTGCAATTACAAAGAGGAATAGGAAAAGACAGGAGGAGCTCTCAATTGATTCTAATATTTCTTAGAAGCATTAGACCAGAACAGATTTTGGAAAGTGAAGTAAACCAAAGATCAGGGAAATAAATCTGATGTTATAAAATTAAAGCTATTTGTATGGTATTAATTGAACTTAGAAAAAAATTAGAAGTTACTATCAGATGTCCAAAAAATTCCAACAACGTAATAGAAAATTGATTACTTCAAATCCAGTGATAACTCTAGAATTAAGTATTTATAAGTTTCCTTAAGAATTAGGAGAGCAGAACTACATTAATAAAAATAAATTACATTGTGTACTTAGATACATATTAACATGTAAGTTTTGTAACATAATAGTTTTATTACTCATAATTCAAAATTTAAGGCAAAATATAATGAATTGAACATATAAATATTTATAGGAAAATTAATTTTAAAGTTATGAGACATCAATAAATATTAACTGAAAAAATGCATAAACATTCTACCAAAAGTATGAGTGACAAGTATAGTTAATTAACAAAATAAATATGAATTACCCATAAAAATGTACTCTACCAAAACATATCATAGTCTACAGATAAGTGAAATTACATATGCTTAAACTATAAAGTTACAATAAATGATAATCACATGTGCATTGGCAAAATGAAGTCAGCTAGTAAGAAATCTTCAATTCTTAAGAATTTTGAATTTTTGGAAAAAGTCACTCACCAACATTTATCATAATATAGAAAACAAATTATCATTACTACTAAATATTTAAAACAGAAATTGCTTCTTGTCTTATCACCAACAGTTAACAAATAGTATATTATATCAGAGACATTATTTTAGTTTTCTAGGTAAAAACTTGAAAATTTATAATTTCTAGTCAACATAAATTCTATAGATTAATAAACATATTCGATTAATAAACAAAAGTACAAACTCCAAAATACCGTGTTATAAAATTATCTTTTATAAAAGACAATGAAATATAAAATATCAACTGATTCTAATTTATTTTATTATAGTTGTCATTGTGTATGAGTTACTTAATGCATACTTTAATTCAAGAGCATTATAAATAACTAATTTCAAAGAAACACTGAGGGCATGTATATGCCTCATGGATTTGAATTGTTAAAACAAACACATCATTAGTTTAAATAATAATTTTAAATTCATGGATAACTAGAAAATACCTAAAATGATTGACATAATATGCTACATGTGGTGATATCAATTATCTTCAGATTTTATAATAATATTAAATATATGCACTATGAAGAAACACCATGAGCACAGCAATGCCTATAAATGAAGACATTTATTTGGGGATGACCTGTAGTTCAGAGGTATAGACCACTTATCATCATGGAGATGTGCAGAAAAACATCATGCTCTAGTGGTTGCTGAGAGTCCTATATCATCATGATCAACAATTAGCAGGAAGAGAAAGACTTGAGTAGCTAAAACCTCCAAAGCCTACCCCTAAAAACATACATACTCCAAAACTCCACAACTCTGAATGGTGCCACTCCCAATGAACTTATATTTGTCATTTTTATTTAAACCACCATATATGCTAACATATATTTAAAGAATATAATATAAATATCTATAGAGAAATCTAAGGAATAAGAGCACTAGTTGCTTTTCCAGAAGACCCTACTCAATTTCCACATGGTAGCTTGTAGACGGAGTTTTACTTTCAAGGCACCAGTCCAAAATTAATATTTATTAGAATATGAATTAACACTCACGATAATAGTAACAGCTTATAGTGGCACCTGAACAAGGACTGGAGAATCCAAGCGATGGAAGAGCGATGGACACGCAGTGGAAGAACGATGGATTCCAATTCTGTCCATCCAGCAGCCAGCAGCCAGGAACCAGGAAGAGAGCTCCTCATGTCTCAGCAGCCACTTATCAAAGGGGTTGGCCACACCCCCTCAAGGGTCCCCAAAGCGTCTTCTGACCTTATTGGCTGACACCTTAATGCTGCCACAGTAGCTCACAATATATTATAACTCAATTTAAAGAAGATCTGACATCCTATTTTGGCCTCGAAGGATACCATACATATAGTACACATGTATACATGTAGACAAACTATTCATTCAGAGGATTCAATACAATTTTCAACAGTAAGGAGAAGATACTGGAACACATTTACAGAACAAAATTAAATAATACTCATTGATTGCTCAAAGTTGAGAAAAACTAACTGTGGATTGCTCATCCCAAGTAAACATTAGATAACATCCCTTTCCTCAAAGTTCAGAGAACATTAGGAAGTAGAGAGTGATAAAAAGAGACAGGTGGTTGATGGAACTTCAGGGGATGGTGCCGTCTGAACATGCTATGCAATAAAAAACAGTTATTTTTGTTACCTTAATACATAGTAGAAAGGCTTCCATAACACACCAGTTGAAAATATATGAAAAGTTGATACTTACTGGTAATGAAAAGTCACTTTTCATATGGGTTTGGTCTCTGGTAGATCCCCCCAATCCTGTGAAATGGTAAAAAGCCATTGAATACCAACTGAAAACAGGAGTATGTTCAATGTGTTATATAAAATTTACATAAATATCAAAAGCATGCAAAATGGAATAGGGAGTTGATGGAGCATCTTAAGTGAGTTGAAGGCATAGGGTTGATATAATAAAGACATTTAATTCATATATGATTCTCAAATAAAAATATATACTTAACATAATAGAATAAACTAAAATAAGAACAAGGATTGAACACTGACATGCTATTTAGGCTTCAGAATATAATCTACAGATATCATTGTGTTTCTGAAAATTTATAAACACTCAAATTAGAAAATGACTTTATCTTGTTTGAGAATTTCTGATACTTTCTTTCCCTGGATTTATAAAAGCGGTTGCACTGAGGTAGCTCAGATAAACTTATGTGCAATTCTTGATATATGTCAAAAACGTAAAATAAAAAAGTGATTTTCTAATGTTAAATGGTCTTTTATTTCTGTATCTTGAAAACCGTGTCTCCATTCCTTCTCAGTATTTCATCACTGTCTGTTCTTTCAACACTCTTGGAGAGAAGCCAGGCACCACAGTCTACGGTGTGAATATGCCGGCTATATTCCTGTTTGATCTTCTTCACTTCAAGCATCAGTTTCTTTGCAGGCTGCCTACTTGTCAAACCAGTTTTATTCTTCAAAACTTTATACATAATTTTTAAATAAGCTCTTCAGATCTCAGGATGCCTGATGAATTTTTCACCACTTAATCACACTCAAAGAATGTAAACACCATCATTTATATATGCAACCATCATAAAAGCAAACAAATACTTACTGACCACAATAAATTATGTAAAAAATACTCAAATTATAAGTTAAAAAATTTGTCTGTGCTCCATTTTGGAATGGTAAAATGAGAAGACTTAAAAGCCTGTGTATGATTATATAACATAAGTAGACATAGAAATAAATAACATATTCTACTTCTCTAAAATGTAAAATTAACATTAAACACATATTATTTAAAGCTTATTACATTATATTATAAAAACCTCAACCCCAATTTCTGAGAGTTATATTGTCAAATTATTTTTCAGATTTGGGAAAATACACAACTTGTCTTTATCTTTACTCACTATAAGAATGATATTTTCTAATCAGATATTTTGGAAATTTTGGCATTTGTGGGATGGAGAATGAATTTAGTTGTGTGTTTCACACTGCCTGAAGTCAGAAACCTAAATTAATTACAAAAAAATGTAAAACCTGCTGCTACTTTGAGCATAAATCATTCCCAGTGAAACTATACAAATCAATAAAAATAAATGCATTCAAAATGTGTATTCAGAACATTATTGATAATATTACTTGAAAAATATATTTGGGAGAATATATACATACATATGGTAGAATACTTACATTTTAGGAGTAAAAAATATTTGTCAAGTGAGGGCAGAATAATCCATCTTAACTCAGTCTGGTAAAGGTCAGATAAAAGAGAATTTTAGTAAACTGTACAGTTTTATAAGCTGTTGTTAAGGTCAACCCAAGTTAATATTTCTTTGTACTGAAGTAGTAAAAGTAACAAAGGACAGATATGTTCACAAACAATAAATAAAAATAATTTTATCATAGATCAGGAAATGATTTATTTTCACCCTCAGGTACTTCTTCACTGGAAACATAAAGTCACTCTGCAGATAATTTGTTAATTGTTTAAAACTATGAGACATTTGAAACTTTAAATCAGTACATCTTTGAAAGAATTGCTACTTGCTAAAAGATCAAACTGTGCTGTGCAGAGATACTGGGATAATGTGAGCACAAAGACAGGACTCAGCAATCAGCACAGCATGGATGTATACAGTCATGGCAGGACATGCAGAATCAAACAAAGTGAGCAGTGTCTTGTTTATAGAAGTGAGATGCCATCTGAGGATTGGTTTCAGGAAATACTCAGAACATCAAATAAAGGAAGTGGGTTTCAAGAAAACAATATGCAGAAATACTGAAATTTTAGTTGTCACTGTGAAGAGTATGAAGACTGATTCAGAGTGAAAAAATGAAATAGAATTCTACTTGATAAGGTGCTAATCTCTCTTACTAATAAACTAAACATAATACCAGATAATGCTTTGTCATTATGTAGTAAAATATTCAGCTATGCATGTAGATAAAAGATGCAGAACAAATCCATATACAATTAGTACTTATACACACCCACACACTCAAAAACAGTACAAAGTCATATGTCACATACAATGGTATAAAAGCTCAGGGATTTTTTGGATTCTGAGATGCTTGTGGCTATTCTTAGAAATAAATAATCTATAACTACTAATGTTTGATCTGTACTTTTTTCCTTATACAATTTTAGATGATGTTATACAGTTTGTGTGGCTCTAGTAACTCCCTTTGTTTAGTGTTGGTGTGACTGTTGCTATGCACATTCCATAGCATAAGTATACTTATTGCAATATAACTGTAAGGATTCAGTTCTTCACTTCAACCAGATTGGTCTAAGAATTTTACTCAGCTCATGTTTGGTGGTATGTACCTTTGCCCACTGAGGCCAAGACTGAGTGGGGTTTTGCTGTTGTGGTTTGTTTGTTATGGTGCTTTGAGACAGGATTTCTATGTGTGGCTTTCAAGTCTCTTCTGGAACTTGCTCAGTAGACCAAGTTGGCCTCAAAATAACAAATATTAAATATGTTCACCACCACTGCTTTGTATTTTAAAATATATTTTCATATTGTAATTTCTCATTTTGTATTGGTTTTAATTTCTCTATAATTTATTATTTTATACTGAGTAATTAACTACAATTAATTCATAAAGTATCTCACATTTAATACCTTACAATTCATCCATTGTAAAATTTGATCATTGTTTTTATTCTTATTTCAAGTTGGAAAAATATTCATTTTTCTATTTCCTCAAAATGAAAACCTTCAACCCTCATACTATGAAACAATAGTCTTTAAAATTGAATATTTCCATTCTAGATGTTCATGAAGGTTTATGATATAATAACTTATATTTTTGAAGTCCTTGAAACATAAAATGTTCACAATTTATAACTGTACTTGGGTATCATGAGCACATGCCTATGTAAGAGAATATTCCAGACTGTCACTCTTCCTACATGTGATAAATAGTACCCCAAAGATGCACAAGACAATATCCATTTCAGGATGAAGCTCTTGGTGATGCAGCTACCTTTGAGATGCCCATATTCATATAAATACCCCTGAAACAATAGTACTGAGAAAAACTCCAGGGACTTTATCAGTTCACAAATTCAAAGACTGATAGAACATGTTATTTGTCTTGTGGTGAAATGTTTATTTATTACTTAACAGGAAAAGACACACAACACAATCTGAACAGGAATGAACAGAACCAAAGATGAGTTGGGAGAAGTGGTTAAATTGGCTCTCCAATAACCTCAGTGATATACAAACAGAAGGTAATCTATGTGAGATTGGAACATCTATTGAGAAAATATAATATATTACATTTACCATAATGACATAGTTGACAAGATATAAAACGGATGTTGAAATTCATGACAGAATTTATTTATGGAGAAATCCAGTGTAACCATACACTCTTACATGGTACAGAGTGACATATCTATTTGAAGAATGAAGACATCTACTGAGTAAAGGGATTTTTCAACTCAGATTATGTATTAAAGATTACAGAATACATTGTATGTATATTAGTACTACATTTTTTGAAGCCATATTTATGGCCTATGTTGATGAGGCATCAACAATTAACAAATTATACTCTGTGAAGATAAAACACTTCTGAACAGAATAGCACAAGATTACTTGAGCAAACAGCAGCCTACTGAATGGAAAAAATAACTTTATGATAGCAGTTTATTATCTAGCATAGTAAAAGTATTGAACATAAGAAAAAACAAAAATGAGTTAAAAAATAATCAGAGTTCTCAGAAGAAATACAAATGGATATCAAAGATCTAAAATGTCATTGCCATAATGAAAAAAATTAAAAACTACTTTGCAATTTTATCTTATCTCAATCAAATGACCAAAATAAATTTTTTAAAATAGGCAGAGATATTGGTTTAAATTTGAGAAAAAGGAAATACTTATTTTTTGATAATGGGAGTATAATTGATACAATCTGTATAGAAGACAATTTGATCATTTCTCAAAAATCTGAAAATGTGTTCAACACAAGATTCTGCTAAACCATGCTTAGACATATACTCAAAAATTCACTACAAAATTATATTACCTTTTTATGCTTATAATTTTTCTGTTCATAATTGGCAAAAATAGTAAACACCTTAAATATCAGTTGATGGATGAATAAATAAATAAAGTATAAACATAATGTAATACAATACAATTGTTGACAAAAAGAAAACATAAATTGTTAAGTTTAATGTGTGATGCCAGAAGCAATCATTTTGAATGAAGTGCCCAAGACCAAAATGCAAAAATGGTTTCCCTTATGTGTAGATTTTAAGCTTTAGCTTTTTGATTTTAATAGTCACAGAAGTTATGCAGCTAGTATGATATCAGGTTTATGGAAAAGATCTTCTAAATATGAAAATATAAAGTTATAAAGAGATAAAAGAGAAACTAAAGCATTATGTTTATAAGGAGAAAGGTATAGAAGGCAAGCAGTTGAAGGAACATTGAGAGGGATAGCTAAAATGACTGGTTTTATAAAAAGCTGTACAGAAGCCAACTACTATACAAGCTTCCTAAACTATAAATAAACATGTATGAAAGATGTTTAAATGGAGTCACCATGTAAGGGTTTAGACAATACTCTAATAAAGCACTTTAAGTGACAAAAAGTTATCATAGTCCCAGACGTGCTTTACATCTTAGTTTATTCTTGACCAAAAGAATGACAAAGTTGTCTCCAATGTGTATTGCCAAGGACAGGTTTTTTTACAATCTTACACTAAGACCCTTTTGTTGAATATGAAGTTTACTTATGTACTTTGTTATCAAGTTTATTTGAACAGTTTACTTGCTTATATATCAAACATGGTAATATTAAGCTAGTGTTGAACAATAAGCTTAAATCCCACTGACGGGTTCATGGTTCTGGTGAGTACTATAGGTACAAACCACATGACCTACAACATTGACTTACTTTCAAGACATGCAGTTTTGATAAGACCATAAATTTTATGAGAATAATCAACAACTTTATTAAATTTAAGGCCAATTTCATATAAAATAAGACATACATGGAATTACTGAAGTGTCCAAAAGCTTAAGACCAAGTGAAAATATAACACTATTGGTATGCTAAAAGATCATAGCAATACAATGACTTCTAAAGACATAGATCAATAACTTGTTCAACCCTCACTAAAGAAGAAAGGAATAATTAATAAGGAGATTTATAATTTGAAAATGTGAAGAGAATAAGAGACTTTGTATTACTTAGGCCTGAATTTGTTATCTTTACCAGATTTCTCCCCTTGAGTTTCAGGGGTCTATGATGAAGAAAAGATGAAAATGTTGTATCATACTCTAGAGGTACAATATGAGTCTAATACTACCATTGTTATACAAACACAAAACTGACACTCTCATATGAACCAAACCAAGATTGTGAGTATAAGAACAAAATCTGCACAAAGGGAAAAAAAATCTCAGTATGAGAAAGAAGTGGTAACAAATTTGCATCCATAACTGGTAATCTATTTTTGTAATTGATACTTTCTGGAAAAACAAATCAGTTCTCTATAATGGATATTATGGATATTATTGGGTATAATTTCCACATTACAAAGAGGACATATTTCTGGGACTAGGTGGCCAATATAAAAACTCCACTTTTTATTTGTGTTGTTTTGTTTTGGTATTGCTTGTCTTGTGATTTTTAGTTTATTAGATTATATTTATGATTTATTGTGGTTTTAGTTTTTCATCTGAGAGATAAACTGTGAAATTGTGTAAGTAAGGCTGGGGAAACCTAGGAGATAGTTATTGGCAGAAAGAAAACACAATCAAAATATATGGTCAAATTTTTAAATTTTAAAAATTAAAAAAAAATTGATCCAATTATTATGTAAAGATGATATTCAGGAATGAACACATGAATAGCACATGTCCATATATAATATTATCATTTATAACTATATTGAAATACATGTATGTGCAATCATGTTTTCTATTTTTAAATTACGTACTATTCTTCGTTCAGCAGAGGAGTATCATGGGTAGAGGACCAAGTTATTTTTTTTTGCATATATCTTTGCATTATTAGTTTAATCAGGATCATATATAATGAGTTAAATATAATTTATTAAGGAGGCTGATAGCATACTTTGTTTGATAAAAATCCCATCTTGAGTATGTAAGTTCAAATTCCTCACAGTCATCAAAACTTTGGGCATGGCTGGACATATCTGTTATGTCAGCAGTGGAAGACAAAGACCATTTGGGATCATTAGAAATACTTTGAAATCCATTATTTTCTGTGGAAAATGGCTGTCTTCTGTCTTTTACACATAACCTTACTGATATTTGAATACTTTTCTTGATTTTGTTCCTTTTTTACTCGTTTTTCTTGTATGTAATTCTAAAGGAACTCCAGATAAACCAGTTTGTTCCAAGTGTCAGCATCCTAAATCAATACTTCTCAATACATTTCAGAGGCCAACAACATGTCTAGAGATGTGGGAGGTTGAGTGACTCCTTCTGGGATGTTTTTCATTCAGGCTGTCTCTGAATAGGGAGCATTTGTACCTATGTTCCTTTCACCACCTTGAGTTTTGAGACATGTATTTCACATGTCTGCCTATATGTGCAGATATATAATATACTTAGCATAATGTTGTCTTCATGAATTGACTTTCATAGGACTAGAAAGTAGATCCTCTAGTATTTTAATATTTGTATTTCTAGGATGCATACACTTCCAAAAGCTAACTTCATCAGCACATGCCTATTAAAACAGTGCTTAAGAGGTAGAGACAGGAAAACTCTGGTTTAGTCAGACTTTGTTGTTAGGACCATTAGCTTCCCAATAATAACAGAAAGTATTATTATTATAAAACATTGCCTGATATCTTGTTGGTTTCTACTATCACTCATAACTTAAATTAACCTATTTCAATTAATTTTCTATCTTTCTCACGGCTTTATTACTTTATCTTCATATTGCCCGAACTGTTTGTGATATATATCTTGGAATCTCTGTCTTCTTCTCAAAATCCTCTCTATCCAAAAGTCTTGCCTATACCTACTGCCTAGCTATTGGATAGTTAGTTTTTCATTAAATCAATCACAGTGACATATCTTCACAAAGAGAAAGGACTATTTTTTAATATTTTCCACTTTTGCCTAAATAAAACATAATGTTTTAACTGTAAACATAGTAAAATCATATAGAAAACCTAATTATTAGTTAATAATTACATTTACAATGTTCAGTCATTTTTTACATTTGCCAAATTTAGAAAATAAATACCCTAATATCTATTCTATCATAGTTCAAAATTTTAGACATAAACCTTTTTGGATATAACATTAATTATCATACTAAAAATATCTTTTCAAGCCTTAAACATCTTCTTTGATAAATACCTTTAACTTTTGTGCTTTTCCACCTCACAAATTTTACATTCTTTATAAAAATTACTTTTCTGAATTTGGCAACAATAAAAACAGAAAAAACTATATCTAGTTTTCAATCCCTATTAGAGACACAAAAAGGGCAAAATATTACTTGAGTAAACAGAAAGTGCATGGAAAGAAACTCCCAAAACTATATAAATGACAAAGACATCTGGCTGAATTGACAGTCAACCCAAGATTTCTTCATAGTGTTCAAGCATGTATATTAAGGTTATAGGCCTAGAATATCTCACAGAGTTTCTTGAAAAGGAGAAATTTTAAAGTAATATGCTTTATTGTCTTGTTAAAGTTTGGTTGTCTCTTTCTCTTGTGTCCTGTGTAACAGTTGGGGTTTCTTGGTCCCGAGTAGCCTGAGGTCCAGACCCACAGACCTGCAATATATTGACTATTTACTTTGCTTCATTCCAAGTGATGGGAAAACTCTTTAGTCCTTTGCTGTTAACATGATGTTTCTCATGAATTTCTGTGGCCTCTAGCACATTTCCTATCAGCAGCCGATCTATTTCATCATTACCCTGCACTAGAGGGCCTGGGAGACCCGTGTGTGCCCTGATATGTGTTATGTACATAGGATTTATCCTATCTCTGATGATATCTTGTAGTTGTATAAATAGTAAGGTCAAGTCTGTATCATCAGGAATGAAGTCAGCAGTTTCAATATGTAAAACAACTCCTTCTGCATATTGAGAGTCAGTAATTACATTGAGAGGCTCTGTGAAATCCAACAACACCATAATAATTGCATATAGTTCTGACTTCTGAACAGAGTTATAAGAGCTCTGAGCCACTTTAATTAAGTCTTCAGACTTGTAGCTAGCCTTTCCTAAATTGTTTACATCAGTATAAAATGTAGGGGCTCCAGAAATGGGTTTATTTTGTACCACATGAGGAAAGATCCAATTAGTTTCCTATATGAATTGAATTCTCTTGTTTCGAGGATATTTATTATTACTCTCTCCTAAAAAGTCACTACAAGCCTTTTGCCAAGGTTCACTGTCTGCCCATAATGGTTCAATTTCTTCATTAGTCAAAGACACAACAATTTCTGCAGAGTCTTTTCTAGTCAATTGGCGAAGTCTTAATTTGTCTTTAACAATCAGATCAGAAATATTTTTGATATATGTCTTCATCTTCTTGCTTGGCCTATGTGGGAAAAATATCCATTCTAATATAATGCTTTCTCTTTGCATTAAGATTCCTGTTGGAGATTGTCTAGAGGGTAAAGTAACAAATATGCAATCTAGGTCTGAATCCACATGATCTATTTCTGCTTTTTGAAATTTATTTTCCACCAACTCTAATTCTTTCTCAGCCTCACCAGCTACTTCTCTTGGAGTATGTAAATCCTTTTCACCATCCAAAGTCTTGAACAAATTAACTAGCTCATAGTTTTTTATGCCAATCATCAGCTATATATGAGCAATATCTCCTAGTAACTTTTGAAAATCATTAAGAGTCTTCAATTTATCTCTATTTAATTTTACCTATTGTGGCCTAATTTTTTGTAAACCTATTTTATATCCTAAATAATTGATAGAATCTCCCCTCTGTACTTTTTCTGGAGTAATTTGTAGTCCCCAATCAGGCAATATTTTCTTTAATTCTTCAAACAATGTTTCTAATGGTTTTGAGTTTGGGTCTGCCAATAAAATGTCATCCATATAATGGAAAATGATAGATTGTGGGAAGCACTTGTTTAGTATTTCTAGTGGTTGTTGTACAAAATATTGGCATAAGGTTTGACTACTCAACATTCCTTGGGAAAGGACTCTCCATTGGTACCTCTTAGCTGTCCCTGAATTATTAAGAGTAGGCACTGTGAAAGCAAATTTCTCTTTGTCCTGTTCCTGTAAAGGTATGGTATAAAAACAATCCTTCAAATCAATAAGTGCAATAGGCCATCCCTTAGGTAGCAGAGAAGGCAGGGGAATACCAGATTGTAAAGAACCTACAGGTTGAATCACCTTATTAATTGCTTTTAGATCCATCACCATCGTCCATTTTCAAGATTTTTTCTTGACAACAAAAACAGGAGAATTCCATGGACTGGTTGATTCCTCGATATGCTGAGCCTGTAACTACTCCTGTACCAACTGTTCCAAATCTTGAAGTTTTTCTCTCATCAAAGGCCATTATTTAACCCAAATAGTTTTTTTTTTTCTGTTAACCATTTCAAAGGCAGTGCAGTGAGTGTCTTTTTAGGTTCTGTGGTTATTAGGCAATTCTTTTGTACAACCTGAATGGTTGGTGAATTTTCTTCATAGCACCTTAAAGCATCACTTTTGGAAACATAATTGAGTCTCCAGTTGATATCAGAAGCAGGAGGGATTTTAATCTGAGTATTCCATTGTATTAGAAGGTCACAACCACACAGACTCACTGCTATGTCAGCCATATATGGCTTCAACTGTCCTTTCTGACCTTCTGGTCCTATGCATTCAAGCCATCTCACATTCAGTTTTACCTGAGATATTGTTCCAATACCCAGAAATTGGATATCCACTGCCCATAAAGGCCATCTTGGATGCCATTATTGTGGGATTATGATTGAAACATCAGCCTCCATGTCAACTAAACCCTGGATATAAATATTATCTACCCGTATTTTCAAGTTTTGTCTTTGTTCATTTATTGAAGTCAGCCAAAGTATTTGTTTTGTGATTCTTTTTGGAACTTATGATTTTTCTTTTGAATTCACGTTATTATCTAATACTGTATAATCTTCTAGATCAGGTATTGGATGCCCTATTCATTTTGAAGATGTTGGTCTTCTACTATGACTGGATATATTCTTGCCATCCTTGAATTTGGAGTCTGATTTTTGGGGGCTTCCCAGGGGAAGCCCGAAAGGCATTTCCAGATGGTAAAGGTTTGCCTTCTTTATCCCTCGTTGATCTACATTCATTGGTCCAGTGCCATCCCTTGCCACACTTTCTGCATAATCCAGAAGGCAATGGCCTTCTGTTCGAATTAAAGCTAGATTGGGCATTATTTCCAAGAGTACTTTGTGTAAAAGTCTGTCTTACATGGTCTTGTTTACCACAGTTGAAACAAGTGATGCCTTGGTTCCTTACCCTAACATTAGCAACAGCTTGGCCTACCCAATTCTCCTTGTTTGCAATGGAGAGATTCAGCATTGATTGCATATTGAATCAATTCTTCTATAGTTGCAGATCTGATCTTTAAAGGCATAAGCATTCCTCTACATTCCAGATTAGCATGATCAAAGGCCAGAGAATGTGTTAATTGCTTCCTAACTTCTGGATCTGATATTGCTCTATGTACAGCCATGGTAAGCCTTTGTAGAAAGTCAGTATAAGGCTCTTTTAAGCCTTGTTTGACCTTAGTATAATGCTCGATTTTTTGACTTGGGTCCAAAATCTATTCCGAAACATTCTGTACAGCAGTATGGCATAGCAATAAAGTATGCATGTCATAAGTAGTTTGAGTCTTCACATCAGCAAACATGCCTTCACCAAGGATTTGGTCCTGAGAAGCAAACAAACCCCAAATTTTTCCTTGTTGTACTAAGGTCTTGGCCTCCTCTCTAGTACAGCTTCTCCACTGCAAATTATGACTTTGGTCCAAGACAGCAGCTGTTAGCTGCATCCAATCAATTGGTGAAATCCAGTTTTTTGCTGACCATGAATTTAGAAGCTCCTTTACATAAGTAGAGTGTATACCATGCATTGATATTGCCTCTTTAAAATTCTTGATGTCTCTCATATTTACTGGCTCATGACTATACTCTACATATTCTGAAGAGCCCCCAGATGCTTTCTTTGTTGGAACAGTAGTCAGGAACAACAGTGGTGGTGAAGGGACTAGCCTTGTCATGTTTACCACCTTGGGTAGAGTATCTCCAGTACCATAATATCCCATTGGGGGTTGACCTGCGTCAATTCAGGTGTAATGACATTTGGCCCACAGGTGTCACAATAGCATTCAATGCACTGCTCAATATATGGCAAATGCAGAGACTCTCAGCAGCAGGAGGCTATCTAAAGACCCTACCTGGTCTTGAAGGGCCCCAGCAGCCAGAATACAATCCTTAGAAAAAGCAAATTCTCACAAATTAAGACAGGATGGCAATCACAAAATAGAAAGGTTTTAGTTTCCTTTGCTAGCTGCGAGTGTGCAATGGAAATTACAGTTGCCCTGGTCACAATCAGAGACCACCATGTGGGCTGGCTTGGGGGAGGGTCATGCGCTCACTTTAAACTCAGCTACTTGGGCTAGATGGGTAGAGTCACCTTACAGGCACGCAGTGGCAGGCCAAGCCGATGGTGGACCATGCCTGTGTGCTGTGCCAGCAGGCTAGGCGGGCGTGTGCTGTGCTGGTAGGCTGAGCAGGCAGAAAACTGCTCCTGTGCACTGGGCTGGCAGGCTGAAAACCACTCCTGTGCCCTGAGCCAGCAGGCCAAAAACCACACCTTTGCGCTGCGGCAGGCCGAAAACCAGGCCAGAGCCCTGTGTGGGCTGAAACCTGACTAGACAAGTGAGGGGGAGCTTTATGTCCAGGAACTGGAGTGCAGGCTCCCAAAGCTGAACAGTCTGTATGTCCCCTGCCCGCTTACAGTTTTCAAAACATGAAGGGACCCCGTATACCTGAGGGTACAGGCCTGAGGACATTGTTCGCCAGATGTAGGCAGAGTTTTACTTAGAAGGCACCAATCCAAGATTAATATTTATTAAATCAACACTCACGATACAGGTAACAGCTTATAGTGGCACCTGAACAGGGACTGGAGTATCAAAGCGATGGATGATGGATTCCAAACCCATCTATCCAGCATCCAGGAACCAGGAACAAGAGAGCCCCAAGGGTGTCAGAAGCCACTTATCAATGGGGTTGGCCACACCTTCTCCAGGTTTGCCACACCCCCTCCAGGAGCCCGGGACCCTGGATAAGCGTCTTCAGACCTTATCAGCTGACATCTGAATCCCACCACATATTCTCCTCCTCCTCACCCTCCCTTCCCTCTACCAAATCCCTCCCAGTCCTCCCTCAGTCTCTCCCCAGCCCAGCCCACATCATCTCCCACCAAAAGGACAAGAAGTTCAAGTTGAGTCAGCTCATCTTGTGGCATCCACTCCAGGAATGTCTGATTCCCTCATGCCATATTAGGACTGGGTTCCAAGGTACGAGCCCATGCACAGGAACACAGTTTGATGCTACCCCTTGAGGCTTCACATACTACCCATGCAAATTGACAGTTGCCTACACTTGTAGGGCCTAGTTCCTTTTCCATATTGTTCCCCAGTGGGTGTTTTTGGCTCAATTAACTCCACAAAGCTCCAGCCAGCCATCTCTGAGGGACTATTCCTCATAATCCCTATCACCTTACTTATACAGACACTCTTCTCCCTCTCTCCAATTGGACCAGAGCTTGACCTGGTGCTCAGCCATGGATCTCTTCCACATCCTCTATTCATCATTAGATGTAAGTTCTATAATGACACTTAGGGTGGGCATTCATTTGATAATAGGGGAAGTCCTGTTTAGGCACCCCCTCCACTATTGGTTAGAGACCTAGCCAAGGACATCCTGCAAGTTCTTGGAGATTTCTCTAGCACCCATCCTCTTTCCAACCCCCATTGGCTTCCTCTATCAAGATTTCATCTCTTTATTTAAAATTATTTTTTCACTAAATGATCTCCATCTCTCACGATTCATTACCACCTTTTCTTGGTTGCAACTTGTTATAATTCCAATTTTCTAAGAAGATCTTCTCTATTTTTTCTTCCTAAGAGAATCTCTGGATGTTTCTCTTAAGTTCTTTCTAATTCCAAGCTGTTCCATGTTTGTGGTTTGCAGCTAGTAAATTCTTTGCTTTTGTTCTAAAATTTCCTTATAAATGAGTATGTCCCATGTCTATTTTTCTGGGCTTGTGATACCTTGCTCAGGAGGATATTCTCCATATCTATCCATTTGACTGCCAACTTTAGGATGTCATTTATTTTTATTTCTGAGTAGTACACCATTGTGTATATGTAACACAGTTTGTTAATCCTTCCTTCAATTGAGGGGCAGTTAGGTTGTTTCCAGCTTCTTTCTATTATGAATAATGTTGCTATGAATATAGTTGAGCCTTTGGAGTATGAATGTACATCCTTTGGGTATATGCCCAATAGTAGTATTGCTGAATCCATGAAAATATTGATTCCCTGTTTTCTAAGGAATGGCCATACTGCATTCCAGACTGGCTGTAAAAGTTTACACTCCCACCAACACAATGGAACTTGGTTAGAAGTTTTTCCATGTAAATATGTTTTACTGTATTTTTTAAACTTTTCTGTACTCATTAGTAAAATCTTAAACTGCCAGTGAGTTTAGCTTATGGTCACTGGGGGCTCAAACCAGCAGGAGATGCATCTCTGTTCCTTGGTGCAAATGAGAGACTGCTGAACTAAGAAGTATAGGACTTGTCATTCAATATGTCACTTTATCAAATCAAAAAAATGCAGTAATCTAGAAAGATAACTGATAGCAACCTCTGGCCTCCACATGCATATGCATATAGATGCACAGACCTATATACACCTCCCCCTACACAAACGCAAAGCTAAAAATCTATTAGAGGGTAAAAGTTGAAAGGTTTTTACAATTATGCTTTGGAAGATAATTATGTATCTTCACAATCAAATCTGAGGTGTGCTCAAATTAAGAGAGGTGTGTAAATCCTAAAGTTAGATATGACCAGGAACCAGAAACTGCATACATCAGAGACCAAACACAATTTTAAAAGTCATCAATAAAGTTATTTCAAATTTTATTCTGCTATATTTATAGATTGGTGACTAGACCAATCATCATTAGAAAGGCGTCTTCCATCAGGTAATGGGAGCAGATATAGTGGTCCACAGTCAAACATTAGGCCGAACTCTAGAAGCCAAAGTATGAGAAGGAAAGATGTAAAACACCAGGAGATCATGGCTCACGTAACTAACTAATCAGATCCTATAGGGTCTTACAGAGACTGAAGCTGAAATCACAAAAACTAAATGGGTCTAGGTTAGGTCTCCGCATACATACTATACTATATAGGAGGCACTGGGAATTTAAGGATGGAGAGAACTCTTCAGTGGGTATTTATTGTAGGGAATATATATTTTAAAGGTCATTTATTGAGGACTAAGTAGAAACTAAAAAGTATTCTACTGAGAACAGAAGCAAAAATGATTCTTTTCAAATGGGGCAAAATAATTTAACAAAAGTCCAGGTGTAGCTTGTATTTTTCAAAAGGTACCTGATGAAGTTGGATTCTTGTCTGAGAATGTACCTAGGCATGTTTTTGGAAGATTTGCTCAATATATGTATTACAAATTTTAATGATGAAAAAAAATCTTTGATAAAAACTGAAGTGTCAACAATCCGATCACAGGAGATAGCCAGTTAAGATTCTGTATCTAAGATTATTAGGATTCTTACCTCAGTTTGTCCTTGTAGATTCCCTGGAATTTTCCTTAAATTTACTTTCCAACTGATCCTCAAATGCCTCTTCCTTTCCAGTCATCTTCTCTATTCTCCTCTCCATGACCCTACTCTATCAGATCTTTCCATTTTCTATCCTACTCACCTTCAGTTTGCACAGAATTTTTATTATTATTATTATTATTATTATTATTATTATTATTATTATTATTATTATTATATTATTATTATTATTATTATTATTATTATTATTATTCACCTTTCCAGGGAGAACCATGTATTCCTTCTATGTAACTCCTTGTTACCTAGCCTTCCTGTGTCTGTGAACTACAGTATGGTTATTCTTTTCTTTAAAGTTAATATTCACTAATGAATGAGTACATACAATGTTTGTCTTTCTTGGTCTGAGATATCTCTGTGAAGATGGTTTTTCTACTCTCATCTATATGCCTTGAAATTACGGATGTCTTTATTTTTATCAGCTGAGTATTACACAGTTCTATAAATATGTCATAGTTTCTTCATTTATTCTTCAATTGACAGCCATCTATATTGTTCTAGGTTCTGCATATTACAAATAGAGCTGATATCAACATAAATGAACAATTGTTCTTGTGGTATGATTAAGTATTCTTTTAACATATGATTGGGAGTAACATAGCTAGCTGGTTCATGAGGCTGATTCATTCCCAAATTTCTGAGAAGCCACCATTCTAATTTTGAAAGTGGCTGTAAAAATTTGGATCTAAACACAGATATAATTATGAATACTTGCTTTATCAACTATGCTCTTATACTTATAAATATTCCTTACTGTACTTGACTTTAAAAAATGTGTAAAATCTCCCATTACTGCTTTGATTGCTTTAGTGTTTTCTATTTTGAATAGGGATACTTCTTTTCTCCTTTCAATATTTTTTGGCAGCTGCTTATTTCTTTAGACTGATTTTAGCTATGTTCTGTATGTTTTAAGACTAGTGTTTATTATATATTTTGTATAGTGTTTAATTTTTCTCATACCTCTCACATCTATATTATGCTTCTATTTCTTTCATAGCTTTAGAAAAATTATAATAGTTTATATAAATTCATAGGTTAGTATTAAGCATATTTACTTATAACTTATTGTCATGTATTTCTGTACATTATGAATTATCATTGGATAACAAAGGAATTGTTTAGGCGTATGGCAGGCTATCTTATAGTGAAGTGGGAAATCCAAGAATAGACAAATGGAAAGGAGAGCAGAGTAATGAGTTATGCAATTCACCCACCCAAGGAGTAAGATGTAAAGTACAGGTAAGCTATGAATGATGTGGCAAGACAGATGAATAGAAATGAGTTGAGTTAAGATGTAATATGTAGTTATCAATAAGCCTGAGCCATAATCTAAACAGAATGTAATTAATATAAGCCTGTGTGTGTTTTTTTGGAAACAAGCAAGTCTGTGGTCAAAACATTGTGTCAGGCCAGGCCTAAGACAGGAGAAGTTTATTGGGACTATGGGGCTAAGCGGGGCCAGAAATTACTGCAACAATATCTTGAATATTTTGATTGCTTCTCACATTATCTAAAAGGTTATTAGTGTCCAAGTTTCTCTAGTAAACATTTTTGTAAGGAAACTATCTGATGTAGTGGGATTCTGTTATGTTCCATTGTAAATAATTGCCTGCCTACTAGTTTAATAAAAACACGGATTGGCTAAAAGCAAACAGGAAGTGTGGTGGACTATCAGACTAAGAAAACTCTTGGAACAGGAAGAAAAGAGCAGAGATGCCAGAGAAGCCAGCCCATTCAGTGGACAATTATACCTCTCTGAGAAAAGGTACCAGCCACATGGCTGAACAGGATAAAAATCATGGGTTAGTTTAAGACCAAAGGTAGCTAGCAATATTCCAGAGCCATAGGCTGATCAGCATAAAATTAACACAAAATTTTGTGTGATTATTTGTGACTGCTTGTCTGTGATCTTAGGGCAAATTCAGGCCAGAAACTTAATACTACAAAAAGCATGCAACCTGGGAAAAATATATCCACATAGAAATGGAGCGAAAAGCATCTTCAAGTTGTGTCTCCCAAGTGGGCCATGGTACAAAGATTTCATGGTGTATAGGATTTTTTTAAAAAAATGGCATGTTTTCTGCATGCAACTTAAACTTAACAAGTCCAGTTCCTGAGCCTCAGTGTAGGCAAGGATTTAAGGTTTCTGTTAAAAAGGACAAAACGGAAACAGAGTCAAAGATGGCTTCATAGTTGTTGTGTTTTCTTGGATCTATGTTTGCTAGAGGGAAACAGAGGCTTGGCTTTTAAAAGAGAAGCTTCCTAATTCAGCTTTAGAGGCAAAACACTTGAGAGTCTTCTAAGAGGCCATGCTGCCAAATACTTAAATGGAGGTAATGATCAGCAGATGGTAGTGCTTTACTTAGTGATTGCATAGACCCTAAAATTCCACAGAGTGGTAATTGTAGGTCCTACAAGTAACTTGACTAACAAGATAAATTCTATGAAGCTAGACTGGGAGCTTGGTGGAGTCAGCCATCCTAGCCAAGCCTTTAATCCTTAACTTCACCTTGGTAGATTAAAGGTGTGCTCACAAACAGAAATGAATAGAGGGACTTGTGTGGACTCAGCCACCCTAACCAAGCCAAAGTGTGTTCAGAAACAGAGTAAGATAAGAAATAAGAGATATAAAGACATATTTGAAAGCATTCTAAATGGCTTAGAGTATGTTTAAAAGTATGTGTATGCTTGAAAGAGAAAAGAAAAAGAAAAAAAGGAAAGTCCTTTAAAAAGAAATAGAGTAAAGTAATAATAATAATAATAATATTAATAATCCACATAAAGACATAAATTGCAAAGAGTGGGTACTGTATGCTGTTGTCTTGTCTTTAAGTTTTTGGACTGAAAATGAAGTAATAAAAGCTGCTAAAAGTCATTTGATTACAAATGCTTCTGAATTAATCTAAGCTCTGTATTTGGTAAATGAGTTGACATTAAAATTGAAATCAAAAGATATACTACTTTGGAGAAGAGGTTTGTTTTTTTTTTTTTTTCCATAGAAAACAAGAGTTTGTGGATTTATTCCTGGTTAAAGAAAATAAAGTTTGATTAATGAATGCCCCTGTAAAGTCTCAAATGAAAATGGATGGCCCAGACATTTCAGCATTTCAGAGCACCACTGTTTCTGTTTTCTTCTGAGCTCTGTATCTCAAACAGCTTCAAGGAGACTGACCGAGATGACCCAGCCTTAATGACTACTTCACTAAAGACTTGTCCATAATCCTAATTTTTTATTTGAGTCCTCATAGGATTGCCAGTGCCCCCAGTCAGCAGGAAGCAGACTAGAGAATGATGTGCACACCTCCCCCAAAGTGGATTATGAATGTTTGTTTACAGTGTTTTTTACAATGTTAAAGATAATAGTGAAAAAAATATACAAATGAAATTAGATTTGGGGTTCTTGTTTTAAAATGATAAAAAAATGGAACTGTAGTGGGACTGTGTTCTATTCCATTGTAAATAATCTTTCTCCCTACTGGTTTAATAAAATCACTGATTGGGTGAAGGCAGACAGAAAGTGTGGGCAGGGCTACCAGACTAAGAAAACTCTGGCAACAGGAAGAACAGAGAGGAGATGGTACAGAGATGCCAGGGAAGGCAGCAGATGCAAAGGACTACTATGCTGCTCTAAGAAAGGGTACCAAGCTGCATAACTTAAAATAATAAGAATTATGAGTTAGTTTAAGAGTAAGAGACAGCTAACAATATGCCAGAGCCATAGGCTGATCAGCATAAAAGTAATACAAGATTTTGTGTGAATATCTGTGACATCTGGTCTGTGATCTTGGGGCAAGTCCAGGTCAGAAACTTGATACTACAATCTGCCTTAATATATAGGTTGTGTATATACAACCACAGCTGATATGAGTTCATGTTTATAAAAGCTGTATTTTGTCCAGAAGATGCTATGTCAAAGAACTCCTGCCTATCATCTGTCTTTAATGATTTTTCTTCCTGATTCCTAGTCCTTTTATCCCAGATCTTTGGTGAGGACAAAACCAGTTCTTAACCTAAAAGTCCCATTTATGACTTTGTACTCAGGCTCTTATTCACAGAATTTTGACAAATTGTACATCTCTGCATTTACTTTACCATTCAAAAAGAAATTTTTTATAGTAATTGAAAGTAGCCTCACTCTATGAGTAAAAACATTAATATCTAGAAACCCATATGATAACATGACCATTCATCAGAATAAGAAAACTGCACCTATTTGAGGGCCTCTGACCCCATACCCATAGCCTTTGAGTAGGATAATAGTGTCTGCCTGAAATTCTCTCATTAAGTTTATTCATAAAATATAATCATCCAAAGGTTAGTCACCCCCATAAGACCTGTGCCATTAATCCATCACTAGATTCATTTTGGCTGTCAGGTAACTAATATAGAGGAAAGTTTCCAGCACTGATTAAAAATTTTGATTTCTTTTCTTCCTTGCTATTCTGAATAGCATCTTGTTCTACTGTAAATTTTAGCCAGCAGCAAAGAATTTTTGTGGTCAGTTGAAGATTGATTTCTCTGTATCCTGTAAACAAAGTGCATGGTTTTTTCAGCATTAGGGTCCAACCTTTTAGTCATTGTGTAAACTAAGGACCATAACATTTTTTAAATAAGAGAGTAAATCTTGGTAGTTTTATATATTCAGACACATCAATCAATGTAATGTAATTAAAGATCCATATATAACTTAATAAAATTGCAGTAAGCTAATAATTGATAAAGATGTCAAAAATATTCAAAGGGGAAAATCTTTAACAAATGGCTCTGGGAAACTCAATTTCAGCATGCAAAGTAAAAATAAAAAACTAGGGAATTATCTCTCACTGTGCAACACTTAAACTTAAAAATGAATGAACCCAACATAAGAATTTGTACTTTTAAATTGCTAGAACATGAAGCAGAGAGAATGCTTCAATTGATAGGCACAGAAAAGAAATTCTCTAAGATTCTAATAGGACTAACAATCAAAAAATGTAATCTCATGATATACACACATACATACAAACACACACACATACACACACACACACACACACACACACAGAGTCTGTATAGCAATGAATGAATACTGTAGAGCAAATAAGTATGCAGCACACAGAATAGGAGAAAATCTTTGCCAACTATTCATTCTACAGAAGATTAGTTTTGGAGTACAGAAACAACTTTTAAAATATTAAGAAAACAACAAGAATAGAAAAATTAGGTAATAATGAAACATAAAAGAAAATTATCTAAAGAAGAACTACAAGTATCTCCAAGCTGTTTAAAATCTGCTCACAAATGATAGTTATGAGTAACATAAAATGTAAAATTTCTAAAATACTGCACATCAATTCAGGTCAAATGGTCATAATCAGGAATAAAGCTGTCAACAAATGATAGTGAGGAAGCAGAAAAAAGGAAAAAATTGTAAACTGTTGTAGTGTATACATAATGGAAATAATTCTAATTGTTTATCAATATACTGGAAACAGAATTTCCAGATTAACTAGCACTACTACTCAAGGCTATGACCCAACAGACTGTATTTCTAACCAAAAAAGGCTTGAGATCCATTACTATATTCATATTAGCTCATACTAATAAATAAGAAAGTGCCATATATACATAGTAAAATACTACTCACTTTTAAAGAAAATAGAATTATGAAATCTGAAGATGCATGGATATAACTAAAATAATATAAGATTGAGAATATAACTCAATATGACAACAACTAATGCATTATGCTTCCTCACATGTGAAGAAGCCCAAGCTTCAAATCTTATTCTTTCAATTTTTAATTTGGAACATAAGTGAAACCTAGGAAAGTAGAAAGTTACATTTAAATGAGGTCATGTTAAAGGAGACATGAATATATGGTGAAATATGGCAGCAGGAAGGCTTAATCAGAGAGGGGAGGTAGAGTGAAATTCAAAAGGTAAAGAAAGGAATAATCCAAGAGATATGACATATAGAGAGCCATATGACAGCCTATCACTATCTTACAATCAAATTTGGAAAAAAACTAAGTGCATGCTGGATATTTTGACATATATGAAAGAAAGAGGATATAGTAATAACATATGTAAAAGGACTAATCATGGGGTAGGAAGATAAGAGAGAGGGACTAGGTTAATCAAAACCAAGGATTATGAGAAACCCTGTGCAAAACTACTAGTTAGCAAATTTCAAAGTAAAACTTTAAAATCATAGGCCTGCATGGGTGAACAATGCAGATCTCAGAGAACACAGGTTAATAAGAGCAAATTTCAGATCAAGGCATCTGTTGCATCCTTAGGCATTATTGGTCAGGCAGGCCCTAAATATCCTCAAATCCTCAATTTTAAACGTTCCTTATTTGTTTCTTTCTTAGAATAAGTATCTTTCATGTATTGTTTGAAACCAGCACTTTTAAAATTATGTTTCTCTAATTTTCATCTGTTGGTGTTCTAAATTACTAATGTTTCTGTTACATATTTTTTTTTGTATTTTACCATTGTACATTCTAATTCAAGACTTATTTTTATGGTAAAAATGCTGGAAAGTGGTTCAGTGTTTGGGTGATGAGGCCCATTAAGTATCCTTCAGGTCAGAAGGATATTGCATGCTGCTGGGGCTGGGTTGGCGGCTTAAGGAACCTCATGCTCCTTGACAATTTCTCTCTCGATAACTTGCACTTTGATAATGTTGGTGATTCTACACATTATAGAATGAAGGGTCCAGTACTTGGTGCAAACACTAATATTCTTTTGTACTTTACAGGTAGCATAATTAGCACCTCCAACCATTGTGCAAGCTAGGCATAAAGAAGGAATACTCCTAGTTACTTTAGGTCACTTGTTTATATCTGCATTAAAAGCACTATATTCAGCAATGACACCTTGATCTGAAAATCTATTTTTAATTGTCAGTATTTTAAAAAACTATGTTAAGTATGTTAAGCATAAAATAAATATAACTTAACATGAGATTTTTTAGAACTACAATATTTAAAGTTTTCTATAAAATAAAATTATGTATGTATAGAATCAGACTCATAAATGCATAATAATAATGGTATACATATAAGATAAAATGGAGTGTGATACTAAATGTTATATGTTTTTAGGACTATATATGAGATTGATAATAACCACTAACTTGCAATCTTTAATAATATTGATTTATTAGCAACCCACACCTACTTAATATAGAAAATTAAATGATTTTATAAATGTTAAAAGAAGGGATATAAAGAAGTATTAGCTGTTAAGAAAACTTATTGTTGTTTAAAAGGACGGAGTTTCATTTTATAGCAACTTCAGTGTGGCTCTGAACCACCTATATTTTTCTGAATTGACTTTTATGTTGCAGAAAGATATCCATTGTCTTTATGGTCACTAAAATATAATGCACAATTGCATATGGAGAAAGAAACATATATCCACATAAAAATAATGATAAATTTGAAAAAATGGAGTGTGAAAGTATAAACTATGTTAAAATGCTAAAATTATAAACTTTGAACAAAACTAATTTAAGTAGGTGACTAGAGAACAAAATCTTAAGCATTTTAGATATACCTTCATTCTTATGCTTCCTGAAGACTGAGCTATAAGTTAACAGTCTGTAACAGCTGCTGACTTTAATTTCCATTCGGGGATGAAATCACAAGAATCGTGCAAGACTTAGATGTCAAACACACTAATTGATTATAAACACATTTGTTTCTACTTTTACTCATGTAACCTTATAAGGATTTTCTATATTATTCTGATACATCCCATTTGGGATTACCAGAGAATGGCTACATCAATGATTACATCAACCTTATGTTGCTAAAAACTAACTTTCCTACACACTTCATATTAAATATAATTGTCATCTAGAGTTGTCATCTGGAGTAAGATATAGATATTATTATCCACATTAAATTCACGATCATTTTGTCTAATATTTCTAATAAATGTTTCTTAAAATTGTTTGAATAATTAGAATAATTTATTTTGAAGAATGCATTACATATCAGTGGATATTGTTTTTGCATTTGAGAACCATAAAATAGTATACATCTGTAGGGTGACTATGTTGTTCCATTGTAAATAATTGTCCCCACCTATGAGTTTAATAAAAAGTGCTGATTGGCCAAAGGCAAACAGGAAGTGTGGGCAGGGCTACCAGACTAAGAAGACTCTAGGAATAATCAGAGAAGAGCAGAATGCCAGAATGAAGCCAGAAGCAGAGGACAACTGTAGGGGTATTGTATTGTTTCATGGTAAATAATTGTCCCACCCACTGGTTTAATAAAAAGCGCTGATGTGCCAAAGGCAGGCAGGAAGTGTAAGCGGGGCTACAAGACTAAAAACTCTGAGAGCAGAACACCAGAGAACAGCCAGAAGAAGCAGAGGACAACCATACTGCTGTGAGAAAAGGTACCGAGCCCCATGGCTGAACAGCAAGAATAATGGGTTAGATGAAGCGTACAGAGTGAGCAAGTTATATTCTTGGGCCTGAGGCCAATCAGCCTCAAATTAATGAAAGCATCTGTGTGTCTCTGTGGGTCTGTGGGTCTGCGGGTCTGTGGGTCTGTGGGTCCTAGACCTTGAGGTTAGGCCCAAAAGTCCGGGCCAGAAACCTCATACTACAGACAACTATGCTGCTATCAGAAAATGTACTGAGCCACATGACTGAACAGGATAAGAGTATTGGGTTAGGTTAAGGGTAAAGAGCTAGCAAGTGATATGCCTGGGACTTAGGCTGATCAGCCTAAAACTATTGAAAGCATCTGTTTTTCTCTGCTGGTCTGGGTCTGTGGGTCTGTGGGCCTAAACCTTGAGGTTAGGCCCAAAAGTCAGGGTGAAAAACCTCGTACTACATATATCTATATTACTAAGTAATTTTGCAAACAATATGGCCATGTATTAATATATTTTTCACTCCAACTATATTCTTTAGCTCTTAGAAATAAATATATATACAACAATATTGCCTTGATTTCTCAATTAGGAGTTTAAAAACATTATTAAATTGATGGGGCATCTCATAGTTTCTTGACATAATTTTTCATCCTTCATGATCAAGTGAAATGTCTTCCAGGCAAGTAAAAATGGCATAAGAGCACTAAAATCAAATAAGCATAAAAAACAAGATTTCTGTTGTGATTTCTCATACAGGATCAAGGAGTAATTAAAGGAGAACATTAGTTCTTTGTCAATATTAACTTGTGTGAAGTCATGAAAGTGACAATGGAGAAGGGAAGACAATTACAGGATTGTAAAATTTTACTTATTTTGTGTTTGTTACAATTTTTCTCCGAAGAACACTTTTATTTGGATTTCTTCACAAAATTCATTTTTTAAATTTTATTTCTATTTAAAAATGTCATCTCCATAAATGTATACCCCTGCTTTCCCTCCTCTACCCCTCTCAATTCCTCCCAGACAGCCCTCAGTCTTGCCCCTCTCCATTTACCATCCCCCCACCAAGGGCAAGAAGTTCCAAGATGGGCCAGCCCAGCACTGTACATCTACTCCAGGCATATCTGATTCACTCATCCCAAAGTCAATGCTGGGCTAGGTGTTCCTCTGTAGGGAATGGATTACAAGGTGCCAGGCCACGAACAGGAACACAGTCTGATCCTCTCCCTCACATCTCCACAGACTTCTCATGCCAATGGAAACCTACCTAACCCTGGAGGGTCCAGCTCTCCCTTCTGATGTATCTCCAGTGGTAATTCCCATTCAGTGAGCTCCCCAAGGCTCCAGCCATCCAGCACCAGGGGAACCTTCCTCAAAATCCCTTTCCCCCTGCTCACACAGACTCTCTTCCCCTGCTCTCAACTGGATCAGGAACTCTGCCCAATGCTCAGCCATGGCTCTGAGATAAACCTCCATTCTCTGTTGGGTGTGATGATACCTAGGCTATTTACTCATTTGATTATAGGGGAAGTCCAATTTGGCACCCTTTCCACCATTGTTTGGAGTTGGCTAGGGACATCCTGCAAGTTCTGGACATTTCCCTAACACCCAGCCTCTTTCCAACCTTACATTGGCTTCCACTATGGAGATATCAGTTACAATTATATTATTTTATTTTTAATTTCTCTCTGTGTTCATGTGTGTTTCCAAAGCATTTGTGAATCATCAAACATCATGCTGTGAACCTTTGCAAGAGCAGCAAAATTGCAATTTCTTTGGCATGTTAAATTTTCAGAATTTGTAAAAAATTATAACAATGTTTTTATTTTGCCTACATTTATTTATTTTTTGTTTTGAATTTTTGATACAGGTTTACACTGCGTAACTCACAAAGCCATTCTAAGTCTTGACTCTTTAAAAATCTGACAGCATAAACCACAACACATTCCTTTAGCAGTAAACTGTTTCCATGGTTCATGAACCACTCACTGCTAAAATGACCCCCAGTGAAAATTTGAGCATGATGTGAGTTATGTTAGAAAAATAAAGTTGTGGAAAATATTTTTTACCAAGAGAAAAAATTTTTACATAGCTACATAATAACAATGTATCTTGAAAAAAACTTGAGGATATGAAAAAAGGTAACATTCACCCTTTGCTGGTAGGGGTATAAACTTGCACAGTCACTATGGAGATAACGTGATGTTTCCTCAGAAAATGAGAAATTACCTAATTCAAGATCCTACTATACCACTCTTGGACATACAAACAAAAATTGTATTACTCTACTAAAGTATTTTCTCAACTGTGTTCATTGCTGCTCTACTCAAAATAGCCAGAAATTGGAAGCAACCTAGGTGTCTCTCAAGAGAAGAATGAGTAAAGAAAATGTGGTGCACTCACATGATAGCTTATTTCTTAGGTGCTAAAAAACTACACTGTGAAATTTATAGGCAAATATATGAAACTAGAAAAATACCCAGAACAATAAATATAAATGCATTATTAGCCATCATAAAAGAAACATTTTCCCACAGTCTATAAGAACAAACAGAAAGTCCGACAGCCAGGCATAATACAGGGAAGATCTTGAAACACAAATCTTAAGTGTAACGTCTCCTTCAAGTCCTCCCTACACAAAGCTTAAGGCATTCCACAGGAGAACCAGTAGAAGAAAGAGTTTTAGAGTCATAGGTGGTTGAGGGCAAGGGTAGAATAAGGCTACCTAACCAAATGAAGGAAGCTCTTAAGAACTCATAGAGGCTAAAACAGGAAGCCTAGGGCCATCAAAGACCTGAAACACATTCTCTCAGCATATTATTGCTTTCAGTTGAGATATCTGAGTGCAGGCACAAGCGGGTCACTGATTCTTGTGCCTTTCTTGTGTTCTTTTCTTTGTTTACCTTGTGAAATTTGATGTTATGGTTTTAGTTTAATCTTACATTTTAGTCTGTTATGTTTTGTTTTATGTTTAGAAACTTGTACTTTTTTAATATGGACAATGATTCTTCTCTTATATAATACATCACAAACACAGTTTCTCCTTCCTGTGTCTTTCTCACTCTCCCCTACCTCCTTCTCTTCAAGGTTCACTGCCCCTAAAGTTCCTTTTCAAAGAAGTATAGGCCTTCAAGAGACAGCAGCCCGACAAAACTACATGGTTACACATGAAAAAAGCAGCTTTTACAATAAAATCTATTTCTGAAGTTAGCTAAATAACAGCTTAAATATTAGAAAACACATTAATAGACATAATGCAGACTCTGTGTATTTTCATCTTTATGTGATATATATATATATATATATATATATATATATATTTACTTTATTTTTCATCATTTCTCTTACTGCAATGTATTTTTAGAGCCATAGAGCCATAAAATCAATGTTAAAGATTTTAAAAAAATAATATAAAGAAAAGCACCTATTCTGTTCTACTTTCTCTTCAATATATTCTTAGGAGAAAATTGAATTTACAAATATTTTTTAGATCATGCAACTAGATATGTCAATAGCATGACTATAAATGCAGATTTATGAGTTATAAGTTGAGTATTATTATTACTTGATGTGAGAATGCATTTCTGTATGCTGTGAATATCAATCTTTAAATAAAGAAGCTGTTTTGGGCCAAAACAGGCACCATAGAAGAATTAGGAGGAGAGGAGATATCAGAGCATAGGTAGAAGAAAAAGGGCGGAGTCAGGCAGATCAAGCAAGCCACCCAAGGAGCAACATGTAAGGAATACAAGGTGAGCCATGGGACATGTGGCAGACATTAATAGAAATGGGTTGATTTAAGATGTAAGAGCTAGCTAGCAATGTGCCTGAGCCATAAGCCAAACAACATAAAGTTAATATAAGTGTCTGAGTCATTCCTGGGGGCCTGAGCAGCAGCAGCGGGCTGCTAAGGGGTCTGGTGTGGCAGGTCTGTGGGTCTGGGCCTCTGGCCACTCGGGACCAAGAAACCCCACTGCAACAATTACTTCTTGAACAATAATATTGTAGAAAATTGAAATTTTATATCACTACCTAGGTCACTTTTCTTTCATTCTAGATAAATATTTAGTTCTTTATATGGTCTTTTCCAATTTCATTAAAAGCACAATAACAAATTGTTAGAATTACATCTTAATTTTGAGAATTTATAAAAGACATTGCATAAATTAATAGACTTGTAAGAATTGTGCATATTTTCTGTTTTGCTTTCTCAATATTGTCTCATCACAGCAAAAACAAAGCTAAAATATATTATTATAGGCCTGAGAGATTGATGATGATCCGAAGTGCTTCCTTCTCCTACAGAGAACATGAGAACAGTTCCAAGAACACACATGGCAGTTCACTACCATTTGTATCTCCAGTTCCAGGAAAACTGATACCTGATTTCTGCTGCCATATGAACCTACTTGCATGTAGTAAATGCATACATGTGGGCAAAAGATGAGCACACATAAAATAAAAAAAATTCAAATAATTTCTTAGTCATATCCTCTCTTGAATTATTATTTTGATCTTGTCTTATAATTTCCAGAGTGTTCAATTGTTACATTTTAGCAAAGTGAAAGTATACCTATTTTGACCAGTACCTACTTGCCTTAATTGTTATTTGAAGTACAGGGACAATTGTAATATAATAACAGAGATTTCAGATGTTACTTAATAGTTTTGCTTTTCACATTATGGCTTAAGTATCTGCCATAGTTTTCTAAGCAGAGTTTTTCTGTCCTGATACCTGTTTCTAAAAAACTGGAAGATATTTCCCAAATAACTTACTTGGAGACTTAATAATTATAACTGTCTGGACAATAGCATATACTTATTGTTACCTAGATATTACATTTAATTAACCTATATTTCTTATTTATGATTTGACCATGAATCATGGCTTGTTACCTTATTTTCTAAGAATCTTGTTTCCTTACTAGATGGCTGGTAACATTCCTAACTCTGTATTTTTTCTTCCAATCCTTCCCCTACTTTTTCCCCCACCTATAAATCCTTCCTGGCTACTGGCCAATCAATCATTCATCAAACCAATTAGAGTAACAAATCTTTACAAAATACAAGAGGATTATTCCACAGCAAGATTTACCTTTATTATATTAAAAATAGATCCTTTTTTGGAATAGTGTTTTCTGATTATGGTTTATTCTCCTTCAACTACTCTTAGTTACTTCCTCAATTCCTTACAGAATGGTAACATTTTAACAGCAGAAATAAAATAAATAAGTATATCCCAAATTGCATGACACACCTGAGAAAGTGATAGAATAATCTAATGGATTTTTATTATTTAATGATTATTTGATTAAATGATTCATTGTGTAAAGCAACTACTTTGGCATTACAAGTTGCTAATATTGCTAATATATCTCAATAATTGAACTAGATGACTAGGTCTGTAAATTATTAATACAGTATTAGATAATAATTTTGAACACAGGAACATCAGTAATTAGGTTTGTTCACAATTTTTTGAACTCTTTGTTTATAAACAAGAAATTGAAGTGTCACAAAATTTCCAATGTATTTATATATGGCAACTTTTTCTTAAATGATATATTTATGATAAGAACTAGATGGTAGAATTTGTTTACCCATGTTCTTGAGAAATATATTTTCAGAGAGTCTTTACTATAGAATGACTATTGAAGAAGTAAAATTGATTAAAAAATTATCCATTTAAATTTGAATAATTATTAATATATATTTTGATTCTATTATGTTGAATAATTCAAAGTAATTACATTATTAATTTTGGAAAAAATATAGTTTGACTTATTATTAAACATTTTATGAAAGTTGAGGCTTTTTTTCCATATTTTATTTCATTGACCAGAAATTCTATTAGCAACACAAATGTTGCACACAAATGTTAGTGTTCTGTCTCTTTTATGTGAGAATTTTTGATAACAAAGCAAAATAATAAAATAACTGTTTATTTTACTTCATAGATATTGATTACAACATATTTGTTAGAGACATTTGGACAGCAGGAAAGTGAGTGATCTGTTTACATTGTATATTTATTCAGGAAAAAGAGAGTCCTAAGTGCCCATATGTAGTTTATTTCTTCATTTTTATTCAGTCTTATACAATACCCAAATAATTGTCATCACTCAAAGTTAAAATGGTTCTTCCCCCATTAATTAACCCACTTTAGATTATTTATATACCTGGAGCTTTAAGAGGCGATTCTAGATTATGTCAGATTGAGAAAGTTAATCAGTTCAGCTTCAGTATTTATATAATTGGCATTTAAATATGTCCCATTTATATTATTACATCTATTCCTTTTTTAACCATAGCCTTGTTACCTTTATATAACACAAACTCTATTTCTTCTAACTTGTAAAATTTTCAATGTCAACAATCCATGTAGAATCTGAGTTCAAGATAGAGTGATAGCTTGTTAAAACAAACAAATAAAAACAGAATGTCTTACATAATTTAAAAAATATAAAGATATTGAGCCAACATTGCAATTATATTATAGAATGAAAGAAAAGGTCCTTCCTATAAAGGAAATAACAAAGTAAAGCAAGTGCAAATTTCTGCAGGTTAAACATTAAGTTTTATAGCTACATATAACCTTGAGATCATAAAGGAACCTTCTGTACTTCAAAGAGGATAGTAACTACCCTTCTAAATCTATGATACCTGTAGCACACATAGGATCTTGCTCATGCCAGCTCTAGTTTGTCTATGAAACCATTATGGTATCTAGGATTCTAGTATCTCCCAACTATGGGGTCAATATTAAAAGTCATACTTCCTCTTTGTGACTTTAAATAGTGTCCTTAAAAGCCTACATTAGGGATTCCAAATTTCTAGCATACAGTACAGATTCTATTTTTTCTGCATCATTCTCTCAATCCTGTACTTTTAATGCCTACAATACCAGGATCATGTTGGAAATACTGGAAGCCGCTGCTGCCAGCTCAGTAGAGAGCATAGCACCCTTGAGCCACAAATGCAACTATTTCTATATTTAGGTGAGAGATAAATATCTCCACGGAGAGTTGTGCCTATGAATATTTGCTTTCTCTATTCAGATTTGTTTTTGTGCATGTTTTCCACTAGGAAATAGATGTCTTTTGAACAGTCATTTTGTCTTAAGTATATATTTCATTTCAGTGACTATCAAAGACAATGTTTGTACAATGGTATATAATAAACATTCAAAAATATGACAGAAAATAACTGGTTTTAAAGTTTACTTTTTGAAGTTAACTAATATGCATTTCTACAGATGTAGGTTTCAAGTAGTATTAGTTGGCTATTTAGAGTCACCTTTCCTAGAAGTAAATACCTGAAAGAAACATCGTACAGAAACATTTATTGATTTGCTAATTTCAAGACACTGAACATGTAGTTGCTTGTGCTCATTTGCTAAAGAAGAGTATCAAGTTATGAATGTCATGGTAGAAAAACCTGTTCACATTACAGTGAACTAGAAACAAAGAGAATTTAGGAAGCCAGAGATAACATGTCCTCAGTGATGTTTCTAGTGAGCAATTTTCAGTAGCCAAACCACATTGTCGTAAATAGGTTTCTTGGTCCCCTGCGGCCAGAGGTCCAGACCCACAGACCTGAAGCCCCAGATCCCTTAGCCACCCGCAGCTGATCAGGTCCCCAGGAATGACTCAAACACTTATATTAAGTTCATGCTGTTTGGTCGATGGCTTAGGTACATTGCTAGCTTGCTCTTACTTCTTAACTCAACCCAATTTCATTAATCTGTCTTCTATGTGGCCTGTGGCTCACCTGTGTTCCTTACATTATTCTTCTTTGGCAGCTTGCTCAGTCTGTCTCACTCCGCACTGCTCTCCTACCTATGCTATGATTTTCCCTCCTACTTTTCTATGGTACCTGTCATGGGGCAAAACAGCTCCTTTATTTAAAGATTGATATTCACAACATACAGAAAGACATTCCTATATCACTACATCTCTTTTAATTTATATAAATTCTCAAAAGAGTATAAATAATAGCTATGATCAAATAGGTAAATAGCTTGTTAGGTACATTTTTTGTTCAATCTTAATTGTTCTGCTCCTAATTCCAAAATGATCACTGCCATATCATAATAAAAAATGAATGTAGTACATCTAAAAAAAGACTTAAATCTTAAAAGGTAAAACATTGTCCCCCCCAAAAACTGTTTACAGTTTCTTTGTGGATACTTATGAAACACTTTTCTGTGATACAAACACAACAATAATGGGAACATTCTTTCCCATTATTTTGTAAACAATTAAATATTCTTAGATATTTCCAACACAAAATTGAAAAGTCAAACATTTTTATTCCAACATGGGAGAATATTAGAATATAAAGGGGCATGAACAAAGTGCAAGGACAAAACTCAACAAAGACAAAAATTATATCAATAATTTCTGCTGGTGGCCATGTCAGAAGAGCAGCAGGGGGCAATTAAACTTCAGGTATCAGCCTATAAGAAGCCTACTCCTGATAGGTAGGCAAGACTCAAAGACCACAGACTCCTGAATGTTTTATGCTTGTTCTGTGCCTTAACATGTTTGCTGCTGTCATTTTCCTCTGGTATCCAGAATTTGTGAGTGGATGTGAAAATATCCCCTCTGCTTGTAATGTCATGTGTTTAATTTAGGAAAAAATCTCATTCTACCAGGTATTTTGACTATAGGTCATTATGAAGATGAATTCTTTCTAAACTCTACTGTCTAACTGGTAATAATGATAGTTCAAATAGGTGATGGTAAAATTAACACAAGGAAGTGTTACACAGATAAAACATCTAAGTTTCTATTTTAAAAAGTATATATTGTGGCTTATTTTAATAAGTAAACAATTGAGTCCCAATGGTGCAGGTAGTTTAAATTTTTTTAATCTTTTTGTTGGAAAGTATATTCACAGATTTCAGAGTGCATCATAGATGAAACAAAGCTTTGAAAGTAACTTGAAGTTAGAGTAGATATTTTTTATTATTGTCTGTTTTGAGGTTAAAAAAAAAGATAATCTGAAGTTTTAGAAAGTCAGATAGTTGAATGAGGAACTCAGTAAGGCAGGGAACAAATACAAAGCAAACCAATTATTACTAGCTGATGTACTTTCTGTGCTAGGATATTCATTTTTGTACCAATCATTAGCATAAACCTCCAGATAAAATTACTATTATTGAGTTTGGGTGTACTCTAAATTTTAAAGTAAAACTGCATTATTCTTCATATATAAAACTTTAGATTTGTGATTCTTTTAAGATTTTTTTGGAAGGTTACAATTTGAGATAAATAATAAAGTGATTGATTCTTTGTAACTATAAAATGCAGCTTGTCAGAAAAGAATACCTTGCTTATTTATACTCTGTTTATCAATAACAAGTTGCTTGGCTATGAAATTATGTGGGTTCTTGAGATAATATTTCACTGATAACATGAGAAATGTTTACTCATGCAAGTGATATGGAAAATACACTATTTTTTCCTTGTATTTATAGTAATAATACACTTAAAAACATAATGTAACCACATTTTAATTTTTATGTTGCCGGAAAGATTTTGCAGAGGTATACAAGCTGTGAGGGAAAGAATAAAGAGAGTTTAAATTAGTTAGAAAGAATACATAAAGATAAGAAAGTTAAATGAATAAAAAATAAAACATCAAGAATATGTGTAGAGTTAAAAGAAAAAATCCAAGAGTGAGAGAAGGAAATCACCGAAAATAAAATATAGAAAATGGAAAAATACTAAAAATGTCTGAAAGAAACCATTAAGAGAGTACATGAGTGCCTTTTCTCTAACTTTCTGACATAAAAAAGTCATAGTCTGTTTAATTAGTGGATTTCTGAGCCCTCCAATGCTGGATGCTGGTCCCCTGGTCAGTGGTAAACTCTATGTCTTGCATCCAGGATACATAGTGGTGAATTCTGAGCTTCAAATGTCCTTGCCAATTATAATAAATATGCTCTCTTTTTACCCATTGTCTATGTGTTTTTGGATAGATGATCTATATATCTGAAACTTTCAATATTTTAGGGTCTCTATTTCAGCATAGATTTTACCTCACACTCTCAGAAGATCCTCCGCAATTTATGTACATGTTACCTGGCCATTCAATGGAATCTCATTCTCCAGGACACTGTAACTATTTCTTCTGTGGTCCTTAGTGAATATGTAACTATCATACTTTTAGCTTTTCTGGGGTCTTTCAAATAAATTTTCAATGCCATATATCAGGAAATTTAAAAAACATTTCTATGGGAAGATATAGTCAACACTCTCTTTGCAATTAGGTATGAAAATATTTCATTTGCTTATAAATTGATAATCTCCCTTAAATTATTTGCTTTTATTTCCTGATACTCAATTTATTCCTATTCACTTGTTTTTCAACATTTTAGAAGTATATTTGTATCAATCAAAAATGTATATTTGCAATGTCTTTGTCTGTTGCTCTTTTAACCAAAAATTCCCTTTCTCGAGATAATTTGTTTTAAACACTGAATGATTACTATTTGTATACAAAAGTTGAAAATTTAGTCACAATCCAGGCTTCATTTTAATAGAAAAGTAAGTCTTAATTATCACGAGGCTACCTCAATTTTAGAGATTTTCTTATTACAGAATTCATGAAGAAATTGAGTACTTAAACAATCTTCAACATTGTGTATATGAACACTGAGAATATCAGATTTTCAGATGTTCATGATTTTGAAGAATAGCATATTTAGATGACAGTATAGTGCTATATTGATGACAGAAGATATTGAAAACACAAGATGATTTTGTGTTATGACTCCAAAGCTTCCAAGTCAATATTATCTTGCTTTCTCCATGAACACTTTCTAAAGTTGTGCTCGTCAGTGTCTTATCATCAAATTATTGTGGAAAACCAAGATCAGTGCCAATAGTTGGCATTATTTTGAGTGTCTCTAGAATATCAACATAAAGGAAGGAATTGCATACCTAGAAGAAACATTTTCATTTGAAAAACCATGGCCTTTCAGTGAAAATAATGACATGTATATTATTGCTTCCATTAAGTTCATGTTTCTGTGTGCACGTGTGTAAATCCATCCATAAAGCCAGTACATCATTTAGTTTACAAATGACATTTTAGAATACTGTTAGTGATAGTTTTCTCTCCTTATTTTTATTCCATCTCTCCCATTCCCTTAATACTTAAAAATACCCATTGAGCTGACACACTTTGGGACTTCTTGCCGTTTGAGGGAGGTGATAGGTGGGTTGGGAGGGGGATGCTGAAGACTGACTGGGAGGGATTGGGAGGAAGGAAGGGAGGAGTAGAAGGGGGATACATGGATAAAAAGGATATTTTTTTAATAAAAGAAAGGACAAAAATACCATTTCATTATATTATTTTCTCTATTCATATCATCAGAAAGTAAGCCTTATAAAAGTTAAAAAATTAATGCCAGATGACACTAGAAACCAAATGAGTTATTGATATGTTCTGTTCTTGCACAATGGTTTCAAGTATGTGATTTCAATAATCTCCAAATAGGAGGATTTCTACAGTAGTGAATATTACCACATAAACATTCGTATAATAGTAACAGTGCCATGCAAGTTAGAAATAAAAGATTTCATTTTAAACAGATATTGTTTTTCAATAAATTAAAGTATATGATATTTAGTGAAACATCTTTAAATAAAATGTATATGGCCAATGTAGAGTCCTTGTGTAAAACAACAGCAATAATAGAATGAACATTGGATTGTTGTTGCTATTAAGTCATGCAGTAAATAATTCTCAAAGGAATAATACATTTTGGGCTTTGATAAGTTTGATAATGTGAAAAAAACTAGTAATTATTTTCCAGTTTGAAGAATCAGTGACCCAGTAAAAAAATCAGTTTCAAATACCATAAGTATACCTTATTTATTAGTTAACAATTACATCTAAATAGTTTTGTTTGAGATAATGATGGTTCAGTCTTAAAAAGGTTAAGAAGCTTGTATTCTCAAAATGAAATTACACATTAAACTTAAGTTAATATTTATAAATACATTAAGATGTGTCACAACTTAACTTTAAAATTCCACGTGAATTGGCTTTGATTCTGAATAGACTTTTATACTGAATCTATGATTTGTGGACTTGAAATGCAAGTTAGAAAAGATTTCCAGTGGGTTTATTTAGCACTTTATATCCATCACTATGTGCATTTAGAAGAGCCTTTATTGTCTTTCACAGCTTCTTATGCACAATCATGGAATATTACATTTCAAATTCTACATATAAGAAAAACATGCAATATGGGAAGTAAATTTTTCTTATCTGTTTTTCAATTGTGTAGCAGTTGTAACATTTTAAAAGATTTTAGTTGATCAATTTCTTAGTTATTCTACCATCATTTTTTACCAGGTTCTTAAGTCTTTATTCAGTTATTTAAAGCAAATATCATTAGACAAAACACACATAAAAAACAACATTGCTTATAATATCACAGGTAGAAAGGTTTTAATCTGTAAGAAAGAACAGAAAAGAATTAGTGAACAAATACATTGTGTATTAATACAACACTTTAAAATATGCTAAGAAATTTTCTTCTATGTATGCATAAGCATTTGAAAATGAAATAAATTAGAAAAGTTGGATATTAAAAATAAAATGCAATGAAAGTCAAGTTAAGAAGTAATCTTTAAGGGTACTGATATCACTATTTTTTATTAAAAAGAGAGATGGATTTTGAGTGAGAAATGTATTTTGATTAAAAGGCCATTGTAATTCAGTGGAGGGAGGTACTATCATCATTTATGCCCCTCTCCTCTACTTCATTGAGAAAGTCCTTAGTTGTGGCAGTGGGTTTCTTTGGTCCCAGGCGGCCAGAGGCCCAGACCCTGCCCCGCCAGACTCCTTAGCTGCCCGCTGCTGCTCAGGCCTGCAGAAATGACTTAGACATTTATATTAACTTCATGCTCTTTGGCCTATGGATCAGTTACATTGCTAGCTATCTCTTACATATTAAATCAACCCATTTCTATTAATCTGTCTGCCACGTGGCCCATGGCTCACCTGTGTTCCTTACATGTTGCTCCTTTGGCGGCTTGTTCAATCTGTCTGACTCTACCCTTTTTCTCCTACCTATTCTGATTTCTCCTCCTACATCTTCTATGGTACCTGCCATGTCTCAAAACAGCTCCTTTATTTAAAGATTGATACTCACTGCACTGCATACAGAAAGGCATTCCCACATCACTTCCCCCTTTCTGTCTAATCAAAGAGGAAATTTTCAATTTTAATACAGCAAAATTACATATAACAAAATAGCCATCAAGCAAGAATTAGTTATAATATCTAGTTTATTTGTATTACCAAAATTAAAGAAAATACTCTTATCATCTACCTTATCTTTATGAATCTAAAGTTTCATATTGAATATACCTTTTAAATGACTAAGAAAAACTGTACCTATAACTATCTAATCTCCAACTACATCGAAGACCACAGAAGGATATATTTACTCAAGTAAACCAGAAATGCTAACAACTTCTAAAATCTAGAAAGGACAGAGATGACACCTATCGGCCTGGACAGTCACCCAAAGTTTCTTTATAAAGTTGGGGCATCCATCTTCAGCCTACAGGCCCAGAGTCTCTTTTCATTTCAGTGAAGCAAGACATCTGCTCTGCCCATTCTGCCACAGTTCATCAATTGTTTCTCCTCAAGTCTTGAAGAATGTCTGACAGTTTTCTCTGCAAAGCAGGAACCTGAACAACCATCTTGGCTTCTTCTGCTAAAGTTCAGAGGTCAACTTCATATGAAACCTGCATGTCCAGTTTAAACAGCATACCGTCAAGCAGTCAACATAAGAAAAGGTTGATGTCCAGTGGCTAACCAATGCCACAAAGAAACTGATCTCCATACGATGCCCATTTTTCTCTTGAAGTAAATTGGTGCTGCAAGGAGCAGACCTGTCTCACTGTCCAGAAAAGTCTAAGTTCTTAAAATATTTAAATGCCATATTCTGTAGGTCTTAGAACTATTTGAAGATTACCTACCTAATTGAAATATATCTTTTTATATCTAAAAATCTAACTAACATGCATTTCTTAATTATACATTACCATTCTAAATCAGTTATGTAAACATCCTATCTTAAACAAGAGTAGAAAAATACATACAGCATAAGAGAATTGACCTTAAATTTGTATCAATAAACCAAAATATATACCAATGTAAAACATTTTGAGATTAACAGCTGATTCCCTGATCTAATTAAATTCAATAATCTAATTTTTAAACAAATCATTTATATACCATATCCCCTTTTCCTTCTTAGACCATCAACCATTTATAATGAAAACAAACATCTAGAAACTATTTGGAAAATTTGGGTGTTGTTTTCCATTACTACTTCCTGCTGACTAAGGGGCACTGAAAAATTCATGGTTGTTGAGACTGGATCAGTCTGCATCCCTGAAGCTGATATGGCTATCTCTTCCCATCAGAGGTTTTTTCAGGGGGTCTCGGTTGATGAAACTATATTTGCCTGGAAGCAATACACATAAACATGTTCTCATCTTTTGTGGAAATAAAAGCAGAACTCTTCCAAAGCAATAAATCCTTAGACACAAATTTCAAAATCAAAATACCTTTAAAATATATGTTCTTGTTTAACTTAGTAACCTTTGCATTTGCAATCCATTGTCTTTCTGCAGTTACCTCATTAACAGTTAAAAATTAAAAAAAAATACAGTAACAGCCAAAATCCAGATTTTGTGTCTATTTTCCATTTTTACATGGCTTATTATATTTTTATTACTGTATTTCTCTTTTTAAAGACTTTCTCTATTTCTCTCTTTTCTCTCTGAAAACTATATACCTTTTACACACATTGTAACCTGTTTACAGGTTTTCCTTTTCATCTGAATCTGTTTTATTGTGAATCCTTAATCATCTTCCAACCATAAGAGCTTCTAAAATACACTCTCTTAAAGAGCTGCATAGATTTTGCAGAGGAAGCTGATTCAGTAAATTCTCTTAAAGGGACCGTGTCTCTGTTTGTGGCCAGCAAACAAAGCAGACTAAAGGAAATGCTGATACTGAGAAACCATCTTTGTTTTTTTTTTTTGTTTTGTTTTGTTTTTTGGTTGTTGTTGTTGTTGTTCAAAATAAACAGAAATCTAAAATCAATCACATGCTACTGAGTCTTCTGTGAGATTTCAGGAACTGGCCTGATTGCAGCTTACATTGCCTACTGCCAGTCTGCCTGCACCATTTTGAATGTGACTCAGACGCCACGCTTTCTTTGTACAATGACCTGCTTAGTATACACAATTTGGAAACTGTCTTGGCTCAGTTTCTGTGATCTAGAACCCTCTCTAATCTTTCTCAGGCTTTAAGTGTATATTTGCCCCACATTGGGAGCCATCCGTGGCACTGGGGTTTCTTTGGTCCCAGGTGGCCAGAGGCCCAGACCCTGCCACACCAGACCCCTTAGCCACCTGTCACCTGAAGCTCAGGCCCCCAGAAATGACTTAGATGTTTATATTAACTTCATGCTGTTTGGCCTGTGGCTCAGGCACATTGGTAGCTAGCTCTTATATCTTAAATCAACCCATTTCTATTAATCTGTCTCCCACGTGGCCCATGGCTCACCTGTGTTTCTTACATGTTGCTCCTTTGTTGGCTTGCTCTATATGTCTGACTCTGCCCTTTTTCTCCTACCAATGCTCTGATTTCTCCTCCTACTTCTTCTATGGTGCCTTTCATGGCCCAAAACTTCTCCTTTATTTAAAGATTGATACAGAATACAGAAAGTCATTCCCACATCACTTAGTTTCATAAATCTCTATAACAAAATTAATATTCATAAAATATATATATCACTACATACAATAGAGTACAGCCTGCTGGTGTTTTATTATTATTATTATAGTTCAAGATTTAGTTCCTTTTTGTAATTCCATTAAATAGTGAAATACATCTTCTTTATATGTCTTAAGATATATTTTTACTGATGAGTTATATATTTCTATTCTCCTATCTCACTTTTGTTCCCAAACTAGAAATTCAGATTCCTGATTTTGCTTTAATTAAAATCCCACATTACATGCCTTTTTGTTGTCTAATTACATTTTTTTCTTTTCTTTTCACAGTAAGGATGATAAAGTTGTACAAAAATGGAAGCTGTATGTATTTCAAAGATCGACTTATTTATGATGACTTCAATCTGGGATGACCTATTTGAGTATTGATGTAAATAAATGATACCAACTTCCTTAATCTTTGGCCTAATTACTCAAGATTAATTTTCTTGACTCTGTAGAGAATGAGGGTCAAGAACAAATAGATTGACCAACTTATTACCTAATTACAAATAAATGTTCACTTTTATTTTATTGTGTTGATTTCTATTGTTCTATAAGATCCTGTAAACTCTAGTAAAGACAACTATTTTTCTACAAAGAGCCAGTACAAGTCCTCCACCAAGTAACAGCTGTTGTTGAAAGATACAGAAATCTCTAAGGAGGGGAAGGGACTCCTGACCATAGACGTGTCCTTATGCTAAACATGTGAATTAGCTTTACACCCTATTGTCAGTTTAATTACTCTTTCTTTTATTGAAGTTACCCTACGTTTCCATGTTTCCTATTCTGAATTAGATTAAATCTCCAGCCTATACCAGTGCTCCTCATTTTGTGTTTTGTTTGGCTTTCCTCAGGTTCCTGGGTCCTTGTGTGTAGAAAAATTTACTTCAGTTGTAGTAATACAAAGGGGCCACCACTTTGAGATTAATTTAAAGAAATATCTGTCATCTAAAACTATCTCACCCTGTAAAAAGAGTAAATAAAACTTTTGGTTTATTGATATAAGAAAAAATATGACAAATTTATAAGTAAAGATTAAAGTAAATGATGACCTTATTAGTTTCCAGTTGTTACTATAATAAGTTACCTCTTTAAAAGTAACTTAGAACAGAATAAACCATGCATCCCTCATTGAGGATACCATATCTTGAGGTTGATATTGTGGCATAAGCATCCATTCTCTCCATACTTCAAAGAAAAATCATTTTTTGTTATTCTTTTTAATTTTAATAGTTCATTGACACTTTAACCCATGTACATAATATGTAAACTAAACACTACCAGTACTACCTTCCTATCCACCTACTCTTTTTGTCTAACTCCACATTTTCCTATAACTTTCTGTCTCATTCTGTGTCTATTCCTTTTGTTTTATAGTTCACCATGTTTAGCAAAGTCTAATTTGTATGACCAACGGATTGGAGCTAGCCCTTGCAACTAACAATTGTTTTGCTTCTCCCAGACTCTTTTAAGAGCCAGTACTATAGCACTACGTGGTAGATCCTCATAAGCTCCTCCCAATTGTTAGAAAGCCAGTCATTGTTGGGTTCAGATTAGGAAATGCAGTAATTACAGTGTGACTTATGGGCTCATGTAAATCACTAAATATGTGACTGCAATGGTTGTATCAAGGTGAAAAATGTAATGTCATTCCCTAGTCTTTCACCTTATTTTGAGTCTACTACAGTTATTCTATTACCTCATTTATAATGTTCCTTGAACTTTGTTCAGGGTGGTGCTGATCAATGTCTTGTTTATGGCAGAGCCCACAAGGGTTACATACTATCAGTAGCTTTGACAGACATGAAGTCTCTGAAATTACCACCATTCGCTGTATAGGGAAGAGCCTCTAATTAAGGCTGAGAGTAGATATTGTCTGTACCTTTTCATGCTGATAGAAAACCAGAAGCACTGAAACAGCATTATTATATTTTAAAAATTAATTTGATTTTCAATAGGATAATATTTATTTAATAGTATCTTATAGATCAGGTACTTCTTGTCCCTTTTGCTATTTTTTTTCATTACATATATCATGGCATACATTTTAGGGAATGATTGTATCTAAGTTTGATCTATTAGTTGAAGACCTTCTTTTTAACTATTTCCTCTTTATTATTTTTATAAAAAAGTATTTTTTCATGTATTCACCTGTTTCCCTTCCCTTTGCTTCTCCAAATCCATCCCAGTCATCCATCCACAATCTCCCCCTCCCAATATCTCCATTCCCTTCATTAAAAGGGCAAGTTGTCCCAAGCAGGGTCAACTCAACCTGGTAGATCCACTCCAGTTAGGTCTGATTTTCTCATACCAATATCAAGACTGGATTAGCCATTTCTCTGCAGAGAATGGGCTACAAGTTGCCAGCCCATGCATGGAAACACTGTCTGATACCAACCCTTGAGGTTCCACGTACTGCCCATGCCAGTGGTCAGTCACCTACCCTTGAAGGGCCTAGCTTCCCTCCACTATTGGTTGGGGAATTAGGCAGGGACATACTGTGAGTTCTTGGAAGTGTCTCTAGCACCCAGTCTCTTCCCAACCCCACACTGGCTTTCTCTATCAAGATATCTATCTCCTTTCTTTCTCCTTTGTTTCTCCTCTCCCTCAACCATCTCCTTTCTCATGATTGGGTCTCACCTTTACTTGGTTCCTAGCTATTACAATTCAAATTTGCTAAGGAGATCTTCTCTATTTTCTCTTCCTAGCATGGTCCCAGGATGTCTCTCTTAAGTTCCTTCTGATACAAAGATGTTCAGGGCTATGGTTTTCAGCTTGAGTATTCTTTGCTTTTTTTGTCTAAAATTCACTTATAAGAGAGGACATCCATGCCTATCTTTCTTGGCTTGTGAAACTTTGCTCAGAGAGGATATTCTCCAAATCTATCCATTTGAATGCAAATTTTAGGATATCATATATTTTTTTTCTGCTGAGTAGTGTAGATGTACCACTGTTTGCTAATCCATTCTTCAGTTGAGGAGCATCTAGGTTGTTTCCAGGTTCTTGCTATTACAAATAATTCTGCTATGAACATAGTTGAGCTAATTCCTTTAGGGTACAAGTGTGCATTGCTTGTGTATATATCCAATATTGGTATTGCTAGATCCTTGTCAAAATTGATTCCCAGTTTTCTGAGGAACCGCCATACTGCATTCCAGAGTAGTTGTAGAAGTTTACACTCTGCCAACAATAGAGAAGTGTTCCCCTTGCTCTGCGTCCTCTCCAGCATAGGCCATCATCTGTGTTTTGAACTTAGCCATTCTGACAGGTGTAAGGTGATATCTCAAAGTTGTTTTGAATTGCATTTCTCTAATGGCTAAAAGTCTTGAGGAATTTTTATGTACCTTTCAGCCACTTGTAATTCTTCTGTTGGTAATTCCCACTTTAGCTCTGAAACCCATTTTTAAATTGGGTTATTTAGGGTTTTAGGCTCTAGTTTCTTGAGTTCTCTATATATTTTAGAGATCAATCCTCTATCAGATGTATAGGTGGTGAAGGACTCTTCCAATTCTGTAGGCTATCTTTTTGTCTTATTAACTATATCCTTTGCATTACAGTTTCAGGAGGTCCCACTTATTGATTGTTGTTCTTAGTGTCTGTGCTACTGGTGATACATTTAGGAAGTGGTCACCTGTGCCAATGTTTTGTAGGGTATTTCCCACTTTCTTTTTCTATAAAGTTCAGTGACGCTAGGTTTATGTTGCGGTCTTGATCCACTTGGATATAAATTTTGTGCAGAATGATAGGTTTGGAACTATTTGCATTCTTCTTCATGCTAACATCCAGTTATGCCAATAACATTTGTTGAAGATACTACATTTTCCATTGAATATTGTTGGCCTCTTGGTTAAAAGTCAGGTGTTCATAGGTGTGTGTGTGTTAATGTCAGTGTCTTCTATTCAATTCCATTGATCCACAAGTTTGTTTTATTCCAGTACAAGGCTGCTTTTATTTTTGTAGCTTGAAGTCAGGCATGGTAATTCCACCTGAAGTTCTTTTATTGAGCAGGACTGTTTTGGCAGTTCTGAGTTTTTTGTTATCTCATATGAAGTTGAGTATTGTTCTTTTAAGGTATATGAAAATTGTTTTGGGATTTTGATAGGAATTGCATTGAAGCTGTAGATTGCTTTTGGTAAGACTGCAATTTTTACTATGTTGATCCTACCTATCCAGCAGCATGGCAAATCTTTCCATTTTCTGATATCTTCTTCAATTTCTTTCCTCAGTGATTTAAAATTTGTGTCCAACAAGTCTACTACTTCATTTGTTAGAGTTACAAAAAGATATTTAATTATATCTGCAGGTATTATAAAAAGTGATGTTTCCTTTATTTTCAGCTTCTTTATCCTTAGTGCATAGGATAAATATCTATTGATTTTTTAAAATTAATATTTTACTTTACAACATTGCTGAAGGTATTTATAAGTTGTAGGATTTCCCTGGTAGGTACCACTTATGAAAATTAGATCAGGATCAGAAAAATGTTCTAAACAGACCTATAATCCCAAAGGAAATTGAAGCTGTTATTATAAGTCTCCCCAGGGGGTGGGGGGGGACAGGATCAAATGCCTTCAGAGAAGAATTCTACCAGACATTCAAAGAAGAAATAATATCAAAACTCCTCAAACTGTTCCATACAGTAGAAACTGAAAGAACATTGCCAAACTCTATTTATGAGACCACAAATACCCTGATACCCAAGACAGTCAAAGATGCAACAGAGAAAGGGAATTGCATACCAATCTCTCTCACGAACATTGAAAACCTATTTAAGGCTGTGTCTTTCTTTGTTTATATTCTCTCAACTGATGTAGAGCACATTAATATCTTACTAACATTTTCAGAATTTTTTAGAAAAATTTATTTGAAAGAGGTTAATGCACAAACAGTGACATATGTGTAATGGTACATGCTATGACAGGTTAGGAGTTGAAGCTTCATACTGAGGATGCAGATGAGACATTTGTGTTTTGGAAGACTAGACTAACATGATGTAATTTTACATGTCTCATCTTGAGGAAGTTAAAGAGAGCCTTACAGAGTGTACCTCCAAGTCAGTAGTAGATAATACAAGCTGAGTGTAATGATTTAAGCCTAACTTTTTAGGTAATTCTGTTGTTTTCTCATTTGGGACATGTGCTGTTTGATGTTTCTGATCTGGACTTTCCAGTCTAGCCTCAAGGTTTTGATCCACAGACCCGCAGTCCCACAGTCTCATAGAGGCACACAAATGCTTACATTAATTGTACACTGATTTACATGTGGCTCAGGCATATACCTTGCTATCTCTTGTTTTAATCTATCCCATGATTCCAATCCTGTTCAGCCATGTAGCTCAGTATCTTTCTTAGAGCAGAATAGTTTTCCTCTGCTTCTTTTACCTTCTCTGTGGCATTTCTGCTCTGTTCTTTCTGTTCCCAGAGTTTTCTTAGTCTGGTAGCCCCACCCACACTTCCTGTCTGTCTTTAGCCAATCAATGCTTTTTATTGAACTCATAGGCAAGACAATTATTTACAATGGAACATCATAAATTCACTACAGACATGAGACTACTATTTTATCCTACTTTATTATGAAGTTGGAAATTTTTTGAGATTAAACCTTTTTGTTAAAATGTTTGAGGTATGTGGCTGACAGACTGGCTGAGGTTTTAATAATCAATCTGGAATATCCTTCTAAGCATGGTATCACAAGTGCAATAAGATAGGCATGGGAGTTACTCACATGGATTTTAGACAAAGCACAAAGTACTTAAGCTGAGAACCGCAACCCCTGAACAGTTTTGGATTTGAGGAATTTAAGAGAGACATACAGAGATTCCCCTAGGAAGCAAAAATAGAGATGATCACCTTAGTAAATTGGGATCATAATGGGTTTCAATGAAGAAGATGTGGGAACAAATTGTGAAAGGAGATGGATGAGTGAGAGGAGCAACAAAGTGGGAGAAAAAAAGATGGATATTTCTATAGATGAAGCTAGTATCGGGTTGGAAAGAGACCAGGTGCTAGGGAAACCTCCAAGAACTCACAGGATGTACCTGGCTAGTTCTCCAAACAGTAGTGGAAGGGAATGCCTAAACAAGACTTATCCTATAATCAAAGGAATGACCACACCAATTCCTCATCACAGAACCTATATCTAACAATGAATAGAAGCAGAGGCAGAGATCCATGGCTGAGCACTGGGCTGAGATGCCAGTGGAGCTGGAAAGAAAGAGAGATAGAGAGAGAGACAGAGAGACAGAGACAGCGAGAAACAGAGAGAAAGAGAAAGGAGTGTCTGTATGAGCAAGGGGATCAGGATTACAATGAAAATTCCCAAAGGGATGACTGGTTGGAGCCCTGGGGAGCTCACTGAATTAAGAACAGCCACTTTGAACCATCAAGAAAAGGAGTCAGGCCCTCTAAGCTTAGGGAATTGTCCATTGGCATGGGCAGTACGGAGAGCCTTGAGGGGTGGGATAAAACTGTGTCCCTGTGCATGGGCTGGCGGTTTAGGCAGAGAGAGGAGCACCTAATTTAGGTCCTGATATTGGAATGAGGGAATTGGACTTGCCTCTAGTGGATGTGCCATATGGAACTGATCCACCTTGGGACTCCTGAGGGGAGGCTGAGGGAAGATTTGGAGGGACTGGAAGAGGGGAAGGTAGGGATAGCAGGGGGATACATGGGGAGAAAAGACCTCTTACACAAAAAAAAAAAAGTGAAGAAAGAAGAAAAATTCTTTTCTATGTTTCTCTCCTAGATTCTGGAGTTGGAGAATTCCAGAAGACAGCAGCTCTTGACTGGCAGTTATACTGTAATTTCTTTTCCACTCTTCCAGGGCTTTCTCTTCTGTTTTATATTTTCCTCTTTTTTCTTTGTTTTCAATCAATTTTACAAATAAAGCAACCATATGGTTCTAGTAATTTATTTGAACATATTCATATATCATCAACACTTTGTTGCACAAATTATTGCTTATAGCAATTTATGTTTTCTTCAACTTGATATTTTTTTTAAAATATAAAATTGGACACTTATTTAAGTTGTTAGTTGACTATATGGTTATATGAACTTATATACAATTTTGTTCTGTGATTATAAATTTTGGTTGTTATAAAATGACACATGTATAAACCAAACTTAATTTTTGAAATAAATATTCACTAATCATAAAGTGTCATTCAACCGAGTGTCAGAGGCATGATGATATTCACTGTGTATGCAATGTGTATCAAAGCATAATATGAAGTATGAAATTGACAGAATGTTGCACTATGAACAGAAATGGTTTATATACTTCACTCTTTTAAGACTTAATATAGTATTTACAGTAAACAAGAAAATGTTCTTCATAAATACATAGAAACACTCATTTCAATTATTCACCTACAAAATGCTCATAATGACTGTAAAACTATTAGAGAATAATTTAGTTTCACTATTTAGTACATAATTCTAATGTAAATCATGCATTCAGAATTTTTTTAATTTATAAAATTGTCATGATAAATAGTTTGAGCAAAATTAATTATAGCACTAACATAAAGAAATGCTTCTACCCTTTATTTTAAATAATCCCCTCAAAAGTATATCACCTTTTATAATAAATATACTTTTGTAAGTTTATTAAATCTTACATTGAATATTTGGGTTCTTATTTTTTATGAATATGTGTAAATTTAAGATACAAAACTGTCTATATCTCATTTATAATTTTGTCCTTCAAATTTCAATGAAAATACCAACGAAATTATTATCATACAGCATAGTCTGTTTTCTCATAATACTGACATTTATTTTAATGGCTGGCTGTTTGTTTAATTATAGCTAAGCTATTAATAGAACATCAACTCTGCATTGCCTTACCTAGTAAATTACCTTGCCCAGGTCTCTAGTATTAATCAATTTTAGGGGTGAAAAAACTTTCTGCTGCTAGAGTGTAAGTTTGATGAATGGATAATCCAATTTATGTCTTAAATATAAGCCCATATTTCAGTCACATAGAATTATATTATATTAAAACAAATTTAGCTTTACTTTAGTGAGAATTCATAGAAATTATCTACAGCTACTAAAACTGATCATATAACACAAAAATTCATATCTGATATGTTATGTTTTAAGTTACTTAGACCTTCTGAGGTCTTCAGACTGAACAGAAAAGAATAGCTTTCTCTTCACCCCTGTTTAACTGCACACAAGGTTCACCTTTCAGAGAACTGGATGGTGTATGAACAAACAGAAAATATTAAAAATTTCAGTCTTTCCAAGTTTAAGAGCTCTCTATATTTTTTACATATATCCATTTTTATTTATTTATTTTTGTTTTTTGAAGACAAACTACATTAAGTATGTAGCCAAACCATCAGTAAGAAGACTGGGTGTAGGAAACAAAATAGTGGATCTCCATTTATATTCTATTTATTATCAAGATTCTATGACTTTGTAACCTTATATTTAAAAGGAATTTTAGCCAATATGATTGATGTTAAAGACCTTGAGATAGATACACAAGGTACCTCCTCCAATCTAATAAAATAAAATCCATAATGGTTAAACGTTCTACCAAGATCATTCAATAAGTGAGAATTGACAATGGAAGGCAGACCATAATTAAGATAATATGACAAAAATTCAGCATGTTCATGTATTATTGAGGATAGAGGAAAGGAGTCATCAGCTGAGCAATATGAGAAGCATATTGATGCTGGAGAAGTTCAGGGCTTAATTTCCTTCTAATCATGAGATTATCTAGATGACAACAATAGCCTTTAGACTTGTATGTCTTGAAGATATTAAATTAGAAATGAACTAGGGTGGCAGACCCATTTAATGACAACCCTTGGGAGGCTGAAGCTTGTAAATTTTTGAATTGTATGCCAGTAAGTGTCAAGATGACCATGGCTGCACAAAGAGACCCTGTTTGGGAAAACAAAAGAAATAAAAATGAATGAGTGGTGCAGTGGGTTTCTGGCCCAGTTAGCTCCACGGTTTGGACTGGCCCACTGCAGCTTATCTGGGCCAGCAATTCTAAAGTCCTGATAAATCAGACAGATGCTTATATTAACTTCATGCTGTTTGGCCTATGGCTTAGGCACATTGCTCACTAGCTCTTTCATCTTAACTCAACCCATTTTCAGTTTGTCCATCCACATGGACAGTGGCTCACTTGTTTTCCTTACATGTTTCTTCTTTGAGCATCTGGCTCCATCTGTCTCTGACTCCATCCTCTACTAACTATGCTCTCGTTCTGACTATAGTGTTCACCAAGGGTCAAAACAGCTCCTTTATTTAAAGATCGATATTTGCATCATACAGAAAGACATTTCCACATCACCTCCCCATTTCTGTCTAATCAAAAAGGAAATTTTCAATCTTAACATAGCAAAATTACATATAACAAAATAGCAATCAAGCAAGAATTACAGTTATAATATCTAATCAATTTGTATTTAGCAAAATTAAGGAAAATACACTATCATTAATTTTTTTCTTGTGAATCTAAAGTTTCATATACAATATACCTTTTAAAATAACTAAGAAAAACTATGCCTATAACTATCTAATGTTCAACTACATCAAAGATCACAGAAGGCTATAATATTACCCATGTAAGCAGGAAGTACAAGCAACTTCCAAAATCTACAAATGACAGAGATGACACCTATCTGCCTGGATGATCACCCAAAAGTTTTTTTACAAAGTAGGGGCATTTATCTTTAGTCTACAGGCCCAGAGTCTCTGGAATACCTTTCAGTGAGGCAGGAAATATGAAGGACTGTTCTGCCTCTTCTAGTATAGTTCATCAGTCACTTCTTGAGTCATTAAGAATGTCTGACAGTTTTCTCTGCAAAGCAGGAATCTGAAGGACCATCTCATCTTGTTCTGTCAAAGTTCAGAGGTTACTTTTCTATGGAACCTGTATGTCCGATTTAAACAGAATAATGTCAAGCAGTCAATACAAGAACAGATTCTTCAGTGGCTAACCATTGTCAAAAGAAAGTAAACTTCATATGCAATTTCTTTGATGCCTATTTTTCTCTTGAAGTAGATAGCTGCTGGCAGGAACAGATCTGACTCACTGTCCATAAAAATGTAAGTTCTTAAAATATTTTAACTATCACATTTGGTAGGTCTTAGAAGTATTTGAAGATTACCTATCTACTTGAAATATGTCTTTGTATACCTAAAAATCTAACTAACATGCATTTATCAGTTATACGTTACAATTTTAAATAAGTTACATAAACATCATATCTAAACAAGAGAAGAAAAATGCATAACAAAATTGACCTTAAATTTTTATCAATAAACCAAAGTCTACACCATTGTAAAATACTTTGAGATTAACAGCGGATTTTTTGATTAAAGTAAATCCAATAATCTATTTTTAATTAAGTTGGTTATTAAGTTAGTACTATTTTTCACTTGATAAGTTTGAGGAAATCTTTCACAGCAGTATTAGTAACTAATACACAAAGAAATAGGTTATTTTGGATAAGAGAATTTAAGGGATTCTCAATGATATTTCTTCTAATTCAGAAATAACAGAACGAAACTATTGGATATACAATAGTCCAATGTCAATTCTATTAATCTTTTCTTCCTATCTTACAAAAAAATGTGTACGGATTCACACAATGATTGAATATGTGAATATTAATTAATCAAGCACAAGAATGTTACACAGCTGGTAATAATATTTTATTATGTTATAATTGTCATCAAGATAAATATGGTATGTTTATATGTGAATATGAACAATTAACTAAATGATTAGAGAGCTGCAATTTATAGACACAGAGATGTTAGGTGTAGGAAACAAACTTTTTTATGGGTATGTGAGTCTCCCAAGGAGGGGAAAAATGAATGGGTTTTGTTGTGGACTGGGGCCAGGGCAGGGAACAAAAATGTGAGAATCAGGTGAGAAGGAAGATGGGACATGAGGTAGGGGAAGAAATTTAGGAAGAAACAGATAGAAGTAGATTGGAAGGATTTATGGAATCTCAGTGAAGTAGAAACTTCATAAATTATTTGATAATACTAATGAAGTCACAAAGTTATAAAACAAGCCTCAATAGACTATTTCTTGTCACCAAATAAAGTTGCCAGTAACAGTTCTGGGATAACATCAATTAAGATGTTGGACAAAGGAATGCCATAAAAATCTCCAATAGTTCAGGCTGTTACAAAAACAATAACTTGTTCTCTACAAACTGATAGCAAGGTTTCACTAAAACAAAACAAAACAAAACCTCACTGGACATTAAAAGGTCCAGTTTGTGCCAATGTAGATCCTTTACCACAATGTTGTAGTATTTTATGGCATGTGTAAGTACTTTGCATGCTACCAGTAGAGAAAAGTAAACACCAACTAAGCCAAAGACCTATTGTGTACATTCTGTCTTGACTGTAAAATATACTAGGTTAATGGTGGCAAAAAGCTTATGAAAGTAGACAACAAATGCGTGATTTGACTGAAGGCCCACTCGATGTGATGGAGCCCATACCCACCACTGATTTAGTGCCAAAATCAGTGCTAAGATAGCTCAGAGACCCAGGGGAAACTCAATACTACTGGCTTGAAAAGTAGTAGTAACAGCAATATGACACCTAATGATGGTAGTCTATACTCAAAGATCATTGTCTTATTCAGCCATAACTAGAAAAGCTTCATTTTGTAGAAGATAGGAGCAAATATAGATACCCTGAGCCATAAATTACAGAGAGAAAGAGGGAAGGAGGGAGAGAGAGAGGGAGAGAGAGAGAGAGAGTAGAACACATAGCTCTAAGTGAGATGACTTCAACAAATTTCTCTCCTCAAACTCAGAAAAATCAAAATCATCTAAATTCTCTAAATTAACTGAGAAAGACTCTAATAAATCTACAGAGGGAAAAAAACAGTAACACAGGGCCTACACTGTTATGATGCAGATTTTTTGTTTATATTTTATACTTCCAATTTAGTAATTTTACAAAAATCCTGCACATATAGCCTAGTAGGTCTCTGGTCTGTTTGCCTTTTTCTGGGTCTGGGGATTTTTTTTTCTTGGTTTGCTGATTCAAGTTCTAAGGTATTTAGTCTTTATATTTTATCAGTTATATTTTGATATTATCTCTTAGAGGCCTGTTTTTATGCAAGACTCAAAGAGAGTAGATCAAAATATGAAAGGAAGTGGGATGGAACTTAGGTGAGTAAAGAAAGAGGACTCACTAATCCGGTTATAATATTAGAAAAATCATATATTTTATTAAAGGGATTTTTTCTTTATTTCCCTTTATTCTGGTTTACCAACAAAGTTGGAATCAAACTCACTTATATCCTATTGCCTTTGCCTTCTAAGTGCCAAGATTAAAGACATGTTCCACTATTCTCCAATTGAAACATTTATGAAAAGAAAAATAAAAAGCATCAAAAGTAACCTAAAGGGGGGATATGAACTAAGTTCAGACACACTATTCTGTGACAAGTTTATTTTGTTTCTGTATAGACATTTCTTTGGATCTTCCCCCAAACACTTTTGGTAATGCTTTTGGGTCAGCTCATAACATCTGCTATGATCCAAACATATTGTTTAGTATCTGGAATGCACAGATAAACATAAAATGTGAGTTGTTTCTAGTCCAGTAAAAATCCCTTGCCAATTTAATTCCTACCCTGTTAAGCACTGAGGAAACTTGTATTTTTTTTATCTTTCTTTTTTTTTAATTAAAAAGGTTTTTTTTCCCATATCTATCACTGTCCCACCTCCCTTCCCTCCTGCCAGTCCTGCCCAGTCCTGCCACAGCCTTCCCACATTCCATCTCCCATCAATTCCCAAATAGGGCAAGGAGTCCCAAGGTGGGTCAGTTCAGTCTAGTGTATCCAGTTGAGGTAGTTTCCAGTTCTTTGTCCTAATATTAAGAATATGTTAGGTTTTCCTCTGTAGGGAATGGGTTGCAAGATCTCAGTTGCAACCTATTGCAGAAATATGGTCTGATTCTAATGCAAGAAGCTCCACAAACTGCCCATGCCATTTGACTATCGTCTACTTTGGAGGATGTCCTGCACCAACTTCTCACCCACAAGAAAAGGCATGACACACGTAGGATCCTTCTGCAGCAAAGCTTTAATGCGTCTTGAGGGAGAGCATCAGCTTACAGAAAATGGAGAGAGCGAGGTAGGAAAAGCCCAATCCTTATAGACCAAAGACCTCTGCCTTGGACGTGTCACCTCTCTATAGGCTGCAGCTCATCACCCCACATGAAGCCACGGGAGAGGCGGAGAGACCAGTCTCGGAAAATTACCAAAGGCATGCGCCCTTGCCTTGATTACTGACTCAGGCGGGTTGGCCAGCACCAGATATTGGCGCTATCTTGAGGGGCTGGGGCCAGCGGCTCCCAACAGGAGGATTTAGTTCCTTCCCATAAAGTTTCCTCAGTGATTATTTCAGAATAGCTCCAAATAGCTCCTGTCAGCCAGCTCTGTGGGTCTCATCTTCATGATCCTGATCCCTTTGCTTATATATTTTGTCTTCGCTCTCTTCAACTGCACCAGGATCTTAACCTGGTGCTTAGCTATGGATCTCTGCTTCTGCCTCTACCCAATGCTGGGTGAAAGTTCTATAATGACAATAAGGGTGGTTATTTATTTGATTATAGGAGAAATTTTTAGGCACCCTCACCACTTTTGTTGAAGTCCTACCCAGGGACCCTTGTGGGTTCTAGGAAGCTTTCTTAGCAAAAGGTTTCTGTCTAACCTTATACTGGCTCCTTCTACAAGATGTCCATTTCTTTATCCTCTTTCTCTTTTGCTCCTCTTACTCAATCATCTTCTTTCATGATTTCTTTCCATGTCTCCTTGCTGGATCCCTGTTATAATACCAATTTATTCACAAGATCTGTGAGGGTGGCTGGGTGTCTTCCTTAACCTGTTCTTGTTACCTAGCAGTTCAAGAATTGTGGTTTGCAGCCTGTGTATTCTTTGTTTTCTGTCTAAAATCCACTGATAAGTGAGTACATACCATCTCTATTTTCTTGGGCCTGTGTTACATCATTCAGACTCATACTTTCCAAATCCAATAATATTTTTGCAAATTTTAGAATGTCAATTTTATTTACTATTGTGTAGTGCTCCATTGAGTAAATAACTGGCTATTAGTTAATGCATTCTTCAATTGAGGGTCATCTAGGCTCTTTCAAGGTTCAGTTTATTACAAATATTGTTGCTATGAACATAGTTGAGCTGATGCATTTGGGATAAGAATGTGCAACCTTTTGATATATGCCCAGTACTGGTATTGCTGGACTGTTGGATCAATTGATTTTCAGTTTTCTGATAAACTGCCATATTGATTTCTAAATGGATGTACAAGTTTACATTCCCACCAGCAATGGAGGAGAGTGTTCCTTTGCACCAAATCCTCTCCAGTATAGGGTCTCATCAGTTTTTTAGATTTTAGTCATTCTGAAAAGTGTAAGATGATATCTTAGAGTTGCTTTGATTTGCTTCTTTCTTATCCGATGGCTAAGAATGTTGAACAGTTCATTAAGAGTTTTCTGTTGAGAATTTGCTTTTTAGTACATTTTTAATTGAGTTTTTTTTTGAATTTTGGTCTCTAGTTTCTGTTTTTCGAGATCAGTCCTCTTTCGTATGTAGGGTTGGTAAAGTTTTTTTCCATTCTGTCAGCCAATGTTTTGTCTTATTGATCATGTCCTTTGCCTTATAATAGCTTCTCAATTTCAGGAGGTCCCATTTATTAATTGTTATTCTTAGTGTCTGTGCTTAGAAAGTGGTCATCTATGCCAATGCATTGAAAGGTTTTTTACCATTTTCTTTTCTATCAATTTCAGTGTTAAGGGGTTTACATTGAAATCTTTGATCCACTTTGACTCGTGTTTTGTGAAGGATAATAGATAAAGATCTGTTTGCATTCTTCTACCTACTACTATCCAGTTATACCAGCACCATTTGCTGAAGATACTAACTTTTTTTCATTGTGTATTTTTGGCCACTTTGTCAAATAGCAGGTGTCCACAGGTTTGTGGATTAATGTGAAGGTCTTCTATTCCATTTTATTGATCCACATTTTTATTTTTTATGCTAGTACCAAGCTGTTTTTTATTACCATAACTCTATAGAGCTTGAAGTCAGAGATCGTGATGCCTCCTGAAGTTCTATTATTAAACAGAATTGTTTCTGCAATCCAGAGGTTTTTATTATTTCAAATAAAGTTGAGTATTCTTCTTTCAAGTTCCATAAATAAATGTGTTGGCATGTTGATGGGGATTCCACTGAATCTGTAGACTGCTTTTGATAAGTTTTCAATTTTTACTATGTTGATCCTACCTATCTAGGAGCATGAGAAATGTTTCTATTTTCTGTTATGTTATTGAATTTATTTCTTCAATGACTTCAAGTTCCTGCCATACAGGTCTGTCACCTCTTTGGTAGGAGTTACCACAAGATATTTAATGCCATTTACAGCTAAAATAAAGGATATTTCACTGATTTCTTTTTCAGCATTTTTATCATTTCTTTATAAGAGGACTATTTACTTTTTTTAGTAAATCTTGTACTCTGCTACCTTGTTGAAGGTGTGTGTTAGCTGTATGTGTTCCCAGGTAGAATTTTACTTATGTATACTATCATATTTGCAAACAGAAGTAATTTGACTTCGTCCTTTGTAATTTATATTCCATTAATTTCCTTTTACTCTATTATTGCTTTAGCGAAAATTTCAAGAACTATATTAAATAGATAAGGAGAGATGGACAGCCTTGTCTTGTTCTTGACTTTAGTGGGATTGCTTTGAGTTTTTCTCTATTTAGTTTGATAATGGCTTTTGGCTCACCATATATTGCTTCTTATGTTTAGTTATTTTCCCTGTACTCCAGATGTCCTCAGAACTTTTATCAGAAAGGACTGTTGTTGGATTTTAACCAAGGTGATGTGGAAATGTCTTTCTATATGCTGTGAATATCAATCTTTAAATAAAGGAACTGTTTTGGCCCATGACAGATACCATAGAAAAAGTAGGTGGGGAATCAGAATAAGTAGGAATGGAAGAACGGAGTCAGAGACAGACCCATCTGGACACCCAAAGAAGAAACTTGTAAAGAACACAGGTGAGCCACGGACCATGTGGCAGACAGATTAATGGAAATGGGCTGAGTTAAGATAAAGGATCTAGCTAGCCATGTGCCTGAGCCATAAGCCAAACAGCATGAACTTAATATAAGTGTCTGAGTCATTTCTGGGGGTTATTCAGAAGCAGGCAGCTAAGCAGTCTGGGGCTGTAGGTCTGTGGGTCTGAACTTCTGGCCACCCAGGACTAAGAAACCTTATTGTAACATAAAGGTTTCTTCATTATTTAATGAAATGATGAAATGATCATGTGCTTTATTTTTATTTTTCTGGTTTTTTTTTCAGATTTTTTTATAAGACTGATGACACTGACAGTTTTTCATATGTTGAAGCATTGCCACGTCTCTGAGACGAAGCCTACTCTATCAGGGTGGATGATTTTTGAAATGTTCTTAAATTTGTTTTGCCATTATTTTATTGAGTATTTTTACATCCATGTTCATGAGTGAGATTGGTCTGTAATTCCCTTTCTTTGTTGATATTTGAGTATCTTGAATATCAGGGTGACTGTAGATTTATAAAGAGTTTTCCAGTGTTTCTTCGATTGTTGAATAATTTTCTGTGCCTTTGAGTTGGTATTCTTCTTCTTTCAATTTTAATTATTCTTAGGTTATAACATTTTATGGTATCTAATATTTCCTGGACATTACAGTTTCTTTGGTTTTAGTGTTTTCTTTGTCTGACATATCTGTTTCTTCTATTGAATCTTCCACTCCAGAGATTTTCTCTTCTGTCTCTTGCATACTCTTGGCTAGACTTGCATTTGTAGTTCCTGTTTGTTTCTTCAGATTTTATTTCTAGAATTACCTTGTTTAATGTCCTTTTTGTTTCTATTTTAATTTATAGATTTTGTAATGTTTGCTTCACTTGTTTGATTGATTTTTTTTTTTTTTGGTTTTCTTGATTTATAAAATTATTTTTTTCAAGGATTTTTTGATTGTCTTATCCAATTTTATGTTTGTCTTATCATCTATTTCTTTAATGGAATATTTTATATCTTCTTCTGAGGCCTCTATTATCTTCATAAAGTTGTTTTATGATCATTTCATTCTGCTTATTCTTCATTGTCATGATCAGTTCTTGTTGCTATAGAGCCACAAGATTTTGGTCATGCCATGTTCTTTTTAAATGTTATATGTATTGTTGCATTGGCATATGTCCATTGCATCCCCAGATTACTGCAGAATTTCTCTGTATCTCAGGGAGTTTATTTTGATGCTAATTGTTCTGCCTGCATCTGTTTCTCAAGATGCCTCTCTTTGTTCCAATCTGGGTTCTTGGTCCACTTGGAGGTAGTATATTCTGTGTCACAGTGACTTAACTTGTTGTAATAAGAGCTGGCTGATTCTGTGTCTCTGTAATCCACTCTTGTTCTAATACAAACTATTGATCCAGAAGGAGCTTTTGGTGTTTTAATCTAATACTTGCTGGTGAGTTATGGCATTCAGTTTCCTCTCTTAATCCAATAGATGCTGATACACTGTTGGTCTCAGGTGGCTGTTTTTGATCCAGTGATGCTGAAAAACCGAGGGTCTCATGTAATTGCTCTTGATCCAATTGGAACTAAGGAACTTGGTGTCTCAGGTTGCCACTGAGGTCACAGGGTAATGGGATGAACTGGGGGATGGGGCAGGGTTATGTAACTGGGAGTTTTTAGCAAACTAGATTTAACTGGGGCTTCTGGCCTACAGGGGGTTTTCCTGCTTGTCTGGATTTAGGGGAGAGATGAGTGAGGGTGGGTTTCCCAGGGCTGTGTGTTCCAGGGCCTAGGTCCCTGAGACTGGGGTCTGTGCATAAGCTGGGTAGAGTGTCACTCACCTCTTGATATGATTGGTGCAGATCTTTGAGTTTCAAATTTCTGCTGAGGTTGACAGATGATTGTGTTTTTTTGTTTTGTTTTTTTAAACACTGTACATCTAATAATCTATACCCAAAACATTGCAGTTGTATAGCCTACACTGGGCTGTTTATTAAGTGAATGGCTTCAAACATTTAATCGAGTGAGCAAATTACAGTCTAAGAATATTATAAAGCAGACCAGATTAAAAATAATACTGTTTTAACTGTAAAACTATACATAACTATGAATAATGCAAAGTAGAGACAATTTATTGACTTTTGATCTATTTTACACATATGATGCAGAACAATTTCAAAAAACAATTAATTAACATACAGAACTATATAATAGTTTATTACTCTGTAATAAAATACATAATTATAGCGAAGGAAGAAATAAAAAGGTATTAGTAACTTTCATAGGAATCAAATAGCTCTGACATTTTTTACAAAAACCTGAGGCTATCAATTCTTTGAATGTCAATGTGATCTGAGCCCATAGAAAAAGTATGAATACTGGGATGACAAGTAAGACCTTACACAATACTAGCAGCCTGGACAAGTTTATATCAAAGCCATTTTATTAAAATCCTGCAATTTTAAGAAACGTTCTCATGCATAAAAAGACATTTTTATCAGTACTTATAAAAATAAAGGATTTTATAAGGTATAAAATAAATGTTAATAATAAGAAAGTCAACTAAAAATTAGAACATTTCAGAAGGATGTAAATATTCTTCAAAACACATTAATATGAAATGTGGTTTAAAATGTAAAATTGTTATGAAGTCTAAAAAATTAAGGTGACAAAATATATTAATCTAGAGATTAAAACAAATAGAAAAGAAACTTAGAATGTAAGCATCAATTTCATGAAAGATAACCATTGGCGGACAAATAATTTTGGGGAAAAAAGAATATAAAAAGATAAAAATAGCATGGATTAAATGCCTTGATATTATTAGTTTACATAATTTACTTACAGATATTCCATCTACGCTACACATATATCTCTCTTTTTGTGTGTCTATCTCTGTCCCTTCCTATATCTCTCTCTTTCATAATATTTATTGGTTAATGGAGTATTTGATAAAGTGGATGCTATACATAAAAGCCTGAGTTTAAATTCTTATCAATAAAACTTGTGAAAGCCATATAATCCAATATAGGTTTATTTAATGCTTATAAAAAAAGAATGAATTTTGCAATTAGTTAATGCTTTTGTTTTATATATTAAGAAACTATGCTTTTCCAATTTTAGCATACACTTTATGTACAGAAAAGGCCCTTCAAACTATAGCATGTGATTCATGCCACTTTGATGATCTCACATGATAGCGTGTAGTGTAAGATTCATGCTTTGTATTCAGAACCAAGGAATAATGGGGGAACTTTCATAAATTCCTAAAACTCATTATGCTGTTCTTGAATTCATTTGGGGACCATTATGCACACAGAGACTATTTCTGATGCCCATTTTTTTTAAATTTCACATTCAGTAGTGCTACTCTATATTAGGCCATTGGGTCATGACCAGCAGTTTAAGAAGTTGTGTTCTGTATGAAAGTGATGAAAACATTAGTGATGTGTAGCAAATTGTCTCAGTCCAACCCTATATAAATTCTAAAAGCACAGTATAAGATCAATACAAAGAAACATTCCCAAATATTTTACAAGGACTATACCATTTCAGATCAAGGTTGTGATATTGTAAAATATAAAGGTTGAGGATAAAGAAAAATTAAAATCTAAGAATTGATATAGAGGGTGCAGTCAATTAAAATGTACAGCACCTCTATCACAATACAAAGGACATGAATAAATAGTGTACCATGACAATGTTATATACCCCCAAAAGCTGAATGCCTCATTGCCTATTTATGACAACCTATGTTCTAACAGTCTAGACCACAGGAACAGAGAAGACAGTATTTGACTAAACATTATTGAGAAGGTAAAATTGAAAACATATTGTATTTATAAAAATAAAAATATCTTCATAATCAGGTATAAATATTGGTATCCAAAGGAAAGCATATAATAAATTATAGTAATTAATTCACTTTACAACATTAAACACTCATTTGAATGAAAAGAAAGTGGTTTCAGTTTGACCTATTGATGACAAATCAACCAATTTTGTTATTGAAAGATTTCTTTGAAACATCCTATATCAAACTGAAATGATATAGAATGTCTAATTAGCTGTTTAATGATTTACAATACATTTCAAATATGCATAATTTAGTAAAATAAACTTATTAATTCTGAAGAATTTATAGACCATGGGAAATAATGCTTGATTGTAAATGTCTAGGATATTTTTTATATCTTCTTTAACAGTGTTATTTCACTGTTTTAAATTTACATGTTTTACTCTAATATAATAAGAATTTGCCATCATTTAATTTTTAAAATAAATAAAACAAAACTTATTTGGATATATATCTCCTGTCTTAATTAATAGCTTTTGATAATGTTTTTCTCTTTAAATAGAGTTTAGTCATACTCCTCCAGATAATTTAAGTCAGTTGTCAATTTTGTAGGTAAGTAGAAAGTGAATTATAAGACCCCTGAAGGAGATTGGAAAATATCCTAAAGTGTGCATCCAGTGGGGAAATTAATCTAAGTGTGCCTTTGCAATGACATTCAATTAAACAAAATTTTACTTTGCGAATTGTTTGAATGAAGCAGCTTTTATCAACCTATGTGTCACAACCACTTTGGAAAGCCGCTGTCTCTAAAAATACTCACATTATGATTTATAGCAGTTAAAAATTTACATTTATGAAGTAGCAATAAAAATAATTTTATGGTTGGGTAACCTGAATTGAAGGTTGAAGCATTAAAAATGTTGAAAACCACTGTGATAAGCAATCAAAATTAAAGATTGACCATGTAAAAATTCTAAATATAATTAATTTCTTTGTAATTAATAAACCTCATAACTAATTTTAAAATTTTTACTCTATATGGTGAGATGTAACAAAATTAGTTTTTGAATAAGTTTTTAAAAAATACATGTCCATGTTATAGTTGACAAACTCAAAAATCTAAAGACAGGAAAGGTTTTATCACATGGTTAAAATGATGAAGCAAAAGCATATATACAAATTGTTAATAAGAATTTTATAATGGAAAATTAATATACTCACCAAAGAGGGTGAGGTTGAACTATCATTTTAGTAATCAAATTCATCTTTATTTCTATAGAAGATAATTGTTTTAATGCTATTTATCTATGTTATTATCACATGTATCAAATAGACAATTGTGAAAATTATTTTACACTGTGTAAACATATGTTGTTGTTATTGGTTTAATAAAGAATCTCAGTAAGAAATACCTAGAGAGGATACAGTTGGGAGGAAAGACCAGAGCCAGAGTAAAAACATTGGGAAGAAAAATGACAGAGTAAGAGAAGTTACCTGCCCAAAATAGAAAAGTAATAGGAGGTGTAAAATGAAAGAAATAATGTCAGGTGGAAGAATATAGATTAATATAAATGAGTTAATTTAAATTTTAAAAGCTAGTAACAAGCCTGAACTCTGAGCTAAGCATTTATAGTTAATAAGAAGTTTCCTTGTATTTATTTGGGAGCAAATGCTAAGACACATAGAAACTCCAACTACAAATGGTGCCTAATGACCAGCCACATCTATCTACATAGGACTTGACAACTCTTTATTTTGTGTGTGTTTTTTTATAATTTTATTTTATACTTAAAGAAATCCATATGCAGTACTGGTCCTTCTCACACCCCTTCTCCCAGTTCTCTTCCTCCTCATTCAGTTCCCAGAGAAGGCAAGGAATCCCAAGGTGAGTCAATTCTGTGTGGCATATTCAGTTGAGGTAGCCTCTTCCAATCCTCCAAGTATCAAGACAGAAAAGTGATTGATTGATTGATTGATTGATTTGTTTGTTTGTTTGCTTATCTATCTATCTATCTATCTATCTATCTATCTATCTATCTATCTATCTATCTATCTATCTATCTGTCTGTCTGTCTGTCTGTCTGTCTGTCTGTCTGTCTGTTTGTCTGTCTGTCTATCTATCTATCTATTTATTTATTGCAAAGCATTGGCTTCAAGAAGCCAGTTCATGGACACAGAATAGACTCTGGTCAGAATACAAGAAGCTCCAGAAATCAGGCCTTTCAACTGTCATCTGCATTGAGAGGGTCCATATCTGTTCCATGAAGGTTTCTGACAAATCTTTTAAAAGGTTCAAGATACACAAAACCATAGTCAAATGTGGTTTCCGTATATCATGTCTCTCATCCTGGCTATGCTACTAAGATATATCTTTTGGCAGCTACCTGACTGTTTGAGCTACCAATGTGCTACGAGCTAAGCCACAAGTCATGTTTAAGATTTTGTTCATGGAGACAGAAATGGTTACCCATGATCAGTAAACACAGATTCAGATGGAAAACCAAGCGAAGCAAAAACAAACAAACAAAACTTTTTGTGTGTCATAGTGTACTTAAAAATGCACAAAGACTTGGAAGAAATAAAAATAGTATAGACAATCATAAAAATATAGTGTTATGGAAACTTATCTCCCACCAGCAACTCTCAAAAAATATACTGAGGCTTATTTTAATTATGAATGATTAGATAATAACTCAAGCTTATTACTATCTAATACTTATAATTAACCTATATTTCTTATCTATGCTTAGCCATATGACATGGTACTTTTTTCAGCATTGCATTCCCATCTTGTTCTCCCCTGTGTCTGCTGGTAACTGTGAACTTTGTTCTTTATAGCATTCTCAGTTTGTCTCTCCTACTGAACAGTATTCTGTTCAGCTACTGGGCAGGTAGTTTGTCTATTAACCAATTGCCAAAACAAATCTTCTGAGTATACTAAAGGGTTATTCCACAGCATTTCTCTCTTTTGTCTAATTAAAAGGGACAGTTTTATCTTTAATGTAGTAAAATTATACATAGTAAATCTTTTATCAAGTAAGAATTAGAGTTATATATCTATCATATTAATTTTTTCACAAAGTTAGTGAATATATTTTTATCTATTTTATCTCTGTGAGTCTAAAATATTATACCTAATTTATCTTTATTATTACTAAGGTCTAATTTAACTATAGCTTTCTAGACTTCAACACTGTTAAAGATACCAGATGGCTAAAATATTACCTAGCAACAAGGACTTCTTGCTGTCTGGGAAGTCAGTCTAGGTTTCTCAGTAACACTGAAAAATCCAACTTGTGCTTACAAGCCTAATTTAACTGACAGACATTTTTGAGAATCAGGAAATTTTGATGGACTGTCCTCTCTTGTCTTGGCAAAGGGTGACAGTCACCTTTCTTCTGCAAATAGACTGTCTACATTGGACAGCAATAGTTTTTGCCCAAATGACTATTTTTTGCCATAAGGAAAACAAACTCCATATGGAGTTTCTTTGATGCCTATTAACTTCTTTGAAGTAAATTGGTGCTGCCAGAAGTAGAAGTGTTCATTATAAATTTGGTTATTAAGCATTAAACACTGAGAATGCTAGGAAGGAGAAGAACTCACCAACGGATGGGAAAATAGTGAGGCATGCTGTGATGAGAAACAGTACCAAGCCATGTGACAGAGTATATTAAGAAATAGCTACTAATTTAAATATCAGCCTTAGATAGTAACAAGTCTAAACTTTTGGGCAAGTATTTATAGTTTATATAAGCCAAAGTGTGTTTATTTGGGAGCTGCTGACAGGACAGAAACTTCCTCCAAAAGATGTTATTCCAACAAGGGGCTGGAATTTCCACATAAAACCTGAATATAGCTTTAAAAAGGATTCTAAAATCACAAAATTGGAGTCAAACTCAGCTTCTTGGTAACCACTCTTTTTTGGATAGGCTCAGTTTGCTAGCAACAAGCAGAGCTATGACTCTTTTAAGATGCCGATTCTTGCCTCAATGCTAGACATGAAGAATGTATGACTCTTCTAAGAGGACTTGCTACCAAACACTTCAATGGGTTTTATGAGCAGCATGCTGCATCCTACTCAGTGACAACTTGAACACCCAAACATCCCAGAGTTGTGGTGGTAAATGTGGCTTGCTCCTGTTGGTACCTACACCATGAAGCTAGGTTCTCAAGAAACCAGTGAGCTGGCAAAACAGTGGCTTTGGTCCTAGCGAAGGTGCTTAACAGTGTAAAGGCATATGGAATCAGAAAGGATTTACAGAGATGAAAGGGTTTATAATATGTTAAAAATATGCATAGGTTTGGGGAAAAAAGAGAAGGGATAGAGAGTCATACAAAAAAATATATAGTATTCAAATAATAAAGTCCTTAAAAAGGAAGTAAGGTAATACAAAAGACATATCCCATAAAAACATCAAAAATACACAGAGACTCTAAATCCTATATGATATTATGGTGTTTTTAAAAGTTTTTGGCTGGTAAATGACATTGAATTACTAAAGGAACTAGATTAAAGCAACCTATATTTTTTTTAAAAAAAAAAATCTTGACCTCAAAATTTAAGTCAAAAGATATATTATTTGAGGGAAGAACTTTTATTTCTAACGAAAATGAGACACTGTAGATTTCAATGTTAAAAGTGATTAAGTATGATCTCAGAGGACCTATTGAAATTCTGGTTACACTTATAAATAAACTTAAAGAACTACAAGACATATAATGTCTAATATTTCTACTTAAACACCTAATAAAATTATGTTTGTGTTTCTTATGTACAAGTCAATACTTGTATTAATGCAGATATGTATGTTATCTTTTAAAGTTTATAATTTTTCAATTCAAGTTACCAGATACCAAGGAAATTAGATGACCTAGGTGATCCAGCATCCAGAACAGCTTCAGGTATACTTGTAGTAGGAGGTTTCTTGCTCAGACTTTTGGGCTTAGCCTCAAGGTTTAGGCCCACAAACTCGCAGACCTACAGACTAGCAGACCCACAGACCCGCAGACCCGCAGAGACACACAGATGCATACGATAGTTTTAGGCTGATTGTCCTAAGGCCCAGGCATACAACTTGCTAGCTCTTACTCTTAATCTAACCCATGGTTCTTAACCTGTTCAGCCATGCATGGGGCTTGGTACCTTTTCTCACAGCAGCATGGTTGTCCTCTGTTTCTTCCTGCTTCTCTCTGGCATTCTGCTCTGTTCTTCCAGGTCCCAGAGTTCTTCTAGTCTGGTAGCTCCACCCACACTTCTTGTTTGCCTTTGGGCAATCAGTGCTTTTTATTAAACCAGTGGGTGGGACAATCAATTATTTACAAAGTAGCAATATAATCTCCCACATATCCCCCTTTCTCTTTTTAAAACAAATTAACTCCAAATCTAATATTCTTTCCCCCCTTATCTATAACAACTTATAAACAACACTGTAAATAAACACAAACCTCCATAATCCATGTTTTGGGAATGTGGGCGTTGTTCTCCAAGTTACTTCCTGCTGAATGGGGACACTGGCACCAATCTCATGGGAATCCAAAGAAAATTGTAGGATTATGCACAAGTCTTCAGTGGAGTAGTCTGTAAGGCTGGGTCGTCTCAGCCAGTCTCCTTGAAATTGTTCTGGATACAGAGCTCTGGAAACTTCAACAGAGGTGCTCTGAAATGCTGAATCATCTGGTCCATCCATTTCCATTGGAGATTTTTCAGGGAGTCTTCCTCTATCAAACTTTATGTTCTTTATCCAGTAATAAATCCACAGCCTCTCATTTTCTGTGAAAATAAAAAGGAAAACTCTCCAAAGTAGTATATCTTTGGACTTCAATTTTAAAGTCAACTCAATTACAAAATACATAGGTTGGATTAATACAAGAGCATTTATAATCAACTGTCTTTTAGCAGCTTTTACTACTTCATTTTCAGTCAAGAAACTTAAAGATAAGATATGCAGTATCCAGACATTCTTTATATTTTCCATCTTTACATGGCTTATTTTTTATTTATTTTTTTTACTCTATTTCCTTTTTAAAGGCTTTCTCTACCTTTTTTCTTTCCTTTCTGTAAGCCTATGTATATATATTTTTTCAACACACTTTACACCACTTAGACTTTTTTTTTTAAAAAAAAAAAAAAACTGTCTTTGCTGTATATTTATTTCTTAACTTTTTCTGTCTCTGACTACACCTTTGCTTGCCTAGGGTGATTGACTTCACCCAGATTCTTCTATTTCTTTCTGTTTCTGAACACACCTTTAATCTGCCAGGATTCAAGGTTGGTAGGATGGGTGGATGGCTCTACCCAGCTCCTTGTCTAATTTCATAGAATTTATCTTTTTAATCCAGGTACTCTGGAGAATTTTATGGTCCATATAATTATCAAGTAAAGCTTTGCAATCTGCTGATCATTAACTCCATTTAAGTGTTAGGCAGCAGGGCCTCTTATAAAACTCACAAATGTTTTGCCTCTAAGTCTGTATCAGGAAGCTTCTCTTAAAGAAGCCAACCTCACTTTGCCTCCAGCAAATAGAGCTGATCCAAGAAAACATGGACACTAAAAATCCATCTTTAGTTCTGTTCTGTTTTTGTCCTTATTAACGGAAACCTTAAATCCACCATACAGAGCTCTTTGCTTACTTCTAGGCTCAGGAACTGGCCTTGATCATCTTAAATTGCATGTAGTAAACTCACCACTTTATAATTTAATCCCATATACCACTCAGTCTCTTTACTGCTGGCCATTTCAGAGACACACCTTGGAAGCTGCTTTGGGCTTCAGTTTCTATGCTGTAGACCACTTTTTAAACTTTCTATGGCTTTATGGAGGTATATTTTACCCACGTTGGGCTGCCATTTGTAGTATGAGGTTTCTGGCCCTGACTTTTGGGCCTAATCTCAAGGTTTAGACACACAGACCCACAGACCCACAGACCCACAGAGACACACAGATTCTTTCAATAGTTTTTGGCTGATCAGCCTCAGGCCCAGGCATATAGTTTGCTGGCTCTCTACCCTTAATCTAATCCATTATTCTTATCTTGTTCAGCCATGCAGCTGGGTACCTTTTCTTAGAGCAGCATAGTTGTCCTCTGCTTTTTCCTGCTTCTCTCTGGAATTCTGCTCTGTTCTTCCAAGTCCCAGAGTTCTACTAGTCTGGTAGCCCCACCTACACTTCCTGTCTGCCTTTGGCCAATCAGCACTTTTTATTAAACCAGTGGGTGGGACAATTATTTACAAAGTACCAATATAATCTCCCACATATAATGACTGAGATAATGCAGCCTTACACATTCTTTCATCTTAAATGTAATAATTACTCTAATTTTGAATGTTTTTCAAAGATTACCAGCATACTCCCAAAACAGGAAGTAGTTTAGAAAACTATGCCCATCTTCCTAAAAATAATGAGTCATGGATGTTTATCATTTAAGTGGAGTTTCTTACAAGTTGATATGTATCATAGTAAAAAATAAAAATAAAGAAAATAAACAAAAGAGTTAACTGCAAAGATCTCTTTTTTAAAGGAAAAAGTGGTATGTAATATAAAAAAATGAAATTAAAAAGGATAGATTATTTAATCTACCTTAATACAAAGATCAACTATTAATTTAAAATTATTTTATATATCAATTTTGGTTTATTAATACAAATTTAAACTCAACTTTGTTAAAGTGTATGTAGTTTCTAACTTTGTTTAGAATATTATAAATATGCAGCTCATTTAAGAATGAAAGGTATAATTAAAAATACAGATTAATAAACATCTATAGTTATATTATTTATGCCTCCAAGTTTAAGCAGATATGTTTAAATTGATAATTTTCAAACACTTCAAAGATTTACAGAATAAGGCACTTAATATATTTTACTAACATAAAGCCTTTTTTGACATTGAAAGATGTCTGCTTCTCACAGCACCAAGTTACTCCAAAAATATGATGGGCATCAAAGAAACTATGAAGTTTACTTTCTGTATTAAAAAAAAAAAAAAGCTAACAATTTGGGCAAAGAATCTACCTTTGACTCAATTTCTGACAGTTATTGACCTGAATGGATTCTCAGGACACAAATGAAAGTGGCTGTTGCTAAATTTTGCCAAGACAAGATAGGACAGTCCTTCAAAAATTCTGTTTCTCAAAAATGCCTATCATATGGTCGAGGCTTTTAAACAAAAGATGGATACTTCAATATTACAGCAAAACTTCGGATGACTGTCTGCATATCTCTGTCATTAGGTGACATTTTACCTATCTGTGGTCTTCCATCGAGTTGAAGACTAGATAGTGATAATTAATGGTTTTCTATTTTATGGATAAAGGTAAATAAGGTATAAAACTTCAGAGTAACAAAGATAAGATAAATAGTAGGCTACTTTTTCTAAGTTTGCAAAATGCCAATAGACTAGATATTATAGCTGTAATTCTAATTTAATCACTGGTTTGTTGCATGACATTTTACTATGTTAAAGTTAAAACATTTTTTAATTAGACAAAAAGGGGAAATCCTGTGAACTAATTCCTCTGTACACTGTGAAGATTTGTCTTTTTAATTTGTTTAATAATGAATCTGACTGGCTTATAGCTGGACAGTATAATGTAAGGTGCAAAAGACAGGCTAAGTACACTGGGAATAAGAAGGGCAGAATCAATGGCATGCCCATCCAGACACAAAAAATGTGCAAGATAAAAGAGTGGCAATGTCACATTGTAGGATGTAGATTAATATAATTATACAAATTTAAATTATGAGTTAGCTAGTATCAAGACATAGTTATCAGCTGAGCATTTATTATTAGTATGAATATTTTCTGTGTTTCTTTGGGAGTAAATGGCAAGAAACAGACAAACCCTGCCTATAGATAATAATCATGAAAAATGTGGAAATGTAAAAGATTACCTAGCTTGGACAAAGCAAAAATAGTAGGAAAATATCCATTAAGTATACATAGAGCCCAGGGCTTGGGGATCTTGGTGATGCCATTATCATCTATTTTCATTATGTCTAAAGCTGCTAAGAATGCCAGTGATGTTTTTAATAGTGCCAGATTGAGTAAAAGATGTCATTTCAACATTTCTGTTAGGTTTTTATTGTACCATAGTGTACAATAAATGACATAAAACCTTAGTAGTAAAACATTGTCCAAATATGCTTTGCAAAAAGTAATGGTTAAAATCAAGTGAAAGCATTTGATAATATTTGTAAGACTTCTGTCTCAATGTTTGCTTGCAATTCTTTCTTACAATAAGATGAGAACTGTAAGCATGTAACATATAAAATGCTTAACTATGTGAACTTTTGCTTGAAATAATACTAAATGTGCTTTCAAGTCTCTAAAAATAAATCTGTAAACATTTGATTCTTATTAAAATATTTTATTTTTATGTGTATAAGTGTTTTACCTACAGACATGTAATTACACTATAGACAGTCAGTGTTCACAATAGTCAGATTAAGTTATCTGAATCCAAGGAACTTAAATCTAAAATACTTGTCAGCTAACATGTGGGTACTGATTTTTTTTTTCTTGAATCATTTAAAAAAGCATCAAGGCCCATAACTGTTGCTATATTTCTCCAGATTAAAATCTGTTGTTTTAGAGATAATGAAAACTGTAAGTGATAAATTCACAATTTTATATGACACAAACATGTATATATAAAGGCAGGAAAACTTGATTTGAGTTACAGTAAGTGATATAATCTATTGTGGTGGAGGGAAACTATATGTGTTCTTTTAGTCAGGACTTAAAACATAATCATAAACCATAGGATTTACCAAATCTGTCAATGGATCAGAAAGGTTGTCTGTAGCATAACAGATAAATCTCTGCTGTGATTTTCAGATAATACGTGCCTCATAGCATAAGGCATGGTGAATTATATTGCTTTGTTAAATAATACATTCCAGTAATTTTACCGGAGTCATCTAGATGTTAGTAACAGTCTGATAGAGAAACACTAGTAAAATGGATATACAGTAATCTGTGTTCTGCATAAGCAGAATCTCAGTTTTCCTAATTATGATATCTTGCCCTGCTCATATCTTTAAAATCTTTATCACACATAGCCTTTTCAAAGTACATTTAGTACATTTTACTTCATACTCTCTGCTGTTAACTAAGCAGCAGATATAGATAAGCACTAAATAATATCTTGGATGATATGAATTATCATAATATAATTCAATCTCTTAACTAATAGGGACTTGTGATGAAGCTCTATCAGTTGTGTAAGTTATTCTTAAATTGTTATTAATAATAACGAATTGCATTTTGCCATATTAACTAATTAATATTTGTGTTTTGATCACATTTATCATCATAACCCTCTCTTATTCCATTTACACTGTCTTTATACTTTTTGTCCCCACATGAACCCTTCCTATATTCATGTCTTCATTTTTTATGAATCATATTGAGTAATCATTGTTAATTGTAGAAAGATGTGTAGGGATACTTAGTGAAGCATGAATTACTTAGCAGGTAATATTCTACTAAAGGTGCTCTAACTTTCTTCAAGAGCTATAACTCCCAGTAGCTGAAGGCAGAGGTTCTCTGAAAATATGCCAATCTAAGATTAATATTTATTAAAATATAAACCAACACTCATAATATAGGTAACAGCTTATATAGGTGCTTAATAGACTAGATTATCTAAGCAGTGGACGATGGATGCTGAACCGGTCTTTCTAGCAGTCAGGAACCAGGAAAATGGGGCCTCCCAGGATCACAGTTGCCCCTTATGAATGGGGTTGGCCACTCTCCCTTCAGGAACCCGGGACCCTGGATAAGCGTCTTTGGACCTTATCAACTGACACCTGAATCCCACCACATCTCTCTCTTTTGTCTAACTAAGAATGTTTTAAATTAAGACTGTATATAATAGGAATTATTATGAGGTAATATTTAGGAGAGGATAAGGCAAAAACTACAACCAACACTTAACACATATAAAGTATATCATATATTTTTAGAATATTGGTAGGTGGTATGGTGTATAAATTATTTTAAAAATGTTTATCTGGGAAAGTGAAAATCTAACATCTGAATGTTTTTTGTTAAGGGATAATAGGGTAGTAACCTTAAATATTTATTTTTTTAACTCCTTTAAGACCTGAAAAGGAAAATGTATCACTTGAAAGTCAGAAGTACATGGAAGTAGTGGCTTTTAAAATTTGGGAGAAGATAGCGACATAGCTATCTGGACAATCACGTATGGTTTTGTGTGCTGTTGGAGCATCTATCATATTGGCTACAGGCCTATGGTATCTGACAGATCTTTTCACAAGCAGGGCAATTTTGGAGGGACTGTCTTATCTTGTCTAGGCAGGTTTTGTTAGTCTCTATCTGTCATCTTTTTATCTAGCTTGGACATTATGTATGTATTGTTAGTAAATAAGGTAAGGGCAGTTCTTTACTCAACCAGCCATTTTTTGCCAAAAGGAGAAACTTTAAAGGAGTGTCTTTGATGTTCAACACTATCTCGGGAGAGGAGCAGTGAGAACAGTAGTCGTCACATCTCTCGTGGCCAAATTTTAAAGTTAAATGTCATATTTCTGGGGTCTATGAAATGGTTGAAGACTCTTGTCTATCTATGATATTTTAACTTGTAACTGAGATGACTATGACATGGCAACTTAAGTACTGTTGTCTATAGTTTTTATCGACTTAAGGATTAAAACTTGAATTATAAAATTAGATTACTTTTAAAGAGGTGTATAATCTCTGAACAATGACTTTTAGTATGACTATCAAACATTATCCAGGGGTATATATACTATGTAAAGTGACAACAGTATTTTAGACATGTATATATATATATATATATATATATATATATATATATATATACATATATATATATATATCATCTAAACAGAGGTATATAAAACATCTTGTGCATATATTATAACTAGTGTCATCATATATTATATCTAGTGTAGTTAAATGGAGGTAGTAATTGTATAGTGGACATGACAATAATGTGTAAATATTTTAAACAGAGGTAGAAGCATATATAAAATATAACAGTTATGGATTTAATTTTATATAACAGTTATAAATTTAGTTTTATATTGATGTATAAGTTGCGTTGGTTATATAAAGCAATTTTAGATTTAACTTTGCACTAATGTATAAATTGTCTCAATCAAACATAAAATGATTTTACTTTTGTATCAATATATAAATATCTACAGCCCCTTATGAATGGGGTTGGCCACTCCCCCTTCAAGAGCCCAAGACCCTAGCTAAGCATCTTTAGACCTTATCAGCTGACACCTAAATCCCACCACAAGTAGCCAATTTTTTTTCTCTAGAGCTGTCTTTAAATACAATCAGCCTGCAGTTGGTAATCCCATGGTAATAATACCACTATTGTACTAATAAAGACAATTTTCCTGGCAAGTCAGAATTCCTCTAAGTTAATTCCACTTCTAGTTCAGACTATTTATGATTCTTGTCTACCCACGGATTGAATAAAGCAAGCAGTGAGGAAGCCTCCAGCTCAGTTTCTGGTGGAAAAAATAATTTTTTAAATTATTTTATGTGTAGGGGTATATTGATGCAAGTATGACTGTGTATGGTATTCATGGTATATCTACAAAATAGAGGAAATAGCATTAGAATGCCTGAAAGTGCAGTTACAGATAATTGTTAGACACTAAGTTTTGGAAATCAAACCCAGTTTTTTGCTTGGATAACATGCTCTCAAACATTAGTATAACAATAAGTCTCACTTGCAATATACCAGATTCTTATTTATTAGAGGGAATTTAACACTCATGAATACAAATTAAACATTTGGGTGATTCCTTGGCAATAGTATGATCCAGGTGGTGGATGCTGATCCAATCTCCAAGAAGGCAGAAACAAAACAAAACTCTAGATCCCAGCAGCCCCATTTTAAATGGGGCTGACCACACCCCGTTAAGGCTTCTAGGACTATAGAGACAGGCCTTCCAATCTAATCTCATCAGCATATTAGAGCATATTTTATGCCTCAAAAATCCAATACTCTATTTGTTTTCAAGATAATGGGGTTTTATATTTAATTTTCATAGACTCTATTTTTTTTTTAAATCTATCACAGATACTTTTTTATACACCTAATCTTTTATGGCCTGACTTCACTTTGAACCTCCATGATTACATTCTGTCTCCTTTTTTCCTTCACTGAGTCCTGTTCTTTTACAGTCATCTTGGGTTTGGTGAATTATTCACACCTCACACGACGCATGAAAGTCTTTATACCAAATGAAATTACCCCCTGCAATTATTAGCCTCAAAGGTAGATAAGCCGGTCCTGTGATCTACTACTCCATGATGTAAACAGAATATCCACCCTTATGTTAGAGAAGTTATCTTGGGGGAAGCACATTGTCCCATCAAGTGGTAATAAGGGTAAAAGACTCTTCCCAGGACAACTTGTATTCTGATAGGCACCAACCAGAACATGGCATAGAACAAACAACATGCTCTGTCATGCAGACACAAAAGCCAGCCAAAACCCAAAACTTACTCTTTTGTTCTACCTTTCTATAAATAAAACATTTTTTTAGATATGGGAGATGGGAGTTCAGAGGACTTTTTTATCTGTACTTACTATTGTGGTCATGTTGATTAAAATGTCCTTCTTCATAAACCACTGCCCCTCTTTAAATAGACATTGTAATCTGTGGCTGAGTCTAATCTATGTGGTCTCCTGGAACTTAAATGTCATAAAATTTTGATAACACCAAGGCAGGTACAATTTTAAGTAGCAGCCTTGAACTGAAATATAACTCTAATGAGCACATTTAAAGTCCTAGATATTCTGACATCAGTATATTTATATGTATAGATAAGTAATTCAAAGTTGACTTAAAATATTCTATTTAAAAATGTAGTAATCATTATTAAGCTACAGAACCCTTAATAGGTCTTTTATATCTCCAGTCTTTGTCTATTAAAATTTTCATAGTATTAAATACTTCATGTGGTTATTTATGAATCTTTAAAATATGTTTCAGTACTGAAATTTTTTTCTTATATTGCCTTACATACACATACCACAATTTTTACACATTTGTAGCATGAGAATCCTATGCATATGATTTCAAGAAATTTTAAGCCTTAAATAAAAATGCATATTTAGTTATATCTATAGTGTAAAAATGAAAGTTTAAATAACTAAACAGGCTGTGTTACCTGCATGTCACCTGTTTAATGGGATCAGGCAACTATGTCTGCACCATGACTCCTCTGTGGTCATAAATCAATCTCCTGTAGGTCTATCTGAAAATTCTTAGGTCACATTGACTGTGCCTCAAAACTATTAAAAAAAAATCCATAAGAACTTAGACATCAGTATATATATGAATAATTAAATGTGAAATTGTTAAAAGTGTTTAGAGTAGAACAATGAATACACCAAACAAGTTTTGGTGGCTGTTGTGAATTATTACTAGTCAGGCTTTCTGCATATATGAAGCTCCACTCTATTATTCCTTATTTAAAAATTTTAAGTCTGCTTATTCCTTTGAAACTTTGAAAAGCTCATGCCACACCAAACTGAAAATCTTACTGAAGGCATTTATGCCCAAACATTAAAAAGTACCATAGGTCATTTCCAACTAAGTACCTTAAGCAAACTATATGTTGACAAGTCCTACGTAAAGGAAATAGATCTGAAAAGATATTCCATAGTGGAAGAAGAAAAAATGAGTCTATAAATCAATCACACTTTTTTTTATTTTTAGTTAAGATAGGAATACAAATAGGATGTCATATACATTGTGTAAAAGAAATCTTTATGCATAAAGTAAGCTAGCTGAGGGTTAAAACATACTGGCATAAAATATCATTCTGATGAAAGGATTTAAGAGAAAACAGCACTCTCCAGATAAAGGAAATGACAACAACAGAACTATACTGATCACAGATTCCATATCCAACAAAAGTAACTCTATTTGACATAAATTTCAATATTCTGGACGTGTGAGTGCATTCATGTACTCATAAGAGACCTCAGAAATGTTCCTTATGAGTTGGATCAAACTGTAGGAGATTTGTTAATATAGATCAAATTGGTGATTTATTTAGGTCCTTTTTTTTTTTTCTGTGATGAAACTCTGACTGTGGTGATTTGGAGAAAAAAAAAAAAAAAGTCCTCAAATGAAATGGCTCTATTAGGAGGTGTGGCTTTGTTGGAGTGTGAATTCGCTTGATTGAGGAAGTGTGCCATTGTAAAGTTGTTCAAGCTTCATGTTTAAGGAAAACCACTTCCTATTGCCTGCAAGCCAAGATATATCTGTCACTGTGCCTACCTTCACTGCACTATGCTCCCCAAAAAGATAACAATGGTTTAGACCTCTGAAACAGTAAACCCCCATCTCAATTTACAAGTTTTCTTTATAAGAGTCTCCTTTGTCATGTGTTTCTTCACAGCAATAGAAATCTTCACTAAAAACAAACAAAAAGCTTGGAACAAAATGGTTTCATTAGGCTTATAAGTATTATCTAATCATCTCAGGAAGATCCAACAGTGACTCATGTCAGTAATTATAGCAGAGATCATGGTAGATTGCTGTTTACAGCCCAATTCCCTGAACTGATTAATTTTTTGTTGAGTTCTCACTTGCAATAGGCATCAAACAATATTGGTTTTGTTGCAGATATGTCATTTATTCTCCTTTCTGCTTAACCAAGCCAAATGCATTTTCTGTTCTTTAGCAGGTGGTAGAATTGTAAAATAATTGTAACATTAAACATACTACCATACGCTGTATTTGAGGTTCATTTTGGAGGATAAAATCGAGGTATTTTTCATTTTCCTTTTTTGCTTCTATAGTCCTCATCACTAAAAGTGATATTTTTAGATTTATAGTTTACACAAAGTGGCCTTATATAAAAGACAAGGTCACATTCCAATTGTTGCCAGCAATAATCATGATACACTTCACTAATCATGAAGATATGGAAATTCTCATCCAGCCCATCTTCATAGTCCTCTATCTATGAGCTTACAAAGAACAATTATATCCTAATCAAAACAAGGAACAATAATTTTATATTTGGAGGAGAAAGTTTATCTTTCATTCCATGGAACAAAAATAAATATAGTTACATTGCAGTTAATGCTTTACCATCTCCAAAACTGAAGGGAGGAAAAACCAATGGAAAAGTCCACTATCAGTTCACTAATTTTCCAAGGAAGAACTCATATTGATCCACTAAAATTAATGGGACAGCTTCTATGGTATGTGCACACACTGTTTTACATACTTGTTTGCAAGCCCAGCTCTTTTTGAAAACTAATTAATTCAGAATAAGCAGGAAGGACAGAAAACACCATTTCCCAATGATACCTTAGCAAATGACAAAGAAATATCATTGAGAGAAAAACACATATTTGTTAAAAATAACAATAGTAAAATACTCACACATACATTTGTTCTGCGAAATGATTTCTTGCTATTTTATCAGGATATATAATAATCATGAAAGAAATCGAAATATAACATAAAACTAAACTTGTGGGGATTCAATAAAAGCTTGAGAAGTATCAGAGATATCAAAGGGAATCTACTCAAGTCTACATGGAGATTTAATAAAAGTTCCAGAAGTTCTAGAGCTCTAACCACAGTCAGTCTAGGAGGATCAGAGAGTGGTGATTCACACCTTTAATCCCAGCACAGGGAGTATCCCAGGAGTGTTGACCTATGACCTTAATCCCAAATGAGTTTGAGGTCATTTTAGTTTACAGAAAGAATTCAAGGATCCCAAGCAGGCAGTGGTGGGGACATGCCTTAACTTACCAAAAGAGTATTTAAGGAGGGGATAGAAAGTAGGGAAGGAAGCCAAGGGAAACCAGGCTGAGGAAGCTGGAAGACAGCTGGGTAAGATCTGACTGGGGTTTATTCTCTTTAATATCTCTGACTTCCTAAGAGATCTATCTCTGAGTCTCATTTATTCCTGCAACATAAACTTGACTATAGCTATATTTCTTATCAATTTTAGTTCCATATTTAATTTCTTTTGCAGCACTGAGAAAATATTTATTTTATTCTATAATTATGTTTTTCTTTATTTAAGTTTTGATTTAGATCAGAAGGTAATCCCAATTGTCCATAGGAAAAGTATATAAGGTAAAATTTGTGATCTAAGTTGTTGTCTTCTAGAGTTCTAGAAGTAATTGGGAAGATAGAGATGAAAGAATCCTCTAAAGTTTCTGTCTACCTACACATACATGCACAGATGGGAACATGTGTTTTCTATCAAATGAAGTGAAAGGGGAGGACAAGGGGAGTTGTTCTCTCAACTTGTCAAATACCAGTACAACCTGTGTGCATTGTACTCACAATTATGGACACAGAGAGACAGAGGGGGGGGAAGGGAGGGAGAGAGAGAAACTTAAAAATTAAAAATCTATACAAATAAAATTTACCTCTGATTACAATGTATCAGGCATGGTATTTGTTACCAGGAAGGACTGAATTAAGAAATGGTTTGCATTTCAATTTCATGGTCATGATAGTCTCAATTTTATTCACTCTTTACCCATAATTTTTTTCTTTCTTTTCTGCTGAGATCATTATTAATTGGAAGAAGAGATCATGTGAAACTGGAAATTTTAACATACATTGATGCAGGGATCTCAAATTAGAAGATAAATTAAAATGTTGTCTTCAAGAAAACAAGTTTATCTTCTCAAGAAAGCCAAAGTTAAAATATTGACCTCATAGTTAAAAATTTATGTTTATGGGTGGCATAAATAGAAAATATCAAAGTCAGAGAAAGAAGTTCCTTAGATATAGAAGCTTATACAACATCATAGACAATGTGCCAGAATCTCAAGGTGACAAGGAATTGGAGACTGAAAATTTTAAAAAATCTTAGTTAAGGCATTTGGATGGGAGGAGAAGAGATCTGGTATTTCACTATAGGTAAGTGAGTAATCTGTAGGTAAGGGGTGATATTGAGAAAAGGCACTGTGTATTTATTTATTGTCTGGGAAGATGGTAACATCTTAACTCTTGCTGTCTGAGATATTTAAATATTTAGGTTCCTGTTGTTCTCCACAGAACCAGACACTTAGGGAATTTTCCTAACCTGAGATGTTAATCCTTTATTGTAGCACCCAGGAGACCAAAATCAGCTAAGAATGGATACTTAAAATAGGGGGTAAACTGGAGTGGGAAGAACCCAAAGAGCCTATTACACATTTATATGTATATCTTCAATATGGTACTGGCTTATATCTCTGAGATTGCAATAAAATGTGTGTGAATAGCACCTAGCTCAAAAATTAACATGACAGAGAGAAATTCTGACATGGTTGCACATTTTATTTTAGTTTACTTAGAAAGTATAAAAATAAACTGTGGTATAAATTATCAAGAAACACTCATTTGAATAAATGGATGATGAGATTACATTCTCAGGGAGTTAGCTGATGACAGTTGTATTATATTCCTGTTACTAATGCACTTACTGTCACTTTCCAGCATGCTCTTCATTTTTCAAGAAATACTAGAAATGGCAATGCTTACAAGTTTATTTAGAACATTTGCAAATACTTCACAGTCCATGGAAATAATTTCTTTGAGTAATATTCAGCTCACTGACTGCCGATTCAACATTGCTAAGTGGAATTACTGGTTCTCAAATGAAATGAGCTTACAGTGCTTGGAAGAATATGGGGGAATTTTAGATATTTTTAAAGTCTATATTTGTTTGAAAACCTTTTAATTAAAATCTCTGGGAGTATAGTACATATATATATATATATATATATATACTGACCCCCATCTGAGAATTAAATTAAAAGATTGAATAGGACTCAGAGTTTAAGTTATCTGTAAGTTTTTGTTTTAAATATACTTTCTTATAGAAAAGTAATTATAAAATATGAAATCAGACTAAGTTTTCATGCAGTTTTAAAATCTCTAAACTAAAAGCACATTTAACCAATTCACTAATGATTTACCTTTACTTTTGTTAATGTGATATATTTTGCCAATTAATCATTGTTGGTTTGTATTAGCTGTTGTTCATTCAAACACTTAAGTATTGAGGTCTACAGATGTCATATCTTGATACTTGTAACAACTACTAACACTTAGGATCACTCTGTGGTTTTATTTACTTTTTAAATTTTATTACTTATTTATAAAAAAATGTATTTTTTTATTCATCTATCCTCTTGTACCCCTCCCTTCCGTCATTCCAATTTCACCTTGTCAGCATTCAATCTCCTCTCTCTCCATGTCCCCCATCTGATCCACAAAAGGGGCAAGAAGTTATTGGGAACAAATCTTTGTGGTTTTAAATCATTTCATAATGAACTTAATTTACAAGGTGATTACTTAACTTTCACTTATTTCTCAATAAATTATTAATTGTCACCATTACCCAAAATGTGTCAGTCATCATATGGCCAATGGATCTATTACAAGAAAGTTCTTTTTTAATCATAAAATTGTATGGAAAGAAACATAATGAGCAAGTACAGATGTATAAAGTTGAGTTTGCACACATAAACACACACGTGTGTGTATGTGTGTATGTGTATGCTTTGAATATTGGAAGTAATTGGCACCAAGAAAAATAAGAGAAACATATGCAACTGACAGGGTAAGGCAACTTTCTGTAGAATAGCATGACCAGAGATGTAACTTTCAGCCCAAATACTATCAAGAACAGAGTTTGTATACAAAAAATCGAGCATTATACTAAGGTCAAACAAGGCATAAAAGAGCCTTATACCGACTTTCTACAGAGGCTTACCAAGGCTGTTCATAGAGCAATACCAGATCCAGAAGTTATGAAGCATTTAATATTTTCTCTGGACTTTGATCATGCTAATCTTGAATGTAAAAGAATGCTTATGCCTTTAAAGATCAGAGTTGCACCTATAGAAGAATGGATTCAGTATGCAATCAATGCTGAATCTCTCTATTGCAACGAGGAGAATTGGGTAGGCCAAGCTGTTGCTAATGTTAGGGTGAGGAACAAAGGCATCACTTATTTTACTGTGGTAAACAAGGTCATATAAGACAGAATTGTTCACAAGGTACTCTTGGAAATAATGCCTGATCTAGGTTTAATTCGATCAGAAGGCCATTGCCTTCTGGATTATGCAGAAGGTGTGGCAAGGGACGGCATTGGACCAATGAATGTAGATCAACCAGGGATAAAGAAGGCAACCCTCTACCAACAGGAAACACCTTTCGGGGCTTCCCCCAGGAAGCCACCAAAAATCAGACTCCAAATTCGAGGTTGGTGAGATCATATCTGGTCATAGTAGAAGACCAGCACTCTCAGGTTGAATAGGACATCCAAAACCTGATCTAGAAGATCATACAGTATTGAATAATAACATAATTTCAAAAGAAAATTCAGAAATTCCAAAAAGAATCACAAAACAAATATTTTGGCAGACTTCAATAAATGAACAAAGACCAAAATTGAGAATACGGATAGATAATATTTATATCCAGGGTTTAGTTGACATGGGGGCTGATGTTTCAATCATAACCCCACAATCATGGCATTCAAGATGGCCTTTACGGGCAGTAGATATCCAATTTCTGGGTATTGGAACAATATCTCAGGTGAAACAGAGTGTGACATAGCTTGAATGCATAGGACCAGAAAGTCAGAAAGGATGGTGGAAGCCATGAATGGCTGACATAGCAGTGAATCTGTGGGGTTGCGACCTTATAATTCAATGGAATACCCAGATAAAAATTCCTCCCGGTTATGATATCAACCAGAGACTCAATTATGTTTCCAAAAATGATGCTTTAAGGTACTATGGAGAAAATTCACCAGCCATTGAGGTTGTACAAATGAATTGTCCAATAACTATAGAACCTAAAAGGACATTCACAGCACTGCCTTTGAAATGGTTAACAGAAAAGACTATTTGGGTTCAATAATGGCCTTTGACAAGAGAAAAACTTCAGGCTTTGGAACAGTTGGTACAGGAGCAGTTACAGTCTCAGCATATCGAAGAATCAACCAGTCCATGGAATTCTCCTGTTTTGGTTGTCAAGAAAAAATCTGGAAAATGGAGGATGGTGAAAGAATTAAGAGCAATTAAAAAGGTGATTCAACCTATGGGCTCTGGTATTCCCCTGCCTTCTCTGCTACCTAAAGGATGGCCTATTAAAGTTATTGATTTGAAGGATTTTTTTTTTTTTACCATATCTTTACAGGAACAGAACAAAGAAAATTTGCTTTCACAGTGCCTACTCTTAATAATTCAGGGCCAGCTAAGAGGTACCAATGGAGAGTCCTTCCCCAAGGAATGTTGAATAGTCCCACCTTATGCCTATATTTTGTACAACAACCACTAGAAATACTGCACAAGCACTTTCCACAATCTATCATTTCACATTATATGATATTTTGTTGATATTTTGTTAATGATATTTTGTTGGCAGACCCAAACCCAAAGACATTAGAAACATTGTTTGAAGACTAAAGAAAATATTGCCTGATTGGGGACTACAAATTACTCCTGAAAAATTACAGAAGGGAGATTCTATCAATTTTTAGGATATAAAATATATTTACAAAAAATTAGGCCAAAAAAGGTAAAATTAAATAGAGATAAATTGAAGACTCTTAATGATTTTCAAAAGTTACTAGGAGATATTGCTCATATATGGCCAAAGATTGGTTAAAAAACTATGAGCTAGTTAATTTGTTCAAGACTTTTGGATGGTGACAAAGATTTAAATAGTCCAAGATAATTATCTGATGAGGCTGAGAAAGAATTAGAGTGGTGGAAAAGAAACTTCAAGAAACACATGTGGATCCTGTTGATCCAGACCTGGATTGCATACTTGTTATTTTACCCTCTAGACAATCTCCAAAAGGAATCTTAATGCAAAGAGAAAGCATTATATTAGAATGGATATTTCTGCCACATAGGCCAAGCAAGAAGATGAAGACATATATCGAAACAATTTCTGATCTGATTTTTAAAGGTAAATTAAGTCTTCGCCAATTGACTGGAAAGAACCCTGCAGAAATTGTTGTGCCTTTGACTAATGAAGAAATTGAATGATTATAGGTAGACAGTGAACCTTGGCAAAAGGCTTGTAGTGAATTTTTTAGGAGAGATAAATAATAAATATCCTCAAAACAAGAGAATTTAATTCATAAAGGAAACTAATTGGATCTTTCCTCATGTGGTACAGGATAAACCCATTTCTGGAGCCCCCACCTTTTATACTGATGTGAGCAATTTAGGAGCAGCTGGCAACAAGTATGAAGACTTAATTAAGGTGGCTCAGAGCCCTTATAACTCTGTTCAGAAGTTATAACTATATGCAATTATTATGGTGTTGTTGGATTTCACAGAGCCTCTCAACATAATTACAGACTCTCAATATGCAGATAGTTGTTTTACATATTGAAACTGCTGACGTCATTCCTGATAATACAGACCTGACCTTACTGTTCATACAACTACAAGATATCATCAGAAATAGGTTACATCCTCTGTACATAACACATATCAGGGCACACACAAGTTTCCCAGCCCTCTAGTGCAGGGTAATGATGAAATAGATCGGTTGCTGATAGGAAACGTGCTAGAGGCCACAGAATTTCATGAGAAACATCATGTTAACAGCAAATGACTAAAGAAGAGTTTTCCCATCACTTGGAATGAAGCAAAGGAAATAGTAAGGAATTGTAACACTTGCTCTTTCTATAACCAACCATCTTTACCTGCTGTAAGTAATCCTAAAGGTACCCAGAGAAATGAGATCTGGCAAATGGATGTGTTTCACTTCCCATAATTTGGAAAGATGAAATATGTACATCATACTATCGATACTTACTCTGGAATGCAATGGGTGACTGCTCTGAGTTCTGAAAATACTGATGCTGTACTAACTCACCTTTAGGAAGCCCCGGACATAATGGGAATTCCCACTAAGATTAATGCTCCAGCTTACATTTCCCGAAAAATGAAGCTAATTTTTTGATACTATTATATAAAGCATATTTTGGAGATAGAACACAATCCCACAGGACAGGCAGTTGTGGAGAGATCTCACCACACATTGAAAGAGATGCTTTATAAACAGAAGAAAGAAATGAGAAAACCTAGGGAGAGGTTGCACTGTGCCTTATTGACTTTAAATTTCCTTAACGCTAATGATAAGGGAACATCAGATGCTGAGAGACATTGGGTAATAGAGAAATCCTCCGAGATAAATCAACCCATCTACTTCAAAGATGTGTTGACTTCAGAGTGGAAGCCAGGATATGTGCTTTGATGGGTAGGTGTTTTGCTTTTGTTTCAACAGGGAAAGAAAAGATATGGGTACCAACAAAACTAATAAACATCTGCTTTCAAAAGGAGTCCTTTCCTGAGGAGAAGTAATTGCTCACCCCTGATATGACAAATGGATACATGGTAAGGAAAACACATTTAACAAACCTGGGGCAGGGTCTCAATTTTGTCTTTACAGTAAAATGGATACAACTGTTTATAAGACATTGAAGAATTATTTACCTGCGATCAAGTAGAGATGGATAATGAAGGAATGTGAACGATGGATTATGAGACCAACTGAAACACATATGCACTACTGGGTAATCTCTCAATTCTTACTGCTTTGCACTTTGCATCTACACCTAAAAAAACAAAACAAAACAAAACAAAAAGTGGTCCTGATTTGACAATTAATAGGACTGGATTTGGATTGGGAGTAAGTGGCTTTCTCCCTCTCTAAACCCAAGTATATTGGTAAAGAAAATGTGAAGAATTCTGTCTCGTATCAGAAAGGCCACTTGGTGTGAGACAGAAGACAGAATATTTAGGGACCAATATTATTGTGACTTCATCTTAAACCTTGTTTCTCTCTGTTTCTGTACCTTTCAAACATCCTGTCTGCATACAATCTCCTGAAGTCATAGAAGATATGAATATCTTCTTTGAGTATCAACAATACTTATGTTTTCCATTGTAAATAACATTTCCTCCTATCAGCTATCTACAAAGAATCTTGAACCGAGATGGGGCCCCCACCGCAGCAACTCCTATTAGTGAAACAAGAATAAAAGGGAGAGTATGAGAGATAGAGAGTAAGAGACAGGTAGACAGATAGACAAAGGCAAAATTAGAAAAATCAAGAACCTAGTGCACACCAATCAATGATTGTTTTCAGAAAACAGACTATTCAATAAAGGCTGCAAGATACCTCTCTATGATAATCTTTATGATTATCCTCCAGATCACACTTTTAATTAGAATTCCAGATGGAGTTAACCACTATTGTGAGATTGGTTATAAATGTATATAGTCAGTCCATTAAGATCTAACCATTGTTTTAGCTTTTACAGGAACCTAAAGAGATGCCGTTGCCCTTAAGTCAGCAGGAAGCAACCTTATGAAAGACTACGCCCCCGTTCCCAATAAGTTTTGTGTTCTGAGGGTTGTGGGTAATTATTACTCTTTTAGAATAGTTATAAGTTAAAATTTGGTGGAGTACAGAGATATAATATAGCATCAAAGATTTATTTTGAAGAAGAGAAGGGGGATAGATACGATAGATAAAGGTAGACTGTTCTACTTACCTATACACCATTCTAGCTGAATGTATGGGCTAAGTTAAAGACAATTTGCATTGGCATAGGTATTTGTATATTGATACAAATGTGAGATTATTTTATACGTTTAATTTTGATAATTTGTACATTGGTACAAAGTTTAATCTGAAATTGTTTTTATATAACCAAAGCAACTTGTACTTCGATATAAATCTGAATATGTAACTATTACATAAAATTGAATCTCTAATTGCTATATTTTATATATGCTTCTACCTCTGTTTAAAATATTTGCACATCATTGTCATGTACACTATGCAATTACTACCTTCATTTAACTATACTAGATATAATGTATGATTGCACTAGTTATGATATATGCACAAGATGTCTAAAATGCTGTGGCCACTTTACATGGTAATATAACCCTGGCTAATGTTTGATAGTCATACTAAAAGTCATTGTTCAAAGATTGTACACTCCTTATATAGGTATTCTAATTTTTAGTACAGGGTTTATTCCTTAAGATGATAAAAACTTCAGTCAACATTATTTAAGTTATCATATCCCAGTTATCTCAGATACAGGTTAGAATATCATAGATAGACAGGAATCTTCAACCATTTCATAGACCCAGAGAATATGGCATTTAACATTTGAAATTCGGCCACGAGAGACAGGATGACTCCTGCTGTCACTGCTCCTTTCCCGAGATGGTGTTGAGCATTGAGGATACTCCTTTGGAGTTTGTCCTTTTGGCAAAGAATGGCTGGTTGGGTAAGGAACTGCCCTTACCATGATTACTGACAATACACACATGATGTCCAAGCTGGATGAACAAGTAGATGGATGGAGACTGACGAAACCTGCCTGGATAGGATAAGACAGTCCCTCCAAAATTCCCCTGCTTGTGAAAAGACCTGTAAGACACCATAGGCCTGTAGCCAATATGATAGATGCTCCAATGATGCACAAAATCAGAGATGATTATCCAGGTAGTTGTGTTGCTGTCCTCTCCCAAATTTTGGAAGCCACTACTTCCATGTACTTCTGACTTTCAAGTGATATATCTTCCTTCTCAGGTCTTGAAGGGGTTGAAGAATAGGTACTTAAGGTTACTAACTCATAATAATTCCTATTGTACATAGTCTTAGTTTAGAACCTTCTTAGTTAGACAAAAGAGGAGACGTAGTGGGATTCAGGTGTCAGCTGATAAGGTCCTAAGATGCTTATCCAGGGTCCAGAGCTCCTGAAGGGGGTGTGGCCAACCTGGAGGGCTGTGAATTATAGTTTTCTATTTAATATAAGTTTTATAATAACAAAAGAAAACTGTACATATAAGTATTCAATCTTCAACTACATCAAAGACTACAGAATGAATATAATATTACTCAAGCACACAAGAATTACAAGCAACGTCTAAAATCTAAAAATGACACTGATAACAACTGACTACCTGGACAGTCACCCAATGATTATTTTGTAATGTTGGGGTAACTATCTTCAGCCTATAGACCTAGAGTCTCTGCCATACTTTTCAGTAAAGCAAGAAATTTGAAGGACTGCTCCACTCATTCTGGCATAGTTTGTCAGTTGCTTCTCCCTGCTTCCCACAGATTGTCTCAAAGTCTCTTGAAGCAGGAACCCCAGGGACCATCTCAGGCTGTTCTCAAATGTTCAGAGGTCATTTTCTTATGAGTTCTGCATGTCAAGCAGTGGGGGCAAAACAGTTTCTTGTCCATTGGCCTACTTTTGCCAAAAAGCAAGCACCTCACATGGAGTTTCTTTGATGCTCATAATTCTTTCGAAGTAGACTATTGTTCCAGGAGCAGAACTACTGTTCAGAAAAGTATAAGTTCCTAAAATATTTTAAATGCCATATTCTGTAGGTCTTTGAAGTACTTGAAGATTACCTATCTAATTGAAATATATCTTTGTATACCTACAAAAACCTAATTTGCTTAACCTTAAGTTAGGCTATCACAGGTGACTATTGATTTGCATTTCTTAATTATACATTAAAATTTTAAATGAATTACATAGACATAATATCTTAAATAATAGTAGAAATATACATATAGTATAATAAAATTTAACTTAATCTTAAATCATTAAAACAAATCCATACCAATTTATAATATTTTGGAATTAACAGCTGTTTTATAATAAAGTAAATTCAATAATCTTTTTCAATCATTCCTATATCATATCTCCTTTTTTCCTAGAAAAAGATTAACTATGACCATTCATTTATACTTAAAACAAACATTTATAAACAATTTTTGGGAATTTGGGGATAGCTTTCTATTACTACTGATCGAGGGACACTGGCAGTCTTATCAGGATCCTAAGGCTGGATCATCTTACTTGGGAGCCCTGAAGATGTTGAGGTCATCTCTTCCCATCAGAGATTTTTCAGGGTATCTTCTTTGATCAAACCATATGAGCCTGGAGGCAATCCACAGGTTCTCAGTCACATGTGGAAAAAAAAAAAAAAAAAAAAGACCCAACTTCTTTTACAAAGCAACATATCCTTAGACCCAAATTTCAAAGTCAAGATACCATTAAAATATTTTGATTTAACTTAGCAGCCTTCACAATCAAATGCCTTTCTGCAGTAATCTCATTAGCAATTAAAGAATTAAAGGAAAATACAATAATAATTATAATCCAGATTCTTTGTGTATTGTTATACATATTATATATATATGTGTGTATATATATATATAATTACTCCTTTTCCTTTTTAAAGGACTTTCTCTACCCTCCTTCTTTTCTCTCCCATTATACATATTCTTTTTCACACACATTGTAATCTATTTAGACGTTTTCTCCATTTGAATTTGTTTCATTTTGTATTCTTAATAATTTTCTTACCAGAAGAGCTTTTAAAATGTTAGACTATAAAGCACTGCTTCGGCTGGTGACTCTTCTCTGCTTGGCTTTTCAACATGGCAAAAGTACCAGATCCATTGCTTACCTTCCCAGTTCTGGGAATCAATATTCAAGTATTGTGGAGCTATTTACCACCTCCGACTCTGGGTAATCTTAAGGTCCACACTGTCATTAATAGAGCATGATCACCCACTGCTCATGAACTCCATTTAAGTGTTTGGCAGAAGGACCTCTTAAAGAATCCAAAGGTGAGTCAGAAAGCCTCTCTTAAAGGAAGCACATACACCTGCTTGCTGCCAGCAAACAGAACATTCTCAGAAAATGCTGCTACCAAGAAATTATCTTTGACTCTGTTCCCTTTTTGATCAATATAAACAGAAACTTTAAATACATCATGTTCAGCTTATTGCTTATTCTGAGTCTTCTGTGAGACTTTGGGAGCTAGCCTGGTTGTAGCTTAAGCTGCCCACCACAAACCTGCCATTTTTAAATTCAAGCCCTTATAACACTCAATCTATGTATCATGTCACCTTGAGAGTGACAAAATTTGGAAGCTGCTTTCAGCCTCCTGTTTCTATGCTCTAGAACCCCTGTTAAGCTTCTCTGTTTTTTTGTGGGTACTCTTGCTACATGTTGAAGCACCATTTGTGGTATAAAGTTTCTGGCCCATCTTAGTCCCAAGGTCCAGACCTGTCCACCACTACTACTAAGGCCCCCCAAAGGACTCAGATGCTTATATTAATTTTATGCTACTGCTCTATGGCTGAGGCATATTGCTAGCTTGCTCTTTCATCTTAATTCAACCTATTTCCATTATTTCTATGTTTCCCATGTCTTACCTGTATCTTTACATATTGTGTGTTGGGTAGCTAAATCATGTCTCCCATGACTCTGTCCTCTTTCCCCTATCTATGCCTACTTCTAAGATCCATATCATAGGACAAGACAGTTCCTTTATCGTCCAATGACAGTCACAGCATACAGAAAGACACCCTACATCACTTCATTTTATTGAAATATAGGAAAATAAATAAAAAAGATGAAGAAATAAAAAAACACTAAAGAAATCATGTAAAATACTAAATCAGTGAGTGCTTCTTAACAAGGAAAACTTCTACTGAAGAACAACAATTCCCCATAGTCTAATAGGAAGACTAGAAAAACAAAGTTAAAAATACTATGTTGCTTTAAAAAATCTAGAGAAGTAAAATTGAAAGATGGAAGAATTAGCTATTTCAAATTACTGAAATTAGTTGAAGAATGGGGGAAATAGTGTAAGTGTATTAGACTCATTGTCTAAGTTCACTGTAAATAATATTTGATCCCCCCATCTGTCCTAGTGCTGACAGACTTATTGTCATCTGAATGTATCTCATGTCTTCATCCAGTCTTTACTATATGGTTATAAGAGGCAGGCTTCTATGTATTCTAAATAATACCACTATGTTCATTTAACAGGCTTTGGTCTATTTCTCAACTATATTCCACACCTCTTCCTTTCTTAGTTTTACTACATAACTTCCACAGCTCAAACTCCCATAGACTTTTATTCAAATGACACCATTATGTTTTTCTACACTTGCATTTGTCTATTTTCATTTTTGTAGCTCTACATTATTATATCTATCTCTTATTTGATAAGTTTCTGTAATTTCTTCTAATTTAGATAAAAATCTCTTCTCATTAGTATGAATCATAATGGACACATATAAAGAATTAGTATATGAACTTTTATATCAATATAAAGCCCCCAATACTTTTTTCATAGATCTTATTCTCATTGTGTTATTATTAAATAGAAAATTCTGTCTGTCATCTTAGTTCTTTGATATTTGGTTAATATTCTTCATAAATATCTTCTTCCTTATATATGACAAACTTTATTTATCATCTTAAATCTTTTCATCTTATTTTTTAGGTAAATTCCATATTACATTAGCTTTCCAACATTAGCCACTATCACTTGTGAAAATAATGTTAAAGTATCTTATTTTTTCCCATGGAGGATCAAAAGTATTTGTCAACCTTTCACTATTAAATTCCATGACTCTATAACATTATCTGCATACCTAATGTGCATTTGCTGAAATAAATAAATTAGATTGGCTATGATAAGAACATAGGCATATACAACATTTTGGATCAGCAAAATAACAAATGAAAAGTAGAATGTGTATATGCAAAAGATAAATATAAATTAGAAAGGAGTGAATATATAGATGACAGTTTATAAGCACTTTTTTCTTTTCTAGAAAACCTGACCTTGGCTCTTCTATTTCATGCAGACCTAACTGCTACTGACCTGAGAAACCAAATGCACACTTACAGTATGATACATATGTTCAGGCCCACATTTACATAAAGGAAATTTTTAAAAACAGTACGAGTTAGGGAATTGGATAGCTAACATGACAAAGCCCATTGACAAGGAAATTCTAACTGTTCTAGTAAGGGGATATAAAGAGGAGGAAGAATACACATACACAGGTAATGTTAAATATTATACAATTATTCTGCAGCCAAGAGTAAGTGAATTCTGATTCCTGTGAAGTGCCTAGTCATTGACACAAAAAATTCTCTCATTAAACATGATCATCAGAATGGGAAGGCATTGCAGCTCTCCATGTTTCTGGGCAACTTAAATAAATTGGTTTGTTAATAATCTCATATTTTCTTCTTATGTCTCTTTATCATTTTTAGTTGAAGTGCATAGTGAGTTCATCATTCGAAAATTTTAAATTCATCATTTCAGTTCAATAGGTTAATAGAAAAAGCTTCCTTACATTATACTGACGACAACTGCATAAAATGGCGATATTAAATTAATGTAAATCTGTCCTAATTCTTATGAAATATATCTTCCTTTCCTATATGTTGATGTCACAATAGTGTAATATATTTAATAAGAAATTAAGGGGTGATAAATGCCTACTAAATATTAAATTATTTTAATTATCTTCCTGTAATTTCTATTTCTGGTCAAATAACTTTACTGAGCAAGTTTTATGAACTGGCTTTTGCGAAAAGTACATGAACTCATAATTTTTATTATTCACACACATTTATTCATGTATATTAAGCCTTAGTACCTCAAGAAAGTTTTAAATGAGAAGCAATTTATCTTAACTATCAATGAGTATTAAAGCATAATATCTATTACTAAATAGCTTACAGGAAATAGGTGAAAAAGTTACTTATTAATGTTTGAAATGTGTTTATTTCTGTTTGATGTTTATGTACCTGAATAAGTGTCCATGGACTAAACGTGTTTAGAAACTCATAGAAGGCAGATGAAGGGCCCTAAAACTAGAGTTATAAATTGTTGTGAGTCACAATTTGCTTTTTAATCTGTGATATTTTATAAGGTATTTTCATAAGTATATTTTATTACTAATGTAGTTATAGAATAGAAATAATCTGTTCTATAAACCTGAAATAAGGTATATCTGTATCTATAATTGCATAATACAGCCCTTCATCTATAAATGTGTTCATATATGTATGTACACACATATATATACACATATACACACATCTATAAATGTTTATATTATTTAAAACAATTAGTATTTCTTTCTTATCATTTATATTACCAAAATAATATGTCTTTGTATGTATTTTTTTTCTGCTGGCTGTAATTTCAGTTTGAATTTAAAGTAAACAGGTGTTATCAAAATATTTCCTCTTTTGGTCCTCTATATATTCTTAAATAATACATTGATTATTTCCTTCCAAGAAAGAGATTTTAAAGTTAATTATCTCCATAAAATACAGCTACATGTTAATTGATATTTCCAGAACTCTCAATGTTTTCAGGCACTGTTTTAATGTTTGATTTCTATTTATTTCAAGTCTTCCATTTAATTTTTATCTTATCAACAGTTTTATATATTCATTTTTATTAAAACAAGAAACATTTCAGTATTTTATGATAACTCTGCTATGTGACTTTGAATTTTATTATATTACAACCCTAGGCATTTTGGTTTTTTTTTTCATTTTTATAATTTTTATAATCAATGTCTTTTTTATACATGTATCTCTCTGCTCCCTTCCCTCCTCCCAATCCCTCTCAGTCAGTCTTTAGCCTCACCCCTCCTCTCCACCTATCCCCTCACCCTAAAGGGAAAGAAGTCCCAAGGTGGCTCAGCTCACTGTAGCACATCCACTCGAGGAAAGTCTTATTTCCTCATACCAAAGTCAAGACTGGGTCAGGTGTTCCTCTGCAGGGAATGGACTCCAAGGTGCCAGCGTATGAACAGGAACACAGTCTGATAACACCCCTCAAAGCTTCACATACTGCCCATGCCAATAGACAATTGCTTACCATTGGAGGGCCTAGTTCCTTTTCCCGATGGATCTCCAGTGGCTATTCTTGATTCAGTGAGCTCCCCAGATCTCTACCTAGCCATCATTGTGGGATTTTTTCTCTTATTACCTATCCCCTTACTCATTCAGACTCTCCTCCTCTGTTCTCAGCTTGAGCAGGAGCTCGGCCCAGTGCTCAGCCACTCTTTGTTGGATGTAGGTTCTGTGATGGCATTTAGGGTGGTTACTCATTTGGTTTTAGGAGAAGTCCTGTTTAGACACCCCTTCCATTATTGTTTGGAGGCCTAGTCAGGGACATCCTGTGAGTTCTTGGAGGTTTGTGTTTTACCATTACCAAATTCAATAGCCTTATTGTTTTACTCTACTCTAGTCTACAACATAGATAAATGACAAACTTTCTGGATGTTTGAAACCAAACCATGCTGTGAAAATTTTTGTTTATTTTATCACTAATGAACATTAAGTGTTGATTTTTAATGTTTCAAATTAGGATTTTGTTGTTCTTTTGCTCTCTTTGCCTATTCTCTAATGTATTTGTTCATTGCCACACTAATACACCATCTAAGTTTTATTTACTAGAAAAATACTCTGTCTTCTCCTAGAAACTTCCTCAGTCTCAAATAATTTTTGTTTTGCTCCTTGTTTAGTCAAATGTGAATAAAATTCAGAAGGGATGGTAAATCAATTGTGCTTATTTCTTTCAATAGGATGATAATGTAATGGAATGAAGAAACCAAAAGACTCTGACTACAGCACTACTCTCGAGTTGAATCAGTCCTTAATCTAGCTACGTTGGAAGCATATTATCTATAATATCTAATTCAACTCAGGATCAGGAAGGACATAATTCATAAGTGAAAAATATGCTAGTGATGGTATAGCACATTGGTAGAAACATCATGTTTCCTAAAATTATTTTTAAGTGATTTTTACTGGGTTCCAAAGGTTCCCTCAGGTGTAGGGGTGAGAAGAGAGACATGGATTCAATGACACATACTGTGAGTCATTTGAAAAACAATGGACTAACTTGTTTATTCAATAAAGGGCAGAGCCTTATATACCTTCCTCCCAGTACCTAGGCTGTGTCATGATCCAGTGATATGGCATGGCCATCCTCCTTTGTTTGGGCAGAATCAGGGGATCTGGCAGCATCTGTGCCTGTTTTACCACAAATAATAAAGAACTTAACAGCTTATACTTATAATTGATTCAGTAAATATGACACATTCCAGAACATATATACCAAGTCCAAAGAATATTATGTCCCGTCTATGGTTATCACCATTTTTTTTTTTTTGTAAATTCACCTGTTTCTAGTTAACAGTATTAACTGTTTGTAATAGATTCAATGGCTGCATAGTCACTTCCTTTTCTTGTAAAACAAATTTATCTGTTTAAGTCAAAGATATGCACTATTTCATGCTCCTATATAAAACATACTGTATAGTTCTAGAATTATGATGTGCTCCGGAAGGTGAATATCACCCCTTGAAGTAGGTCCAATTGCAGTTTTTGTGGATTAATGATTCTAGGTCAGAAAGGAGTGTTCTTATGGAAACAGTGGAGTCTATAGAAGGTTGTTTTCACAGAGTGGTTTGATACTAACAATGTGGCCATTTAATAGTAGCAGTCTTGATAAATTTTTGCTTCTGAAACATGGAATATTTAAATGTATCCATTTTGAATTACACCTTACACTATTTAAACTTACACGTTATTCCTATCAAAATCATACATGTAGCATCTCTCTAGGTAAGAAGTTTAGCATATTAAAAGTCATAAGTTCCCCAAAAATACTTTTGAAAAGAATAAAATGCTATGTTTTATGAAAAGAGAGCTAGCAAAGAAGTAGGTGATTAATGTAAATACATTCTATTTACAGGGCTGTTCAAACTGCCTTTAATTGGCTGCAGACTTCAAGTCAATAATACAAGTGCAGCCATAAGAAATTTTTCTTCTTATAACCCAAATTATATTTCAGGAAAATATAAACAGTGGAGCTATAGAAGTGACTCAGTGGTTAAAATTGCTTAATGCTTTCACAGAAGAAAGAGATTCTGTTCCCAACATCAAGTCAGCCAGTTCACAAGAGCCTCTGATTCCAGTTTTCCAGTGCACATAAACTTATCCGAGTCATCAATGGTAGTAAATACGAATAAATAATAAACAAACAAATGTAATTTTTAAATTCAAATTATGAAAAATAATATGTGATTTCATTACATTCAATTGAATTTTTTATACTCAAATTAAGTAGCATATTTTTGCACTATCTTAGATAATAATCAAATAACCATTTAAAATTAGTGTTAAATTTGCTATTTGCATGTAAAAAAATTCAGGCTCATAAAAATTTGGTAACAAACCTGGGGTTACACAGTAATGAGAGGCCTTTACAGAGTAGGAAACTTAATCTTTCTCTAATATATTGTCAAGTTCATGGGTAAAAATCCTCCAACAAATACAGATTAATAACAGAAAACACAATATTTATTTAATTCTGTTTTCCATGGTATCCTTCAGACACAAAGGGACAAATATTCACTGAAAACTACATTTTTACCAACAGTCATAGTATAAGTGGGGTCACAATGTCCTCCAAAGATAAATGGGATACTTTTGTAAAGGCAGAAGTTCAGATTATCTGGAATGTAGGTATATATCTTCCCAGAATAAAAGACCTCTTTGAGGGAGTTTATAAGGGAAAGGATCTTATTGTAATCTTCCTGATTCTGTGGTTTCTCTTCATATTTATTTTCTACATAAGCTACAGACTGGGATTTTAATTGTGGTTCACAGTTACAATTTTATCCCAATGTTCATGCTTTGACTGAAGTCAAAAAAGTTCAAAAAGAAATTCAATTTGCATGATTTATTTTAAAAGTAAAATATAGTTAAAGAAAGGAGCTCTTAAGTTAGAGATAATGAAGGACTGCCTACAGGGGGCAAAAAAATTGAAAACACTCTTATCTTGATTGTGAGATGATTTGCATCTACCTACAATATACACACACTTCCACACATATATCTACATGCATATAGATACATAAGTCAAAATGCAAGCAACTACATTATTTCACAAAATTAATTAGTTTTTTAACATAAATCATACTCCACTAAAAATAATTGACACTAATAAAAATTAGTAATTATACATACAAAAAACCCCAAAGCATACATATGATAATAAATATAGAAAAATGTTATTTATTTACTTTAATTTTATGGATTTTTACAAAACTCGAATATGCATATTGAAAAGTCAATTAAATATACAGTAAATGCAATAACAATTTTATGTTCTAATTGATTTTGCTTATTGCACAATTTTATCACAAAAGCTGTTAGCACTGTGTAATCCTTTTGGAAATAGAAATATTTTAAAAAATAAACCTAGACAGAAGCACAAAATACTCTATTGGTAAATTAATGTAAACAATAAAATACTAATCTGATGAATTTTAAAATGGTCTTGATGAAATATACTGCAAATGTTCATGACAAATATTTAAGAGACTAATTACTTATATAGATGAGTAATTCCTAATGATAATTTTTCTATAACTACCAAATTCATAATCACCATAAGTTATTTTAATAGATCATTTATGGAAAAAGCAGTGATTAACTCTGCAAAATATTTGCTGAAACTATTGAAGTCCTAGTTTTGAAAATAGCAAATTAATTTTTATAACTCAATTATTCAATACTAAAAATAAAAATAGGTTGGAGAGATGGCTGAGTGGGTAAAGGTACCTGTCTTTAAGCCTTACTAGATGTATTTAATTCCAGTGCCCTATAACATGAAAGGAGAAAGACAATTGTGAAATAGAATTTTTTATCTTCACACACGTACCTTTGTGTCCACATTTGCCCCTATGTAAGAACACACAACAACTGAATTAAATTTAATAAAAATAAGTAATAATGTAAAACAATTTCTAAAAAATATATACAGTTTAAAACTCCTTAAATGTTCTTGACAGTTTCTCTTTATTATTATAGAGCATAAATAAATGTGAAATAATTTAAAAAACATTATAAGTATCCTTTGTTGTGTTAAGGACATTTAAAAAAAAAATCTGTTTAACTTATAGCTGCAAATCTTCTCTTCTCTTTCCAAGGTGAGCCTTTAAAGTTTTGTCTTTCAGACCTTTGTTCAAAGCTCTCCTTCTGCTCCTCACTCTTCTTGATTCTAACTGATCTAAAAAGCCCATGCAGTGTTTCTCTTCATTATGAATGCCAGCCTTTGTAATGGAGTTCTGATCACTGGTTAAAATTTCTCCTTTTCCTTCTCACAATTCAGTCCTCTTTACCTAATGGAAGAGGAGAAGCCAGTTTTCTTGGAGAGTAACCTCCAAAAGTATTTGTGTGCCACTTATTGGCCTTTTATGTGAGAGGGTAAGTGAAGAAGATGCTTCTGGAAAAAGGTGAGGGGGTTATTATGAACAAGATCAAATTGCGTACAGAATTCTCAAAAAACTTGATAATCTAGGCAGTCATCATGGCAGGACTTAGAACCACTGAGAAGACAATCCTCAGGTATGTCTGTAAGAGTGTTTAAAAAAAAGGTTTCAGGAGGTGGTAAGCTCTACCATGAAAGTGCTGGGGTCCCAATAAGAATGGAAAACTAAAGCATGCTGAGCAACAGTATTCATCTCTTTTGTCTTCCTGATGATAGATGACAAGTGACCACCTGCATCAAGTTCCAGCCTCCATGTCTGTCCTATAGTGACAAAGTGACCTCTGGAATTGTGAATCAACACAAAACCTTTTCTCCTTTGATTACTTTTTCTTTATGTTTGTCAAAAAATAGAAAAATACCAATCCAATATTATTTTCATTTTATAAGCTACAGTATGAAATTTTATGATAATTATTTAAGTTATTTTAGATAACAGTATATGTGTCAGACATCTTTATACAGGACATGCAAATTTTGTATTTTGTATATTGGAGTTTAGATGATTTCCTTATACATGTTGAGGTTTCTTGAGACTGTCACTTAGGTTTAAGTACAATTTATTTAGGTCTTATAAACTTTTTAATTTCATACCCTGTAGAAGTTTTATATAATATTTTAAATTATTTTTCACATGAAACAAAGTTTCACAGTCTTCTGAAAAAATTATCTGCATCATATATTTACTACATTATATATATAATTATAAATATTATAAATATATTTAGTTAGGGTGGCTTTAAAGCAACTACTGTTTAACTATTTCCTTTGAATTGAAGCATTTTCCTCACTGAGGAAGAATGCTATGATAAGCATTAAGAAATGTCGTGCAAATTTATAGAAATATTTTAGTCAATAACCCCAATATACTCAAGGCTGCACATGATAACCAGAAGCCAGTAACATCATTCTCTCAAGATAATCACATGTGCTGCTGTTTAACCAGAAAAAAATAAGGTATCCATTTGACAGCATAAAATCAGAGACTAAGAGCAACACAGTTCTTTGCTTCTTCAGGACTACTGGAGAGAGACATTAGAGAGACATCACATTGATCTTCACATCAGCTTGAAATTCTCTCCTGAGATCCTTACCCTAGAACCAAGGAAATACCTTGCTGATCCTTAATACAGGGGAGAGACTTGGTCCAACCTTAACTTGGTAGGCCAGACTTTGTTGGCCCCCAGTGGGAGGTCTTACACTCTCTGAGTAGATGGGGTGGTGAGGAGGAAGAAGCTGTGGGGTGAATAGGAAAAGCGGAAGGAGGAGGAAGTGTGTTTGGTATATAAAATGAAAAAGAAATTTTTAAATTAAAAAAAGAAAGAAATGGAAGTGACCTCTGTTTAAGATACATAGCACAGGTGAGCAGCCTTGAGGAGATAGATGTATGAGATGTTCTTACGAACTTGCAATATGAACATTTTATGATGAGCCTCAGTAGAATAAAATATAACTTCTGTTACACCACTTAGTGTACTGACCTCAGTGCATGACACAGATACTATTCGAACTCAGGAAGCTACAAAAGCCTTCGATACTGAAGAAGGCTCAACTACATACAGGACTCACAGTATTCATCCCTTTGATGAACAGCTGAGACTAGAAAGGGAACCTTCCATTCTCACCTATGTTTCAAAAGCAAAATATAAAAGCATCAATAAGTCAAAGCTCAAATATTTGATACAGCATAAGAAGCAGCAGTGAAGACATAATGGGAATTAACTTGCAAGATAGACAACTGGTTTAACATAGAAAATAGATTTATAAAAATCTCTATAACAAAGAAAATATGAGTTATCTACTTAAAAGTAGATAAAGGTTTTGAATAGAAACTTCTCAAAATAAGATACAAAATTGCCAAAAAGGTATTTGAAAAAATATTCAGCATGACTCAACACTAATATGCGATAATTAAAATTGCCAGTCAAGTAATGAGGGAAATGTCCTCCACTATAAATGTTATTCAACACTAATACAGCCATTATTAATATTGAATTGAAGTCCTTGAAAAAGTAAAAATGCTATTATTATATAGTGAAGACATGACACTTAAGGATACTAATGTAAAAAACTTGAGACCAAAGTGTTAAAGAGATATCTATACACTGTAAGAACATGTTTCAGACATCTTTATACTAAATAAAATAATCCAGTCAAAGGAGACCAGTTCCTGCAAGGCTCCATAATATATAACAACACTTTGATCAGCATGTAGAGTAGCTGGAAACCACCAGAAACCAAGGGCTACAAAAGACCAAACAAAAAATTCACTATAGAATGAATATCAAAAGCTGACTAAATTCAAAAGACTTCAGTGGAAGATTCTGAAATTCTGCAATAAATATGGAAAACATTAAAGTGTTCTAAAGCTAGTTGAAAACTAATTACACAACTTAAATACAACATAAAATTTCTTTAAATAAGTAGAAATGGCTTAATACTTGATCCATAGAAAATATTAAACATAGATTAAATTGGATAATTAATAATGTTTTAAGTAAAGACAAAATTGAAAGATTTGTATACATTTATTTTTAAATAATTTAGAAAGTGAGAAATTAAATATAAGAGAGGATTCACATAGGAAAATAGGAGTGTATTTAATAAAATATACCTAGCTTGATGTAGCTAAAATATTATAAAATATTAGCTTAATATGGTCCATGTTAAAAAAAAAAAAAAAAAAAACTGCCTTCACTAAGGTCACAAAGTGTTAGAACACTTCCTCTGAAATTAAGCCTTTCATCCTAAAAGAAGACTTGACCAGCCTCAGGAAGTAAATATAATTTACCAGGCATGGGTATCAACAAACTCAACTTGTAAACAATTCTTAAAATATCCAAGATTTTTTTGAGGACCAAGCATTTATGGAGAGAGGAAACATTGCAGCTGGGCCAAGCTGCCTGAATGCCATGCAGGGTCATCAGTAATGCAGCTTTCATGAGTTGCTATGTATGGCTGGATGAGCTTCCTAGTGATGTAGCTGCTTTGGAGTCACCCATTCCTTAGGTAACATGTCATGGCTCTTCTATAAATAAGCCCAGCAAGTTCCACAGTTTGCCAACTCAGTATTTGGTAGAGTAGTTTCTTTTTGCTGTTTACATACTTATAAATAGACAATTTTTCTTGTATACCTGAAAAAAATTACATAGTACAGATGCTAGAAATATAACCTTGACTCTCTCTTGAGTTAAACTAAAAAATAAAATTTTATTCTGGGAATGTATCTGGATTGACATTTGAGGTAAAACTAAAGATTACACAAAATACTAGATAGGAAGTTTTTTTTAGTATCTTAAAGGTGGTGATCATTTGCCTAATAACCAATTCACTAACTGTGTAATAATTTATGTAAAAAGTATATATTGTGTATTTATACACAATGTACACTAAGTAGTTTTCCCAAATTGTAGTTAAGAATACTAGAGAAAGGATGAGTAAATTTGCCCAGAATTTCACAGTTACTGCATTCTGATGTCAAATGAAACCTGATGCCTTTTCTCTGGAGCTCTTGCTTAACTACTGCACCATACTGACTTATTAAGCAAAGAGATTCGGGCAGATTCCGCTCACTAGCTAGTGGTCTATAAAGTTAGGGTCTTTTGTCATGTAGAATAGCTCTTAGGAGGAAGTTTTTTGCTCATATATAGATAGAAATTCTGTTTAAGGGCTTTAACACTAATGCTAGTGAGAATAGCTGGCAGGTTGTTTCTTTTTCTCCATTTGTAAATTAATTAAGAGAGGAAATCAATTCAGGGAAAAGGGAGAGATATATATTGGCAAGAATTACAAACATGTTGAGAACAGCAGGTCCCCAACCTGACTAAAATTGGAGAGACTACTGACTCTGAAGGGTCTGTTTAGCAGGGTGTTGTATATTTTATTTGGGGGATGGTTAAATATTCTCACCCTGGTTATTATCTTTATATATCTGTTGATGATGAGGGATCTGTAGGCTCATCCTTGTATAGACATTAGGAACCATGAGTGTGTCCAGGAGCACAGAAATAACAGCAGGTTTGTAGGACTCAATCACCAAAATGAATGGCTACTTGGGCCCATTCTTTGTGTCTTAATAACTAAGAAAAAAATTAAGGAAATAAGTAAGAAATGTTGACCCTTGTAAGATATTAGTGCAGATGAGCATATCCTCATTAAATACCAAATTCTTTCTTGTGATAAATCATTACAACTTTAAACATTTTGTGTAACAGAGAAAACACAGTCATAAAATATTCTATAATGTTCTATAAATGACAGTGGATAGTATTAATTCTGACAAATTCACAGCTAATCTCCCATTTTCATCAAAACTGAAAGTCACTTATTATTTTAACTCTGAAATTTGTATTAGTTTCTAAGGAAATGACTCAATAATTCAAAAACAACACTATTTATTACCTTCTTCTTTGGACTATTAACCCCAAAATTACCAACTCATAGGTTTAGTTATTTTTTGATCTATTCACGTGTTTCCAGTACATATGCATTGGACTTAAGCATTGTGAGAGCTGATATTTCACAAGTTTTTATTTTAGGCTAGGAGATAATACATGACACCCCAATAGCTGAACTTGAAAAAAAAAGCAACAAATTCTGTAAATCTCACAGAAATACAATTATTTTTGTAGTCAAATAATGGTAGAGAGATTTAGCAAAAGTGTTGAAGCCCAAAAATAAGTTGATAACAAGCCAGACTATATTTGTACAAGTGCCAAATATGCTATAAACAATGATGTCACAACCTGTTTCCAGAACCTCTGATTCTGAGTCCTACTTCAAAGATGGCCTAGATTTCTTAGTAGGTCTCTATATATGCTGGTTTAGTTACCTTTTACATCTTAGTGATCAGAGATACCAGTTCTTTGCAGTTACCAGGCTCTTAACAGTGAATTTTTCTCTCCTCAAATAAGGGCTTTACAGAAGAGTGGATTGGTATAACTTAACTTACACGTTATCAACGCTCTATGCAGAGAGACACAGTAAACACTCCCTTCATATTCAAAGAATCTTCTTGTCTTTTAATTTTAAACCTACCTTCTGGCCTTCAGGATCTGACAAAGCTGTCTGCCACAAAGAACAAGATGCAATACCAATCCTTCCCAGTCATCATCCTCACAATTAGTAGCTGGAGGCTATGTGATGTGTCACTCAGCCTGGCTGCTTAAAACTTAGACTGCCTTTCCTGTTTCCACTTTTCTTTTTATTTATCCATCAAACAGTCCTGTACGGATATGTGTGTGAGAAAATCAGACCTAGAGCTCTTATTAGGCATGGCTGAATAAAACTAGACTCCTTGTAACTTCAATTTGTGTGTCATAAACATCTTAGGCTCTGGGAGTGCTCAGCACTAAATAGGTGAAGGAATTGAAGAGAAATGTAGAAGGAATCTTTGCTTCCCTTTATTTTTCTATTGGCTCTTCTCATTTCACAGAAGCATTTGAGCAAAGACCCTCATTCATTACCATGGCATAACTATATATTTAGTGCAAGGCATCCCTCTTACTGGTGGGTGTAAATCTTTAATATCAATAAACTAAAACAGTACATTTAATAGATATTACGATATCATTAAAACAACAAGGAACATCAGTAAAGAATGTGAATTGAAGTGGAACTTGATCCCTTGATATTCAGTTTTAATCTTCAAAATATAGAAAAGCAAGGATTTTTACTTTTTATTTACTCACCATTTGTCATCACTCTATGCATATGTTATTTTGTTTCATGCTTATATAAAGTTTTAATTTAGTTACTCCTATAAAATTTATGATTTTCAATCTGCTAAGGATAGGTAAAAATCAATCAATATATAAACATAGGCCTAGTTCACATTAAAGATCTTGGTGAGGGAGGGGGAAAGCTTTATTTCAAGGCATGAAAAATTACAATTGTAGAGATTATAAAAGGAGACAACGTAGAGAGACAGAGATTTGCAAACTGCAGTTTTCTAGAGGAACCACCACAGTTTTTGTTCTGTGGAAGCTCCCAGCTGACTTGGTAACAGCCACCCACATTACAAGAAGTACTTTGTTATACTCAGATGAGTCTAAATTAATTTTGCATCTCCTTTCAGACACCTTCACAGAAATATCTAGATGACATATGACTAAATATCTATTCACTACCATGAAGCCTACTTGACAAAAGTAAAACATTAAAGTAACTATGTATATTTCAAAATTAAAATTAGCATACTTATTCAGTAGGATTTCTAATTATACTATTTAACAACTATACCACACAGTTTATTCTTAACTTATAGCTTTTTATCAAAATATATTTAGTATTCTGTGGCTGTCACAGCTCAATTTCTCTAATTTAAACACATGCCCATAAGCACTGTAGGGAGAAGTGATAGTTAATACTTTTCATTATTCTCTCTCTCTCTCTCTCTCTCTCTCTCTCTCTCTCTCTCTCTCTCTCTCTCTCTCTCTCTCTCTCTTTCATTTCCACATAATTTTACACAATTTGACAAACAGCAAAATGCACTGAAATGCACTTTGGTATTGCTCAAGATATTAAATTACTTAGGCCTACAAACTATTCCTCAACTTTTATAAATGAAACAAGATAGAAAGCATATGTTTTCTATGTGCTAAATTTTAGTAATTATTATTGATTGTTTTATCTTATTCTTTTAATTATTTGTAATATTTGATACAATATATTTTAATGCTATTTCCCCTATCTTAACCATATCCAGAAATCTTTATACTCCCATACAACTTCATGTTTTTTATTTTCATTACTATTAAAAACTAAACTAAACTCAATTAATAACAACAAAAACCAAACAGTATAAACACACCACACATGCAGGAAACATTGAGTCGATTTTGTCTTGGGTAACTGTTCCTGAGGATGTTGCTGCACTGAGCTGTTGCTGGTATATTGTAATTCATTGAAGCATACTGGGTTTCCTTTTCCCAATATCTGTTAATGCAAATAAGTTTTTGATACAAGTTGGTATTTTGGTTCTACTTCCCCTTCTACTTACTAAAATTTTGTCCTTCTTGGAACTTTTGTAGGCTCTGTACATTCATGTGTATATCAACTCTGTTGAGTCTGGAAATGTTTGCTTTACCTTGTTACCTCCTCAGGCTCCTTCAGTTTTTCCATGTTATATTTTATATACAGCCTTGAGCCTGCAGAGAGGGCTTTAATTAAAATAAAATCCAATGTGATGAATAGTCAGAAAAGTCTACAGATGAAGCTGGGTGAAGAGATTTCCTAGAGGTTGTGAGAAAACTCCAAGTAAACAAGACAAATGTCTTAAAACTTCTGTTCTTTCATAATATGAATATGTTCTTAAAATGTGCTTTTATGCTTCTACCAGGTGAAAATAGAGTAGGTTTAATACAGATTATCTATGAGTTTACTATTATTGTTTGGATGATGCTTTCAAACATGGGTTGTTTTCCTGACAGACTAACCTCAGGTGACCTTACATTTGTGACTATATACATTAGCTATCCTTTGGAAACTAACATTCAACAATATACTGTGTATCCACCCATCCTCTAGATTCCATTTGTAACAATCATTTCATATTCCATTTTACATAATCTGAATGTGATTATGGGCATATAAGAGTAGATATTACAACTGACTGCTAATTTTACTTTGAAAACATACACATTTAAAATAAAACAAAAATATCTTTATTTTTATTTTATCTATAATTCTTTTTGCCACTGACCAACCAAATATGTCTAATTGATTCCTATACCTTTTTACCAAATTCTAATGTAACCTTAGAATGTTTTTTAATAAAATTATTAATTTTATTATAGAATATGACAATAAAATAAATATTTGCAAAGGATGTATAACTTCAGATTATCAAGATTTGTTAAATAAGAAGCTTCATAATAATAATTACTTACTAATCAAGCTAAATAAAAAGTAATGTAATTTCTTTCAAAAACAAATACTATTATACTTTTTCTACTATAATTTCAATGGTCTATAAGAATTCTAATTTCTATGATTTATATAACAACCTATGGAGTATTTATAACAATCATTCTGATGAGACCAATTAAGCTATATTTTCTATAATTAAAAATGCATGACATTCTTGGCAATGTGCTTTCATGATCAAGGGTAATTGTATCCATCTGCTTGTTTTAATGAATATGACAGGGTGTGTGCAGAAATTAATTGACAATAAAACATAAATTTATTATCCAAATTCAGTTTGAATATATGAGCTAAATGAAGTTACTGTGCAAATATATTTAAAACACACTAATGATTACTATTTTATCAACAGGTAGGCTCATTACCCTTAATATTCACAGTAATAATGCTGAGGAAATGATTAACAATAATTTAAAAAATAAGATATATACCTTATTAAAAGAAAATAAATACATTAATATTGACTTTTATACCGACTAATTACCGAGAAATAAGGATATAAAATTTAAATAATAATTGATAAAGTCATGTTTCTACTAGAGTATATTGCCCATTTAGGGTAAAGCAACTTATAGGACCATTGTATACAAATGTCAAATATGTTCATTTGATTAAAATTCCACATTAAAGGGTATAGTCATGATAGACTCAGTAAAGTTGAACAGCTGTGTCTTGAGACATAGTTACTTCAACCTAGAAGAATAAGCATGTGTTATTTGCTTTCTTAATATGATTAAATATTGTAGATGTTTTCATAATTTGAAAATATCTACTAAGATTTTTTTAAATACCTAACTTTAAAGCACCAAATCTATCCATCAAAATCTATGCAGTTTGATTCTCTGCATCCATCAAACTAAGAGGACAGCAGGAAAATCCCTGCATGCCAGAAGCACCAATAAAATTCAGTTAACTGGACACTCCCAGCTACAAAACCGCACCCTATTCCCAGGAAACCCACAGATCCTGTATACTCATAAGACTAAGAAGTGAATGACACTCCACTCAGCCCAGGTAGAGATTCTTGTCTCCAGGACCCTGGAGCTGAGAGATATCCCATGGAACCCTACCAACACACATCTCTGCCTTAAATTCATGCCAGCAGGGGAAAAACACTTTCAGGCCAAAAGACCCAGTAAAGTTCAGTTCGATGGACACCCCTAACTAAAAAAAAAAAAAAAAAAAAAAAAAAAAAACCCAATCCCTAGATTATTCCATTACCTAGTGACCTCAGTACCAAGTGGAAACCTACAGATCCTCTGCACCAATCAGACTAAAAGATCCAAAGCAAAAGAAACAACATTCAAAAACACCTTATGAAGATAATAGAGGCCTTAAAAGAGGATATAAAAATTACTCAAAGAAATAAAACAAACAAAAAGTTGGAAGAGATCAACAAATTCCTGAGAGAAAATAAATTTTAAAAAAGCAATCAAACAGGTGAAGAAAACATTTTAAAACCTAAAAATTGAAATAGAAACAATAAAGAGAACACAAACTGGGGCAATACTAGAAACAGAAATTCTACAGAAGTAAACCAGAACTACAGATGGAAGCATAACCAACAGAATGCAAAAAATGAAAGAGAGAATCTCTGGAATGGAAGACTCAATAGTGGAAATACATACAATAGTCAAACAACAAAAACAACAATAAACCCCACTAAAACCAAAAAAGTCATAACACAAAACTCCAGGAAATCGGGGACACCATGAAAAGACCAAACCTATGTATAATTGGAATTGAAGAAGGAGAATACCAGCTCAAAAGCACAGAAAATATATTCAACAAAATCATAGAAGAAAACTTTCCCAACCTGAATAAGGAAATGCCTACAAACACAAAAGAAGATTCCAGAATGCCAAATAAACTGTACCCCCTCCCCCCAAAAGTCTGTTTGCCACATAAAATTCAAGCTAGTAAAAATAGAAAATAAAGAATACTAAAAGAAGTAAAGCAAATAGGCCAAGTTTCCTATAAAAGCAGACCCATCAGAATAAGAGCAGACTACTCAATGGAAATAATGAAAGCGGGTGAGTCCTCATCAGATGTTATTCAGACACATAAAGACTAAGTTTGCCAGCACAGACTACTATATCCAGCAAAAATATCAATCACTATAGATGTCATAAACAAGATATTGCATGGCAAAACCAGATTTAAACAATATCTGTCCACAAATCCAGGCCTACAGAAAGCATTAAAAGGAAAACTCAAACCTAAGGAAGCCAGATACTCCCATGAAACCACAAACAGTACAAAATCTCACAGAAGAAAATCCCCCAAAAGGAAAACACATCAACAGTACCACCAAAAATAACAGAAAATAATAATAGTTGCTCATTAATATCATTAGTATCAATGAACTCAATTCATCTATAAAAAGACATGCTTAACTTGATAGATAAAAAAAAAAAAAAAAAAAAAAAAAAAAAAAAAAACAGAATCTATCTTTCTGTTGCATACCACATACCAGACATACTTCATCTTTAAAGACAGACACTGGCTCAGAGTAAAAGGTTGGCAAAAGACTTTCTAATCAAATGGACCTAAGAAACAAGATGGTATAGCTATCTTAATATCTAACAAAATAGACTTCAAACTAAAATTAGTCAAAAGACACCAGGACTGACATTACTTATTTATCTTAGGAAAAATCCAACAAAATGAAGTATCATTCCTGAACATTTATGCCCCTAACATAAGGTGACCTACATATTTAAAAGAAATATTGCTAAAGCTTAAACCTCACATCAAACTACAAACATTAATAGTAAGAGACTTTAATACCCCACTCTCACCAATAAATATGTCTACCAACAGAAACTTAATAGGGAAATAAGGAATCTAACAGATGATATGACTCACATGGACTTGATTGTTATGTACAAAACTTTCCACAAAACCACGAAGGAATACAACTTTTTCTCAACCCCACAAGGAAATATCTCTAAAATGGACCATATACTTTTAATATTTGTCATAATGCAAATATAAATAGATACCAAAAACCCAGAAATAACTCCTTGAATCTTATCAGACCACCACAGTCTCAAGTTAGAGTTTAACAACAACAAAAATCACAGAAAGCCTACAAAATCATGCAAACTGAACATCAGTCCATTGAACTACCTTTGGTTCAAGGAAAAAGTAAAGTTTGAAATGAAATACTTCACAACATCCACAAACTCATGGGACACAATGAAAGCAGTGATAAAAAATAAATTCATAGAACTAGATGCTTATATGAAAGACATAGAAAGATCTCAAACAAGAGATTTAAAATCACACATGAAAGCTTTAGATCAATTAAAAACAAACTCACCTAGAAAGAGGATAAGGCAGGGAATGATCAAATCAGGAATGAAATTAATAAAATAGAAACAAAGAGAATGATACAAAGAATTGATGAATCAAAGATTTGGTTATTTGAGGAATATAATAAAATAGAAAAACAATTATCCAAACTCACCAAAGAGAGAGAGAGAGAGAGAGAGAGAGAGAGAGAGAGTAATCAAACACAAAAATCAAAAATGAAAATGGGAACATAACAACAGATATCCAGAAAATCCAGAGCATAGTTAGCCCACACCTAGAAAATCTATACTCAATGAATTGAAAAACCTAAAAGAGTTAGTCAGCCTTCTAGACATATATCATTTACCAAAATTAAATCAAGACTAGATAAATAACCAAAATAAACACATAACCAACAAGGAAACTGAAGCTGTTATTGAAAGTCTATCAAGCAAAATAAATAAATAAATTAAAAATAACCAGAGGCCAGATGATTGCAGTCAGAATTCTACAAGACAATCAGGGAAGAACAAACATCAACATCCCTCAATTTTTCTATTCAATAGAAACCAAAGGAAGATTGCCAAACACTTTTCTGAGGCTACAATCACCCTAATTCCCGAGATACTCAAATATGAAACAAAGAAAGAGAATTACAAACCAATCTTTCACATGAACATTGATATGAAAATACTTAGTACACAATGAAGTACTCAACAGTTAAAAAAAAGAAAAGAAGACATCTTAAAATTTGTAGGTAAATAGATGGATTTGAAGAATATCCTCCTTAGTGAGGTATCAAAAGCCCAGAAAGACAGGCATAGGATGTACTCACTCATAAGTAGATTAGCAGATTTAAGATGCAAACCACAACTTCTGACAGCTCTGGATCAGAAGGAACTTAAGAGAGACATACAAAGATTCCCCTAAGAAGAGAAAATAAAGAAGATCACCTTAGCAAATTGGGGTCATAACAGGTTGCAACCAAGAAGAGTTGGGAACAAACCTTGAAAGTAGGAGATATTTGAGTGAGAGAAGCAAAGAGGGAGATAGAAAGAGATGAATATCTCTATAGAGGAAGCCAATGTGGGGTTGGAAAGAGACTGGGTCATAGGGAAAACTCCAAGAACTCACAGGATGTCCCTGGTTAGGTCTCCAAACAATAGTGGAAGGGGGTGCCTAAACAAGACTTCCTCTATAATCAAATTAATAGGCGGAGCACTGGGTCACGCTCCTGGTCCGGCCAAGAAAAGTGGAGGAGAGTCTGTATGAGAAAGGGCATAGGGATTATGAGGAAAATGCCCACAGTTATACTAGCTGAGGCACTGGGGAGCTCACTGAAACAAGAATAGTGACTGGAGACCCATTAGGAAAAGAATCTAGGCCCTCCAATGGTAGGCAAATGTCCACTGGCATGGGCAGTATGTGGAGCCTTAAGGGGTGTGATCAGACTATGTTCCTGTGCATGGGTTGGCAACTTGGAGCTCATCCCCTGCAGAGGAACACGTAATCCTGTCTTGATTTTGGAAAGAGAAAATCAGACTTGCCTGGGGTGTATGTGGCATGCTGGCCTGACCCACCTTGGGACTTTGTGCCCTTTTAGGGTAGGGGATGGGTGGATGGGGAGGGGTGAGGCCAAAGACTGACTGAGAGGGATTGAAAGGACGGATGGGAGGGGTGCAGAAGGATACATGGATAAAATGGACATATATATATATATATATATATATATATATATATATATATATATATATATATATATATAAACTAAAAAAACGAATACGGTGAAACTGAATTCAAGAACAGTATCAAAAAACTACTCACCATTATCAAGTAGGCTCGATCCCAGGGATGCAAGGGTGATTCAACATAGGAAAACCTGTCAATATCATTCATCATATAAACAAACTGAAAGGAAAAAACACATGATCATCTCAGTAGATGCTCAAAAAGCCTTTGACAAATCCAACATTCCTTCATGATGCAAGTTCTCTAGAGAACAGGAATACAGAGAAAATACCTAAGTATAATAAAGGCAATATACAGCAAGCCAACAAACAACACCAAACTAAATGTATAAAAACTCAAAGCAATCCCACTAAAATCGGGATCAAGAAAAAGGCTTTTTTCTCTTCTCTGTGTCTCACCTGTGTTCCTTACATGTTTCTTTTTTGGGCTCCTGGCTCAGTCTGTCTCTGACTCCACCCTCTTTCTTGTGCCAATGCTCTGATTCCTCTACCTAAATCTATGGTGTCTGCTATGGCCAAAACAGTCCTTTATTCACAACATATGGAAATACATTCCCACATCACACCAGTGATTGATACTTAATCCTTTAGTTTTTCCACGTTGTCACAATCAAGTTAATGCTTAATTGGCTTAGCCTTATATATCTTAAAGATATGATTCTTAAGCTTGTAATGTAAATATTTGGTTTTGATAGCTCTCTACTTTAACTTAAGATACACTAAATAAGAGGATACAAAGATAAGTATTGGAAACTTAGTCAATGGCTCAGGGATAGTGAGGTTAAGGATCTTAATTAGAACCTACAACCATCATTTATGAACCAGCAAAAACCCTAAATGCATCTAAATAATTGTCCTTATGTATTGAAATAAGGATAATCTTCACCCCGCAAGTGTCCTCTTTAAAAAGTCAGATAAGAACATCTACAGAATAGTATAACCAATCAGAATGAAGAGTTGTAAAACATAGTTTTCAATGGATATCTCTTCAAAAGATTCACACACTTAAGATTCAGGGACATTGTACAAGCAGAAGCATTAAGAAGAAAAGAAACAGAGGACCTAGAAATTTGTTGTGATATTGGGACTCTTAAAAATTTCAAAAGTTATGCCTCAATTCTTACCAAAATGCCACCTAGAAATTAGCTAAACAAGAATGACACCAACAGACATGCAAATGAGTACAAAGAAAAGCCCTCCAGACCTCTGTCCTACACAAAATGCTATCAGTAGTGAAAGAATGCAAAGAGTGGAGAAAATATTCTCTAGAGCTCCAGGAAAAAGTGCACACTTTTTGGCTATCAAATATCAAATAGCCAGCCCTGAAAGCCTACAAAACATGTGACATAATTCAGACTGAGCTTGTGTGTGTGTGTGTGTGTTCATTTAGCAATTAATAAAAAATGAGACCATAAATTGGAAAGAAAGCAAGGATAAATATGTGGGGAGGTTAGCTGGTAAGAACAGAAGAAGAGAAATGATGTGATTATAGATGTCAAAGAAGAAAAGAATGAGAAAATCAATTTATATATGCCGTGTGTGAGGGTGCAGATATTATTTGTAAAATTTTAAGCTGTTTCAAGGATAAATGCTTTCATAAAATATGACCTCACAACAGCAATATTAATAACAAGGAAGTAAAGTTTAAAAAATAAAGTTTTCTAATCTAGATTCAAAGTTCATATTCTATAAGTCTTACTCAGAGTTTGACTAAATGCATTTATAGTATATTTTGTATGAGGGCAATGATAAGTGGAAAAAGGTGTTAATAATATTAATTTTGAAAAAAAGGTTTAATTTTCTCATTATGAAAGCAGGATGTTGATACACTTAACTCATTTTTCAAATCTATTTCACATGTGTGTGGATGATGCAAGTCATCAAGGGACAGAGGTTTTAGAGCACTTCTTTTTCCAGAGGAAAATACATTGTTATCTACAAAACTAACTTTACTTAGATACTTAACGTGACTGACATTCACTCATTCAAGAGTATTACTAATTCTGGCTTGATTTATTATTATTTTTTATCCAGCTCCATATTTAAACACTATTCCTATTGCTTATTTTAACCTCTCCATGACTCTCTCATCATGTTTTTAAATGTTGTTTGTAATAAGTTTATTTTTCCCTTTCATTTGGAAAGAAAAGGGAGGGGGCTTCATCCAGTTGCTTTTTACAGGCATTTTCAGAGACATGGCCAGATCTGATAGCCAGAGAAAGAATAAGAATAATAAAATTATTAGAAGACAGACAAGGGTGTCTGTCAGTGTTGATAGTTTTCTACACTTACTACATTCTGGTCATAGCTGTGGAAACTAGTCTATACTAAGAAATTCACCGTAAAATCTCTACCCATATTCTTTATTTTCTACAACTTCAGTATTGTAGATCCAGTTTATTTAAGGTATTTCAAATATCAATGCCTCAAATATAGTATAGGAAGAACAAGAATCTTGGAATTGAAACAAAAGGAAACTCTCAGCACAAATAAGTAGTAGTCATCAAAAATATATGTGATTTTAATAAAATTGATATTGTTAGAATTAAATGCATGATAATTAAACAGAGGTGTTGTATTTGCATTCATTTGAATTCTTATAAGAATACTCAATTTAATCTGAGGTCACAGATAACTTAATCATATAAATATTCATGGGCAGATGTAGTCTGTGAGTCTATGTGATGTGATGTGGAAGAGAACATGATGTGAACAAAAATGTAGAGATAATGAATATTGACATAGCCTGTGTTAAGTACATCAAAGATAATGAGTGATTTGGATTCAATATTTCTTATTTCGAATTATCTTATTAGAACACTGTATTTATTATTATAAATCAAATGACATTATTCCATCTTAGATAAATACATTAAGTATATATACTTTGTCAGATATGTGTGCTTAAAATATATAAAAATAATTCTGCCATAATTAATATGAAACTATTTATTGAGAAAAGAATGCATACATTAGATAGAAACAAGGGAACACTAGAAAATCTACCTACAAACATGCAAATATTTGGCAGAATGAAAAATGCTGTAACTCATTAGACACTATAAAAGATATACAAAATCTAAAATACTAGTCATGTCTTCATAAAATTAATGTTTTTAATAAGTATAAATCTTCCAACTATCACAAAAGTAAACACACATTCATATTTAATCACAATTTATGACTATTCTGTGTATTTTCTAGGAAAGATTTTGAGAAATTTTTATGCCAATACTTGAAAATAAATTAATATGTGGTGGATCACTTATCTCTGTCCTTGTTGCAAAATAATAAAAGCTTGCATAACCACTAAGGGATTAACTCAAAGGATAATTTTTTTCTGAGAACTGAAATAGATAAGTATTTGTTAATAATTACTTGAAATTTCTGAGAACTGCAGTGTTTTTTTTTTCCTGATGATTTTCATGTGTTAGAAAAGCTTCAAGGTGAATGGACTCAGGACATTTAAGAGAAAGAAAAGAATGGTAAAATAGAAGCCTGACATATATGCTGAAAAGGAAACTATGACTGGAAAGCATTGCCTGCCCTTTCCCTGTGGTGCTTGTGCCCCTAATGCTGCGCCTTGTCTGACATTCTTCCGATTATTGCCATGTGTCTCATTTAACGCAGAGCAAGTCTAAATCAATGACACATAAAATTTCTCCCATAAGTGAATTTTCTGGTCACTAAGCACGTGACCTTTAAGACTAGAAGTGTTGTTTATTTTCAGATACAGCACATATAAAAATTCGTAAGTGAGAAAGCGAAAGAGATTAATGTAGTAATGTTAAAGAAGTAAAATCAATAAAACAGCATTTTTCATATTAGTCATGTGTTCTTTTCAATGACCATATTTAAAATACAGTAACTAGCATTTTATTATTCAAAGTTTCTCTATTTTTTGTACCTTTTCTATACCTCTTCTTTCTTTCTCATCTATTTATTTATCCAGTCACTTATCAATTATGGGAATAAGTTTATGGCTGACTTAATTTTTAAGTTAAGAAACTTTTGTTATTCTCTCATTTATTACATCACAACTGCAGTTTGCCGTCATTCATCTCTTTCCCAGTCTCTTCATTCCTCACATCTCTTTCAGCTAGATCCATGGCCTCTCTATCTCTCCTCAAAAATATCAGAGATCAGACCATGTTCCTGTTCATAGACTGGCCCCTGGAGCTCATTCCCTAACATTGACATTGGGACGAGTGAATTGGACTTGACTGGAGTGGATGTGCCACGCTGAGTTGATCCAACTTAGGATTTCTTGCACTTTTGGGGAAGTGGATGGGTGGATGGGGAGGGATTGGGAGGAAGGAAGGGTGGGGTAGGGTGGGACACAGTGATAAAAATAACATTTTATTTAATCAAAATTTAAAGATCAGGGATATCAGCCGAATGTGCATTAAAGCTACAGACCACGTTCACACCATGCTTGTCATCTGGGTTTCTGTTAATTCATTTAGGGTGACTTTTCATGTTCCATTTATTTGCCTGCAAATATTAAAACTACATGTCTTTGAAGTAGAATAAAAGAAAATAGAAAGAACTTTCATGTTCTTAGAATAGTAGTTTTAACATAGTAAAAATATTATGTAATATTCAATGGAATCTCTGTCAAAAATACTAACGCATTTCGTTACAGAACTTGGAGAAACAATATTCAACTTCATATGGAAAACCACCACCACCAACAACAAAAACCCAAATACAGCTGAAACCCTATAAAATTAAATTCCCTAAGTATCACAAACTCTGAATTCAAGCTATATTACAGAACTGCAGTAATAAACACTGCATGGTATTGGCAAACAAACAAATAGATATTTTGATCAAAAGACTAGAATCAAATTTCCAAGTAGAAATCATAAACCTGTCAACAACTGATTTTCAATAAATAAAGAACTGTATAATGCAAAAAAAGCATTAAAAGCAAATGGAGATGGTCTAGCTCGTGGTCTCCCTGAAGAATATTGTCAATAGATCTGTTTCTACCACCCTGTACAAAATTTACGTACAACTGTATCAAGTTGTATCTATCTATCTATCTATCTATCTATCTATCTATCTATCTATCTATCTATCTATTCACTATTTGATACAGTTGTATATATATATATATATATATATATATATATATATATATATATATATATATATATATATATATACAACATCCTTAACCATAAGAGAAATGGAAATCAAAAGCATTCTGAGATCTGAGATTCCATCTTATTCCACCTTATATATCTTAGTCAGAATGGCTTAGATCAAAATCACAAGTGACAGCTAATGAGGGCAGGAATGTAAAGAGAACACTCCTCTGTTGCTGGTGAGAGTGCAAACTTGTATACCCAGTAACTCAGTATTGTGTCCATCAGAAAATTGGGAATCAAAAATAGATCTATCTGAAGACACAACTTTATTACTTATGACCATTATACAAAGAATTTTCAATACTATCACAAGGACATTTGATCATTTATGTTCATATAATATTTTTCATAATAGCCAGAAGCAGAAAACACTGTAGATATTATTAAAGCGATGAATAGATAAAGAAACCATCATATTTACATCATTGAGTATTAGTCAGTAGTTAAAAACAATGAATCATGACATTTGCAGGTAAATGACTAAAACTAGAAAAAGACTGTCCTGAGTGAGAACAAACATGTATATTCACTTACTAGTGGGTATTCACTATTAAGTAAATGACAGTCATTCTATATTCCACATAGCAATAAATGGTAATTAGAAAGCAGAAATATAGAGGGAATAATTGCATGTTATTCCTTTACACTCTGTTAAGCTGCGTCCCTGTGATGGGTTTAATAAAGAGCTGAATGGCCAACAGTTAGAAAGACAGAATTCAGGCAGGACTTCTGAGGACCGAGCAGTAAAGAAGAAAGGCAGAGTGGCCAGTTGAACACAGAAATAATACCTGCAGAAGAGGTAAAAGCCACTAGACATGTGACAGCAAATCCATGAATACAAATGGGTTAATTTAAGTTATAAGAGATAGTTGGAAACAAGTCTATGCTAAGGCAAAGTTTTAATAATTAAATATAAGACTCTTTGTCATGATTCAGTCACTGGCAGTCCAAAGAAGCCCGATAATGATTTCCCAGGTAAAGAGAAATAAAATAAGTTTTGGGGACAGACTCAGTTGGGTGAAATGGAAATAGGAAGAATAACCTCTGGGTGATTAGAGGTGCACATGAATGGAATTGGACGGCATTTTGGAGGCAACGTGGAAGCCCAATACAACGGAAACTCCCCAAAGTCCTAAAGAGGACTCCTATTCATGGATGATAAGGGACTTAAACATTCTTTCCTCCACAATCATTGATGAGACTGAAACACCAACTCAACCACAAAACCTTTGATACACAATCTGTACTGTGTGCAAGATGTGTTGAGGCAATGATAGAACAGAACTCGAGGGAGTGGCAAACCAATGACAGCTCTAATTTGAGTCTGATCCATGAGAGCAAGCCCATGCCGGACACTTCCTGGATGCCCAGGATCTGACGCTGGATGGCTCACAGACTTAGTATAGAACTAAACACCACTGACAAAAATATACTAACTACCATCACCAACACCACCAACAACCCAAAAACCCATAAAATAATTCCTGATGATTTCCTTCTATATTCATATGTTGGTGTCTGGTGTAGTAGTCATCAGAGAACAAGCTAATGGGGGAAGATGTGAACCCCATAGAAGAGCAGGACAAGGAACTGTGGGAACAAGAGAAATTAAGGACACTGTACAAGGACAGCCTGCTGAAAACAACTAAGCAAGCTCATACAGACTGAAGTGGCAATTGTAGAATGTACATGGGTCTGCATTATTTATTCTGCATACATGTCATGGTTTTTTGCCTGTATTATTTTGGGGAGGATTCTTGACAGTGAGAGTGGGGATGTCTCTAACTCTTTGACCTGCTTTGAGGACCTTTTCTACCTACTTGGTTGCTTTACCCAGCCTTAATGAGTATTTGTGCATGGTCTCAATATATCTTGTACTGTGATTAGTTGATGTCTGTGAGAGCCCTGATATTTGGAGGGAGATGAGGATGAAGAAAATGGAGAAGGGCTGGAAGGAGTGGAGGGAGAAAAAGCAGGCTGCAGTCATGATTTGCAATATGAGTGAAAATGTAAAAATGAAAAATGTAAAAATACAAAACAACAATGAAAATTATTGAGTTATATAGTAGAAAAATACATCAACATAATACATTTTAAATAAAATATTTTAGATAATTCCATTGATGATTAAAACAGAAAGAATGTAGGTTGAAAAAAGTTTCTTCATGTGTTATCACACAAGACCTGTTTTCTCCTCTTCCTGCAGTACTTCACATGGAATAATGTCCACCTGTCCCAGGTGTCCTTTCAGTCACTTTTAGTTGTGGAACTGCACATACTTATTCTACTAACTTATCCCTGATGGCAGTGATGTTACGCCATCTTGGGAGTGTGAATAATACTGAGTGTACTTGGAATGTGTCTGTCCTAACATACCATTTCAAATATTTTGGATATATGCCCAGAAACAGAATTCCTATGTTCTATGGTAATTTCACTTTATTTTCTGGATAACCTAGTTATTATTTTTAAGAATGTCTATACTAATTTAAATTTACACCAACAATTTTTCAACTTTCTAAATGTGCTTCTACAACTGTGAATTTAAGTGGGCATTAAGTCTGTTTTTTTTAAAAAAATGCTTATGTACTAAAAATATAGACATTTTTGTCACTTTTTAAATGATACAACATAACCACTGTTTGTATATCATCATATAAATATTTTACTGCTTTAGCTATTCTACACAGACAAAAAATGATTGAAGACAGAAGAAATAATGCACAATTTATACAAATATTACTATAATTACTAACGCCATTTTCCACTTCCATATTTAGTTTGTTAATATGGATACTGGAGTTCAGTCTTCAAGCTGAAGAGAAAGAGACATAGATAGAGTGAGTCTTTTACCTAGGAATTTCTTTCAAAAAACTTGAGGATCTTTGTTAAGGGAGGGAAATTTTTGACCATCATCTCATTAAATTAATACCATGAAATTTTCATCAGTAGAAAATGTGCATAACTTTTCTTTGAGGTGGCCAGTACCATCTTTACCATTTCCTTAAATAGTCCTTGGCCCATACAAAGCTATCTGAAGCACAGGCAAATGTGAACCTCATGGAAGTAAAGGAGAAGGAATTGAAAAAGAATTGGGACATCCGGACCTGGCAATTCATACCTGTAACTCAATATTTGAACTCAAGGTAATTTTTTCACCAAATGCTTGTTTGTGCTGCATTTACAACTACTCATATTTCCAAATAATTCTTTTTGTGTTTATTTAAACACATTTAATGTTATCAATGTTGTATAATTTTGTTTGTTAAAATGTTTTTAGAGCAATGATTTCTTTCATCATATGGCTACATTTCAACATTCAAACCTTTTATTATTACCTTTACTATTTCATTGTCTATGGGAATCCCTTTTCATTTTAGACTTACCTATATTAATGTGTTTATCTCTGATTTCTACAATGTGGACTTTCAGATATTCTTTAACATTTACAACATACATTGTATCATTTTATATTTCAGTATGCTTAGAAATATTTTCGGATGACTAATCAATGAATAGTTTTACTGGTTCTACTTTGCCTATCTTGCACTTTGTATGCTTTACTAGTATGCATGTCTTTGATTACTGTTCCTCATGATCTCATATACTTATCACAAATCATGTGCTCAGCATAAATATTTTATAAATGTATTTGAACCTCATTCAGAAGAACAGGGTGGAGGTTATGAATATCTAATGCAAAGTCTCACAAAATTAGCATATGAAGTACAAAATTGTCAAAGAAAATGGCTGGAAACTTTGGTAAACATAGGGCCACTCTCAAGAGTACAAAAGTGCCCTATGGTATTTGAAGTCATCTTATGCCTCATTATAATACTAAAACACACGATTTAGAGACTAGCAGGACATGCAACAGAAACGTATGTAGCAGATAGTTTACCATCAGAAATTCTGAAGTGGTTAGGTTGTCGTACCTAAGACAAAATTTCTATTATCACATCAGACAGATTTTATTCCTTAACTCCTGCCACATGTTACTTGCTAGTATATGTCTCTGCCCAACCCTTTGGGAGACAAAATTAGCCTGGACTCTTTCACAGGTATTCTCTGAACCCTGGTATCAGCCAATATCAAACTGGGGTATGCACCCAGACAAATCTCTTCCACCTGCCATATCTGCATAACCAATCAAAGACTTAACATTAATTACAAACTCTTTGATCTATATCTCAAGGTCATTGCTATCTCTTTCATCTTATATTACCCCATTTCTGTTAAGTTATGGATCGTCATGTGTCTCATGGTTTTATTTGAATTCCATTACATCTTGTTTTATTATAGCCACTGATGTCCACAGCATCTGCCTGACTCTGCCTTTTTCTGCCTATATGTCACTTGGTTTTCTCACCTGGCTTATATCCTGTTGTGTCAAAGGCCAAAGCAACTTTTTATGATACAATGGTTGCCACAAAATTCACAGCATACAGAAAGACAGTAGGTATAGGTATATAAAATATAAAATTGTTCATATTGGCCAGTTGTTCTGAAGCAATCCAAACAGCAATAAGAATGATGGTTCTTTACCTTGGGATTCTTTTCTCATATGTCTTCTGACTGTGTCATATTTCATGATTACTTGAAAATTCTATCTACAAAATGCACATAAGTATCAGTTGCTTTGCTGATACTTTAACATAACTTTTAGTCACATCAAAATAGTTTAAATATATTGGTTTACTATTTTAAATTCTATTTGATGGCAAATAAAAAAATCTTTCCATATGCTTTAGAAAGGCTATGATAATATTTCTTAGATATTGTTAAGGCATATATGTGCCCACATGGTAATATTTTTTAAAAATTAAAGATTTAGATTTATTATATTATAATTATGTTTTTTTCTGCATGTGTGTATATGCACAGGACTGCAGGTAATCACTGAGGCCATACATAGTACCAGAAACTAGAGTTAAGAGATGCTCTAACCTAAAGGATATTGGTTCTGGAAAGAAAACCTAGGCCCTGTACAAGTATTGTCAAGGATCTTAACTAGTGAGATATTTTTCTAGTTCTACAAAGATTATTTATATATTTTTAAAATTTATTCTTTAATAGCTTAGAATTTACATTAAATTATTTTGACTAATGTCAAGGAAAAAAAAAGTGTATATAAGATTTTATCATACATTTAAAATACATTTATTGTAAGTGTGGAAAATAGAAAACTATAAGAATAGTAAACAAAGTTATCTTGTTTATTTTCTTATTGTTTTTTATTGTTTTAAATAATATATTTATATTATATCACCATTACCTTTTCTCCTTCATATATGTACATATTTTTTCTGTTTAAAATTCAATAAGCCCATTTTATAAATTGTATTTACATACAAAGATATTAATATGCATACTTAAATTTGATTAAAATAGATAGTATTTAAATAAAAAATTTATATGTATCTATATTTAATTGAAATATATCATATTTAATTAAGAATAATATATATGTATTGATTTAGTTGAAATAAAATTATCCCCCTTTATTTATCCTCCCTCCAAACTCCCCCATCTCCTTTTGACAATTATTTCAAATTAAGTTTTTCTTCTCTTTTTCTTTAATTATTATTGTTACACATATGCATTTGTCTATATGTATGGGTGTGTGTGAAAATAAATATATAAGTAGAATCTGTAAGTATTTTATAGTTGCTTCATGTGTATGATTTTAGGGCTGTCTACTGGTGTTGGATAGCCAATTATACTTCTAATTCCTTTTTGTTATATCTACAACAAACACCATATCTAAGACTCAGAAAACATCATTGACAAAAGAGCAGAGTGATTAAGAATCAGACAACTAGAACATCTGCAGCAAGATTTGTTTACAATATAAGACAGGGAGGCTGCAACTATGAAACCTTGTAAATATGGCTACCTATGCAAAGTCTGAACAGTGGCACCATGTATATTCTTAAAATAAATCAGAAGCCTTTCATGCATATATTTTTATTTTGAGAAATTATGTGTGTGTGTGTGTGTGTGTGTGTGTGTGTGTGTGTGTGTGTAAGCAACAACTGAGTATAACATTCTGGGCAGATAAAATTACAACTTATATTTTAATTCTCTCTGTGAGTCATGTAAATCCCAAAGACTGTTCTGGTCATCAGGACAAGCAGCAAATCCATTTATTTGCTGATCCAACTCTCTGGAAATATCACGGAATGTTCATTTCTAATAGGGATAGAGTGGAACTGAAATTTTCCAGGATATTAATTTACTCACATGATCACCCATACATTCTTTTCATTAGGCAATAATAATTCAGGGTCTTCTAACATCAGTAGAAGTTACTACATTATAAAGTGTTATACACAGAATAAAATGAAAGGCATTGGTTTCTAGGCCTTAAAGATCGTTAGCTAGTACATCTTCAATCAGCATGTTTCCATGTGGTATATTGAGAGACTTAATTAAATGAATTACTTGTTTATTAAATAAATTAATTAATTCTCTTAAGTACAGATTAGATCTTTCACTTCTAGGTTATTTTAGATCATAAATGTAGTTTACAGAGTTTTAATGCATTATCAAAATCTGAGGAACCATACTGTTCTTCTCAAAGAAATGAATGAGATAAATGTTATTGGGGATCACAAAATGGCATTTATTGTGTGTGATTCAGATAACAAAAATAGGCACTTTGGTGATATTGTGTGTGAAATGTTTAGACATAAATTAAAATAAAGAGTTGAACAGATTTCCATAGAATTCTAGGATCTAGAGTGCTGGCCAAAATGTAAATTTTAAAATATAATCTTCTGAACATATAAGAAGACTTCATAAAAATAAATATATTTTTGCAACTTAACACAAATATTAGTGACGATAATTTATATGAAAATTAATTGAAATAGGTATGAAATAAGAAACATGCCTAAAATAATGTTATGCATTGGATTCTGGTTATAGCTCTACACAGACTATAGTTTTAATTTCTTTAGTAGGATATAAACATTTTAAATGAGCAATTATCTTTATTTTCATTTCAATGCAGTTTTTCTATTAGAGGAACACCAGTCCTTTGTTCTAAGCCTTTTTAAAGGCCACAGAAAGCAGATGAAACTATTGAGGAAATTTTCACGTACATCTGATAGCATACTGCCTCTTTCATACTGGTAAAGTACAAAAAAATCTAATTTTTCTCTGTGGTAATTTTAAGATTGGAGAAATGCTCAGGATAGATGACAAACTATTTTTTTTATATTTTCTTTACTTTGAACAAAGCACTAAAATCATATTGTTTACCTTTGGCATGAAAGCACTATGTTATTAAGTCTTACTATTTAATTCAAAAAATATTTTACTTCCACATTTTTATTACAAGATTATTGTGGGAACTTATCCACAATTTATGTAGTTAGCAAAATTTTTCTAATAGTAAATACATTTTATTTTTGTTATTCATACAAACGAATAATTTATGAAAATATTAATTGATACTTTTTTGAGTCAGTGTTTCTTTCTGAAACCCTAGTTGTCCTGTAATGTATTCTGCATATCTCGCTGGCATTGAACTCAGAGATTTGCCTGCCTGTGCATTCAGAATGCAGGGGTAAAAAGTGTGTCCTACCATCTGAGAGGACTAAACTGAAATCATACTTTTGATTTACACTAATTTGTGAAATACAGAATTATGTGAAAATATGAAGAAAGAAATAAAAAAGACTACATGTCCATAATGACTTCAATGTACTAAAATATAGGAAAAGACTAAAATTATTCTGTATAATTTGTATTCTTTTTGAATATGAAATACTTTTATAGAAAAATATATTAGTATACAAATCAGCATGAAGGGGTAAGTGAAATGTTCATTACATTTAAAAGTCTTAGATACCATCCTATTTAAAAATATTTTCTATGCTATTACTCTTGTTTTCAATCAATACACAGTGAATATTTCAATACTATAAGATTTCATATCAGTTTTAATTATTGAAAATTGAATTTTAAATGAAAACTATATATAAAAAATGTAATTTGACATAGAATCTTATAACCTCATTATCTAGCTGGTTGAGTGACATACATATTTCACTTAACATCTAGGAGGCTCAGTTCACAGAATCAAAATACTAATAATCTATTTTGGGGATTGTGAAGTTGAAAACTGGAATGAGTAAGTGTAACAACTTAAGATCACAGTTCTGAAATTCAGATTTAACTAAATTAGCTAATTTGGTCATTTACAACCTCTAAGTGTTTTATTACAGTTTTTAGAGCAGATTGTGTGGCAGTTTTAAATAGGAATGAGATTACCTCAATAATACAATCAAACTACATGATGCTTTATTTTAACCTAGATAATTAAAACTTTCCATTAAATAATTCATGGAGGTAAAATTCCTTAGACTTTAGTTTCAACTTGTATTTTTAGATTTCTCAAGAAAAAAATCATCTTAAGAAGAGTTAAAGCTTTATGGCATTTTCCTAAAATGGGTAAACAAAATTTTCACAGTTGTAAGAAAACACATTTGCTGTACCCTGATGAAGTCTCACAGATGCCTGGGAACAGACATGTAGATAACACTGCAAATAGAAACCAGATGCTAGTCACGTTCTCGACAAAGCTTCTTTGCTAAATATTTTTGGGGAAAATTTATCCAAGTAAAAGTAATCTGAACGTCATAAAGACAGAGAATTAAACACACATCACCCCCAACGCATCTACAAAACAAGAAGCAAAAGGGGAAAGGGCAGATTTTGTGTGAATCAATTTTTTCCCAGGTCAAGGCTAAAATAATTCCACATTTAGTAAAGGGAGGGTTTAATGTTTAAATTGAAACTCTCCTCAAGTAACATGTCCTGTATCCTCATGATATTATCTTATATAAAATCCATGACTATGGAATTCCAATTATACACACACATACACATACAGACACACAAACACACACACACACACACACACACACACACACAGAGAGAGAGAGAGAGAGAGAGAGAGAGAGAGAGAGAGAGAGAGAATTAGAAATAACATAATTTTATGATCTCTTCAAGTTGTGTCCTAGTGACACATCTCTGCAATAAAGGTGGAGCTTCTAATCTTTCCTAGAAAGCTTTACTAACTATAGATTAAACATTAAAATATATAAGCCTGAGTCAGCTCTCATTCAAACCACCACCTAACATTTCATCTGTTTCCATAGAGTTCCACTATACTTTCTTTATATACGATAAAACAGATGATAAATAAATGTGCTCAGAAGAGAAGAAATCCAGTTGGGATTCTTCTTGCAAAACTCACTTGTTAGTAGATTTGAAATTAATCTTCATGGATTGACAAGTGTTAATTACTAACATTAAGAGACAAAGTAATGTCACTGCATATAAAATAGATATTATTATGTTATGTAATAGTATGTGCAAGATTTTTATCGTTGTTGCTTCTTAGCACTATTACTCACAATATTTTGGATTATTTTGAATGGGTGCCTGATGTCGTCAAATTAGATCATTGTGATATTTAAATAGACATGGAAATTTGAAAAGTGCTTAAGAACTTTAATTTTGACAAAGAGCATTTCCCCAAATATGAAGATTATCAATCATGGAGGACTTTTTCAACTCACTCACAACTTGAGATTATTTGTTTTTGGTAGATTTTACATTAGCAAAATAAAAATGTTGGGCAAATTTTCATTCATAGCAAAATATATTTTAAAATCTATCAGGAGAAAGATGTGACTTAGTCAACTTTCTGACTAAGCAAAACAAGAGTCCAAGACTCAGGAAAAAACACAAAATTTCACTATAAATGTGGAATGGCTCCTTGAATTAAAATTTAAATAAAAAAATCAATAGCTTTTCTATATACATATAATAAACAGGCAGAGAAGGAAATCAGAAAAAAAATCACCCTTACAATAGTCACAAATAAGATAAAATTGTCTTTTGGTTCAGTTAACCAAATAAGTAAAAGAGCTGTACAACAAGAACTATTTGTCTTTGATGAAAGAAATTAAAGATTACTTATGCTCTTAGAGAGGAGAGATAAACAATAAAAATGGCAATTTAACCAAAAGCAATCTACATATGCATTGCAATCCCCTTTAAAATTTCTACATAATCTTTCACAAACACTGAAAGAACAATACTCAACTTCATATTAAAAAAACAAAAACAAAAACAGAACTCAAAATAGCTAAAATAATTCCAAACAATAAAGTAAATTTTGCAGGCATTGCCATCCCTAACTTCAAGCTCTACTCTAGAGTTACAGTAACAAAACCATTTTTATACTGGCATAAAAATGGACACATAGGTCAATGCAATTAAATCTAAGACACTGACATTAATCCATACACCTATGAACACCTAATTTTTGAAAAAGAAGCAAGAAAAAAGATAGTATTTTCAACAAATGGTGCTGGAATAACTTCATGTGGCATGTAGAAAAATACAAATGTATTCATATATTTTGCTCTGCAAAAATCTCCAGTTCAAGTAGATTAAAGACCTCAAAATGAACCTGATTGAAGAAAAAGTGTGAGGTATCATTAAATGAACTGGCACAGTAGATGACTTCTTAAATACAACACCATAGCATAGTCACAGAGGTCAAAAATTAATAAATGAGACCCCCTGAAACTGAGAAACTTATATAAGGCAAAGGACATGGTCAATAAGACAAAATAATTACAAAATAATCCAATATTAAAATGCTGTACAGATCTAAACAGAGAATTCTCCACAGAAGAATCTCAAATTGTCAAAAGACACATAAGAAATTGCTCAAGCTCCATAGTTATAAGGGCAATGTGAATCAAAACAGATCTTAGATAACATCTTACACCTGTCAGAATGACTAGGATCAAAAACATCCATGACAGCCTGTGCTGGAGGGGATATGGAGCAAGGGGAACATTCCTCATTGCTGGTGGGAGTGCAAACATATACAACCAATTTGAAAATCAGTATGATGACTTCTAAGAAAACTGAAAATCAATGTACCTCATGATCCAGAAATACCACTGTCTGGAATACAATAAAAAGATATACATTCACACCTCACAGGCGTTTGTTCACTATGTTCACAGCAGCATTATTCATAATAGCCAAAACCTGGAAACAAACTAATTGTCCCTCAACTAAAGAATGGATTTAAGGAAAAAAAAATCTATATTTTCAAACTAGAGTATTACTCAGTGGTTAAAAAAAAAAAAAAAAAGAAACAAAACAAAAAACAAAAAAAATGACATCTTGACATATGCAGGCAAACGATGAAATTAGAAAAAAAATCACTCTGACTGAGAAAATACAGAACAAGAAAGACAAACTGGTTATGTACTCGATTATGAACACTATATATAAACGAAATATAACCAGGCTATAACCCACAACCCCGGAGAATCTAGATAAAAAGGAATACTCTAACAGAGACATGAATGGATCCCCTAGGCAAGGAAAATAGATTAAATATTCTAAAAGTTGGGAATGTGGAGGATTGGGGATGTGGAGAGAAGAGGTGGAAGGAATTCCCTTACATTTATAAGGGGAGATACGTTGCTCAGCCTTGATGCAGAGAAGAGGAACTTGGACCTGCCTCAACTTAATATACAAGATTTAGTTGGTTCCTTATGGGAGGTTTTATCCTCTCTGGGGAGTGGATGGAGGGTGGGTGAGAAACTGAATAGTAAGAGAGAAGGGAGGGACTGTGGTTGGTATGTAAAATGCAAAAATATTTAACTAAAAAGATAATGAAAAATGTTTATTTCAGTTTACACATAAATAGTTATAACTCATAAGAAAGTTAGTCAAACTCAGTTGTCTAGAAAACTCCAGAAGCAAAAGTCCATTGTCTCCATGAAAGATGAATTCATCTGGGCAGGGCTTTAGTTCCACTAACAATGCCTTCAGAGTGATGAAGTACTTTGTTTACTTCAAAATTTCAGCTAATTGTTTCCATGCTTTTTCTACATAATGAATAATGACTAATTGCAGTGATTGTGTTTTTTCTTTCTTTTTTTTCAATAAAGTGTTCCTGTTTTCTTACTTATTTATTTTCTCATCTAACTGAATGATGGGCCTCATCTTTATCTAGAACATTGCTTGTATGGAATTTTTCCCTGAAGTTAGGTAAGTAAATCAAAACATTAAGACACATTTTCATCATCAGTCATCTATAGGCATTTAAAATACTTTAAATGAAAGTCATTACTATCATCTATCTGTATCATGCAGATAGCTGATTTTATATTTACACTATCAATTTGCTTATGATTCTTTTTAAAAATGTTACTATTTGTCTTTAAGACTATCATTTTTAGATTTTTGTGTGATGACTTTTATACAATGTTATTTCTTTAAATACCTGCTTTATAATAAATGTTTCTCAGAATATATAATTTAAAAAACAAAGATGCCTAAGGATACAAATGATAAATACAGCAATGATAGATACAGCTGTCCTTCTAGGAATAACAAAAACAAGCCATCAAACAAAATATTTAGAATCCAGACCTGTTTCCACAAATATCTATGGAAAATATTACTTATTATAACTTTGGTTATGCATTTTGTTTAGTTTGATTTGGTTAAAAGGAGAATACTATTGTATACTTGCTTAAGGGTAAGAACTTATCTTTATCCAGACCAGGGGTTTTGGGTACATATATGACTAACATTAGACATGATTATTATCTTATCAAGGGTTATCTTAAGTAGGTATCTAAATTTGGACATTATCTAATTTCAAACACCATTGATAAAAAAATAATATATAATTCATTTAAATAGCAAACTACTCAAATATGTATTTTCAATTAAATAATTAAATTATTTTTGAAATTATTTAAGAAAAGGAACTATTATAACGTATTTGTATTAAATTTAGTTTCATTTTGTCTAAGTGGTGCTATGTGAAAATTATTCAAATATACACAAAGAATTGCAGTCAACTAAGAAATGATGTAATGGGGGAATATTCTTTTCAGAAAAGGACACAATAATTTGTTATTCAACATCAAATAGTCATTCTGAAAACATAAGTAACATTCTACAGAGGTTTGGTTTGCATGTTATATTTGGAATCTAGATGTTTATATGTACACACACATATATTTGTAAACGGAACTTATTAATAAAAGGTCAAAGAATTTCAAGGGACTAAGGAAAAAGAAAAGGTAGTAAAATGCTATATTTCTAATTTCACAATTAAATAATATTATAAATTTTAAAACATAGGCTGAGATTAAAATGTAGCAAAATATATGTCTAAATGTCTTAGAAGATAAGGCTATACACACACACACACACACATACACATTAGTGACAACATTAACATGGACATTTAATAAACTAAAAATTTTGGCCATTGCATTACCATCATACAATATTTTACACATATTTTTGCATTTTCTTAAGTGAGCAATATTAAATTATTGTAATAAAGCTATAAATATAAAAATGCCATGAATCAAAGAATAATCAAATAATATCAGATTTGGCATGCTATAATGTACAAAATGAATCAACACTTTAATATTTTCAATATTTTTCTCTATTGTGAGTTAAACTCTTTCTTATATACTCAGGATGGAAACAAATAGACAGTTTATCTGTTAAATCATTGTTCTATGAGATACCCCCGTCTCGGTTTTAAGTGAATTAATAAATTGATCCTGATTCTACTCAACTTGTACCTTTGAAGACAAATTGCCATGGCAGCACTTTCTAAAATCCATGCCTTTTGATGAAAAGGAGAGTTCTAAAGAAACACACATACACACACACACACACACACACACACACACACACACACACACACACACACACACACACAGAGAGAGAGAGAGAGGGGGGGGGCAGAGAGAGAGAAAAAATGAGAGAGAAAAAAAGAGAATGAGAGAATATTTAAGAAAATCAAATACAAAATTTAACTAAATAAATCTGAGTAACATAAAATAATAGGACACAAAATAAATATTCTATTTGATCCTAAGGAAATTCTGAGGAATCCACAAGGATAACCCTAGCTAAGACTCCAGGCAATAGTGGAGAGGTACCTAGTCCAGCCTTCTCCTGTAATCAAATTGGTGAATACCCCATCTGTTGTCATAGAAATTTCATCTAGCAACAGATGGAAGTAGATGCATTGATCCACAGCTAAGCACTTGGACAACCTCCAAGTCCAGTCAGAGAGAAGAGGGATTATATAAGCAAACAGGTCAAAAGTATGTTGGGAAAACCCGCTGAGGCAGCTGACCTAAGCTACTGGGTGCTCACTGACTCTGGATCAACAGCTAGGGAGCCTGCATAGGACCAAAGGTGGCCCTCTGCATGTAGATGACAATTTATGGGGCCTCTGGCAGTGGGACCAGGATTTATCCCTACTGTATGAACTGGCTTTTGGAACCCATTCTCTCCAGAGAAATTCCTTGCTCAGCCTTGATACAGGGGGTTGGGACTTGGTCCTGTCTAAAAGTGATATGCCAGATTTTATTTACTCCCAAAGGAGTGGATGGGGAAGGAGGAATGCTGGGGCTGAATTGGAGGAGGGGATGTAGGGGAAATTCTAGTTGGTATATAAAACGAAAAAGAAAAACAATGTGGGGATATTTTCAAATATAGTAAAAACAGTCGGAGGTATCAGAGGACAGATCCACCTCTTCCTATCTTTTTTTTTTTTTCTATGAAAGGCAGAGATATCAGAGAGGAAACACCACAATCAGATCTCACCCAGCTGCCTTCCAGTTTCCTCAGCCTCATTCCTCTTGACCTAATTTTTTTAATAAAAAAGGAGCTTAATGTGGTGATATATTTAAATTTAATAAAAATCAGCCTAGACTATCAGAGGAAAAAACCATCTCTCCAGTCTCTTGTTTTGCTTTTAAGTCAGGATTTTATGTGTAACAGTCCTTGCTTTCCTGGAACTTGCTTTTTTAGACCAAGCTGGCCTCAAACTGACAGAGATCGTCCTGCCTCTGCTTCCCAAGTGCTGGGACTAATGGCATGCATACTACTGCCTGGTTGTTTGCTTCTACAGAATGCCTGAAACTCTGCATCTTTCTGCCTTAAATATCTTCCTCATCAAATTTTTCACTTCTGAGTTCAACTCTGCATCATAATCCTAGAGTTAGTATGAGCTACTATTCTTTGGTTATTAGGCCTTGAACTCACAAAAAAATAGAAAGATCTCTATGTCCTGAGTGATGAGGTTAAATGTATGAGTCACCACTCTCTGACATTTATAGCTTGACTGTAAGTGATTCCATTCTCTGATATTCCAGGTTGACTTTATTAAATATACAATATATTACCACAGTTTAATAATAAAAAAAGAAAGCTGTACCACTAACTCAGGATCCGTTCACTGAAAGTATTCTTTAATATAATACATCAGTTCATTTTCTACTGGTATGGTAAACACTGTGACCAAAAGAAATTTGGGAAGGAATGTCTTTATTCCAGTTTGCACGTGCATGACAGCCCAGTGTCAAATAAATCAGGGCAGGAAATAGGAAATTGGAACTGCAACAGAGGCTATAGTTGCTCCCATGACTTGCTTGTGGGGATATGTTTCAAATTTAATAAAAACCAGTCTGAGATATCAGAGGGATCTACCCACAGTCAGTCTAAGAGGATCAGAGAGTGGTGACCTACACCCTTAATCCCAGCAAATCTGAGTTTGAGGTTTTTAGTTTACAGAAGGAGTTCCAGGCTCCCAGGCTGGCAGTGGTTGTGCTTCGCATTTAATCTAAACCTGGATGTGAAACAACTGAGCGAAGAAGGTATTTAAGGCAGGCATTGAAAGACATTGTAGGCAGAAGAAACCAGGAGGAGGGAGGTTGAAGAAGCTAGAAGATGGCTGGGTGATATTTGACTGTGGTGTTTCCTCTCTTTGATATTTCAGCCTTTCCCTGAGATCTGGCTCTAAGTTTCCTTCATTTGTACAAAACTTGCTCATCGCACTTTCTTACACATCCACAAACATAGGTCCATCACTCACCCCTAAAAGACTGGGCTTTGCTATATCAGTTATTAATCAATAAAATGACCCACAGATTTTTCTACACTCAGTCATATAGAGGCATTTTCTCAACTGAGATTTCTCATCATAAATGTGTCAAATTGGCCCAAAACTTACAAGGACTTATTGTACAACTGAAATAGACAATAGGGAGGGTCAGTGGTGTAAATAACAACAGAATGCCTAATGGACTCTGCTTTTGGAATTATGAAGAAAACGACAGTGTTTAAAAATTTACAGTTGTACAACTGGATACAAGATAGAGATATTGATAAAAGTAAACCATAAGTGTTTGTCTGTGGAGAAAGCAGATTATAAAATAACAAAATTCTTCACAACTACTGGTCTAAAAGACAAGACATCAAATACGATAAATTTTTCCCGATATGCTGTAAAGTTTCAGATAGATTGTCTATCAAATAATTTTCAGAGAATAAAATTATTAAACCTGCTGAGTTGGGGGTCTCACGAGGGAGCCAATGAAGATAACCTATCCATTACAGCATTAGAATAAACTCACAGGAGCTAGAAGTATATGTTGCTTTGGACAACAATAATCAACACATTATAATAGGATATTTAAAAGAATTATATAGAACATGTTGCTAAGTTGCCATGAGTCAAGATAAACCTACCTTATTATTTTAGGAAATTTTTCTTGTGACATCTCCATATTATAGGTTATAAGAAACACTGAAAATACAACCAAAATTTACTGTATTTTTATTTCTTAGCCATACTTTTCTTTCACTCTGTTATACTGTGATTAGTTAAAAGTCACATATTGTATGAGGTTTATGGCCTGAACTTTCAGGCCTAACCTCAAGGTTTAGGACCCACAGACCCCCAGACACGAAGAGACACACAGATGCTTTCAATAGTTGTAGGCTGATTGATCTAAGGCCCAGGCATATAACTTGCTAGCTCTCTACCCTTCATCTAACCCATGACTCTTCCTGTTCAGCCATGTGGCTTGGTACCTTTCCTTGGAGCAGCATAGTTGTCCTCTGCTTCTTCTGGCTTCTCTATAGAGTTCTGCATGGCATTCTGTTTTCAGAGTTTTTAGTCTGGTAGTCCCACTCACACTTCCTGCCTGCGTTTGGCCCATAAGCGCTTTTTATTAAACCAGTGGGTGGGACAATTATTTACCATGAAACAATACAATACCCCTACAAAATGTTAATGGATCATAAGAAAGATTTCACAGGCTGTAACAGAGCTATACCTATGATCCAATTAATAACTGATCATTTTATATTATAAAATAATTTTCTCCAATTGATTTTTAGGTAACCATAATGATTAGAATTAATTCCCCATAGACCTTTATTTCAGAAAATAATTTATTTCACTTTAAAATCAAAATATAGAAGTGATACTATTTGCAACTTGCATGTTTCAGAAAATTTCCATAAATTTACACTTTATTATCATAAAACAAATTCCTGTGGGGTGAGTCAAATAAATTTACACATGGTAAAATGTGCATCCACAATAATCATTTATAGTCTTAATTTTCACACCTCTAATTTTGAAAATGTTTATTCTGTGTCACTTATATAATTTTATTTTAAAATGAATTGTGTGTGTGTGTGTGTGCACATGTGTGCATGTGGATATCTGTGTGTCAAAGTACATATGTGGTCAGAAGAAAATTGGGGCTAGTTGTATTTTCCTACCTGGAATGACAATTCAGGTTTTTTGGCTTAGAAGTTTATGCCTTTATCCCATTAGACTACTACTTGTTTTAATAAAAAATCTTTTAATAATTAATTAGATTTTTTTGTTCCCATCTATTTTGATGGGGTTCACATAAATTGATTCTTGAACTTATATTTAAAAACTTTCTTTAGTCAACTTATTACAAATTTGGAATTTACAATAGAAAACTTAAAAGATTTTCTGATATTAGTTAAGAGTAAAATGGTAATGTTTCTTTTCTAAAAATATGCTCCAAACTATTCTAGGCAGATTAGTAGTTTCTACTATCTAAAAAGTCTCCACTTAATGGTTAGTTAATGAGATACTATTTCATAGTATACCATGTTAGCATTTGAGAAAACTAAAAGATATAGGACATTTTCTGCTTTTTCACTCCATCTGTACTAGTAAGCAGCTTGTATATGTTTAAAAATTAAATATGTATATAATATGTAGAGACTCTAGAAAATCACAAGTTACATTTCTTATTAGAGTGACACCTTTTTTTTCAGAATAGGTTGGTTATGTCATCATAATTCTATTGAGAATTAATCTAATGTATGAAAGGATTAAAGCACATATCCATAGAATCAAAGTATAAAAATAAGTTAAAGGAGTGACTCACGGTACACAGAATAAATAGCCCTGAGTCCTGTTTCCTTGAATACTCAGTTGTCACTTTCAATACTTTACAGGTAATGACACTTCCACAAGCTTTAGCCTTATACCAATGGAGTCACTTACCATAAAATTACTTCTCTGTGAGCAGGTTAGTAAACACTAAAATGATGAGCAAAGGCTGTGCATATAAAATGTATAATACGATTAGTGTGGACACATTCAAATCCTGTGTAGCTATCAGCACTGCTAATATATAAGTGCTTCTCACCTTCAAAGCTTTCTGTGTTGCAATGTGTGATTATTCAAGTGAATGCCATAATATCTGCTGTATGTCATAATTCCACCTATCAAACTGCCTCAATAATTAAAATTCAAGTACCAATTCCATCTAATATGTTATCAAAATTGGGTTTTTGGGAGGAAAAAGCACACATGAATACTTTGAAAAAGTAATATGTGTGTGTGAGTGTGTGTTTTGTCTGCTGAATATGGGTGAGTGTGTGTATTTGTGCATATACATATTTATGAATGCATATGGGTCATCAGTGACATCAAATTTCTTTTCCTTGATCCTTTATTGTTTTGAGGCAGAATTTTTTTCTCTGAAAATAGAGTTCTCAGTTTGGGTGATATGGGCTCTCCAATAATAACTCTACAGCATTCCCTTCCCCTCTGCTTCTGATAGCAAGGTTTATAGGATCTTGAAATGGGTCCAGATTTTCAGTGGATGCTGGAATATGAACCTTGGTGTTCATGTTTGCACAATACACATTTTAAACATCAGGAAATCTCTATTGTCCAATCTTAGAGAATTATAAAAAAATCACATCAGGAGTAGAAATTATGGTTGTAGAAATACTGACATGCATCTTACTCCCCAATCAAGCTTTTATAGAGATAATTTACATAATTAACTTTTTTCCATTGCAGGTGTATGTCTTATCATAGAATTAGGTATAATATGTGTTAGACCAATCTTAGAATTATCAATCACAGATAATAATAAAGCAGTATGCCACACTATTATATATTTGCCAATTTTGAAGGTCAAATAACAATATTCAAAGAACAGAAGAACATCTTAGTTATTGATAATTTTAGATGTTTTGGATATATTTAAACATTTATATAGAAGCAATAAAAGTAGAATCTAAAGAAATGAGTGTACTGCCAATCCTTCCCTGATATTTAGGGTAGCTTTGACACTGAAGCTTGATTTTCTCATTATTTTTTGAGCTGATACCAAGGTTTCATTTTTAAACAAATCACATCTAGTTGTTTCTGTGCACATGCCTAAAATATTATGTAGGTTGAGATATTAAGCTGCATCTTATGTCAATACATCATTAAAGTAAAAAAGATTATCTAATGGCTGGGGATATAATTACATTCTATTGAAGTGTGTTGGCATAGATATGAGGCATTGGTTTAAATTTCCTTTTTAATGCTATACTTACTACAGTGTAAAAATCTGTTTAAGAATCATATGCAAAATCCACAAATTTCATTTAAAACATTACAAATATGTATTATTTGATGATAAGGACTTGTATCAAACTAGATGGTTATAAATAATGGGATTTACTGTTTCACATCTTTTATAAAATAATTCCTAGAATATGCATGATATTCCATGAAGATTGTAATTAATAAACAGCATCTTATTTAAACTTTGGTTTTAGAAAACTGCACATTGGAATGCAAATTGTGGAAAGTTTGTGAAATGATCCTATTGTGCTTCTCTTTAATCATGTGGCAAATTCCATTTACATAATTCATTTCCCTATGGCGTTTATCACATTTGCTTTTGTGTGTTTATTTGTACATATGTGCCTGCATGTGTGTGCATGAGGACAGATATCTCCTGTCTCTCACCCCTAACAAATTGGACACTGCACTTGGAGAGCATCATTGTGGAGAGACTGGCTGGCCATCAAGCCCCGTATATCTGTCTTTCTCCACTTCATCAGTTTTGGGATCATAGATGTAAAGTTAACTGTCCAGGTTTTATGTGCAGACTAGTGATCAAACTCAGATATTCATTCTTGCACTATAAATACTTCTCTCGCTGAACCATGTCTTAGCCTGGCTTTTACCCAGTCCCCTGTGCTCCACACTAGTACCCTAAGCCTAGGATGCTTTTATGGAGCACAGAGAATACAAGGTCCACCAACCTCTAAACACATTCAACCTGTTCAAACATGGCAAACACTATCCTGGACCCTGTCTTCCATACCCTAGTCTAGCATTTTGAAAGAATCTTTGGTTTTACCAGAGGTCAAACAGGGTCTAGGAATCCCAGCTAAGGCACCACCCACCTAACACTCCTTAAAACCTGCCAAATAACCATAGACCCCCTCCAGCCCTGGGTTCCAGACCTGGGCTCCCAGGCCAGCAGTCTTATGTGAGGCCAGGCTGGTCCTAGGGACGCCAGAAAGATACTGCGCTCTGTTCACTAACATCTTATCTTTTTAGTTATGCTTTCGTTTTTAACTATGAACATATGCTTTGATTAGTGTAGTAGACCAACCACATATAAAACTGGTTTCAGTCATTTTAGTGTAGCATATTTACCTTTTATAAACCTATCTTCTATTTCTCTGCATTCTTATTTTCATATGTCTCTTTAAATTTTTACTTATGTTTATTTTCCTATAGGCATGATTTTATCTTTTATCACATTCTAAACTCCCAATGTTTATGTTTCTCAGAAAGGAACCTCTGTTTTCTTACCATACTCACAATTAATGAATACTTGTCTCACAACTGAATGTAGCTTGTTGACACATACAAGTTTTGTCTCTAAAATTATACTCTCATATCACTTTTTAAAAATATGTAATGTTTACATTAAGTTTCTGATTATTCTACACATGTTTACTTTTCTGTTTGTTCACTTATGTTTATTTGTCTGCTTTCCACTGTTCCATCTTAAAGTAAATGAAAACACCCTCAAATACCTGATTTATTTGATCAGTTTATGTGCAAGCAAGGATGTTAACAAGAAAAAAAATTTAAGGCCATTGCAGTATTTCAAGTCAGAAGTTACCATGGCATTAATCTTTTTTTAAGCCCACAGAAACAAAGATATGTGGAAATTTTCATATTATGAAAGTTGAACCAAGATTTGCTGATATTTTTTGAAAGGTTACAAGAAAGGCATGTCAGAAGATTGAAAACTTGAACCCTGAGCAAATATTAGTGAAAAACAAGCTAAGAGACAGGCAGAGTTTGATTTAGAGATCATATCACTCCCTGAGTCCAAAGAGAATTACTGGACAGGAAGTTGTATATTCAAAACTGGAAAACAAAAGAGAAAATAAAATCTATAGGACTACAGAGATGATATCTTAATATAGGGAGACCAGAAAAGATGTGAAATGATTAAATTGATTAAATTATTATATATAAAAATATATACAGGACCTTAAACTCAAAAACAGCATCAGAAAGATAGCATACCAGAAACGAGCAAAACAAAAGGAAAATATTTCAAAATTTTAGACGCCAATTCAATGGTCCCTTTCTATATTTTTTAATTAAAAGAGATTCTTCTCTTATACAATATATACAAACCATCTCTCCTCCCCCTGTATTCAATCTTTCTGTTCCTTCCTTCAGAAAAGAGCAGGCATTCAAGAGACAACAACCAGTCACAAGAAAACAAAATCCTATGAAATAAGCCAAAAGCCCTCACACAGATGATGGATGCCAAAACCCAAGAATAGAAAAAACAAACAAACAAACAAAAAACCCTCAAGAGCAGGCATAAGTGACAAAAACATATTTACCCCCACAGAAGTCTCACCAAAATGCCAAGATAATAGGCATAACATCAACATATACACAGAGGATCTGGTGTAGGTCCACGCACCCCTGTGCAATATACTTCAGCCTTGTGAGCCCAGGTGAGTCTTTCTTACTTGACTCAAGGTATTCTCCCAGTGTCCTCCAACCCCTCTGACTCCCACAATCTTTCCGCCTCCCTCTTTCACTAAATTCTCCAAGCCCAGAGCAAACTGACTTAATGGAGATATTCAATTTGTACTGTCTCTGCATAATAGCTGTCTGTGGGTCTCTGTATCAGATCTAATCTGCCAAATCCAAATTACCATAATATTCAGTCTCTTTCATATTAAAGTTGACCTACTTTACACCATTAATCTATAGCCTTTCATCTCGTTATACATGTTAATTCAATTAGTTAAGAAAAATTAGACATAATTCTTTTTCCTCCAAGTCAGTAATATTGGATACTAATCTAATTTCTTTTCAAATTTATTATATGATCATCTTGGGCATTGATTTTCTGTTTTATTTCTAAATTTTAAGCAAAATAATTGTGTCAAGGGACCCACTCACATTTTGTTAGTCAAGACCTCTTCTGTGTGTTTTGCTAAATGTTATCTTTCTTTTTCCTGTATTTACATAATCTGTGATCTTTATTCAACAAATTAATACAGTCACTAACAATTGCCATTGATATCATCTTTTTAACATCATTTGGTTTCTAATAAAATATAATCAAAGATTCATTCTTAAAGTCATATATGCAATCCCTGACCTATTTTTTTCCCTAGAAATTATATCGCTCCAGATTCCAAACTGTTAATTATGATTTTTTAAACTGATTAGCTTTCTAACATTTGTAGTAGAGACACTACTCCTGCACTAATTCCCATGTTGAGATGGAATAACACCATACATGTTATATAAAATCTTGAGCTGACACAGAAGACATTGGTTTCATTCTGAAGGTAAATTAAACAAAAATGGGTACAAAGGTTGTTTCTTAGATTAGCTATATGATCTGAATGTCTGATCTACCACAATCTGTCATTGCACTTATGAATTTTTCAAGGAAAAATTAACTAATTAGTTAATGAGTATTTACTATGAAATGTTTTCATGCATATTAAAGATTTTTTGTAGATTAATAATTTTTAAATTTTACTGAAAATCATTTTAATGACTGCATTAAAATTTAGTTAAATGAGAATAAATGCCTTTAAAAATATCAAACACATTTTGTAAGTAGATTTGGATAGACACTAAATTTCAAGTTTTCACATTTTTATATTATTCAAATAAATACTAAATTTGTTAGTAAAAAAGACAATAAAGGCTCAATAAAAAGACAGTCGATAAGATGTGTAAATGGAAATATAAAATAAATATTCAAAATCACTTAACTTTTTTCAAAGTGTAAATTTCATAGAAAAATAGAGATCCATCTTAGTGTTGTAGCATTTGCCTAGAATGTGTAAGTCTGTTTGTTTAGTTTCCAGCACTTTATGTAAAAATAGAAGCATAAGAAAATGCATAAGCATTGATTTTATCTCACTTCTGAAAAAGATACATATACTTGAAAGAAAATATTCTTATGTGCAACAATACAATATATAATGATAGGGCCTAATAAAATTTAAATTATATATACTCATACCTGTGTTTGCATTATTTGATACTAGTTCAATATTTTAGTTTATTAGTTTATTAGGACATTGCAAAAAACTATGTAACTGAAAAGCAGTTTCAATGAACTATTTCTTTCCTAAAACTTGCCCATTTCAACATATTATATATATTGAATTCTGTAAATACACATATATTTGCATATTTCTATACTTTGTGTGTGTGTTGGCTAATTTTGTATGTCAACTTGACACAAGTTAAAAGGGGAAGAATGAGCCTAAATCCATGGCATCTAGCCTTAAGTCATTTTTTTCAATTAGCGATCAAAGAGGAAAGCCCATGGCCATGGTAAGTGATCCCATCCCTTGTCTGGTTGTCCCAGGTTCAATAAGAAAGCATGCTGAACGAAAAGTGTGAAACAAGCCAGTAAGCAGTACCCTCTATGGCCTCTGTATCAGATCCTTCCTCCAAATTCCAGCCCTGCTTGAGATTCTGTCATGACATGCACTAATGAATGACTGTGATCCAGATTTATAAGCCAAATAAATTGTTTTTCCATAACTTGCATTTGGTCATGGTGTATCATTGCAAAAATAGAAACCCTAACAAAGATTATATATATTGTGTATTGATTTTCAAGCTCTCAAAGGCTTCAGGAGCAGCCCAAGATTTTGGTGTTATATATGAACAGGAAGAAAGGGTTGTAGATTGCATAGCTATTTTTTTGTTTAGTGAAACATTTCTTCCTGGTGGAAGAACACAATCTCTAAAGATACATCAAGCTCAGAAAATTAGATGATTTATAAGGTACTCTTCTCGTAAGGGCTACATACAATAAGGGTTTCTGAAATAGAGAAGAGTTAATCATGTAATGTCTGAATATTGGGGGAAAAATTGCATGCATCTTGTGGGAACTATCATCCATTTCAGAAATTAGGCTGCTTTCAGACCACCTCTTCTCCTGAACTATACCTAATAAACTAGACCTAAGTGAAAGCAATTCCAAGATTATTATAATTTTACAGAATAATACAAGTCATAAATCAAGGCAAGATTAAAAACTGTTGATGGGTACAGCAGAGACATAGGTACAATGAAATGGGAGCTATCCTACTGACCAAGGTGTTATATGAGATTGGTTTAGTTCTTCGGTTGGTGGAAACCAATGGCTGCTAATTTAATGGTTTCTAAGAGATTATCATGTGATATTAGAGCAGAAATAGAGAGGCAAGGAATAGCTTTTCCAGAAGCATTAATCCAGCCACCACCTAAGATATAGTAATTAAACTCTGAATCTACAAAATTCAAATTTTTCTACAATGCTGAAATTCCAATAAGTCCACCAGTCGCTGCAGACAAAGAAACTTCCACCAGGAGACTTTTTTGTTCACAACAGTTATTTTTCAGGATTTTAAATTCTCATACCCAAGTATGAGTTGTATCCCAATAGATTTCCTAATTATACACCATAGTAGTATGTCTTGAATCTCTCACATTGGCTTTCATCCTTAAATCCCTTCAGAGTCTTTACCTCAGGTTAGATTTTGAACAACTTATAAATAGAGATATCAGACCTGGCCACTATGCAGAAAGGAGATTAACACAGCAAAGACATTTCATATTTCCAGAATTATTTTAAGTATACCAATTTTCTACATTGAGTAGTAGTTTCTTGGGGTCATTCTTCCCACATAGAATATATATATTTTAAAAAATGCACAGGCTATTTAATGTCATACCAGGACATGAGCACAGTTTTGATTCTACACTACAATTCATGAACTAGAGGTATGGGAATCAGAACCTAATGACTGGCCATTCTGATGAATAAACACTTAGCATCCACAATTTCTCATATCTCCAACATGCCTTGTCAGAATACTAGTTATATTTGTGGTCTTGTGTAGGTTTGATCCCATTAGTTAAATCCTACTTGTGTGAATTGATTTTTTTCTAAGCAAATATATTAATTAATTAGTTATTTATGACATAAGTTCTATGGCTTTGAGTATTCTACATCGCTGTCCATATAAACACAGGTGCCAATGGCTACCTACCCTTGAGAGCTAAAGTTACAATACTCATGAGTCACCAATTTAGATGCTATATATCAAACTCGAGTTAGTCCTCTTGAAGAGAAGGAAGTACTCTTAGCCACTGTGTCATTTCTCCAGGCCTAGAGGAAATTTTTCCTGGATTGTTATGGTTATACAACTTCACTCTTATTTTAGATCACACTTATTTTAGAAGACAATAGAAATAGGGTATGTGTAGGTGTAAGTTTTTGTCTCACCTGGTACTTTATCCAGTCAGTCCCAAATAAACACACAGATTAACCATAAACTCTTTGACCTAATGCTCTACTTTATTACTAAGTAGCTCTTACACTTAAATTAGCCCATAATCCTTATCTAAGTTTATAAATATGGCTTGGTATCTTTCATTAATATATCACTCTTTTCTTCTGTTTACTCCATTTTGCTAGTGACTTCTGACTCTGTCTTTCCTCTCCCAGAGTTGTTCTAGTCTGGTCACATTAGCTATATTCCCTGCCTGATGACTGACCAATCAATGTTTTTGTTAAATGAATTCAAGTAACAAATCTTTGCAGTGTACAAGAGCATTATCCTTTATGTAGGACAGATTCAGAAGTCAACCATAAAGCATTTTATTCTCATCACTGACCTCCAATGGATTCTTCCTGGATATTCAACATGGAAATTTATAAGAACCAAGCAGCTGCAGTTGATAAGCCAGACAGATCTGAAATACTTTATTATACTAGAATAAGTTATTAGTGGCAATTAATTTTGACTATAACCTTGATAAGATCTAGTATCATTTAGCAAACATACCTCTAGACAAGACTGTGTGGAAGTTTCTAGTTTGCTTTAAATGATTTAGGCTGACCCAATCAATACTCTTCCACAGGATAGGGACTTATTTTAAGGAAATAGTGGGCTGACCACCAGCATTATTTCTGCTTCCTAACTTCAAACACAAAATTACTAGCTCTCTCACACTTCTACTAAAATTATTTCTATGACATAATGTACAATACCTTTCAACCCTGAAGAAAGTTTGAGTTGTATTCTCAACTCAAATTTCATGTTAATCTATGGCTAATTTAACCCCATGTGAATTAAACATTTATTTCTGTGATAATTTTAGGACTACTTATAAAAGAAACTATTCAACCAAATGGAATACGAGTCAAAGATAAGTTTCATTATTTTCACATGCACATATATACAGATGTTGAAAAAGTCATAAGTAGCTTAGGATGAATACCAAGTAATCAAATAGGCCTTTCAAGAATATGAACCATTTGTATTGATATGATATTGAGAAATATCTCCATTCATTATGAACAGGTGCATAACCATGACTGAATCTAACTTTACACAGCATATATCACATGGCTGACAGAATTTATGTTTCCTCAATCGCACTTTGCAATATCCAGATCTCTAAAATAGCAAATCTTGCCCAAATCATATACTTGGAATCTCCCAAGTTGTTTATTATTTACCTCACTTATTTCATTTTATATACTAATCTTGTGGTGCTTTCTGTGGTCTAGAATTAATAATTTATTGTTTGACAGGAATTTTCCAGGGCTTTGGAATAACTTAAATGAAAATCAGCAGGGTTGTGGAGCTGACTCAGTCTCATTAAAGCTGAATAATGCTAGGTCTTCTGGGTAAGCAGCCACAAGTAAAGTCCTGGGAGGTTATTTGTAGTTTTCTTGGAAATGAAGTTCCTGCAAACTGAAAGAAAAAGATCAATAACATTGTAGTAGAATATTTTTAAAGCAATGGCAATATAACTAAGAAAGTCAGATGGCTTTTTTTTTTTTAACGAAGGGTTTTTTCATCCAGAGGGAAGATAGGAGAGTAAAACATTATTTACTTGACATTTGAAAGATGTTTTATAATGAATTCCACTAATGTAAACTCATAACCATACACTCAACATTGTTTTTATTGCAAATACCCTTTAGCTTGTGAGAAATCACAATCACAATTCATGTTAAATACTCAGTGTAGGATAGGTTTTTCTCTATCTCTTTGAGCTTTTACCTCTCATTTTGGTGGCAATCTCAGCCCATAACTTAAATATAATCTACATGAAAAACCATAATAATATTTTAATAATCATAATACTCTCTTCTTATAGTATCAACTTGGATGTTAATGGAAACACCACTTATCTGGATGATCCTAGTTTCGTAGCATAGAAAATGAAGCCACTCCTTCAGACAGGGACAATAATAAACATGCTTTATAGCTATCTTCAGGGATAGGTGCAGAGATCAAAGTACTTTAACAGTCATGTTTGAAACAATGTGATAGCAGGTGATGTCAGAATGTAAGTAAACTTGCCTGAATATTTTTAAAATCTTTTATAAAGTTGTTTAAAAATTTATCAAATGTTAGAGATAGGAGAGAATACTAAAAAATTAACAAGTCAGTTTTCTAGGCTGTAATATAATCACGTTGAAATGTTATATGTAGAAGATAGATTTTTACATAAATAATCAAACTCAATAGCTATTCTAGATATACTCACACTGAACAGCTCTGAATCCTTTCACTGGGTCTGCATAAGACACAAACTGTCAGTTTTCAGTCATGGCAAAAGGAGGAGCTCAAGGGACTCTAATATTCACTGCTGAAAAGCTTGCTAATATTTGATGCAGTGAAAGTAGAATTTATTCATTTGTATGCTGCTCCTGACACACCAGCCTCCAATGGGCACTTTCAATCCAATGGCTATGCAAGTAGTCCTATTTAAAATAAACTGACACACACTGAAGATAAAGTCATGAATCTAAAAAAGGGACTGGTAGGAAGAATTCTTAGAATTCTGGAAGTGTGATAGAGCTTAAGGAGAGAATAATCAGATTATGTTATGTATGAAACTGTCAAAGAAAAAATTTTAAAAAGCTAATACTTAAGTTGTGCTTCTTGAGATATCATTGCCTTTTAGTCTATCAATTTGTTTGATTATTGATAAAATCATAGAAAGTAGCTAAAGATATACTTTAATTTATGTGATGTAGCCTCAGTGTATAATTTTAACTGCCATATTTTCAACTTTCTACTTGAATAAAATAAATGTTCCCATATTAATAGATTTACAAAATTGTATTGAAGTATCTTTATTTTCTTTTAGTAATCTCATAAGAGGGAATAGATATCTCTAAAATCTTTGGCAACTTGCTTACAAATGGCCATAATTAGACATATACTACTATATCAGTTTAGGATTTCTAAAGCACATACATTAAAGGTAGTCATTAATGTACAAGGTATTACCTTTTAAATAGTGCAAAAAAAAACATTCCTATAGAACATTTGCTTTGATAGAATTATCAGCTTGGCATAACATCTTTTTCCAAAGGAGTAATAAAAATAGATAAATTATAAAATATAAATAGATTGAGTGGCATACAATAAGTCATATGAAGCTGGGGCATTTTTTATTTCAAACTGCTTATTTTTATATACCTTAGGCTTATCATTTGAAGCTTTCTTTCCAAAGCAAAAGGTAACATGGAAAGAGCAACTTCAACCTGGAGGCAGTTAAGTTTGTTGAGGAAAGATTGAGTATAATATACAGTCTCCAAAGTACTTAATCCAAACACACATAAATGGAAAACCCCACAGATCTTTGGTCCACAATGGTGCAAATGGTAAGAGCCAGTAACTGCAATTTCTCTATGGGGAATAATTAAATAATTAAGTATCCTAGCTAACTTCTCCACAGATCTCTACTTTAAGACTGTCTAATGAATATCATTGTTTCTAAGACAGACTGGGAAAGACATTCTTGGGTAGAAGTAAATATTAGCAACCTCACCAAGTGGTAAAGGTGAGAATTGGTGGTTTGAATGGAAATGACTACCATAGGCATATAGAGTATCACTATTAGGAAATGTGGCCCAGTTGGATTTGGTGTAGCCTTGTTAGAGTAGATGTGGCCTTGTGAAGAAGTTTGTTACTTTGAGATTTCAAATGTTCAAACCAGGCCCACTATTACTCTCTCTTCCCTCTGCCTTCAGATCTGCCATTTTTACTACTATGATGATAAATGGAACCTCTGAATTGTAAGCAAACCTAGTTTACTTTATAATAGTTGCTGTAGTCCTGGTGTTAACAACAATACAACCCAAATAAGGCAGACATACTTGAGAATTATCTGGAATTTATCTCCCACACATAAGTTCATCTCCATCCTGAAGCATGATGGCCTTCCAAACAAGAGGAAACAGTTTGATGTCACCTGTGAACAATTGTCATGAGTTTTTTATTTTTTTTAGATGTAATCCATGAAGGTAATAAATAAAATTTAAAATAAAAGACTGACAAAAATCAAACAAATAAAGTATAAAACAAAGTAAATTTACAAAAACTGGAATCCAGATCCACTACAAGAATTTAGTAATAGTAATGTTCCAAATAAGGCTAAAATGTGTATAACAAAAACAAACGAAACATTAACAACAAAAAAGCATAGAAAGTATACTAATTAAATGCAGTGAACTGAAGTATTTTGATAAATAAGTTAAGGAGGGGATATTAGTAACTGCTATTAAAAGGAAAAATACACCAATTGGTTGTTCAAGGACAAGTAACTAGGTCTAAACATATACACACAAGTAGCATAATATGGATGGAAGAGTGTGTATAAGTACATACCAATATGTCATGTACACAAGTATATTATATATGTGTACATATACATACATATATATGTATGTAAGAGTACTTAGTGATAAATCAGGTTGCAAATTTTAGAGACAATGGAAAGAGATAAATGGAGGATTTGAAGGGAGGAAGAAAATATAAGTTGCAATTAAATTATAATCTCAAAATTAAAAATAAGAATAAAAACATTCAAATTATACTAAAAAATGTAAAAGGAAGAAATGTGGAAGGAACCTGAGACCAAAAGATAATCTACAGGAAAAGTACATGGATACTACAAAATACATAAAGAAATAATTAAAGTAGAAAAGAAAAAGACTGAATAAATACCATATTTTAAGTATTATAAATATGATCAACTGTTCTTTAAAGAAAAATATAGAAAAGAGAAAGAAAAAAATCACTTTTTTAGAGACCTGTGAGATAAGGAACTCAATTTAAAGAACAGAAAAATATAATTGAAGAAATAGGTAATGAAAGAACATATTTCATTATCAATAAGAACATTGAAAGATGTTCAACATCATTAATCATTAAGAAAATAAAAATTTTAATTATAATAGCTAGCATTATATTGCCACAAGTTTTAAACACAAGATAATTTATTCTCATTATCTTTATGTAAAGGACAAATACAGTTTGAAGATTACTTTCGAAGACATTGGTAATACATTCATTTTAGACAATATTTACACATTTACTTTGTTTGAAAGGTAAAATATAAATGCAGAAGTTGTCTAAAATAAATTAAAATTCCCCATTAGTTGAGGTTTTAGAAAACAGGGTTATCATATTTTTAATAAGTTTATCCACTAGAAAATTGACTTTTGCGTTCACAAATAAACTTTATCACAGGCAAATAGTGTGTACATACCTAGAATAATGCACAGTAGCCACACCTTTGGTTTTGAGTCAGTGATTTTTTTGTTAAATAAATAACAAAAGTAGAAGAATACGTCATGATTAGCAAATATAAAGGAACAGCAATAAGAAACAAAATACTATCAAATGAATATTTTTTTTTTTTGAAATTCATCTAGTAGAACATACCTGGGTAAACCAAGCAAATCAACTGTAGTTTCCAATTGTGGAAACACTTGATGGGTGCTTTCTTATCTTTTGCTTATATAAATTTACCTATTCCAAGGAATTCCTATATTGTGGGATAAAGAAATGTAGCACCAGTAAGAGCTGTCTACATTCTAGCTGCTTCGAAGACACAATACGTTCAACATCTGTAGCCATTGCTGTTTTTCTTTCTTCTTGTTATAGAGTCAGGGACAGCAGCTCATCCATGTTCAAGGAGACATGAAAGATGCTTGAAATACATATTTTTGACTCTAGGCAGTAGAACCATGTCTTTTTCAGAGTGTAATTTTAAGGTGCTTGATAGGACACGAAAACCTACCAATGCAACTCTACAATAACATATCTCAGTATAGATATGTGGTAACCATGAAAAGTGCAATGAAAAGGAACAACAATTCAGACAGACATGCAAGGATTCAGAATATAACCTTATAAATAAACATTTGCCACACTAAGTTGACCCACCTTGGGACTTCTTGCCCTTTTGGGTGAGAGGATGGGAGTTAGGAAGGGGATAGCCTGAAGGCTGACTGGGAGGGATTGGGAAGAGAGAAGGGATGGGGAGCAGAGAGATACATGGATAAAAAATGACATTTTTATAAAAACTAATAAAATGAACATACAATTTTTTCAAAGATGTATAGTATTAAATGGAGAATCAGCCAGAAGAGACTACTACTATATAAAGGGATTCTATAGAATGATAAAATGTTACTCTGAGCACGTCAGATTCTGTCTGAGAGGCATTTTCTTAATTGTATTAATTTATGTGGGAAATCGGCTTCATACATTGTAGACAACAGCATTCTTATCTAGGATATTCAGAGCACTGGAGAAATATGAATAGAAGGCATTCAAGATTTTCTTATTCCTTTCCACATATGTAATGTTCATCTTACCCTGACATCATGATAGACTGTACTTTGGATTTCAAACCAAAGTAAATTCTTCCTTGAACTCCCTTTTTCACAGTATTATATGATGTGGGAATGCCTTTATGTATGCTGTGCATATCATTCTTTAAATAAAGAAGCTGTTTTGGGCCATGACAGGCAGCATAGAAGAAGTAGGAGTAGAAATCAGAGCATAGGTAGGAGAAGCAGGGTGGAGTCAGGCAGATCAAGCTGAAGCCCAAAAGAGCAACATGTAAGGAACACAGGTGAGCCATGGACCACGTGGCAGGCAGATTAATAGAAATGGATTGATTTAAGATGTAAGAGCAAGATAGCAATGTGCCTGAGCCATAGGCCAAACAGCATGAAGTTAATATAAACATCTGAGTCATTTCTGGGGGCCCTGGGCTACTAAGGAGTCTCAGGCGGCATGTCTGTGAGTCTGGGCCTCTGGCCTCCTGGGACCAAGAAACCACACCACTACAGATGGTGTCCAATGTGGCTCAATTATCCACTTAAAGCCTCAGAAGGATTAGAAAGGGTTCTGGATCTCAGAAACTGAGCCAAGGCAGCTTCCAAATTGTATATACGAAACGGGTCAAGTACAAAGAAAGCTTGGAGTCCGGGTCACATTCAAAATGGCGCCAGGGACTGGCCACAGGCAGTGTAAGCTACAATTAGGCCGGTTCCTGAAATCCTACAAAAGACTCAGTAGCATGTGATTGATTTTAGATTTCTGTTTATTTTGAACAAAAAGGAAACAAAGACGGTTTCTTAGTAGCAGCATTGTCTTGGGTGTGCTCTGTTTGCTGGCCACGAACAGAAACATATTCCCTTTAAGAGAACTTACTGTTTTAGCTGTATCTATAAAAACTATGTTGCAAGAGACTGAGAGTATTTTAAAGAGCTCTTCTAGTTGGAAAAAGATTAAAGATTCACAGTAAAACAGATTCAGATAAAAAAAAAAAAACCTGTAAACGGTTTACAATGTGTGTAAAAGGTACATAGTCTTCAGAGAGAAAAGAGAGAAAGTACATAGAGAGAAGATAAAGTCTTTAAAAAGAGACATAGAGTAATAAAAATATGATAAGCCACGTAAAGATGGAAAATAGACACAAAATCTGGATTTTGGTTGTTATTGTGTTTTCTTTTAATTTTTTAACTGTTAATGAGCTAACTGCAGAAACAGAATAGATTGCAAATGCAAAGGCTACTAAGTTAAACAAGAATATATATTTTAAAGGTATTTTGATTTTGAAATTTGTGTCTAAGGATTTATTGCTTTGGAAGAGTTCTGCTTTTGTTTCCACAGAAGATGAGAACCTGTGGATTGCTTCCAGGCAAATATGGTTTCATCAACCAAGACCCCCTGAAAAAAATCTCTGCTCGGAGATGGCCATATCAGCTTCAGGACTGCAGACTGATCCAGTCTCAACAGTCCCTGAGATTTTCAACACCCTTTAATCAGCAGGAAGTATTAATAGAAACCTACACCCAAATTCCCCAAATATTGTTTCTAAATGTTTGTTTTCATTATAAATGGTTAATGGTCATATTTAATCTCTTTCTAAGAAGAAAAAGGGGATATGGTATATGAATGATTTAAAAAAATAGATTATTGAATTTACTTAGATCAAAAAATCAGCTGTTAATATTGAAATGTTTTACATTGGTATAGATTTCAGTTTATTGATACAAATTTAAGGTCAATTCTCTTATGTTATATGTATTTTTCTACTCTTGTTTAAGATATTATGTTTATGTAACTGATTTTAAATTGTAATATGTAATTAATAAATGCATGTTAGTTAGATTTTTAGGTATACAAAGATATAATTCAATTAGATAGTTAATCTTCAAACACTTCTAAGACCTCCAGAATATGGCATTTAAAATGTTTTAAGAGCTTATACTTTTCTGGACAGTGAGACACGTCTGCTCTTGGCAGCACTAATTTAATTCAAGAGAAAAATGGGCTTTGAAGAAGCTCCATATGGAGTCTATCTGTGGCAATGGTTAGCCACTAGACAAAAACATGTTCTTATATTAACTGCTTGACAGTATGCTGTTTAAATTGGATATGCAGGTTCCATAGGAAGATGACCTCTGAACTTCGGCAGAATAAGCCGAGATGGTCCTTCAGGTTCCTGCTTTGCAGAAAAACTGTCAGACATTCTTTAAGACTCAAGATGAAGTGACTGATGAACTGTACCAGAATGGACAGAAAAGATTTCCTGCTTCACTGAAATGAAAAGAGACTCTGGGCCTGTAGGCTGAAGATGGATGCCCCAACTTTATAAAGGAACTTTTGGTGACTGTCCAGGCAGATAGGTGTCATCTCTGTCAAATCTAAATTTTGGAAGTTGCTCTCACTTCTGCTTTACTAGGGTAAATATATCCTTCTGTGGTCTTTGATGTAGTTGAAGATTAGATAGTTATAGGTATATTTTTTCTTAGTCATTTAAAAGGTATATTGGATATGAAATTTTAGATTCATAAAGATAAGATAGATTATAAGAATATTTCTTTAATTTTGCTAAATACAAATAGACTAGATATTATAATTTTAATTCTTCCTTGAAAAGGCTATTTTGTTATATGTAATTTTGCTATGCTAAAATTTAAACCTTCCGTTTTGATTAGACAGAAAGGGGGAAATGATGTGGGAATGCCGTTATGTATGCTGTGAATATCAATATTTAAATAAAGGAGCTGTTTTGGGCCATGACAGGCACCATAGAAGAAGTAGGAATAGAAATTAGAGCATAGGTAGGAGAAGCAGGGCAGAGTCAGGCAGACCAAGCTGAAGCCCAAAAGATCAACATGTAAGGAGCACAGGTGAGCCATGGGCCACGTGGCAGACAGATTAGTAGAAATGGGTTGATTTAAGATGTAAGAGCTAGCTAGCAATGTGCCTGAGCCATAGGCCAAACAGGATGAAGTTAATATAAGCATCTGAGTCATTTCTGGGAGCCTGAGTGGCAGTGGTGGGCTGCTAAGTGGTGTCTGGTGGCAGGTCTGTGGGTCTGGGCCTCTGGCTGCCTGGGACCAAGAAACCCCACTGCTACAATTATATTACTATAAAAGACAACAATAGTAATAAAAGAAGCACCAAAACATCAATTACATTTTAGCAGAATAAATTCATAATTTATGACTTTTCCCATTTAATCTCATCTTATTTTACATGTCTTTAATTGAAATTAAATTACATTAATTTTCTCCTACATTTTCTCCTTCCAGCTTCTCCAAATTATACTCCCTCCAAATCCTCTCACTCATGAATTGATACCTTTTTCAAAAATTAGATTATTTTTGGTACACATATATGTGTATATTTATATGAAAAGGTATAGATAAACAATCTTATGAGGTTAATTTATTGTTCATGTCTATATATCCTCAAGAATTGTCACTCTACATTGGACAACCACATATCTACTTCCAAATTTAATTGAGTTCATTATCTACCATTATATGTAAACCAAGATTTTTCCACACTTAAAAGATTTATTGTTTAATATTAAAAATTGAATATAAACTTCAATATGTAAAATAGAATTTACATAGAAGTAAAATTAGACTCATGCATTTTATAAAGTTTTTCAATAATAGACATTTTAATGTAACCTACCTGTTTTAATCAAATTAAATGGATTATGGTATGAAAATGTTAATAAAGATAACATCTTCTTTAAAACAAACAAAATACATGGATTATGAGTGCCTTGATGAACACAAGACATTGATAGTGAGGCTGCACTGTTAGCTCAAGCTTTGAGTTCTTAAGAAGAATTCAACACAATGTAAAAAAAACCACAGTAGGCATGTTTTATTAGTGCAGTAGTGTACTCCTAAAGTCAGTAGTATAAATGGTCTGTCCATGGAAACATCAGCTCAAAGGTTGAAGGGTCCTCTCCTTTTATTTTTCTGTTTTCATATATGTACATATCTCATTTACTTTGCCCTTGCTATGATAAGAGATTATTATCAATATAAATATACAATTATATATAGAATATATAAATGTATATTTTATAAATATAATATATATCACATATATAGATAAATAAGCTATTTTCTACTTATATTATCAAATAATGATGGCCATCTGTAGGCGGAGTTTCACTTAAAATGCATCAAACCAAGATTAATATTTATTAAAATATAAACCAACACTCACAATACAGGTAACAGCTTATATTTGCACTTGATGGACTGGATTATCCGAGCAGTGGACAATGGATGCCAAACTGGTCTCTCCAGCAGTCAGTAACCAGGAAACGGGCCTTCCCAGGGTCCCAGCAGCCCCTTATGAATGGGGTTGGCCACTCCTCCTTCAGGAGCCTGGGACCCTGGATATGCATCTTCGGACCTTATCAGCTGACACCTGTATCCCACCACAGCCATCATGGCAGAGAGCATGAATATAGGAAGGTGTATTTGGCAATGGAATAGTATTTAAGCTCACTTCTTGAGACATAATCACAACTACAAGAGAATCGAGCGAGACAGAGACAGAGAAAGACAGAGGAGAGAGACCGAGGATGGAATGTGTCCTGAAAATTAAATCTTTTGGTCAGTGTCTTTAATTTAACTGAGTGAGTCTTCACCTGCAAAATATTTATCAATCTCAATCTGTGACATTTTGGTTATTGTCACTTTCCTATTTACCTTAAATTAGGAAATTGTGAGGAAGAAATAGTAAAATCTTATTTCTACAGCATTAAAAAAAAATGTTGGGCTTCCAGATAATGTGTAGAGAACTTTTAATCTAAGTTGGGTTTAGAGTGGAGCCCATAGTGGCATGAAGGAACTGATTTCCTCTGCCTTTCACATGTGCAACACTAGCACATTGGTATGTGCTTACCCCCTACCCCCAGTACACACACAATCACACCGATGTACATCCATACACCGATAACAGTAAATACATTCTAAATTATAAATTCTGATTAATCTTTCATTCAACTCTCTTTCTCAATTATTCAGTGACACAAGTAGTCCCCATACATTTAGGGAATGTTATTCCTTTCAATTAGACATAGCTTTTATTGGATCCCATAACTGAAATTATTCCAACCAAGAAATGCACATTATAGATGCAGACATCAAACATATCAGATATCAAATGAATGTTCTCTTAGTGGTGTTTAGTGTGCAGTATATGAAGATCAGTATATAAATATTTCTCATACCACCAGCTCAGTAATTTTAGCTGAGTAGACATAAAATGTAAAGAAGTTTGACTGAATTTATCCAATTTACTTTGTAGTTAAGGAACAATCTATACTAAAACTTACTTTACAAATGGCACAATTTTATCCGATTTAGTCTTATACTGGACTTTTAACCATAAGAAATGTAAAATTATATACTTATAAAAGTTTTAATTGTTATATTTTGGATGATATTTAAAAGCAAAACAAAATATTAAGCTACACTTTGTTACAATAAACTCACATCAACATGTGAAGAATAACTATAAATGCAGGGCAGCTACTTTATTTATTTAATCCTTATTTTATTTACATGCTTCCTTATGTATTTTGTGTCATTGCTGATCTGGCAAATCTTTCATTTAACATTAGTTCATTGTAGAGTCTTTGTCCACAAACCTAGTGTTTGAGTAAACACACTCAAACACATAAAATAAGCTACTCTAGGATCTTAAATATACTTATTGAGTACAAGAAATAGATAAACCTGTAGGATTGCCAAGTGGAATAAAATATAATACCCATGAAATAGATTCCTCAACCAAACATATCAGAAGACTCTTTGAGGAAAAAAGCCTATCTGTGTTTAAGCAAGTACATCAGAGTGGCTATGGTGTATGCGTGAGAAATGTGCTCTTTATGGTGTATAGAAAGCAGCTTATGTGGTAATTCTGATTCAAGGAGGTTTGCTACAAAGCCATTGCCAAAGGAGACTGAATGTTTGGTAGTTACAGTAGAACTCTCTAGCCCAGACATGGACAGGCTGGTCAGAAGCTGTGATTACTGAAAAGGTAATTGCTGGAGAAACCTAGATATGCTGGAAGAGTTGTTAAATAGCACAATGACAGGATATAAAAATTGATATTTTTCATTTGCTCTATATATGTCTACTGACAAAACTTCAGTGCCAGATGTTAAATGAATAATAAATTATAAGCGGCAGATTCATTTTCACATAGTAGAGGAAAAGGTGAATTTAGAGTTTAGTGACATTAAATCAATAAGCAGTACATCACTAAAATTCTCAAAATAAACAACCATGAGAGTATAACAATATTTAGTTCATATGTACTTGGTTCCACTTCTATTTACAATTTAAACTCTTACAAGAAAAGAATAAAAATTAGAAAATCATAATTCAGTTTTATATTAGTGTCATCCAATAAGCATCTTCTTTCCACTTATTATATGATCAAAAAGTAAGAACTGTTCCTAAACAGTTCCTACGGTTTTTCTTAGCTGTAGTATTGAATTCACAGCATTTACAAACTCATAACCCTTTTTCTTGCATTTGTTCTGCTATTTTGAGCTTTAAACTTGATTTCAAATTGGAGAAGAATGCTTATATAAGTGTTACAGAATTGTACTTGCAGATCCTCCAGAACATTTTCCATGAATCAAAATAAGCATATTTTAGGAAGAATCACAACACACACACACACACACACACACACACACACACACACACACACCACACACACACACACACACACACACACACACACAAACACACACACACACAAACATTGAATTTGTTTAGGAGAAAAATCTACTTTGACTGAAAAGGAATTAATTAATCAAACATTGGAATACAGAATTTTATACTTTAGGTATTTATCAATACAAACATATGTTTAACGGTAGAATGGTCCAGAAGACAAGAGTTTAAAAAAGTTTATAGAGTATAAAATGGCTTACAGATAAAAATAATTTTGACAATGTATTTTTTATTTGTGAGAGTCCTTGATGTTCAAAGATGCAGAGTTTATTTTTCCTAGATAGAGAATATCATATATATATATATATACATATATCCATACACACATATGTATGTATATATATATATATGTGTATATGTATATATATATGTGTGTGTTATATAGACATACACACACATACATACATGTACATATGCAATCATTAAGAGCATAAATTAAATTCTAAAATGACTGAAACAAATGATGTTCTGATGTGTTTAGAGGACAAACATACTTGTAAACAAATGCTAACTCTGTAAAAGCAGAAGTGGCTAATAATTTGAAAGGTCAAAGATCTTAATAATAACTTTAGTATGCTAGAAATACGAATGTTATCAATGAATAAATCAGTTATACTATTCTAATACTTTAGAAAATATGTTATGTTATTTTTAACTTGTTTGCTAATTTAATTTCCTTTTAATCAAAAAATAAATGCATCATTCCCCACCCTCTCATTCTTCTAACATCTCTTACAGCTCTCCCAGTACTAAAATTCAGGGCTTCTGTATATATATATATACACAGAAAGAGAAACCTAAGTACATCATTTTCAATTCCTGTATGTATGCTTTGTGAGATGTCTCTTTTTGTTGAATAAGTGGCTAGGGAACTCATCCCCAAGGGAGACTAATTCTTTCTCAGCAGTGATAAATTTTCTGTGCTTTTCAACCAGCAGTAAGTCTACATGAAAATTCATTCATCTTTGTTGGCATATTAACTGGTATTGAAATTATTCATATCTTGTGTGAGTAGCCTTTTGTTGAAAGTCTGTGGTTGCGTATATCCCTGTCATTTCTAAAACATCATCATGCCGTAGACTCTTATTTCTCTGATTCTACATTTCCTCTGCCTTCACTTCCAAGGTGTGTCTTAGGCCTTTGGTGTAGGGAGGGCTTCAGTTGTTGATATCCCAGCTACTGCTGAAAACTCCATTGTTCTCCATACTTTGAGTAGGTATGGATTTCTTTGATTGTCTTAGTCTAATGCAAAAAGAAGTTTCTGGAATGTAGATAAAACTACAGTGAACTGAATTTAAGAAAAGCAGTTAGAATGCACTAAGGGATTTAGGACTGTGAGTGTAATGTTATCTACTAGGCAAACGTGAGTCTCTAACATCCAGAGAAAGACTGTGTGTTCCTTACTCTTTACTGTTCCATAGATACAACAAAGTAAGCAAGGCTTCATTTCACAGATATGGGGATGGATCTACATTTGTTCAGTGAAATCCACCACATATATAACCTGAAAGAAAAGAACCACGTGACCACCTCATTACATGCTGAAATAACCTTTGACAAATTTCAACACCCCTTTTTATAGAGGTCTTGAAAAGTTCAGGGATACAGCCTACATCATAATAAGTGGAGAGAAACTAAAAGCATTCTCACTAAAATCAGAAACAGAACAAGGCTGTCCAATTTTTATATATCTATTCAATATAGAACTTTAAGTTCTAGCAAGAACAATAGTACAATAAAGGAAATCAAGGGATTCAAATTGGAAAGGAATAAGTCAAACTTTCACTAGTTGCAGATGATATTATAGTTTACATAAGAGACTCTCAAAATTCTACCAGGGAAATCATACAGCTGATAAACACCTGTAGCCCAATTTTAAATTATTTTGTTTGGTATTTTGATGTCTACTTTCTTGAGTATTTTAAATATTTTGGAAATCAACACTCTTTCAGATGTCGGAGGCAGAGGCAGACCTCTGAGTCCAACAACAGCCTGTTATACCGAGTGAGATTGAGGGCAGCCTGGGATATAGAGAGAACATTTGTCTCAAAAAAAAAAAAAACCCAAAACAAACAAAAAGCCACAAATCACAAATGCATTAAAATCCCTTACTGAATTTTATAAAATATCCAGTTCTTTTAAGTTAGTATTTAACAAAATTTCTATGGCAGTTTTAAGCAACTACATGTTTAAAATTTTACACAGATATAGAATCTACATGCTATTCAAATGCTATCAGAAATAGAATTTGTATAGAGAATTAAAAATTGAAAGTAACAGGAATAATATTTTTAAGAAAACCCTTTAAGGTTTCTAAAATTTTTCCTAGTTTAACAAGACATAAGAATGTTCAAGAGTTCCTGAGTGAAATCAGATATTGGATAGCAAGACACCTATAATGGATCCAATAATAAATAAATAAATAAATATAATATTTATTTAAACTTTTTAAAAAGAAATAAATATATTTATTCTAAGAAATAAAAATATCAATGTAATAATTCAAAATGATGTTATGATATATTCATATATTGGTACTTTGTCCAGTTGTGATAAGTGTTTTAGTGTATATGACAGGATTGACTCTGCAATTGATTCACACAACTTAAAGGAGCCAGTCAGAATATCTGGCTATAAGAATTGAGAAATAAAACACAATTCCAGTGAAAAACTGCAATAAATCTTTACAACTGAAAATGTAACCTTATTCAGTTACATACCCACAATAATACCTAAGACTTCAGTAAAAATTAAGAGTGAAATGCTATTGGAAAAAAAATGGTATGGAATTATACTAACTTCATACACAGCTTTAAAAAATGCCCTATCTTGTTACATATAATCTCCTTTTTTCTGCTATCAGGTATTTTATACATGTGAGATGTGTTATATTAATATACCCCATTAAAATGTCTTTTTAACTTATAATGAAAGCTCATGAGTTGGAGCTCTTGTTAGTAGTGAAGTTCTTAGTAAGATATTGGCATATCATACACATAAATCTATAGTAATTAGGGATATGGGTCTAAGAAGGTATTTAGCAGAGGTGTGAATGAACTCTATAGGTCATGGGACAATTGGAAAGATTTTGAGGTAGAGAACTAACTAGCAATGGCCCTAGGTCAGGAGTAGGCTTTGTAGAAATGAATTTATTAACATAGCTTGGAAAATGTGAAGTTGAAACTTGAAGCAAGAAGTAGTCCTATTAGCAGATTTTAGATTCTCTATGGGTTTATACTTAGAGTAGTAATGTGTTTTAAGCATCAAGTTTCCATAGTATTTTAAGCACTGGTAATATAAGAAACATTCACATATCACTTATAGATCAAAATGATTATAAAATGAATAGCATGTTTAAAACTGAGAATAGAAATACAATAATAATGCTATGTCAGTAGTGAATTTGGCTACTTTGGTAGTATATCTGAAAACACATTGATTTATTCATCCCTTAGTGTACTTATACAAACTAAAACAAAAGTTAAAATGTTGAGAGAGACAGTATCATTTAAATAGACAGACGGGTATATTTCTCAGCATGTCTAATTATAGTCTTTGCTTCTTCCTATATCACATGTTCAAAGAATGTAAATGTGTTTAATGATGTTAGGGAACTTAATGTCTAATAAAGCATATTTGCTGTATTTCATCAAAATGGGTGGCTTAAAGTCAGAGTTTTCTTTATCGCTTTAAAGAAGCATGTGCACATATAACTACTATTAAAACACTTACCAGCTGACAGTGGCAAATGAGTAAGTAGGTGGTCAGTTTGACCATTATTTCCACCCTATATTGGGATGTCACAGCCCATATCATTTACATATACAACAGTGATAGTGTAAGAGTGACAACAACCTCCTGAAAAAGTGAAAAGTAACATAAACTTTCCATGCTGAGTAACTGGTTCATTAATAATGCTCTTTGGGGAATGGACTCAGGAAACACTATGTATCTTACGGCTTGCCTGATTGGAATGACACAAGAACAGAAATCAAAGAGAGACTTTGCTGTAATATGTGCATGATACATCCAATCTGTCCCTAAAGATCAACTTTTTACCTTTGCACTCCATTCTCATCTCTGACTTCCTTAGTGTAAAGTGTTGGGATATATTGAATAAAAACACCCAGTGGGACAGAGGTGTCATATATATATATGTATATATGTGTGTGTGTGTGTGTGTGTGTGTGTGTGTGTGTGTGTGTGTGTGTGTATGTGTGTGTGTGTATCTCCTAGTGTGGTCATATTGAATTCTTGAAAAAATTATCATCTCTTTGTAGTATGAGGTTTCCCAAAACATGGATTATGGATGTTTGTGTTTATTTACAGTGTTGTTTATAAGTTGTTATAGATAAGGGGGGGGTAAGAATATTAGATTTGGAGTTCTTTTTGTTTTAAAAGGAGAAAGGGGGATACGTAGGGGTATTGTATTGTTTCATGGTAAATAATTGTCCCACCCACTGGTTTAATAAAAAGCGCTGATGGGCCAAAGGCAGGCAGGGAGTGTAGGTGGGGCTACCAGACTAAAAACTCTGAGATCAGAGTGCCAGAGAGAAGCCAGAGGAAGCAAAGGACAACCATGATGCTCTAAGAAAGGTACTGAGCCGCATGGCTGAACAAGAGACATGGGTTAGATGAAGGGTAAAGAGCTAGCAAGTGATATGCCTGGGCCTGAGGCTAATCAGCCTAAAACTATTGAAAGTATCTGTGTGTCTCTGTGGGACTGTGAGACTGTGAGTCTGCGGGTCTAAACCTTGAGGTTAGGCCTGGGAGCCAGAAACCTCGTACTAAAACCTCTTCACTCAGAGGAAACTTTTTTTTTTCTTTTCTATCATTTGAGTGCTGTTTCTGTTCTAAAGCTCTTGACATTCAGAGAGATAAATGAATGACTGTTGACCCAAATTCTAAAAGACTCTTAATGTTTAATAGGTTCTGCTGGCCATTTGCCATTATTGTGACACATCTATGGTCACTTATGAGCTATTCTAAAAACTCTTGAAACTAAACCTGTGGATAACAAAAATGGCTTGAACTATTCTAGAGATACAGGGAAGTGGTTGCCGTGAAATAAATATTAAACATTGAGATGAGATAAAATGGATTATTTGATATGTAAAAGGATCTTCTTTTAGTAAGCCAAACCAAAATTGAAAGGTTTTATAGTGAATTACTTGACAGCAAAGTCTGTAATTTAGTCAGGATATATTATCATTATAAATGCTACTGTTCACAATCTTTTATAATCTCCTCCCACAGGCTATATAGATTATGAATGTTAGGGATTTGTGTTCTATTTATGCTATATCTAAAAGCAGATCATTTAAATGGGGATACAATAGCTCTTGCCACACCAGGTGCCTGTAAAGATTAAAAGACTTAAGACTGGAAAAGCACTCAGAAAAGTACACTCAATGCATCTTAACTCTTATCAACACTAATAGGATTATGTCTGTTACAAAACCCACAGCATCAGCCAGATAAGCCCTTTAAACTTCACCTGAATATACAATTTAACTTTTATTTCCACATTTATATTAATGCTGTATTCTGCATATATTAATCCCTCCTTTTTCATCTACTATAATATCATATTTGTCTTTCTAGACCTAAATAAATTAGACTTACTCCAAATAATTAGTACTTGTTTTCATATTTCTCATATGACATTTATGTATCTTTTATTGCTAAGCTATTTGTGTATTTATGGCTTAACTTCTAAGGATAGCCACAGTTAGAATATAAATAAGAGTTTTATTCAGTGACCATTCCATTTGTGTAAAAAGTGACCTTATTAGAGATATTAGCTTAGATTTGAATATGGCATAGACAAATTATTATTTTCAGCCAAGGAACAGAGTAAGGAGAGGTAGACAGAAAATTACTGATCATAGGTATCTGACACGGACTTTTGACTAAATCAACCTTAAAGTATTAGTGTGAAAAAGATCAGAGTGATAAACTAGGGAATGGAGGGAGACAAAAAATGTTTAAAATATTCAAGGTGATTAAATATAAAAGATAGAAATTTCAGCTCAGCAGATGTATTGCTACTAAGACTAGAAGATGGAGATGAGTAAACAACTCTCTTTTCAGACAAGAAAGTGGAGAAAACCTTCATTCAATTTCATGAGCTTTTTATGGATTTTGAACAAGCTCCAGATAAATTTTGAAAAGTTTCCTATTGTCTGCAGATTTTTATTTATCCTTAATAATTACATATTTCCATTTACATATTCCTCATCATGAAGTATTTTTTTAAATTTTTACTATATACTTATTTTCATTTTGTAGGCATCCTGACACGAGTGACCAAATTCTAAGGAAAAACACTTGTACTTCTTTTGGATATTGAGCTATTTCAACAGTGGTCCTTAATAATGGATTTAGGAGTAAAGTAAAGTTATAAGTCTTGTTCCAGTAAAGATAGAACAGTAAAATAGATTTTTAACTTGAGACTGGAGAGACTGGAACCATATTGGGTCATTGACAGAATCATATTCCAAATAGTACTGTTTAGATTTACAAATATATTGTACTTTATTTAAACCTAAGCCTCAAATCTGAACTCTTGAATGTAGACCTGGAGTTCACCAGACTTCTCTCTTCCATTTGTTAAAATTTCACTTAAAATAAAATAATCTACTTTTGTTCATTATTAGATGTTATTTAACTGTTGTATTAATATTGGTTGCAAGGTTTAGCTTCATATTTCTGACAGAGCTTCAGTTCTAACACAATTAAGCCTGTTAATATTATTTATCACCAATCTTGTGTATAAAGAGAATGAAAACACCAGGCTACTGAAGCTCCAGGTATTTATGAGTTGGCAGTATTAAATCCAGAACTCTCTAATTAAGTCATTTTCACAACCCAATAACATTTAGTCAAAAGATTTAATAAAGCTACCCTGGAAATTAAATAAGAAAATAAAAGGATCACTTTTTCAGTATAGTTTAGTGAGTAAAACACTCATTTATGGGTATCTAAATGTGCAAGGGATAAACCTGTCTATTATTTATAGATAACAAAGTTAAAAATAAAAAAAATGTATGAGTATAAATAATATCAGAAATGATTTTAGAAGATAACTGGTTGTCTAGTATGTTTGAACAAAATTGTATGTTGATTTGGCATAGTATGCTTGAATTAAATAATACATATGTTTATGTTTCGTACATGATGCTTGCACATGAATGCATAGATATGTATACATTTGGGCATGTACATTCAAGCAAGTATGTGCTATGTCATTGTAGTGATGTCAAAGCACAAACTTGGATAATGGTTCACACTTTACATCTTGTTTGAGACAATCTTATGTTTGTTAATTAACAAGTTATGCTGGAGTACTTTGACCTTTTGTTATTTCATGTCTTTATTTGATCCTTTAAATTGTGTTTATAAATATAGCATGAGTATAACAGTTTAGTGACAGGTTATAGTACTGAAATCTCACTAAAGTAATTTGCTTATAATTATAAACCTAGAGTTCTAATTACTAATACTTAATAATGACATATTTTCAAAAACACCATACTTAAAGAGATGTAATTTTTTGCTTGATTTTATTGATATAGCTGAGAGAGATATCTTCAGTTATTTCACTTCAAAGTGATGCTGCACAATAAACAAAAATTATAAATGGAAGGCTTAATTCTACTGGTTGTAAATAAGAAGGGGAACCTTGCCTCTACCTTTTTATTGGAGAAATTTATAAGAAAAAAAATCCTCTTCTTAATTTTAAAAAATACATAATTATTTAATACATAGATACGGGGCTGATAATAAAGATCACCTGATACAATTACAACTCTACTTGAGGAATGGGGCTCAGTTTCCCTATTGACAGTGAATGATTCACAATTCCTCAAAACTGCAGAAGCAGAGGTTCTAACATCCTCCACTTCCAGATTTCTGTGATATCTGCAAATATGCATGTGCATGCACACACACACACACACACACACACACACACACACACACACACACACACACACACCAAATATATATAAGATGCATCTTCAATAAAGAAATATTGTTGTTAACCCATAAAAATCTCTCAGGATCTGCCCTAGTGTGTCAACAGAACACCAACTGCAGCTGCCCTTTCCCTGTTCTCACAGCTCCTCAATATTCACTGACCACCCCTGCTAGTGTCCCCGTGCCCTCTCATTGCTATGTACCAGCCTCCAACTCAAGATCATAGCCTCTGATCAGCTGCTGGTCACACTTGTCAGAAAAGAAGTTGAGTTTGTCTGCAGACATTCTCCACATTATTCCCGTAAACAACTGTAAGCACTTTTTTTTTTTTAAATTACAAGTAAGCATAAAGAGGCTTGATATTAATTATAAAGGCTCTGCCAATAACTCTGGCTTGTTATTAGCTAATTCTTACATTTAAATTAACCTATATTTGCTTTGCTATGTGGGTTGATACTTCTTTTCAGTACAACATGCCCATCTTTCTTCTCTCTGTATCTGATCATGAGTCATGACTCTAATCTTACTTTTCTCAGAATTCTCAGTTTGGATCTTTTGCCTAGTGTTATCTATATAGCTATTGGACAGTTAGCTTCTTATTAAACCAATCACAATAACATAAATTCACAGAGTATAAAGAAATATTATAGAGCAACTAATCACCAGCTATGGTCTCCCTTTTACATTGCTCGTAGAGATCCAAGGGACCACTCCTCCTTGACATCTCTTCCAAAATTGAATACCAGCCTCAAAAAAACAGCAGCCATTCCTGCTGTGGACACCATCCAGGAAGGTAAAACAAGAAACATACAGCCAACATATTTTTGAGAAATCCACAGAAGAATTATAAACTAAGGAATAAAACATCCAAAAATCAAAAACAAATCTTGTACTTCACAAAATTGGAAAATCTAAAAGAAGTAGATAATTTTCTTGATATGTAGCATTTCTCAAATTTAAATCAAGATCAGACAAACAATTTAAATGCATGCACCTATAACCCATGTTAAATATAAGCTGACATTAAAAGACCACGCAAAACAAACAAACAAAAACAAATATTAATGTCAGGGCCAGATGGTTTAATATAGAAATCTGTCAGACTTTCAAATAAGTGTTAACTCCATCCTCCTCAAATCATTCCACAAAATAGAAACAGAAGGAACATCGCACAATTCCATTTATGAGGCCACCATTCCCATGACTCCCAAATACATAAAGACTCAACAACAACAACAAAATATCTCCTATGCTCATGGATTAGTAGGATCAACACAGGAAAAATGGTCATCCCACCAAAAATAGCTATAGATGCAATGTAACCTCTATCCACATTCTAACACAATTCTTTATATGCCTAGAAAGGATAAACTTCAACCTCATATGGAAAACAAAAATACAGCATAGTTAAAATAATTCTGAACAATAAATGAACTTTTAAGAGGTATCACTATCCCTAATTTAAAGCTATCCTACAGAGCTATAATAATAAAACCATGTGGTATTTCCCTAAAAACAGACATTTTGATCAATAGGATCAATGTGAAGAAATACTAATATATCCATTCAACTATGGACACATGATTTTTGGTGAATAAGCCAGAAATGAACATTTAATAATTACACTGCTTTCAACAAATGGTGCTAGTCAAACTGCATGCCTGAATGTAAAAGTTTGCAAAAAGATTCGTATTTGTTGCCCTACACAAAACTCAAGTCAAGTAAATCAAAGACCTTAGCGTCAAACTAGATACACTGAATTTTATTGAAGAAAAAGTTCTGGATAACCTGAAATAAATTAGCACAGCAAATGAATTTTAGAACAGAACACTGAAAGTTCAGGTAAGTAAGAGCAACAATTATTAAATGGAACCTCCTGAAAGAGAAAGGCTTCTGTAAGTCAAAGGACACTGTCATTCAGACAGAGTCAACATAAAGAATTGAGGGCAATATTTGCTGACTCGCTTCCACTTGAAGTCTAACCAGTAGCATATTAGCTTTTCTGTGTATTTTGATGAGTGATATGTGTGATATTTTGCTCCTGCCTATTACTTTGATTTAATCTTAATAATACCAGTCTGTTTGATGCATAAGTTTTGATCTATAAATCACTAATGTACTGCTATTTGAATACGATAAAATGTTAATTGGTTGGAAAAATAATAAAAATCACCATCAAATATTAATAATTATGCTAGTTTTAAAATCTATTTTATATTACTATTAATTAGTTTTTATTTTAGGATAGTTTTCCTCGAAATTTTACAAAATTTAAATGTAATATTTTCTATTCTTTCATTGTTTTTTAACTTTGAAATATTATTTTGTCAAAATTAATATACTAATATGAATGAATTTTTTTAAGTAGTCCATAATGAAACCAAGATCCATTACAAACCCGCTTTGTCATATTATTTAGTAATATTATGAAAGTATTATTTTATCTTTATGCTTAAGAAACCAATGCCGTATTATATTTTGCATATCATTCTCTCTAAGTTTTTTTACTACACTTACCCAAGTGAGGATATTTTATATATGAATGTTTATATATTGATATTAACATCTATATCTGGGAATCAGGTAACACATTTAAATTCAACAAAGATATCAAAATTCCATTTTAAAAAGGCTTGAGAAGTTAATATTATTTTGGGTGGTATTAATTGCTTCTTTGGAATTCCTTTTTAGATTTCAAATGATGGGAGCAGTGATAAACAGAGGCAGACAGAGATAAAGATTAAGCTCATGCATATGAGTGCTTTGGCTGGGTCTTTGTATGTACACAATGTGTGTGGTGCCCAAGATCAGAAGAAGCCCTTGCTTCTCCAGGAACTAGAGTTACAAATGATTTTGAACAGCTGTATGGGTTTTGGGACTGCTATTGCATTAGAGCAGCAAGTTATTTGAATTACTGAAGAAACTCTCCAGTCGAAATAGGTGGTTTTATAATTTTCAGGTAAACAAAGATAGCTTTCTCTTCAACTTTAAGATTACCTTTAGCTTCAAATGTATATTTCTGGGTTTCACTCACTATCCTTACCGTTATACTGTCAACCCCGAAAATTAAAGTGCTTAATCAGCTAAAAATTATTTGTAGATAGACATGAATTCTTAAAAAGTATTTTTAGCTAGTGATTGAACAAATTCTATTATGTATTGTTTGAGGCTTTGCACCTAGTAAAGAATTGTTGGTATCAGAATAAATTTCTTAGTATTTCCTCAAGAAACATAACCTTCATATCAGAGAGTTGGGGATCACACACATATAGGCAATGTGTTTCTTCCCATTTTTCTTTCATGAAGGGTTTATCCATTTCACCAAGAAGCCTGTTAGTAAAAGGGTGGAGATGTATTGTGGTGTTCACTAATTAATTATTCAAATTAATTTGGTTCTCTTAGATATTTCAAATTTCTAGGAAATAATTCCAAGTTCAAAAAAGTATACTACTTTTCAAGGAATTTTACAACTTTATTGAGCTTGATAGATTTTTAAAACAAACAATTACTATTTTCCTAAATTTCATCATGTTATTGGGGTAAAAAGATGTTCTATTATTTTTTAATAGTAAAATAACCAGGGGATAACAGATTACTCATAAAACCTAAGTCTGGTTTTGGTACTATAAAAATATATAATTATTTTTATTCCTCTATTTTATTCACACTGAAGAAAATTATCTTGTGTATCTTTCTCATAAGAAAATAAGAAATGAATAAAGAAATAAGCCCATTTCCTTGTGACTGAATGATAGTGATGTAACACATCCCCTCACATATATGTCTGACAGTTAGGGACTTTGCCTTAGGATAGTGTCAATTATTGCTGTTATTTATCATGAGAAATTTTGGTGATGTGTATTTAGGCTGAAAGAAAACTAAAGTGGGGCTATATATATGTATACGTATATACATATATATGTGTGTGTGTCTATGTGTGTATGTGTAATGAGTAGGTTCATTAACTCACAAAGTTATAATCACTAAAATCTAGAATAGTGGCCTGAATAACTGAAATTTAGAAGAGGTCCTAAAACTTTATTCCATAAACCTCTAATAAATAGGAGATAAAATATATGTTAACCTGATTTAAGTATCTCTATGCTTTATACGTGCACTAAAATATCATTTATTGCCCAATGATATGTTTAAATTTTATTGTATGCATTAAAATTAATTCACTTGTTGAAAAAAATACAAAGATAACCCTAATAGCTGACTTTACTGTGTTCTTCCTGTTTAGTGAGTTCAGACTTTATTAGAAATTGACTTTATTTATAGTTCTGGAGACAACAATAATAAAATATTTAAGAATCAGGCACTGACAATGTGGTTGTTTCTATTTACACATGTTGCTATTTTTATATCTAAACTTACATAGAAGGAGGCTTGGTTACTTTTCTGTGTTGCTTATATACACACCTATAATCCAACCCAAGGTCTCCATCCTTATGAGTCAATTAATTCCTCAAAATTTCCCAGAATGTAAAGTCTTCCCTATATTTTAATGTCATAACCTAAGACATTAGGACCTAAGACAATGGTTTTAACCTGTGACTAACAACTCACATTGGTTCAAATGGTCCTTTCATAGGGGTCAATTAAGACCACCAGAAAACATATGTTTACATTATGATTAAAAACAGCAGTAAAAATACAAATATGAAATAGCAATGAAAATCTTTTTTGTTGATAATCACCACAAAATGAGAAACTGTGTGAAATAGTCATAGCATGAGGAGAGTTGAGAACCACAGACCTAAGATGTAAATGTTGAGAGGATACCATATTAATATCATACCAATATCCTGTAGAAGTCCAAGAAAGTGCTGAAGGAAAACCCCAGACTCAAACAGTAAGCAAAGATAAAGAATGTTTATATGCCAGCATATACAGGCGTTCCACCTTGTACAAAATAATAATGGCCCTGAAAGCAGTATTCAGGCTTCTCTTAAGCATAGCTAGGGAAATTTATGGAGCAATTAGCTCATCTCAAGCATAATTGGCCAAGCAAACATCAGTTATATTTGTATGGGATTAATTAGCTGAGGTTTAGTTTTATCACTTTTGTAGATACTTGAGCAAGTTTGGTCAAGTCAGGATATGACTCATAAATGGGGGTTCCAAGATTTGTTCTGGAGATATTGTATGGCTGCATGAGGCCTTGATTATGCTCTTTCTCCAGCTCCTGCTGTCAGGAGTATTGCTTGATTAATAGTTCTTTGTTTAAGAAACTGAAACTCCTTTTCTCTTAAGAAGTCTATCTCAGCTTGTAAAACAGGGAAAATTTAGACCTCTCACCATATATTATTAAATAATTATCTCTAAAAGATTAAGAATTACAATAGCAGTATATAGAGATGGCAGCTATTTAATAGTTACTGTATATGAAATTATTGCTACTAGAATTTTGTTGAATGATGAGCATTAAGTCTTATAAATAGAATGATTTTAAGGAATTATGACTTGTAAAGCTGCATCTTTTATATCTTGTGTATTTTTATAGCCATTTTTATTAAGTCACTACTCAGTAAACTCAAGGTGAGCTCACAGTCACAACTTGTGAAAAATGTTAACAACATTTTTTCTTGTGAAAAAATGTTAACAACATTTCTGTCTCAAACAAGCTTACAGAGTAAATCTTGTGCAGTAGAATTATCCAGACACTTATAAAAATATTTAATTATTTTTGTTAAGATAACTTATAACCTCTGTGGAAATAAATGAAATAGAGAACCAATAAGTGTTCTCAAGGTCTTTTTAAATGATATAAGTTAAGCATTTCTCATTTAAGATTGTATTGAGATATTGGTGATTGGAAATAACACAATATAGGAATATCTTTGAGGAGGTATTTTATGTAGTAGAAAAAATAAGTGGGAATATTTCGAAATAAAAAAAGATTTATTTGTGTAGGTATAAAAAATGATATAGTAAGAACATTTAATCAAAGGCAGGCACAGTAATATAATATTTTTGGTAACACTACAGTATTTTGATTTAAGAAACCTTTGTAAGAATGTGCTCGAAGTACATGACTTGTGTGTGGAAAATGCTATAGAGAGACAAATATCAAAGAAACGAACTCGAAGGAAGCCTGCAGTTCAGAAACTTCTGTCAGCAAGTAGAGATGTATTAAAATATCTCCCAGTGCATAATAAAAATCATAAAATGTGTTAAATATTAAATAGTAGTTTTTACCAACATATTATGATAATCCTAACAGTTTCAATCATTAGAATATATATGTCATGAAAACCACTAAAACATGTTTGGCAATAAATAAAACATACTTTTTATTCACTTATTAAATTAACTGCTTTCATTCACAGAAACAGAAGATATATGTGGGCCATCATTAAGTGTCTTACAAATAGCCACATGTATTATTTTTTCCACCCTTTGGTGGCTTTTGTATTTAAAATGTACCAAAAAATTATTTTTTCCTTTGTTCTTATTTATTTGTTTTGTGAATGAGAATATAGGATGAACCTAGAAGAATATTAGACAGGACTAAAGGTAAATGAGATAGAGAAAAAGTAAAAGAATACTTTGTAACAGAGGTAAATGGAATCATCAAAGTACTATTTTAAAAAAAGGAAGTTAAGACAGGTTTTAATTTTATTCAAAGTGCTTTATCCTGTATGTGAAATGCATGGAAAGTTCAAGTTTAGAGAAAAAATAAGGTTAACTTAAAAGGCCACATTTTCTTGAACTTAAGTATGTTTTATTGCTATTTTAGTTAGATATAACAGTTATATTCTTTCTGTAGGCAAATTGCAAAACATATTTTGGTAATTTTCTGGAATATGTGGCTCTGAGTTAAGAAAGTTTCAATAATATTCTGGGATTAGAGATTTATTTTCTCCCAAATTTCCTTAATTCTCTCTCTTTCTCTCCTACCTTAGTTTTACCCTCAGAGACCTCGATTTTTGAAACATATTTTTGTTACTAAACTTCTTCAAAAGGTTTTCTGAGTCATGAGAATCACCTAATGATGTATCTTTGGGAAAAGTAATCAGCTGTAATAGTGTATAATCCTCATTGATATTAGGTGAGTTTATATTTAATGTTGACACAGAAGCAACAGAACAACTTGTATGCCTCTACCTACAGTCTTCTACAGCTGCCAAACATTGTAAGCATGCATGTTGCCTATATATTTTAGAGTCTAGTAGACAAAAAAATCACCATGTTTGAGAACACTGAAGACTATCTATGCTTATGACACAATTTTCTTTGTGCCAGGAGTTTATTCAGTGTGTTTGATTCTTCCATAGCCTTAATTATGCATTGAAACTAAATATTATTCAACATGTCATTATAAAATGTATTAATAGTAAGGCATCACAATAATAATGTGTGAATAAATCATATTTATTTAACATTTAGTCTTACAGAATTATACCTGAAGATATAATTTGTGGTGGGACTTAGGTGTCAGCTGATAAGGTCGGAAGACACTTATCCAGGGTCCCAGGCTCCTGAAGGGAGAGTGGCCAACATCGTTCAAATGGGGCTGCTGGGATCTTGTGGGGCCCTTTTTAGGTTCCTGACTGCTGGAGAGCTTGGCTCGACATCCGTCGTCCATTGCATGAATAATCCAGTCTATCAGGCACCTATATAAGCTGATACATGTATTGTGAGTGTTGGTTTATATTTCAATAAATATTAACCTTAGATTAATATATTTTGAGAGACATTTCAATCTTCAATAATTGTTAAATTGAAGGGCTAACAATGCTAGGATTACATAAACTAAGTCTTCACATTAAGCAATTGAAAAATAGCAAACTATGAATACATGGAAAAGCAGAGCTGTACATATATTTTAATAAATCAAATAGCCCCCAAAACTTAGTTGTTAATAAACATATGGATTAATTCCATTAATTTAAATTGTAATTTCTTATAATTAATTTCCAGTAGAGATGAAGATCCTCTTACATTTAACCTTGAATGGTATAAAATATATTAATCATATTAATGTAGTATATATATTAAGAATAATACTTAATGCATAAGGCTATAATATAAGAAAAACAATTTTAAGTCTGTCATTTATGTTCCTTTTAATGTAAATGTGAATGCAATGGAGCAAAATGTACATTTTATATACCATTAAGAAGAGTGTATTTGGAGTTATTTATGCTTAAAGATGAAATGATAAAAATGGTTAGCCAGGAGTTTTCTTCCTAATAACTTAAAAAAAATATATTCCCTATTCTCTAAAGTCAGAAATACCATATACAAGGTAATAAGGATACTTTAAATTTCTACTTTTCAACTCTTACAGGTCAATGATGAGTGACACTAGTTTGCAGCTTCATCAAGTTGTCTCCTTGCTTTTGCCCTTCATCCATTTGGAAACCAGAGTGAAGTGAGAACCATGGCAGAAAGCATGCTAGTCCTTTATTCAAAATTTATAGACTATTACTTTGTTTCTTTGTTGGTAAGGCATTCTTGTGAAAACCAAGGGCATTGGAGACACCAGAGCCCCTAAAAGCAATAAATTTTTTCTTCTGCTCTGGCCATGGTATTTGTTTTCCTATCTAAATTTCTGCTCTTTTAAATAGTCAATATTGCAACAGAAGATTAATCAAAGTATTTATTTCACTAATCCATGGCTAACTTGTCTACTGTCAGAGTAGAATTCACTGACCAGTTCCAAGCATCTTTCTATAAATATCACCACAATGAAGGCTTTCTTTAGGAATTCTCTTCTGCTACTCAAATTTCAAACAGCATTTTTAGCATGTCACATTAACTGACATAATTCATTTATTTGGCCTCTGGTTGTATACCATACTCATATAGAGATGCATGTATGATCTAAGAATAATTTAGAATTCATAAAACTGAAATTTTTATATTTTCTTTAAAACACAAATTAGTTAACAGAAACTAAATCTTTTTCTTTAGATATAAATCTTTTTTATACTTCATATATTTAAAATTGACAAAGCACTATTTACAAATTCTATTTTTGTTTCTATAAATATAGAATATTCTCTATATTTATATCATAAAAGAGTTATGAAAAGAACTCACTCTTTAATTCTACAGAGATTTTCTCTCAAACACTGCAAAAAACTACCTAAATAAAATGCAAATCTGTGAAGTTTTCATTTTCTTTCTCTGTCATAGGATATGATTTCGATTTCCTATAATTTTACATGGTTTATTTGAATAGTGTAAAATATAGCATGAGGATACACAACTTTACAGGAAAATATTATGAGAGGAGCATGAAGGAAATTGGGAAACCTAGTACCAGTATTAATGGCTTCCATGATATAAGTTAAGTAGATACTCTAGTTTGTACTTTAAAGATATTTTTATACTTTATAGCCATATGTTGCAATGATAAGTTTTTGGTCTGTGTAGCCTTGATCCAGACCTAAAGACAACAGTCCCAAAGAAACACACAGATGGCTTATATTCATTTCATATTGTCAGCCTATTTTTAGAGATTTTTCTTTTGCTCTTAAACTAACCCGTGATTCTTACCTTGTTTAGCAATGAAGCTTTGTACCTTTTATCAGAGTAGCATCTTGGTCTCATTTCTTCTGTGTCTGCTGGCATCTCTCCTGGTATCTCTTCTGGAATCTTTCTGGTGTCTCTGCTCTGCTCTTTCTGTTTCCAGAGTTTTCTTAATATGGTAACCCTGCCCACACTTTCTGTCTGCCTTCTGGCCAATCAGCTATTTTTTAAATCAGTACGAGGGACAAACATTTTCAATGTCCATGGTCCCACAGCAATATGTGAACACAGATTTTTCTAAAGATTTAAAAGTGTTAAAAATAAATTTTATTTTACTCCATTTCATATATTAATTTAGTACCTCTACTTATGTATTTTCTATATTGATGACATATGTCAAGAATGTCTTGGTTTTGTCTGATGATTTTAGTAGAAGAAACCAAAATTCAAAGGTCTTAAATTACTATTTTATATATTCAGAGATCTAGAATAGAAATTAATGGATAAATTTTGGCAACAGTCCTGGAATAAGACAATGTGGGATGAAAGACCAGACACAATAGTGTTGCTGAGGATATCTTTAAAGAAGAGGTTTTTGAAGGGGTAACAGAGGAGAAGAGGAGGACTATCAATAGTAGGATATTTCAGGAGAATAGGAAAATACTCATCTCAGAATCTCCATGTCAGTGTTGAGAGGTTACGATTGAAAATACAAGTTCTTATAAGTAAAATATCACTACTTCACTGTTTGAAGCCTTGTGACTAGCAAAATCTAGAATGTTACTTTTAGAAATGGCAATGCACAGAATGCAGATATTTGCCTTTTCATTTTGTAAATTGAACTATTTATAGTCACAAGGCAATGAGACATAATGACATTCTATAAACAATCAGGGTATATATCTCATAGTCTTATACTCTGTCTTTGTAATAGTGTAGTATAATTAAAACTAATACATTATTATTTTCATTCAACCAATTCTAGCACAATTACTTGTAAAAGGTATGCTATGAATTACACAAACAGAGCTATCAGGACCAAATCCAACCAGTTCTGACCTTTTACCTTCTCAGCTCCTTTGCTACACTTTCTACAGTTGTCTTGTACATTATGCTCTCTCCATTTACTTCATTTTCTTTCCTTCCATTTCTCTAATAGCCCATTCATATATAACATCTACTAAACATATTTTATAGCTAACTTCACCTCATTTTGAATTGTTAAAATGGAGAGTACTATCCTTATCCATCCAGAGTTAGTGATAAGTAATACATTCAGCATAACAACTGAATAATTGCATGAAGTGATGCATCTAGGTAAGGCACTCTATGGGCGTGGAAGCAATTTTCTCTGAAACCAGTTCTTTCATTTGGACAAAATGTTGAAACATAAATAACAATAGTATTATTCATGTTTTAATTTAATCTTGCTATAGAACAACATGTTAATAGATAATATTTCTTATATGTTCCTTTCTCTACTCCAGGACGTGGATAACATGAGAATCTCTATATCACATAAGAAACTTTGGCATTTCATTTCAAGTTTAAAGACATTCCTGAATAAAATCCACTTACTCCATCTCCAAAGCCAACTTTATTTGTAATCAAACCAAGACCCCATTTTTTTTATAGAGAGATATAAATGTCAAGCAGTGAGAATTGAGAAATTACCCTATAGGGCATATTGGTACCATGTCCTTATATTCCTTTGTTTGTAATTCTTTCATAAGTGATCTCCCTTCAGCTTTATGTGTCCAAGCACTCAGCATCCATTCAATATCTTAATGATGGTTGTACCTATTCTTCTCTAAAGACAAAAATAAGATCCTTTCCCAGTCTTGTTATATATGAATTTTCCTTATCATGTATCCAATTGTCATATTGGTGGATGGGCCATTACTTCTCCTCAGAAGGGGTCTCCTTTTCAAATCAGATATCTATTAATTTCATTGGTACCCATATGTTTTCTTCTCCTGTGGAAACAAAAGCAAAACCCTTACTGAAACACATATCCATTAGAGGGTGGTATTCAGGGAGACATGACCTAGTTGCTCATGATATAAGTTAACAAAATAAGTAGGCCACAGGCTGGCAAGCCTGAGCCTTCAGCACCAGCTAAAATGTAGTGAGTAACTCCAAAGGGCTCCTTATGTCTCTCAGTCATTTAGTGGATTTCTAGGGAAACTGCAGAGACGTCACCCTTGCAGCAGGGTCACAGCAGCCAGGATACCTTACAATCCTCATTGCATGCCTGGAGTTCCTGGAGCCATGCTGCATACCTGAACCACATGTGCCCAGGTTTGGGGATTATTGTTAAATGGTGGGTATCACTGCTCTTTTAATGCAGATTCTGTTATAATTCTTATTTTATGAGAAACTGCCTTTTGTATCAGTTATTCAGTCCAGTTTGCCTGCTAGACAACACAGCCATATTGCAGGAATCTGCCTGGTTTCTTACTCAGCTGAGTACTGAAGAGCAAGACATTGAATGTGACTTTGACACCTACTGGCCAAATGTGACCATTACTTATAGATTGAGGTAACTAAAATTTATCAGTTTTTTTATTTTCCCACACAATGGCTGACATTTCTACTTCTCAAGACTTCAGGATATATTTTTTTGTTTTTGTTGTAATTATTTGTTAAATAAGTAAATTTTTGAGGACTTAAATCCCTCAGTCCTGCTACTTTTTGGTTTAATTCCCTATTTTATATTTAAAAAATAAAAGGCCTAATACACATTCTAAATATGGGGCAATAATTAGCATGATGGAAGATTTGAAATCTACGAATGAGTATTTGGTGAATGGTTTGAAGTTTAGGAATGAGAAATTTATGGATGATTTAAAGTCTAGAAATGAACAATTGCTGTCTAAATTGTGTAATATGAAAATTACAACTGATATATTGGCAAGGAAAAGTTAATTTTCTGAAAGAACTTCCTCCTTTGATATGACTATTAAGACCATACAAGAGAAAAGCAAACTTTATGTTAGTGATGAGAATAAGAATCTTATTAATTACAATAATGATGAAAATAGGAAAAATGCTGATTCTATGAGTCATTAGAAAGACTAGATATTCAAGAAACACAGACTCTAGGGGGGAAAAAAAGATGGTCTCTCAGCTTCAGGAATAGGAGGATCACGTTGTAATACTAGAGAAAGATATTAAGACACTATCTACCCAGAGCAATACAGGACAACCTCCTATGAGATATTATGGCAATAAAGAAGCTCTGCCTAAGGTGTTAAACATGAAAGGGATACCCCCTTCCTCACGAGTGTTTTTTCAGCTATGATTCAAATGAAGAACATGTATGGGGAGTCCCCAGAACTTGTGGAGTATGATTATAAGCCAATCCACATGAGAGATACAGAGGATATCAAGGAAGCCACATTATGCCATAGATCTACTCCACATATGTAAAATAAATTCTAAATCTATGGTCTACTATAAATAGAATAATTCCTAATGATTCGATATAGTTAACAGCTGCTGTATTATACTATAGACAGCATTTACAGTGGATAGATTGGCTTATGGAAAAGCCTAGGGCCATAGAGGTTCAGGAGAAAATTAGGGGCTTTTGCATTTCTCAAGACCAAATCCTTGGTGAAGACTTGTTTGCTGATGTGAAAGTTCAGACTACTGACTATGAACATACGTTGTTCCTGTGCCAGACTGCTGCATTGAATGCTTGGGAAAAACTTTAGACCCAGGGCAGAAAAATGAGCCATACACCAAGGTCAGACAAGGCTTAAAATAACCTTATTTTGACTTTTTCTGAGACTTACCAATGTTTTACATAGTGCAGTATGGAAAGCAATTAATACCTTCTTTGGTCTTTCTCCATTCTTGTCTGGAATATAAGAGAATGCTTATGCCACTAAAGATCATATCTATGCCCATAGAGGAATAGATTCCCTATGCAATCAATGCTGAATTTCTTCATTGTGACAAAAATAATTGGGTAGGCCAAGCCCTTGCCAAAGTTAGGGTGAGGGATCAAAGCATCACTTTATTTAATTGAGGTCAACCATGCCATAAAAAAAGAAATTATGTGCAAGGTACTTTTGGGAATAAATCAATGCCAAGGAAGTTTCAATCTTATCCAGTTACAGTGGAGGACCACCCTCAGGAAAAGTAGGAATTCCAATTCCTAAAATAGAGGACCATACAGAATTGGATAATAGAAAAACTTTAAGGGACAAATGGACAATTGCAAGAAAAACTACAAAATGAATATTCTTGCAGACTTACATAAATGAACAAAGACCAAAATTTAAAATAAGGATAGATAATATTTATATCCAAGACTTAGTTAACACCAGAACTGATGTTTTGATCATAGCCCCACAATCATCCAAGATGACCTCTAAAGGAGGTTGATGTTCAATTTCTGGATATTGGAACAATATCTCAGGTGAAAGAAAATGTAATAAGGCTTGAATGCATAGTACCAGAAAATCAGAAAGGCAGGTTGAAGCCATATATAGCAGTAAACCTATAGGGGTGTGACAATATACAGTAATGGAATACCCAGATTAAACTTTCTACAGGCTCAGATATCAACCAGCAATTCAACTATATTTCTATAAACTATATTTTAAGATGTTATACAAAACAATAACTACCTGTTCAGGATGTGCAAAAGCATGGCTCACTAGCTGCTGAAACCATGAAGACACTCACAGCACTTCCTTTGAAATGGTTGACAGAAAAGTCTATTTGGGTTCGGGAATGGCCCTTGATGAAGGAGAAATTTCAAGCTCTAGAACAGCTGTTACAAGAGCAGTTACATGCTCGGCATATAGAATAATCAACCTATTCTTGGAATTCTTCTGTATTTGTTGTCAAGAAGAAATCTGGAAAGTAGAGAATGATGACAGATATAAGAGCAATTAATAAGGTCATTCAACTCATGGACTCTTTAATCTTGTATCCCTCAGCCTCCCATGTTACCTAAGTTATGGCCTATTATAGTTATTTATTTGAAAGACTGTTTGGCCTAAGGCTAAGGCATATTACTAGCTAGCTCTTTTATTATTCAACCCATTTCCATTCATGTCCTGCCACATGGTCCAAGGCTTACCTAGTATTCTTGGACAGCTGATCTTATCTCCTTTGACCATGCCCTCCTTCTCCTACCTATCCTCCAATTTCTCACCTACTTCTATGGTGCTTGCCTGCCATGCTCAAAACAGTTTCTTTATTTAAAGAAAGGTATTCACAGAATACAAAAAGGCATTCCCACATCAGTGGAACTGTGATGATAAATTTTATATTTAATAGAAAATAGTCTAGAATATCAGAGGACAGATTCACTCCCAGCCAAGCCATGAAGGTCAGGGAGTGGTAACCCATGTCTTTAATCCCAGCACTTGGGAGCCAGAGATCCTATGGATCTCTGAGTTTAAGCCTGAACAGAGAGACATGTAGTGATATCACACACCTTTAATCCTTGTTCTAGAACAGTTAAACCTGGGAGTAAAATAGCTGGGTAGGAAAAATATATAAGATATGGGAAAGCTGAACTTTGCTTTTTTGCCTGAGCACCCAGTCAGTCTGAGGACTTATGGAGATAAAACCTATTCTGTTCAATCTAAAAAGTTTTCTGGGTGATAATTGGCTGTGGTTTGTTCCCAGTTTCTCTACGATTTCAACTTTTCCCAAGTTTCTGGCTCTGGATTTTATTTTACATTAAAAGAATTTATGCAATATAGAACTATGTGGAAATTTCCTGTTAATACTGAAATGCTAATTGGTGATTTCATCATTCTGTTATTATTAAGGAGACCATATTGTTGAGATTTCCTGGATTTGGATTTGTCTTCTCTGCCACACTTGGGACTGATACATATTTCTATATCACTGTATAATAAAAGGCACCCTGGTTCTCTGACTTTTACAATATTTACACAAGTTAGTATAGGAGTTTTATCTCATAAATATCAGTTGGTGCTGGCTAGTCTGCAGTCTTTTACTCTGACAATTTGTAGAACTCTGTCATAGTCTCTGCTGTTTGCTGAATGAAACTTTTTGATGTGTACAGAGAACTCTTATTCTTTTCTTTGAGCATAACTTACAAAGCAGTTATATAAATAATATCACATATTATATATAATATATCATATACAATAGTATATAAGTAATAAGTGATATAAGTAATCTCAGCTAACAAAAAAATAGAAGTTTCCTTTCTTAGCTGTATGACTTTTCCACTCATAGGTGCTTGGCTAGTTTTATAGTACACTTTGTGAATTTCTTTCTATTGAGTATATCTTAAGTCAATAAAACAGCACAGGTTTACCCTCAACCAAACAGTGCCACTTTTGCACCACTGGGGACATCTTATTGGTCTAGTCGTGGTTATTGTTTGCAGCCTATCCAGTGAGGTAATATTTATAGTTTGAATATAGTTATGTCACTTGGAGTAATAATGCACTCTCAATGATTCATAGACAAACAAGAGTTCTATACCCATTTATAGTTTATTAATTTTCTGGTTATTGCTTAACAAAATTAACTGAGTAGAAAAGTTTTGTCTCATACTTCTCTACCCAAATACATCATAGAAGTCAGGTGGCAGCCACAAAAGAACCTGAAAATAAAGACCATGACAGTTATTTACTGTTTTTCCCTGTATGGTCTGGTCAGCTTGCTTTATATTTTTTACATAGCTCAGAACCACCTGCGTAGAAGTGTTACATATCCATAACATATTAATTAGTAATCTATAAATGTCCTCCACATACCTAGCAGTATTGGGGAGGTATATTTTTCAATTAGGGTTATCTTTTCTCAGATGATCCTATTTTGTGGGAAGTTGAGAAAACAATTAGCACATGGGAAGCCCTTTTGAGTTGTTGGTTAAAGAATACAAAGTGACTTCCAAAATAATATGTGCTATAGCCATCCACTGACTTCTTTCTAGAATTTGAAGTTAATACCATATCATTAAACGTATTACATAGTTTCTAAAGTCTGCACATAATATGGTACAAATTGGAACTGATTTGAACATTTTCTCCCTAAAAAATTAACAATCACAGTTTCTAAAAGTGCCACATGTACTTTCAAGAAGAAAGTTAAGAAAAAGTCCTACTAGTTGTAAAGTTGAAAATCATACCAATAACCATCAAGGCAAAATATTACCAAGAATACAATAGTGACACTAACAACCTAGTGTAAACAAGGCTATTTAATTAGATTTAAGTCCACAAAATAATAGGAAATTTGTGTATTATAGTCATGGGTCCTAGGCAATGACCCATGGCTGGGTGAGTTTATAGACCGTATAGGAGAAACTACTATTGCCCAGTGATCTATAATATAACCCCTGTGTCTTATACTCAGGAAACAGCATTGAGGATAGGGACACAAAAAATTATAAGGGTCAGAAAGCCAGAATGTAAGCTGTGAGATAGTGCCTCCTATATATGATAAGAAAACTGTATACATTGAATTTCAATATATGGTCAGCTAAACATGACCGATATGGTGGTAACACAATTTGACATGCTAATTTGAGTCAGTGGAAATTCAAAAACTTTCACTTCTAAATCAAGAATGATTGTTGAGAGAATAATCAGTCTTCTTGTGGACAATCTTTCTGGGCTGTGCTATTCACATGTACATAGAAGCAACACTACATAGACTGAGCTAGCTATAAGGATGTGTGTCTAAGTATTTGTATGTGTATACATATATGTGTAAAAACAAAAATAAATATAGCAAAGATGTTATGGTTTTGAAAGAAATAGTACATACAAAGAGTTGAGGCAAAGAGTAACTCTCATGTGCAGACTCCAGATTCCCATTGACACCTAGTAGCAAAAGGAATAATGTCTACAATTTTTGTATATGGATGTAGAGTTAGTGTAAGTAATGGAAATTGCTCATGAAGACTTTAACAAGCAGAGCATTTATAAACAACAAATATGGTAAATTACTAAGAAGAAGACAGTTAAATAGCTGATAATTGCTACTAGAGCTCACTGGTATGTGAAATATATTTTATTTGAACCTGTAATGTTAAGAAAATAATAGCTGTTCTAGGAGACATAGCAAGGAATAGTGAAGTAGACACTTTTTTCAAAAAATTGATTAATTGTTTTGTTTCTTGAGTTTATAATATACATTGTTGCTTTCTCTACTACCCTCCATTAAGCCCCCAATATAGCACTCTAGACATTTAAAAAATATAGCCACTTTACTATCAAAGCATATATATTTATTATAAGAACTCTATAGTAGAGCTTTAAGTTGGAGATAGTGATGCCTCCAGAAATTCTTTTATTGCACAGGATAGCTTTATTTATCCTGGACTTTTAAATTTTTAACAAATTTAAATATTTTTTTTCAAGGTCCGTGAAGAATTATGTTGTAATTTTAATGGTGATTGCATTGAATCTGTAGATTGCTTTTAAGAAGATTGCCATTTTAACTATGTTGATCCTATCTATCCAAGATCATGGAAGATCTTTTTATTTTTGTAACATCTTCAATCTCTTTCATCAATGACTTATAGTCCTTCCCATACAGGTCTTTCACTTATTTGATTAGAGTTACCCCAAGATATTCTATGTTACTTTTGGCTATCATAAAAGGTGACATTACCCTGATTTTATTTTCAGCATATTTATAATTTGTATGTAGGAAAGCTATGGATTTTTTTTAAGTCAATCTTGTATCTTTCCAATTTGCTGAATATGTTTATCAATCAGCAAAAGGAGTCAGTTATGTATACTATCATATCATCTGTAAATAGCAAAAGTTTAACTTTTTCCTTTTCAATTTATAATTTCTTTATCTCCTTTTGTTGTTTTATGGATATAGCCAGCACTTGGACCAAATATTGAATAAGTATATAGAAAGTGGATAGCCTTGTCTTGTTTCTGTTTTTAAAGAGATATATTTAAGTTTCTATTTAATTTAATGTTGACTATCTTTAATGAGATTCAGCCCTTCCCTGACCTAATGGCATAGTCTCTGAGCGCGTAGAGGTTTGGGGCTCACCTATGACCTTCAAAGTTGTAATTTTAAGCTATGTACAGAGACAGCTTTAAGTTCTGATTTATGAGCACAGTTCTCCCTCTGCTTCCCCATAGCCAGAAAAAAAAAAAAAAACAGTCCAGCATCCCTTTCAGTATATACCATAAGTTGCTTTGAATATATATTGACATATTAATCCATTTCCCAGGATTATAAATCAGGGTATATTTGGCAATCATTAATTGGTCTACAGCTATTAGCTTGCTATAAATTTCCTTTATTATGTTTATGTATACCCCTTGCATCCCTGTTCTCTCTCTAAGGCCCTTATCATGTTGGATTTTGTCAAAGGCTTTTATACCATCTAATGAGATGATCATGTAGTTGTTTCTTTCAGTTTATCTATATGGTGAATGAAATTAACAATTTTTTTATATGTTGAACCCTTCCTGAATCTCTGGGATTAAATAAAATCAAAATTAAGACACTAAGTCACACACCTATGAATACCTGATTTTTAACAAAAAGGTCAAAAAGGAAAAAAAGAAAGCATCTTCAACAAATAGTACTGAGATAACTGGGTAATAGCATGTAGAAGAATGCAAATAGATCCATATCTATGATCCTGCAGAAAATTAAAGGCCTAGTGGACCCTGATAGAAGAGAAAGTGGGAAATAGCCTTGAATGTATTGGAATAGAAGACTGCTTTCTAAAAATGACACCCATACCACAAACAAAGCAACAATTAATAAACGGGATCTCTTGAAACTGAGAAGTTTCTGAAAGGCAAAGAACACAGTCAATCAGACAAAACAAAGTCTAGAAAATGGGAAAATATCTTCATCAACTGCAGGTTTTAAAGAGGGACAATCCCTAATGTACATAAAGAACTCAAGAAGCTAGTCATCAAAATACCAAATAATCTAATTAAAAATGGAGAACAGATCTCAAAAGAGAATTCACAACAAAAAAAGAATCTGAAATAGCTAAAAGACATTTTAAAAATTGCTTGACATCCTTAGCCTTTAGGGAATTACAAATCAAAACAACTCTGAGATATGAACTTATACCTGTCAGAATAGGGAAGATCAAAATGATGAAAGCCTATGCTGGAGAGGATGTGGAGCAAGGGGAACACTACTCCATTTCTTGTGGGAGTGTAATTTGTACAGGCACTTCAAGCATTTTGAAAATCACTGAAAATTGGAAATTAATCAACCTCATGATCTAGCAATACCACTATTAGGCATTATATATATATGGATTCCTATGTTCTGTATGTCTTGTTTATAGCTCAGTTGATTATAACTAGCAGCACCAGACTCCAAATTTGCTTCTGGGCTTTGTTTAATCTGGTATCATACAATTTCTAAACTTCAAACTCCAGATTATAAATGCTCTGGAAAATACCACATGGTCTACCACGGTGACAAAAAGCATGTGGCAGATTTCATACTGGTCTACTAAGATATTAAAACTATACCTCTACATTCATGGGCAGGGATGAACTTTGTTGGCAGCCAGATTTTATAACCTAAAAATAAGTTCATTAATATTTTTTAAAAGTGGTGGGTTCAGGCACTTTAGAGCAAGACCTAGGTATGGTTTTGAAGTTTTAAGGACCCCTGTAGGGTGTGTAGTCAACACTCTTTGAAGACTGTTGGCATGCTGCCTCCCCTTCTTGTTTGTTCCTGTACTCTTGCATGGAGAATTGAGGCTGCCCTCATGTGTGAAATTTCAACCTGCTAGGAATTCCTTTGGGGTTCAATCTTATATCAGTGATTATTTATATAACTCCTTAATAAATATTAATCCTTTTATATAATCAGTGAATAATTATTAAAGGTTCTGACATTCCAAAGTAGGTTCTTTAGAACATAGGGCCAGGCTGGGCCAGAAACTGGTAATGAGGGTCAGTGCTTGCAGTTTTTAGCTCTGGCTACTGGAGGACTTGCCTCTGCCCACTCCAGAGACCAAGGGATACTTACATGTGGTTCTCAGTGACTTTGGTCTTGGAACTTATTTGTTCCAAGATAGATTAGAATTCAAACTTTAGCTGATTTTTAAAAGGGTATTTTCTGTTCAGTAGAGCTGGCTTGGCATGCTGTGCTTCCACAGCTGTTTCCCACTTCCCGAGTTGGCCTGTAGCTTCTCAACAGCTTGTTCTTGATGTGTGCATTCTGCCTACTTTTGAGCTACTCCCAAGGCTTTCACTTGGCCAAGCAAGGGACTAACAGCTAGAACTAACTGCTATCAGCATTTATTTTAATGTGTGTTTGTAGTAAATTGTACAGATTGTGTGAGGGATTGTGTGAGGAATTGTTTTTCATAAGGTTATCTTCATAGAAGGCCAAACCTGAAAGCTTGAGTCAGCCATTTCACTCTGACTAATTGGAGTGACGCCTGCAACACCTACTGGCCAAACATTGCCACTACATATAGTCTAAAGTAAATAATTCTTCATATATAACAAATAATTTTAATAATAATATTTTTTTCAACAATGGCAGGCAATACAAATTTACAAGAATTTTGAAATATTTTACCTCTATAATCAGAAGTTCTTGTATTACTATATTTTTGAGAGCTTCAATTTCATAGTCCTATCATTATCAAAAAATGGTCTGATTCTTATTCTAAATGTAAAATGTTAATTGGTTTAATGGAAGACTTCAGTCTAAGAACAAAAAAAAAGATCTGAAATGTGTAATATGGAATATACCAATGATAAATTGGCATGCAAAGTTAATTTTCTGGAAATTTATTATGACAAACTTTGAGAGATCTTTCTCCTTTGACAAAAATATTAGAACCTTACAAGGGATATATAGATCTGTATAACTATATGTAAATTATGAGAATAAGGATCTTATTACTTCTATGGAATTATTAGAAAGATTGGCTGTTCAAGAGATTCAGACCCTAGAGAAATTAGAGGCTACAAAATTTTAACAATGAGAGGACTGTGTTACTATAATTGAGATGAATATTAAGGAACAATCAAGCTAGAATAGTTGAGGACAACCATTACTAGTATCTTATGGTAATGGAGTTGATATGCCTAAAATTGAAAACATGAAGGGTATTTCTTTATCACCTCCTATTTAGTTATCATTCAAAAAAAGCATACATATGATTAATGTTCAGGTTTGTAGAATACAATTATGAGCATATACATATGAGAAATATAAAGACATCAAAGAAGCCATATTACTCCATGGGATCCTCTCTCTCTCTCTCTCTCTCTCTCTCTCTCTCTCTCTCTCTCTCTCTCTCTCTCTCTCTCTCTCTCTGTAAATGTGTGTGTGTGTGTGTGTGTGTGTGTGTGTGTGTGTGTGTGTGTGTGTAATATATGGCTAATAAGGCAATGAATCTATGGGGTCTTAGCCTTCTAAAACAATGGAATACTGTAGTATTTAGTTTCTGGCCTATTCTTTCTGACCTAGCTCTGAGATTCTGAACATTAGACCCACAGTCTCATAGAAACATACAAACAGACACTTATATTAATTTTATGCTGATCAGCCTATGGCTCTGGCATATTGCTAGCTAGCCCTTACTCTTAAACTAACCCATGTTTCTTATCTTATTCAGCCATGTGGCTCAGTATCTTTTCTCAGTAACATTTCAACTTCTTTCCTCTGTATCTTACTGGGATCTCTCTGGTATCTCTGGTGGCATCTCTCTGGCATATCTGCTTTACTATTCCTGTTCCCAGAGATATTTTAGTCTGGTATCCCACTCACATTTCCTGTCTGCCATCAGCCACTCAGCATTTTTATTAAATCAGTAGGTAGGACAATTATTTACAATGGAACAGAACAATATCACTACATTTACTTTAAAAAAAAAAAAAAACAAGAACACAAATTTAATTGCCTTTGTATAGTTTGTTTTACACAATTATCTATAATAACTTTCAACCAACACTGTAAATGAAGACAAACATACATAATATATTTTGGTTGGGAATGTGGGCATAGTTCTTTAGGCAATTTTTTGCTGAACAGGGGCACTGGAAATCCCTTGGGGACCTAAATAAAAATTTAGGATTATGGACAAGTCTTTAGTGGAGGAGTCACTAAGGCTGGGTCATCCTAGTCAGTCTCTTTGAAGCTGTTTTGGATACAGAGCTCAGAGGAAACTGGAACAGAGGTGTTCTAGAATGCAGAACCATCTGGGCCATCCATTTCTATTGGAGACTTTCCAGGGAGTCTTCCTAGATCAAACTTTATTTCCTTTAACCAGGAATGAATCCACAGGCTCTCATTTTCTGTGGAAATAAAGAGAAATCCTCTTCTCAAAAGTAGCATATCTTTTGATTTAAATTTTAAAGTCAACTCGTTTACAAAATATAGAAGTTAGATTAATCCAGGATCATTTGTAACCAAATGTCTTTTAGAGAAATTAACTACTTCATTTTCAGTCAAGAAAAACAAACAAACAAACAAAAAACAACCTTGAAGACAAAAACAATAATATACAGTATTCAACACTATAATTTCCATCTTTATGTTAATTATTTTTTACTGTATTTCTTTTTTAAGGACTTTATTCTTTTCCCTTACTTTTTTCTCTTTCAAGTCTATGTGTATACACACACACACAGAGACACACACACATCATATATATATATATATATATATATATATATATATATATATATATATATATATGATATATTAAACACACTCTAAACCATTTAGAGGTTTTATGAATCTGTCTCTACTGTATATCTATTATCTTTTTCTGTTTTTGACAGCACTTTTGATTGGGTAGAGTGGCTGACTCCACCAAACTCTCTTTGTTTCTTTCTGTTTTTGATCCCACCTTTAATCTGCCAAGATGTGGCTAAGGTTTAAAGGCTTCACTAGGGTGACTGACTGGCTCCACCCAGCTCTTATTTTAGCTTCATAGGATTTAGCTTTTTAGCAGATTTAATGCTAGGATCCAAAATTACCACTTTGGGGGAATTTTAAGGTCCGTATAACCACCAAATAAAACGTTTTCATCTGCTGCTTATAATCTCCATTTAAGTATTTGGCAGTAGGGCTTACTCACAAGTATTTTGCCACTAACACTAAGTCAGGAAGTCTCTCTTTTAAAAAATCTTTACCTCTTCTTGCCTCCAGCAAAGAAGGCTTTCCCAAGAAAATTCTGTTGCTACTAAGAAGGAGTCTTTGACTCTATTTCCTTTTTGTCTATATACAGAGAAAGTTTAAATCCATCAAATGCAGCTTGTTGCTTACATTGAGGTTCCTGTGAGACTTCAGGAACTAGCCTTGTTGCAGCTCAGGCTGCTCTCCTAAAGCCAGTCCTTTAGTGATTCAAAGCCAGGATGTCTCTGAACCAAGGCTCACATGAGAGACACAAATTGGAAGATGCATTTGGCTTCATTTCCTTTTTATGGTTTCTAGAGCTTTATTTAGATTTACATATACAATGTTGGGCTGCAATTTGTAGTATGAAGTTTTTGGGCCAGACTTTCTGGCCTAGCCCTGAGGTGAATAACCAGATTTAAATCCTTCTAGGCTTGTATATGAATCATGGAATCAATTATGTTTCTTAAAACAATATTTTATTATTAAAAACAGCCATCAAGCATTCAGGTTATACAAAAACATAGCACAACAGCTGCTGACCCTGTAGAGACACCCATAGCAATACCTTCAAAATGGTTAACAGAGAAGACTTTTTGGGTTTAGTAATAGCCTTTAAAGAAAGAGAAATTGCAGGCCTTAGAATAGCTGGTATAGGAACAGTTATGTGCTCAGCATATTTAAGAATCAACCAGCCCTTTGAACTTCTCTGTATTTGTTGTCAAAATGAAATCCGAAAAATGGAAAATGGTGAGAGAACCCACTTTGGGCACCAGCTATTGAAGTAATACTCAGTTGCAATATACCATATAAAGGGTTAATAATTATTAAGGGGTATAATAACACTCACTGATACAAATTAAACCTTAAGACAATTCTTGGAGATAGGAATGATCCCACACTGGGGCTGCTGCTCCGGTCTCCGAGAATGCAGAAACCAATAGGGACAGGAGCTCAGGGTCCCAGCCACTTGCCTTATCAGCTAACACTTAAATTCCACCACAGATCTATGAACAATATGATAATTTATTCCATGCCACCTTTAAAATCTGTAATATGTTTACCTTTACTGTTACTTAAAGGATAACATATTATATTTACTGATTTAAAAGACTGTTTTATTTCCATACTTCTGCAAGACGAGGACAAGGGGAAAAAATGCCATTAAAGTACAAACTTGTAATAAGTTTTTGTCTGTAAAGTGATATCAATGGAGATTTCTCTCACAAAGAATGTTGAATAGTCCAACCTTGTGTCAATATTTTGCACAACAGTCATTAGAAGTGATACATCAACTATTCCCACAATCTATCATTTATCATTATGTGGATGGTATCTTATCAGACATAAACATAGATATATTAGAAAAAAATGTTTAAAGAAGTAAAAATTTGTCTTATTGGGAATTATAAATTACTCCTGAAAAAAATACAAAGAGTAAATTCTGTTAATAATTTAGAATACAAAATAGTTTATGAAAAATTAGACCCCAAAAGGGGCAACTCTGGAGAGAGAGATTGAGAACTCTAAACTATTTCCAAAAAAAATCTTCTAGGAGATTTTTACCATATATGGCCCAGTATTAGAATAAAAAAATCATGAGATAGTTCATTTATTCAAAACCTTAAATGGTGATAAGGACTTAAATAATTTTAGAGAATTTTCTGATAAAGCTGAGAGAGAATTGGCATTAGTGGAAAAGAAATTATAAGATGTAAACCTGAATCACGTGGATCCAGAACTTGATTCATTCTGGGTATTTTACTTTCTAAGCATTCTGCTATAGAAATTATAATACAAATGGACAAATATTATATTAAAGTGGGTAGCCGAGGGTCTCTGTCCTCTCATAAATTTTGGAAGTTACTCTCTTGTGCTTTTAGCTTATTCTGGCAATATACTTTCCTTTGCAGGTCTTTGATGGGGTTGTAGTCTAGAAAGCTAAGATTACTAACATTCCAAACTCTCTCTCCTGCTTCACACCCTCAAAGCCTGCCATACAGTGACTCATTCCCTAGAGCTTCCCTCTGTGTTCCAGACCCCTGCCATAGGGAAGCCCACCAAAAGTCAGCTCCTCCAGGGGACTGCTCAAGATCATACCTACAGGTTACTAAAGGCCAGGGAGTCATATCTGACATGGGACTCTGCCTGCCTTTCCAGAGGTTATCCAGGATTATTTTACTCTGTACCTGTTAAACATGAGCTTTTCCTTACTTGGACTGATTTGATCATTGTTTTGATAGAGAGGCTTATTGAGGTGCAAAAACACCTACTAACACACTCAAAGGATGTGCATTCATACCACAAAGACATTTACTCAACTAGAAATGTAATTTGTAATAATCAGAACCTAGTAACAATCTACATGCCCCTCAACTAAAGAATGGATAAGAAAGTGATACACTTGCACAATCAAGTATTATACAGCAGTAAAAAAATGATATCATGAAATTTGAAGGCAAATGGATAGATTAAAAAATTATCCTGAGTAAGATAACTCAGATTCAGAAATAGAAACATAAATATGCTCATTTATAAGTAGATATTAGACATAAAGCAAAGATAACCAGGCCCAATTCACAATGCAAAAGAAGCTAGGTAACAAGGAGGACCATAAGAGAGACATCCATAAATCCCCTTGGAAAGGGAGATAGATAAGGTCTACTGAGTAAATTGGGATCATGGAGGGGCAAGCAGATGTTGGAATAGAACATAAGGAAAGGTAGTATTGGAGGTAAAACAGAGAGAGAGAGAGAGAGAGAGAGAGAGAGAGAGAGAGAGAGAGAGAGAGAGAGAGAGAGAGAGAGAGAGAGAGAGAGAGAGAGAGAGAATAGATACCTTGAAAGAATAAATCATTTTAGGGTAAGGGAGGAACCTGTTGCTAGGGAAAGTCCCGGGGATCCACAGGGATTACCTCAGCTAGAACTCAGAGCACTGGTTCTAGCTGAGGCTGACTAGCTGACTGAAATAGCCTTTTTCCTTAATCAAATTGAAGACCACTCTAAATATTGTCATTGAACCTTCTTCTTGCAAGGAATGGAAGCAGGTGCAGAGATATACAGGTAAGCATGGGAGGAGGGATGATATGAGCAAAAGCATCAAGATCATAATGGGGAAATCAGAGACAGCTGACTTGAGCTACTGGCAGCTAACTGAATGTGGGCTGACAGCTGGGGAGAGAATTAGACCCTATGAATGTGAATGACTGTTTGGCTTAAGCAATTGGTGGAACCTCTTCATGCATGACCAGGATTTATCCTGGTTCATGAGTTGGCATTTTGGAACCTATTTCTTATAGAGGGATTCCTTGTTCAGCTTAGATGCAGGGGAGGGGGGTAACTTGATCCTGTCTCAAGTAGAAGTTCCAGACTTTGTTGACTCCTCATAGGAGGGCTTATCCTCTTTGAGGGGTGGATGGGGAGTAAGGTGGCAGGAAGCTGGGGAGTGAGTGAGAGGAGGGAAATGAAGGGAAACAGGGCAGTATGTAAAGAAAAATAAATAATAATATCAAAAGAGAAATATGTATTTACCATATTGACCTGAGATAGTAGAGTCTTTTATTGGTCACTAAAACCACTTTTATATTATGACTGGTGGTAAATGATTGACTAGTTTTCTTTTATAACTTACTTTTGACAGATTTTTGTGTATAGGGGATAGTCTTCATCTTTCTTGACTTTAATGTGATATTTTATGAGATGTAATGTCATCAGAATGATATGAGATTACTCATTGCTAGTTGAAACTCAATGTAAGAGGCAGAATGTAGCTCTCCTACAGGTGTTATATAGGTGTTATACAAGGTACCCAGTTCATTAGTGATTTCTGATGTTTCATGTGTTATATTGTAAGTTTTCTATTTGACTCTGGTAACAAACAAGACAAAGTTCATGTTTTTATAGAACTTCACTGAAGAGTGTGGATAAAATAAATACTACATATAGATACACACAAACAAATGTATTAAATGGAATCTCTACTAATGTGTGACCAATAAATAATTGTGTCTCTAATAACATGTAGCATGTTCAATTTAAAATGAGAAGACACAAGAAAGATAAAAATCAATAAAATAATAAATAACACCATTATTTTTCAGTCAGTGCTGGAGTAATCACTGCTTCATGGGCCCTCAAAAGAAAATAGACTGTTAGAAAATTAAAATAAAGTGTAGAAAAAATAGTTAAGCAGAAAGGTTAGAAATATTCAAAGTCACACTGATCTGGGAATGTCTTTCTGTATGTTATGAATAGAGGACTGTTTTGGCTGTAGAGGTACAAGGAGGAATTGGAGCATAGGTACAAGAAAGAAGGTGGAGTCAGAGAGAGATCGAGCCAGATGCCCAAAGGAACATGTGAGGAACACAGGTAAGCCACAGACCATGTACCAGGACAGATTAATGAAAATGGGTTGAGTTAAGATGAAAGTGCTAGCTAGCAATGAGCCTGAACCATAGGCCAATCATCATGAAGTTAATATAAGTGTGAGAGTCATTTTGGGGGGACTAAGCAGCAGGGGGTGGCTAGTCACTCAGGGGTGGCAGGTCACTGGGTCTGGACCTCTAGCTGGATAGGGCCAGAAAACCATGATGCATCACATATGTGTATCTTAGGGAACAAGTAGAAGACCAAATTCTTGATTTTCAAGAAAGACGGGCATATATGAAGAGAGATGTTTTACAGTTGCACAGAGAGTAAATAAACCAAACAAGCCAGGTTAAATCAGTGTGAAGCTCTACATCAGATTAAAATAGAAGATAATAATGTTATACTTTAAAAAGTTAATTCTGAGTGCAATTTGAGAAATAGTGTTTAAAGATAACAAGCAGGAAAACAGAAAGAAGTTAGATATTAGCACCCATCGGTCAACAGACCATGTAATGGAATAGAGTTATAATAAAAACAAACAACAGATAAATGAATGGTATATTTTGAAGATATTCACAAAAATACTTATTTCAAGTATTTAAAGAAAGAAAAAAATGAAGCCATTGTAAGTTAATAGGTGACATGTATCATAAGAGAATTCTACCTTCTTTGTCTTTCTTGAGTAAGAGTTTCTTTTTTATAGCCTAGGATGTTTTGTAACTCACTATGTGGACCAGGAAATCCTTAAACTCACAGAGATCCACCTTCTTCTGACTTCCAAGTGCTGGAATTAAAGGCTTGTGTATTGTCTAAGGTTTCTGACCTATCTGGCCTGTGGGATAGTCTTCATCTTTCTTGACTTTAATGTGATATTTTATGAGAAGTAATGTCATCAGAGTGATATGAGATTACTCATTGCTAGTTGAGAGTCAATGTAAGAGGCAGAAGGTAGCAGACCCACAGACCCATAGTCCTGCAGTCCCACAGAAACACACTTACAGACACTTATACTAATTTTATGCTTATCAGCTTATGTCTCTGACATATTGTTAGCTAGCTCTTGTTCTTAAACTAACCCATGATTCTTACATTGTTCAGCAATGTGGCTAATTACCTTTCCTCAGCAGTGTTTCAGCCTCTTTTCTTCACATCTCACTGGCTTCTCTCTGGCATCTCTGTTCTGTTCTTTCTGTTCCCAGAGTTTTCTTAGTCTGGTCATCCCACCCATACCTCCTGTCTGCCTTCAGCCAATCAGCATTTTTATTAAACCTGTAGGTGAGACAACAATTTACAGTGAAACAACTATACATGTGCTACCACCCAGCAAATTACACCTTCTTCAATTAATAACTGGAATTATTCTCCATCCTTTCTTTAGATCTTGGAATAAAAAAACTGGCATTTAGAATGTTAGAGTCCTCTAAGACATTTATTATACATCTAAAAGAAGATATTAAACAGATAAGCTAGTGAGCACACTTTGATTCACAAAGGAGTGGCTAAAATGTTTGGTGACTACAAATCAAATTACATATAGGGGTTAAAACAACCAGCTACAGTTATTTTTCTCCTTGCAATAAATGGTGCTATACCTGCTTTTAGTCTGAGGCATCAAGAGGATACTTCCTAAAGACCACTTTAAGAACACTTTTAAAAAATGAATCTGAATTTTAGGTTTTTCTATATTAGCCTGGCATCAGATCATTTTTTGTTGTTGTAAATATAATCTCTATCATATTTAATAGCTTATATTTAAAAATAGAAATCATAAAAATATACATTTCTGTATGTAATTTGTCCTGGTATTAAAAACAAACCTAAGCACATTGGTAAAGAAATCTTGAGGGATTCTGTCTCATATTAGAAAACCACCTGGTGTAGGATGGAAGACAGCCAGAATATATAAGAACCAATATTATTGTAATTTTATCTTTAATTTTCTGTGTATTTCCTTCTTCCTAACCTTAAAATCTTCTCTGCATACAATTCTCTCTTGAAGACATAAAGGACATAAAATCTCAATTTAATATTAATAATGTTTAAGTTTCCCACTGTAAACAGAAACTCAGTATGAAGATGGTGCCCCCATTGCAACAATTCTATCTTCTGTAAAAAGAAGAGAGAGACAGAGACAGAGACAGAAAGAATCTGGTGTACCCAACGTAATGATTGCTTTTGAAATATAAACTTTCAGGACAGTTAAAAGATAGTTCTCTATGGTTATCCTTCATATCATATATTTAACAAGTCCCAGATGGACTTACACAGTACTCTTTGAATGGTTATGGATGTTCCTAGTCACTCCATTAGGATATAACCACTGTCATAGCTTTTACAGGATCCCGCAGAGATGTCACTGCACACAGGTCAGCAGAAAGCAAACTTATGAAAAGCTATACCCTTCTGATAAGTTTTGTCCTCTAGGGTTTATGGATAATTATCATTCTGATAAGGAGTTATAGGTAAAAATTGGGTTGAGGGTAGAACAATAATATAGAATCCAGGATCCCTTTTAAAGAAGAAAAAGGGGAATACAAAGAATAGACATAGGTAGATTGTTGTTTCTACCTGTAAACAATTGTCAGCCAAATATGAGCCAAAGAGAATTTGCACTGGTATAGATGCTTGTATATTGATAAAAATGTGAAATAATTTTATATGTTTGATTGAGATTAATTTGTATATTGATACAAATTTAAATCTGAAATTATTTTGTCTAAAATAATTTGTATATTGATATACAATTGAACCTGTAATTGTCATACTTTGCATATGCTTCTACCACTGTTTAAAGTATTTTTCACACTAGTACATATTAAGCATATTATTGTCATTTCTATTATGCAATTTTTACCTCTGTTCAATTATACTAGTCATAATATATAACTATATTAATCATAATATATACATAAGATGTTTTGTATTTATATTTAGATATATTGATATTTTATATATGATATATGTTTAGAATACTGTTATCATTTTACATGGTATATGTAACCCTGGCTACTGTATATATGAACGTCATGCTGGAAATCATCATTCAGAGACTATACTCATTTATATAGAGTGCCTACTTTTACAATTTAAGCTCATTTTTTAGGATGGTAAGAACTGCCAGTCACCATTACTTAGGTTTCCCATGGAATAGTCATGTTGTTTAGGTTTCCCTGATACATGCTAGAATATATCAGATAGACAGGAGTCTTTAGCCACTTCCTAGACCTGGAGAATATGGCATTTAATGTTTTATTATTCAGAATTGGGCCATGAGAGACATGATGACTCGTGGCATCACTATTCCTTTCTCAAATGGTGTTGAGCATCAAGGACATTTTAATAGGAGTTTGTCTTCCTTGGCAGACAATGGACTATTGTTGGGCAATGAACTACTCTTATCTCAAATTCTGTCACTACACATGCTGTCTAATCCAGACAAGCAGGACGAAGGATACAGACTGCCTGGATAGGATAAGATGGTTTCTCCAAAAATGCCCTGCTTCTGAAAATATCTATCAGGTATCATAGCCCTGTAGCTCCAACTGTGCAGAAAAGCCATGGGTGATTGTCCAGGTTATTGACTGATGCTGTACTCTCCTAAATTTTAGAAGCTCTCTTGTGCTTCAAACCTTCAGGTAATATATTTTCCTTCTCAGGTCTGATGGAGTTGACTACTAGACAGTTACAGCATATAATCTTAAACTTACTTTAGAACTTTTTAGTTAAAAAAAAATGGAGAGATATAATGGGATTCAAGCATTATTTAGAGAACCTTTAGTAGCTTCTGAGAATCATGATCCCTATGGGGCATGATCAAACCCCATTAAGATGCTAGGACACTGAGTTTCTTCCTGTTTTTTGTTCTTGTGTTCTCAGAGAGCAGATCAGCAGCCCAGAGTGGGACAATTCCTATCTCCAAGGATTGTTTTAAGATTCAGTTTATAACATGAGTGTTCATATACCCCTCAAACAATATTAATATTTGCTAGTGAATTTTCCATGATATCCCACCACTGCTACATGACAAGTTGAAGATGGCCAACGGAGAGTAAAAGAGAGATAACTCAATTTATTCAGGGAAGCGTTCCCCCATCAGGTGTCTAATCCTAAGTAGACACACCCACCCACCCACCCCCACACACACACACACAAGTGGTACTAAATTAACTCTGTATGTTATATGTATTTATTAACATGTGTATATTTATGTAGAAATGATAATTGAATAAGAGTCCATGAGCCCGAGGGAGCATAAATTTGAAGCAAGTTGAAAATTTTGAATATGATGTCAATACAATGCATGAGTATATATTTCTCAGTAAAATATAAGAAAATACGTAAATCTACTTCACCATTCATCAATGGCAACAGTTCTCAACCTGTGGCTTGCAATCCCTTAGTGAAGGTCAAATAACCTTTCATGAAAGTCACCTAAGACCATCTGAAAACACATATTTATATACTAATCATTAACAGTAGCAAAAATTATAATTATGAAATATCAAGAAAATAGTTTTATTGTTAGGAATCATCACAATATGAGGAACTATATCAAAGGTCAAAAAATTAATTGGATTGAAAACTACTGATCTAGGGTATATCTCAATAAATCAAAAGTTGGTGAAAGGACAACCGAATCAGCATCATGCTGAAAAAGATAATAATTTTTCTATTCTATTAAGTAATTTTAATTGAATTACACTTAATGTTATCTAATATACACGGATTAGTTAAATATAGTTATTCATCCTGAGAATTATACAAAGCTATAATTAAAATAAATTATAATTGTTCTCTTTACAATATGTTTTTGTGTGTACTTAAAGCATGTGTATTATTCCCCCCTCCCCCAATAAGCCTCAATTTCATCTGACTTATTAGTTGTGTCCAACAACAGCACTTTTGGTGATGTGAGAAAGAGACATAAAGCATCTATTCTAATGAAGTCAAGAAGATGTATTATAAAGTGTCTTATCACAATTCAAACCATCCATTTTGTTATTTACCCTGGATATCAGACAGCCCTTACAGACTGAACCTGTCACCTCATGGTTCAGGGTACTGTAGGCAGGAAAAGTTACTTGTAAGACTCATGGTAACAATGGGAGATATTTGCATTTCCATAGTTATCTTTATATTTTACTTGTAAATAAAATAATTGTTTATAATCTACCAGTTAAATGTTATGTAATATCAAATAGAAGTATACTACAAATGAAAATGAGTTAGCACAAAATATAAAACTATAAAAGATCTATTTGTCCTGTCTTTTCTTGTTGTATTATGGTTTTTCTGGGTCCCGGTTAGCCAGAGATCTGAGACACACAGACCTGCCGTGCCAGACCCCTCAGCTGCCCAGCCGCCAGGTCCCCAAAAATAACTCAGAGGCTTACATTAAGTCCATGCTGTTTGGCCTATGGCTCAGGCACATTGCTAGCTAGCTCTTATATCTTAAATCAACCCATTTCTATTAATCTGTCGGCCACGTGGCCCGTGGCTCACCTGAGAGTCTACATGTCGTCCCTTGGGCGGCTTCCGCGCGGTCTGCCTCTAACTCCGCCCTGCTTCTCTTACCTAAGCTCTGATTTCTCCTCCTACCTATTTTACAGTACCTGCCATGGCCCAAACCAGCTCCTTTATTTAAAGATACAGTACGCACAAATGTATTCCCACATTTCCCCCTTTTTCTCTAATCAAAAAGGAAGGTTTCAATTTTAACATAGCAAAATTACATATAACAAAATAGCTATCAAGCAAGAATTATAGTTATAATATCTAGTCTATTTGTATTTAGCAAAATTAAAGAAAATACTCTATCATCTATCTTATCTTTATGAATCTAAAGTTTTATATCTAATATATTTTTCAAATGACTAAGAAAAACTGTACATATAACTATCTAATCTTCAACTACATCAAAGACCACAGAAGGATATAATATTTACCCAAGTAAACCAGAAGTGCAAACGACTTCTAAAATCTAGAAAGGACAGAGATGACACCTATCTGCCTGGACAGTCACCCAAAGTTCTTTTATAAAGTTGGGGCATTCATCTTCAGCCTACAGGCCCAAAGTCTCTTTTCATTTCAGTGAAGTAGGAAATCCGCTCTGCCCATTTTGGCACAGTTCATCCGTTGTTTTTCCTTGAGTCTTGAAGAATGTCTGACAGTTTTCTCTGTAAAGCAGGAACCCGAATGATGATCTTGGCTTGCTCTGCCAAAGTCCAGGGGTCATCTTCTTATGGAACCTGCATGTCCAGTTTAAACAGCATACTGTCAAGCAGTCAATATAAAAACAGTTTCTTCTCCAGTGGCTTACCATTACCACAAATAGATGAGACTCTATATGGAGTTTCTTCAATGCCCATTTTCTTGTTGAAGTAAATTAGTGCTGCCAGGTATAGACCTGTCTCACTGTCCAGAAAAGTCTAAGCTCTTAAAATATTTTAAATGCCATATTCTGTAGGTCTTAGAAGTATTTGAAGATTATCTATTTAATTGAAATATATCTTTGTATACTTAAAAATCTTAACTAACCTAACTATAAGTTTGATTATCAAAAGTGACTATTAACCTTCATTTCTTAATTATATACTACAATTTTAAAACAGTTACATGAACATCATACCTTAAACAAGAATAGAAAAACACATATAGCATAACAAAATTGACCTTAAATTTGTATCAATAAACCAAAATCTATACCAATGTAAAGCATTTTGAGATTAACAGCTGATTACCTGTAAATTCAATAATTTAATTTTTTTAAAAAAGCATTCACATACCATATCCCCCGTTTTTTCTTAGAAAGAGATTGACTATGACCATTAACCATTTATAATGAAAACAAACATTTAGAAACAATATTTGGGGAATTTGGGCGAAGTTATTCATTACTACTTCCTGCTGATTAAGGGGCGTTGAAAATCTCACGGTTGTTGAGACTGGGTCATAATCTGCAGCTGTGAAGCTGATCTGGCCATCTCTTCTCATCAGAGGTTTTTTCAGGGGGTCTTGGTTGATGAAACCATATTTGCCTGGAAGCAATCCACAGGTTCTCATCTGTGGAGACAGAAACAGAACTCTTCCAAAGCAATAAATCCTTAGACACAAATTTTAAAATCAAAATATCTTTAAAATATATATTCTTGTTTAACTTAGTAGTCTTTGCAATCCATTGTCTTTTTGTAGTTAGCTCATTAACAGTTAAAAAATTAAAAGAAAACACAATAACAACCAAAATCCAGATTTTGTGTCTATTTTCCATCTTTATGTGGCTTATTATAATTTTATTACTCTATTTCTCACTTTAAAAACTTTTTCTAACCTCTTTCTTTTTTCTCTGAAGCCTATGTACTTTTTATAAACATTGTAACCCGTTTACAGGTTTTCTTTTTATCTGAATCTGTTTTATTGTGAATCCTTATTCATCTTCTAACCTTAAGAGCTTTTAAAATACATTCTCCAAAAAGAAGCACAGTTTTTGCAAATTAGGCTGAATCACTAAGTTTTCTTAAACGGACCGTAAACAGAGCACACCTAAGAAAATGCTGCCACGAAGAAAATTTGTTTCTCTTTTGTTCAAAATAAGCAGAAATCTAAAATCAATCACATTACTGAGTCTTTTGTTAGTTTTCAGGAACCCGCCTGATTGTAGCTCACACTGCCTGTCACCAGCCCGCCGCTGGCGCCATTTTGAGTGTGACCCGGACCATGTTTTGTTTGTACAAAGACCCGCTCCACACACACAATTTGGAAGCTGCCCTGGCTCAATTTCTGCGATCTAGAACTCTTTTTAATCTTTGTCAGGCTCTAAGTGGATAATCGGCCCACGTTGGATGCGCCATCTGTTGTATTATGGTTTCTCTGGGTCCCGGTTAGCCAGAGATCCGAGACACACAGACCTGCCATGCCAGACCCCTCAGCTGCCCAGCCGCCAGGTCCCCAAAAATAACTCAGAGGCTTACATTAAGTCCATGCTGTTTGGCCTATGGCTCAGGCACATTGCTAGCTAGCTCTTATATCTTAAATCAACCCATTTCTATTAATCTGTCGGCCACGTGGCCCGTGGCTCACCTGAGAGTCTACATGTCGTCTGCCTCTAACTCCACCCTGCTTCTCTTACCTAAGCTCTGATTTCTCCTCCTACCTATTTTACAGTACCTGCCATAGCCCAAACCAGCTCCTTTATTTAAAGATACAGTACGCACAAATGTATTCCCACATTTTCTAATTAATATTTATAGTCAGAATGAAATATTGGGTTTTATTATGATATTTTCATTCAAAGATGACTGTATCTCTTACTCTTATCCTCTGCACATAGAGCCTCCACCCTTACCTTCCAGGGTCTTGGTACAGGAAGATGTCTTCTATACTACTAAAAGGGAAACATAAACATGAACCAGCAACAAATTCTTTATCTACAGTCATGTATTGCTTTCAATTTGTGCTGTGGCAATGATGGCAATGATAGCACAAAGCTTTCAGACATAAACAATTAATAACTAATATGATTTAAAAGCCCACTTCATGAGATGGAACCCATAGCTGACACTGATTGAGTAGCCAAAAACCTGTAATTAGATGATTCCTAACGATATTCTCTTATATACATAAAGTAGAGATCTATCCAGTCATTATCAGATAAACTTCCTCCTGCAGAAGATGGGAAGAAATATAGAGACTCACAGCCAGATAAGACACAGCACCTGAGATAACTTAGAATACTCAATCCTAAATGGGATATCTCCCCTGCTAGTTCAGAGAATCTCATGAAAGTAAAAGCCAAAAATTACAGGAGTCATAGGGCCTAGGACGTCAAGAAAACAAGGTTTACTAAATCAACATGAGAAAAAAATCCATTCTAACTCACTGACAATAATGCCGGCAGCATTTACAAGGCCTGCAAGGATCTGCACCAAGTCCTTTGTATTTACATCACAGCTTCCAGTTTAGAGTTTTTATGAGATTCCAAGGTATGCAAATGAGTGAGTCTCTGACTCCTGTGCCTTCTCTTGGAATATTTGACTTTTATTGTTTTTGTTCCAATTTGATGTGAATTTTTTGTTTAATTTTATTATATTTTATATTATTATTTTTTATGAATGAATGGATGTATAGATTTAAAAAATAATAAATGAGTGGATGAATATATGAATGTTCCTCTTACTATCCTAATTGATTTAAACTGGCTGGACCTCAGGCTTGTGAAAGCCGCTAAGGCCTAGTTACCTCACAACCTTGTTTAACCAGAAGGATTGGTCAAACTGGACTCTCCTTTTACTAGTCAATGTTTTGACAGTTTTGTGAAAATGTAGCCAGCCTTAAGAATGTAATTTACCTCTGGATTCTTTTTCAGAATGTGAAGGTATACTAAGCATGATCCTTCAAAAATTTCTTTAAGGCAATATTGAAATGAATCCTATAAAGATACATTTTAATTCTAAAATCAAAATTGCTGCTATGATTAGAACATTGTGAGTCAGAGTTTAGAACATTGTGAGTCATTAAGAAATTTAATGTCTTACTTACTTTCTATTGCTTTGATAATGTAATGGGTGGGTGCCCCTAACTTTAGCACCCCTAGACGCCCCAAGACCATGGCCAATGACCACTGTTAACTTTAAAGAAAAAAGAGATTTTAATGATATACTGATACACACATGTGCTGGCTCAAGGCACTGTGGAAGCCAAGAGCATCAAATGCTTTCAGAGTAGAATTCTTATACTGCACTCTGGGTATGGGAGGGGTACATCTGGGCTTGTGAGATAGAGAGAATGTAACAGTTCTCATGGTAGGGCTTTCCTGGGTGGCCCCACCCAGATTGCTACATCAGGAGTGCAGGCACAGGGAGTCAGGGGGACAACAATGCAGGAAGCACATCCTGTGTTGTTCAGGGGGGGATTAATGAGCAAGTAACTTCTCAGTAAACAAGATGTCAAATCTTAGGTTAGGCAGGGAAAATCTCATCTTTACAATAAGGTACCAAGAATTAAAGCATTTTTTTTTAAAAAAAATAACATGGATCATTGGATTGTTGTTCTTTGAATTATTGGATTATTGATTTTCAATCCCAGATTTGAATTATTGTTTTATAGGCTTAGAGCCATGATGGCCAAGTCTCTATTGCCTGTGTATCAGAGAGTCCACATTTTGATGTACAAATATGAATAGATAAAAAAGAAATATAAACATTGAAAATGGCATGAGTTTAATACCTCAAAGTCTAATCCCACTGCCCCAGTGACACACTCCTCCAAGAAACCTACACTTATGAATCTTTCCAAAATGTTCCAACACCTCAGATCCAAGTTTCAAACACATGAGCCTTAGAGAGCTAATCTCACTTAAACCCCCATAATTGCTTTCATTTCTGTTGAAAATCTTATCTTATAAACACATTTTCCTGCAGATCAGCAAAAGGTTCACATGTCCTAAATAATGGCTCTGATTAAAAAATGGGTTTTAAAATAAGTCAGAATAGTTTATGCAAGAAGTTAATACATTTTATTCTTAATATAATTTTGTAGCTTTTATTTTAAATATATGTTTTTATGAATGATAAAATAATTCATAGTTAGCTATATTTAAACTAAAACTAAACTCATTTTCTTGTACCATAGTCTCTAACTTTTCACTGAATTAAATATCAGAAGCTGGTTATACAGTATCTGATGCCATCTGCTACACTACACTGGCAGAAACTCAACATTGTGACAACAATGTCATAGCAAATACAAAGACAGATAGATTTAGGAAAAATGAAATTACAGAAAAAGGAAATGTTTAAGCAATTAGAAAATGTGTCAGTGAACACTTACTTAAAATGTTTAAGGTAAAAGAGTCTTGGTGTTAAATATAACAAAGCTTTAGCTTACTAATTTATTTCTTCAAAGACAATATTTAGAACAGAATTATTAATATCTTATATGATGACCATTAAAATAAATATAGTTCTGTTTCCTGAAACAAATTTTATATTTACACTATTCTTTACTGTTGTCTTCTTAGGTATTGTTTATGACCTACTGACATCAGGAATATCATTGTTTTTATTACACATTCAGATTATTCATAAAATCATTTAAACACATTTTAGTAGTTATTGACAATTCAATAAAGTATTTCAAGTAGGAAACATTGTAAAAAGATGCTATATTATTAGCAATAATATTTAAATATTATAAAAATCTAACAAATTATTACAATGTTTTTCCTTTCTTTTTTCATACCTATTAGCAAGTAATGAGAATGCCCATTATTCTACATCGTTGCCATATTTAGCATTATCAATAATTATAGGTTTACAATACATATGGGGACATCCTAGTAGAGGTTCAATATTATTGTTATTTGTTAGTGAGTTAACTATGATCTTTTATCTTACAAATATTTAATTTGATTTCTGCAAATAATCTTTTGGGAATATAGTTTTTGATCATTTGATATAAAATAAAGACATACATTATTGACAATGTTGAGGATTTATAACCTCAAAGATAGAAAATCTCAGGGTGTTAAGTTTTTATTTTATTTGGCTTCAATTCTGTAGCTACTCACACTTATGCATACTTAATATCTCATTTGATGAACATTAAATAAAAATAATTCTGTTCTCTGCAACAAATTTTATATTTACACTATGTTTCTTTATTGTTGTCTTGTTTGGTATTTATTAACTATTGACACAAGGAATATCATTGTTTTTACTGTATATTCAGATCATTAATAGAATCATCTTAAACACGTTTTAGTAGTTATTGAGAATTCAGTAAGATGAATTACAATTACTTTTTAAGTTTTAATGTATTTTAGAGTTTATAATGAAAACTTCCATTTATCCTTTGATATGGCATTTGAAAATAGTATTTTTAATTGTAGTTTTATATAAATATTGAATACTAAAATACAACATTGATATATCATTTATTAGCTTAAGCAGGTTTATTGTTATGTTACTTAATATCATTTGTAAAGAAAATTTTAACATTCAAAAGAGAGACAGTTTATTTCTTCCTTCCACATATGGATAGAAGCTCTTTTCACATTTGTAGTAATTAATTATTTTGATTATCTAGCATCACAGATATGAAATAAGTGAGGACATATCTTGTTTTGGTTTTGATCTTGGCAGAGCGACATCACTTCTCTCTCTAATCATAGTGGTGAGTTTTATATATGTGTTTCATCAAGGTGAAGTGTTCATTCAGTTTTAAGCATTCCGATACTTTTATTTTATGAGCTTATGTTGCACTTTATCAAATAAACTTTCTGTAGCTATTGATCAGATTGCATGGCATTTTTTGTAGCTTTGTGTAAAATACTACATTATTTAGTTTTATAATGCTGACTATAATTGATTTTTGTATAGCCGCCTGCATTTTTGATAAGTATTTTTATTATTTTATATATTTTAACATCCTAGGATTTTTTTTATGTACCATGATAGCTACCATTACTCATACAAAATTAAATAGAAGACATTATATTTTAGATTACTAGTATGGTTTGAAAATTTTTCTAAACAAGTTACAGTTACATTTGTCTCAGGTTTTAGTATTGAGCAACAATCAAGCTATCTTTCAACTATATAATTGTATTATATTTAATTACATAATATGAATTGATTAGTTAAATATTCATTTGAATATAAATATGTATCATATTTTTATCTCTGCTATAGATTTCTTAATTTTATATTTTGAAGTCTAAAATATATTAATATTTTCAGTAAGTTATCAGCTATGCATGATTTTTCTATTACTTGAATCTCTTGTAAAAGGCTCAACATAAAACAACTACTATCAGTCTAAATTTTTCTAGGAAAATTTTTAGTTATCCTCTTACATTTAGTGTAAGTGTGCTTTTGGATTTGTCTGTTTTTAATAACCAGATAATAATCACTATCTTTCAAAAATAATCCATATTTCTACAAAGGTACTGATATTTTATTCATTGGCCTTAGCTTTCTCAGGCCATTTTGTTTTCAGTTAATATTTACAAAGTGTGATGTTCCCTACATCTTTTTTGACAGTGATATCCTTACAGCCAGAAGTTCCAAAGAGCTTAAGAATTATTCTATCCAGATCCTTAAATAGAGAGTATATGAATTCTTTGACTTCAGTTGTTCATATTGTACCTAAAAAATAATGTAGTTAGCTTTTAATGTTATGAATTTGTGGAGGTAGCCCAAGAACTATTACAGAGTGCTAGAAAAACAAGGTTTCATTTTCATGAGCACACATTAATTTATGCAAAATAAAATAAATAGTTGAAAATAAAATTGTGGTATGAAATCAGTATGTATAAGTATCCTATTACTTTTTATTATCTAATATTACTCTATTTTTTTCTCAAATAAATTTCAAAAATAGATTCACTCTGCATAATAGTCAATCTTGTATTTCATATTAAATGTTAGACCCACAGTTTTATATTAGTTGGAAAATTTATGTCATAATGTATCCATGGTAACCTCAAATCATCACAGTCTTCATGTTTTCCAGTTATATAATAGTTCTTTCTTGTACCTTATATAGTTACATATGATTTATGCTTCATATTATTTTATAATAGTAGTCATTAAACATATTATTGACTTGTGTATTTTCTGTTATATTATACATTTTATGTTATCATTATTTTAGAGAATAAAAATAAATGTAAGTCTACTGTGTAATGCTTGCAGTACTGTTTACTACGCATACTAAAATGTTATTTAGAATATCTAATGATTATATCATTTTCTCTTGTTTGACTTAAATTCATATTATTTTGTAATATATTGTTATAACATACCCACTATTAAATTATCAATACAGACTAAAAACTCATAAAAATCAAGAAAGGCACATATCAGAAATAGTGAACTTGTAAAAGTAAGGCTTGAAGAAAAGACAAAGATGGGAATGATAGAGGCAGAGAGAGTAGGTATATTTATAATGTTGAAAGAAAAAGGTTCACATGATTACGATGTTGATATGCTGTTAGATCGAGGTGAGCTAAATGATTTCAGTATTATGATTTGTTAGTGTGGAAGTAAGTAGAAAATCTTTGAATATTGATGTCATGGAAGCTAAATTCCTGAAACATCCCTTTAAACTGGTGGGAATCTGCAGGGAAAAGTTTCGTTACAAAATAACTCTGGTAAGAAAAATCTCACCAGCATGCCAACTGGTCCAAAGAAAACATAGTCTACCATCATCTAAGTGAGAAAATGGTTCTATAATATAGGTTTATTAAGTATTCTCTATGATGCTGGTGGAATCCAACCACCTAGTCATATGTTTCTCAGTGTCAATTCCTATTATTAGTGACCTGAGTAATGTGCCAGCATGATGACATACACATACAGTCACAGTAATGTAATGGCACTGAGGGAGCAAGATCACAAGCATGTGGCCAACCAAAGTGACACAAGAAATCTTATACAACAAAAGTAAGCTATATTTTATATATCTGAAAAGGGGGTTCCATTTTCACATATTACAGAACAATGTTATAAATTTTATAAAATGTGTGCATAGATAAATATATATCTCTTAGCCAATGTTCTTTCACTATAAAGAGAAACCATGACCATGGTAGGTCTCATAAAATAAAAAACAAAACATGTAAATGGGGCTGGCTTATATTTTCAGAGTTTTGACACACTATTATCATGGTGTGAAGCATTATGGCAATAAGGCAGACATGATGCTGTAGAGGTAGCTAAGATTTATACATCCAAGTCATTAGGTAACAAAAATAAAAAGATTGAACCACTGATCCTGGCTTGGGATTCTGAAACTTCAATCCCCAGCGGCAATTTTCCCCAACAAGTCCATATTTACTCCTACAAGTCCACACTCCTAATTACTCTTAGGAAATGACACTGCCTTATGTATCCACATATAAGAGTCTTCAGAGCCATTCTTATTAAAAGCACCACAATAATATGCATTGTGTCAAATAACATGTGACTACACATTCGACTTTAAAAAATGGTTCAAGATAATTCTAAAGAAGAAAAATAATGATTTTACCCTTATATTTCTTTCTTTAAAATAGGTATTGCAATGCTTTAAGAAAGTATAGATCTACTTTGAATGGCTTAAAAGTACTAAAGGAAAATAAAATAGAAGATACACTTATACAAAATACCTTTAAACTTGCTTTATTCACACTTTTACTACATTGGCTTTCTTGACTAGTCCTCTCTTAATAAGGACTATAGTTACTTTCTCATAGGGATTACTAGCTTGTTCATTCTGTCAAATATCCTTGATTGAATTTGATATAAACATAATGAAAATACAAATCACACCAGAAAGGCATGATAGACCATAGTTTTAATTGAAGCACTCAGGAAGGAACGTCATGGAGGTAAAAATCAAGGCTAACGTGGTCTACATAGTGAATTTTAGGACATCCAAGGATATATGCAGAGAATCATTATTTCAAAAACCATGATGATAAGTATAATATAATATAAAATCAGACCAACCTAGATGAAAAAACTTACAAATAAGTATATAAATATACATGTGTGTGTGTGTGTGTGTGTGTGTGTGTGTGTGTGTGTGTAGTTGTATGACTATTTTGAATGCTACTTTAGACTGTCCAAGATGTCACATTTATATTATGTGTATTTTAGCAAGGCTAATAATAAAAATAAAAGAAATAGTATGTTCTTACATTCTAGGGTCCCCTTCTTAAAGTGCACTAATGTGATGAAGAATCTGAAAGTATTTCTCAGAAATTCCAGTTGCCTAGAAGGCCACACCTAATCTGCAGTCCTGTGGATGAGATTTATCTGTATAATGATCTTTCTGTAAGCTCTCTGAAATGACATCCAGGAAATTTACATGGAACTGAAGTAAGCCCTTTGAATGTGGTTGGTAGTCGAATGTCATGGGCAGTTAGTGAGCCTCTGAAATTTCTGGTACATTAAGTGACGTCTTGGAGTCTGTTACATACAGAAGAACACCTTTATCACAGAAAACCACTGGCTTCCAACAGTTGCAGGATGAATTCTATAATGACAATTAGGGTGGTTATCAGCTTGATTATAGGGGTGGACCATTTAGACACCCTCTCTATTATTATATGGAGTCTTGGACAGGCTCATCTTTGTGAGTGCTTGGGTATTTCTCTTGCATCTGATATTTTTTTCTAACCTCATGATGGCTCTCTCTGTTAAGAAGTCTATTTCATTGTTCTCCATTTTTGTCACACCGCCATCTCAAATTTTCCGTTCCCTTATGTTCTTTTCCCACCTGCACTTACCCCTCCTACTTATGGTGCCAATTTTCCTTGGAGATTTTATCTATTTCTGCTTCCTAGGGGGATACATGAATGTCTCTTTTTGGTTCCTTCTTGTTACTTAGCTGTTTTGGTGTTGTGGATTATAGTTTAATTATCATTTGCTTCCAGTCTAAAATCCACTTATGAGTGAGTACATACTGTATTTATATTTCAGGGTCTGTGTTACCTCACTCAGCTTAATATTTTCTATTTCCATTTATTTCTTGAAATTTCAGGATATCATTTTTATTTCTGATAAGTAGTACTGTAATGTGTAAATGTATTTCAATTTTGAATCCATTCTTTAGTTGAGGGGCATCTAGGTTGTTTGCGGTTTCTGGTCATTACTAGTATTGCTGTTATGGACATAGTTGAACTAATCATCTTATGGAAAAAATTAATCCTTTCGGTATATTCCCAAGTGTGGTATTGCTGAATCATTAGGTAGAGTTATTCCCAGTTTTCTGAGTGACCACAATACTAATTTCCAAAGTGGTTTTACAAGTTTGTATTCTCACCAGCAATGGAGTATTACCCCCACTCCACCTCTACTTCCCCGCCAGAATAGGCAGTCATCAGTGTTTTAATCTTAGCTGTTTTGACAGGTATATGATGATATCTAAGAGTTGATTTGAATTGCATTTTCTTGATAGTTAGAATTCTGAATATTTCTTAATTCCCTTTAATGCATTGGCACAGGATAGCACTTCCTAAATATAACATCAGTGGCACAGACACTGAGAGCAACAATTAATAAATGTGACCTCCTGAAACTGAGAAGCTTCAGAAAGGCAAATGAAATGGTAAATAACACAAAATTACAGCCTATAGAATGGAAAAAGATTGTCATCAACCTTACATCTGTCAGAGGCCTGATCTTTTAAATATATAAAGAACTCAAGAACTAGAGATCCAAAACCCAAATAATTCATTTCCAAAAAAGGGCACAGAACTAAGTAGAGAATTCTCAACAGAAGAATCTCAAATGGCTTAGTTTGTTTTGTTTATGTGATGTGTGCAAATAAACTGCTCTTACATTGATTGCTGACAGTTACTGTCCAAACTGGACCAACAGGATGCAAGAAAGATGACTACTAAACTATGACAAAACAAGGTAGGATAGTCCTTTAAATGTTTTGCTTCTGAGAAAAGTCTCAGACATACTAGGCCTATAGGCCAGAAATAGATGCTCAACAATACAGAGAAATATTGAGTGACTCATTAGGCAGCCTGCTGTTTCTGTCATTTTTCACAATTTTTAAAATCACTTGCCTGAATTTCTTGTTTACTCAAGTGATATTATTTCCTTTTCAGATTTAATGAAAGACTATGCAGTTATAATTATACTTTTTCTTAGTTATTATAAAAGATAAAATAGATATGAAGCTTTAGACTCCACAAAGTAAGTTAAATAATTGAGTGTGTTCTCTGATCTTGTCAAAATAAATAGACAAGGTATTATAACTATAATTCTTGCTTGATAACTTTTATTGTGTGTAAAATTACTATATTAAAGTTAAAACATTTTTTGGTTAGATATAAAAGGAAGATGCTGTGAAATGATCCCCTTATACACTGTAAATATGTATAACTCCCATTGATAAAAAAAATAATGCTATTTGGCTAATAGAAAGGTATAATAAATTGAAGCAGATAAACAAATTTAGGATTAGGATAAAAGATAGACTTGAGAGAGACACAAATAAACTAGCCAGGAAAAATATGCCAGAGGACTCGCAAGCCATGGAACATGTGATAATACTTACATTAATAGAAATGAGTTACTTTAAAAGTAGATAATTAGTAATAAGCTTGAGCTGTCACCTAAGCATTTTGTAATTAATATAATCTGTGTGTTTATTTAGAACCAAACTATCAGGACAGAAAAATCTCTGCTGCTAATTATATTGTGTAATACTGCAATCAGTCCTAAAAACATACACACAGACAATATAATATGGATTAACCAGGTAATATTTAAAAGTATATGAATATATGGTTATATGCATACATTAACAACTAGTTTAAAAATAGAGCATGAGTTTGGAATGAAGGAAAGAGTGAAGGAGAGTAGGGAAGGAGATAGGAAAGAGAGAAAAGATGTAATCAAATTTAATCACAAATATTAAAAAATAAACATTAAGTAAATAAGTAAATAAATGAGCAATATAAATTAGCCCACAGTGTAATATTTTGGAGATTTTTTTCTCAATTAAGATTCTTTATGCCCAGATGACCCTAGCCAGAAGAAAACTAAAAGAATATCATATACTTTTGTCAGTTTTGTCAACTTGTCAGAATCTAGAAACCATTATTAATATAAGATGTATCAACACAACTGAGAAATATTGTTTAAACACGTCACTTGGCAGTTGTAGTAAAAAGACATGGGTAGCATGGAAAACAATACTCCCTGGCTGGATTCTTGTATTTTAAGTGGAGGAAAAAAATAAGGCATAGCATATACTCCTACTTGGTTAGCACAAATTTAGTATGATAACCAGGCTCTCTGCTCCCCTACTGATGCTTCTAAGGGCTGAAGTGTCTTCCTTTTCAGGGTTTGACTCTACCCCCTGTTAGTATAAGCAAGTAAACTCTTTTCCCCTTAATTTTATATTTTTAAGAAACTGCATTGCCTCTAGTAAAAAAGTAACACAAACCCAAAATCTAAGTACTAAAAAATTTATTAAGAACTTCTAAAAAATTTTGAAATCTTTCTCAGGTTATAATTTATTAAAATATAAGTGGAGATGTTATCAAGCCCTTTAAAATTCTTAGTGAGGGGTTAAAGACATGATTGAGTGGTTCAGTGTGTGTTTACTTAATAAGATTTTTTATAGACACAGTTAACAAAAATTACTACAGTATTTTCAAACAATATTTTGTTCTTTATTAACTTTGTAAACTTTAGCTTAAAACATGTAAACAGACAAAAGTTTACACATAAATTATTAATATCTGCTTTAATTTTATTAGCTGTATTCTTTAAACAGTTTAAATAAGAAAAGTATGATTGTATTAGTTTATATTAATACCATGAAAAAATGTCGAAAATAGGTTGTCTGAAAGACAATCTTTTAGTCAATTCTGGATTTGAGAATATGAAAAATTAGCCATCAGTAATTATTTCTGCTTCTGTGAGGTAAAATTACAGCCACCTTTCTGATTTAGATTTCAGTGATTTGAATTCTTTGCTAAGTAGCTCTTTGTATAACAGTAATATAATGTAATTTGATAACCCTTACTAAGCAACAAAATTATAATTACATTCTTACATTAAAATGAATAAATAATGCAGTTGTAAGTTTTAATTTATCATATCCACTGTACAAATGCTATTTAAATTCATGACAATTCTCATCATGCATTGGTTTCTATTTTGCATGCTATTGCTTTAAAATAGCTGGAACATTATGAAACCATAATTAAGATTTATTTTTAAACTCACATTTGTGATAAAAAAAAACATGCTGAAGAGTTATTATATCTGAAAAGTGAAATCAATGTTATGAATACTATTTAATGAAGATTTTGTGATCTGATACAAGGGAGAAAATGAGCTACTGAATGGAAAAGAAATGGTCTTTGTTATATATTTTAGTCTCAAAAAGGCAGAAATAAAAACATTTTTGAATAAGTATTAAATTAACATATTTTAATTAAGAAATATATTTAATTAAGTTAATTAAGGCAAAGCAGAACCATAGCCAGTTAAGAAGGAGTTGGCAGCTAAAACAAAGAAAAATAAAAAAGAAAAAATAGTAAAAATAAGTGTAGTCTATAAAGAAGAGAATTAAGAATAATGAAAACAATAAGTCATGTTTGAAGTTAAACAAAATTATCACACATAATCACTTATAAGCTTCCTTCATAATGGCTTTTCTTAGAATTTTCATTTGTAATTTCAATAAAATTTCTTAATCATTGCAGAAAAACCTATAAAACTGTACTTTCTATTCTTCAATACTTAGAAAATCCTCACTGAGGGGACCCCAGAAAAAGCTGGGAATAAAGTGGGAATGGAATACCTTATGTAAGCAGATGGTCATGCCAACTCTACTTCACTACAGTATCAAAAGGCATTTTCTCCATTTACTAACTAGTACAAACACTGGTCAAAGTTTATGGTGGTATTTTTATAGCAATATTTCTGAATTAAAACATATCCATTGTGGAAACAAACCACACAAATAAGCAAGTCACAAGTCTCCAGAACTCCCTAGAACTTAAGAGATTCAATAAAGCCTTTTTTCTAAGATTATAAAATTTCTAATAATTGCTGGAGAAAGAAAATTATCCCCTGACTATTCACAGTGCCTCCAAGTTGGCTAGAGAACTCTTTGTTTGAAATGATTATGAGTTACCACTCATTCAGAAACGAACGTTTTGTCCATGAAAGTATTTTTGAATAGTTTGTCTGTCTATTAACCTTCACTTATAATCCTGTAAATAATCAAGTTACTTCAGGGGTCTCTAAGTTTGATTCTAAAAATTAGTTTGAAATTTTGTTTATTTCCTATTTATGCTGAGGTGATGCTTGTTTATGTGGTATTAGAAAATTACATGACAATAGTGAAGATTTCAATCCCAGCACTCAGGAAAGTGAGGCAGTAATATTTTATTTGAGAATAGAATAGACTATATAAGAACATTTATGTCATCTCAGATAAAAAAAATCAGACTTATAACAAGAAATAAATAAAGGATTAAATTAGTCCAACAATGTGAAATTCCACAAATACTTAGACACTCTTCAATTACTACAAATAGGGGTAGGGAATTTAATAAACATCTTGTCAATTATTATTAGTTCAATGTGGTGAGGTCTCTGTGTGTCACTATTATCTCCAAATCACATCCTATTGTCTTAAAAACATTTCACCTATTATTTATGCTTTTAAAAACTACGCCTTCAGTGTTAAATTTGGAATCACTTTAGTATTTGTTTCTTTAACTAACAACTCAAATTTGCACATATGTAATCATAAAGCAAGGCATTAAAGGTAATAAATATTATAGAACTGGTAAAACAAGTTAGTGAAAATTTTATTTTTCACATTTCTTCTTGTGTAAATTTGTGCGTGTATACTCTGAAAATTTATTCTTTAATTAGATGTATATTTCTGTTACATTACCAAATATCTTTAAAAATATATCTTCATTTCTTGTCTTTAAGGTTTTGTAGATATTTTCCAACAGAAACAAAAGTTTTAAAAAGATAACTTTACTACTGTATTCTTTGTCATTTATTAGATATTTAGTGTCTTTTGGAAATTGTGATATTTTAAACCCAGAGCCTACTGACAGCTCATCTGATGTTATCTTTCACCAAATACTTTAACACTACAATAGTAAGTAGGACATTCACTTAGTTTGATGATTGTCAAAAGCCAGTGTTCTAAAGGGCTGTTTTATTTATGATTTCTTTGTGAGAAAACATAAGTTAAATGTAAAACAGAGTTTTAATTACATATCAGAGAAAATCAAAGTCATAAGATTAGTGTAGACCACTCATAGTTTTGAAAGTGTGTCATGATAAATTTTCCTAAATATATTGACTTTACAGCCTTTGTCCACATGGAATATCTTTCTTTTTGCAACCAAACTGTTTTATGTAAAAATTAAAGCAATGATCCCACACTTGAAAAAAATGTTCCAGAACTTCATTTAAATTTAAGCTGCACTGTTCTTTTGGGAAAGGCTAGGTAATTTATACAAATTGCCTACTGAAGAAGCCACAATAGATGCAGAAAGACAGAGTTTTAGTGAAAATTGTTAAATATATACATGTTTTTGTTAACTCATTAACAATTACAGTGAAAGGGACAGAATGTTGTCATGATAACACATTTTACCTACTAGATTATCATATAATTAATTGTTATATTTTCTACTCTGCAATATTTATGATTATGTGTGTGATATGTATATAAAGGTGCACATAGCAATATGCTGAAAACATTGATTAAGATAAATATGTTTAAAAATAAGTAGTGTACTTGTTTTCCATAATATATATTTATACATATAATAAAAATCTAAAGAGGAATATATATCCAACACAAAAAATGGTATCTTGAACCATAACCTATTGAGAATTTATGAATTAAATGCTATAATAAGGTACAGATATTGAAAAGTATAGCATGTGAATCTATAAAGTATACTAAATACAACAAACTATTTTTACACACATGCAAAATATAGATAAAATGATGTCATGCTTCTTTTCTAAGATATCACTATATATCTGTAATACATTTCTAAAACTTAAATACACTTCATAATTTAATAACGTTTTCTGGCATTGCTTAATATTAAAAAATATACATATGAATATCTAAATATCACCACATGAAAAAAATATTCTATCAAGTATCCTAAAATTCTATGCAATAAAAATATGTTGTGTGTTGAAACAAATTCTGAAGGATGATAAGATAGTTGATATTAAGAAGAAAATGTGGCAGTGACAGCAAAGAGAGGTGAAATCCTAGGTGAAAGAACACAAAACAGGAGTCATCTCATTTCTGTGTTCTAGATTAAAGCAGTTTCAAGACTTCATTGAGTTTATGCTTTATTGGACTTATGCATATGTTTATAATGAGGTCACTTCATTGGTTCAAGTGAATTATTGGTTGTTTAAGGTGTATTTAATATTTACAAAAACTTTTATATTTTTAGGTCATGAAAGTCAGTTTTTGCCAAATGCTTACAAATTATCATCCTTAAATCTTTGCAATTATAACTATACATGCCGAGCATCCTGTATCATATCTGCTGAAAATGTGGATTGTGCATATTTTATAAGCCACATCTTTATTTCCTGGAAGCTATTTAAAATATCCATTTAAAAGTTCTGTAAATAATTTTCTACAAAAAAGGCAAAACAAATACAACAACAATTTTCTCTGGTTCACAACATCTATAAACAATCTGTTCATATGCTCTAGGGCAAGACCAGCATCTTTCATATGCAGCAGATGGGGGTAATCAAGAAAAATGTTTTAGAGCATTGGATGAAAATTAATCACTTATATTTGAAATATGAATATAGATAAATTTATTTCATCTTTATAGTGAAATTATTTTGCAAAAATTTCTTAATTATAAACTCACAAACTGGATTTTGATTTTAAAAAATGTTTGATATAAAATTCTCACCAAAACCATTATTTATTTTTCACTTTCCTCAATGATGGTTTAATCAATCCACAGATTAGATTATATGAATTAAAGGTTTTGAATTCATTGAATGTCTCAGTCTCTCTAGCTGTGAAACCTGGAACCAATACTTACAGATTTTCAGATTGGAATATTGCCAGATAATATTTGTGCCTATTTATAGAGAAAGAAAAATTGAAATCACCAACTTTAGGAAATAAATATATTTCCTAATTATATGATTATAAAAATTTTTAAAGCATGTAAATTCCCAGAATCATCTCAAATGAAACATTAAATAAAAAATTCCATGCTGGCTGAATATATATAAACTCATTTATTTTTTTAAATAAGCATTAAGTATTTTCCTTTTAAAATTTTTAAATGATTGAATGTGGTTCATCTTTGTCTATAGACTGTAGCAGTGGGGTTTCTTTGGTCCCAGGCAGCCAGAGACCCAGACCCTGCCTTGCCAGACCTCTTAGCTGCCCATTGCGTGCCGCTCAGGCCCCCAGAAATGACTCAGACACTTATATTAACTTTATGTTGTTTGACCTATGGCTCAGGCACATTGGTAGCTAGCTCTTATATCTTAAATCAACCCATTTCTATTAATCTGTCTGCCACGTGGCCCTTGGCTCACCTGTGTTCCTTACATGTTGCTCCTTGGGTGGCTTGCTTGATCTGTCTCTGACTCCGCCCTTCCTTTCCTACCTTTTCTGATTCCTCCTCCTACTTCTTCTATGGTGTCTGTCATGGCTTGAAACAGCTCCTTTATTCAAAGATTGAGATTCACAGCATGCAGAAAGGCATTCCCACATCACTTCCCCCTTTCTGTCTAATCAAAAAGGAAGATTTCAATTTTAACATAGCAAAAATTACATATGACAAAATAGCTATCAAGCAAGAATTACAGTTACAATATCTAGTCTATTTGTATTTAGCAAAATTAAAGAAAATATTCTATTATCTACCTTATCCTTATGAATCTAAAGTTTCATATCCAATATACCTTTCAAATGACTAAGAAAAACTGTACCTATAACTACTAATCTTCAACTACATCAAAGACCACAGAAGAACATATTTACCCAAATAAACAAGAAGTGCAAGCAACTTCCAAAATTTAGATTTGACAGAGATGACATCTATCTGCCTGGACAGTCACTAAAAGTTCCTTTATAAAGTTGGGGCTTCCATCTTCAGCCTACAGGCCCAAAGTCTCTTTTCATTTCAGTGAAGCAGGAAATTTGCTCTGCCCATTCTGGCACAGTTCATCAGTTGCTTCTCCTCGAGTCCTGAAGAATGTCTGACAGATTTCTCTGCAAAGCAGGAAACTGAAGGACCATCTCAGCTTGTTCTTCCAAAGTTCAGAGGTCACCTTCATATAGAACCTGCATGTCCAGTTTAAACAGTATACTGTCAAGCAGTTAATATAAATACAGGTTTATGTCCATTGGCTAAACAATGCCACAAATAGACTCCATACAGACTTTCTTCGATGTTCATTTTTCTCTTGAAGAAGATTGGTGCTGCCAGGAGCAGACATGTCTCACTGTCCAGAAAAGTCTAAGTTCTTAAAACATTTTAAATGCCATATTCTGTATATCTTAGAAGTATTTGAAGATTACTTATCTAATTGAAATATATATATATATATGTATACCTAAAAATCCTAACTATAAGTTTGATTATCAAACTAACCTAACTATAAGTTTGATTTTCAAAGGTGAGTATTAACCTTCATTTCTTAATTATACACTATAATTTTAAATCAGTTACATAAACATCATACCTTAAACAAGAATATAAAATCACATACAGCATAACAAAATTGACCTTAAATTTGTATCAATAAACCAAAATCTATACCAATGTAAAGCATTTTGAGATTAACAGCTGATTTCCTGATCTAAGTAAATTTAAAAATCTAACCTTTTAAAAAATCATTCATATACCATATCCCTTTTTCTTCTTAGAAATAGATTGACTATGACCATTAACCATTTAAAATGAAAACAAACATTTAGAAACAATATTTGGGGAATTTGGGTGTAGTTTTCCATTACTACTTCCTGCTGATTTAGGGGTGTTGAAAATCTCATGGTAGTTGAGGCTGGATCAGGCTGCAGCTCTGAAGCTGATATGGCCCTCTCTTTCCATCATGTTTTTCAGGGGGTCTTGGTTGATGATACCATATTTGCCTGGAAGCAATCCACAGGTTCAGGTTCTCATCTGTGGAAACAAAGCAGAACTCTTCCAAAGCAATAAATCCTTAGACATAAATTTCAAAATCAAAATACCTTTAAAATATATATTATTGTTTAACTTAGTAGCCTTTGCATTTGCAATCCATTGTTTTTCTGCAGTTAGCTCATTAACAGTTAAAAAATTAAAAGAAAACACAATAACAATCAAAATCCAGATTTTATGTCTATTTTCCATCTTTACATGACTTATTATATTTTTATTACTCTATTTCTCTTTTTAAAGACTTTATCCTCTCTCTATTCTCTCTGAAGCCTATGTACCTTTTACACACACTGTAACCCTTTTACATATTTTTTTTCATCTGAATCTGTTTTATTGTGAATCCTTAATCATCTTTTAACCAGAAGAGCTTTTAAAATACACTCTCTTAAAGAGCTGCAGTTCTTTCAGATTAGGCTGAATCAGTAAGTTCTCTTAAAGAGACCGCGTCTCTGTTCATGGCCAGAAAACAGAGCACACCCAAGTAAATGCTGCTACTAAGAAAGCATCTTCGTTTTGTTTCCTTTTTATTCAAAATAAACAGAAATCTAAAATCAATCACCTGCTACTGAGTCTTCTGTGAGATTTCTTGAACCTGCCTGATTGCACCTGCAGCTTATACTGCCTGCCGCCAGTCCGCTGGTGCCATTTTCAATGTGACCGGGACGCCATGCTTTCTTTGTACAATGATCTGCTTCATATACACAGTTTGGAAGCTGCCTTTGTTCAGTTTCTGTTAAAACCTTTTTTAAACTTTATCAGGCATTAAGTGGATATTTGATCCATGTCAGATACCATAGGCCTGTAGCCAATATAATAGATGCTCCAATAGCGCACAAAACCAGAGGTGATTGTCGAGGTAGCTGTGTTGCTGTCCTCTCCCAAATTTTGGAAGCCACTACTTCCATGTACTTCCGACTTTCAAGTGATTTATCTACCTTCTCAGGTCTTGAAGGGTTGAAGAATAGGTATTTAAGGTTACTACCTCATAATAATTCCTATTTTACATAGTCTTAGTTTAGAACCTTCTTAGTTAGACAAAAGGGGGAGATGTAGTGGGATTCAGGTGTCAGCTGATAAGGTCCTAAGATGCTTATCCAGGGTCCTGAGCTCTTGGAGGGGGTGTGGCCAAACTGGAGGGGGTGTGGCCAACCCCATTGATAAGGGGCTGCTGGAACACAGGGAGCTCTCTCCCTGGTTCCTGGTTGTTGGAGAGACAGGATCGGAATCCATCGTCTGTCCATTGCTCATCCATCATTCGGATACTCCAGTCCCTGTTCAGGTGCCACTGTAAGCTGTTACTAATATCATGAGTGTTGATTTATATTCTAATAAATATTTGTCTTGGACTTGTGCCTTGTAAGTAAAATTCTGCCTACATCTGGCGCCCAAACAGGCGCCATCTGTAGCAGTGGGGTTTCTTTGGTCCCAGGTGGCCAGAGACCCAGACCTTCCATGCCAGACCTCTTAGCTGCCCATCGCCCGCCGTTCAGACCCCCAGAAATGACTCAGATGCTTATATTAACTTTATGCTGTTTGACCTATGGCTCAGGCACATTGATAGCTAGCTCTTACATCTTAAATCAACCCATTTCTATTAATCTGTCTGCCACGTGGCCTGTGGCTCACTTGTGCTCCATTCATGTTGCTCCTTTTGGCTTCAGGCTTGGTCTGCCCCTGACTCAGCCCTTTCTTTCCTACCTATTCTGATTCTTCCTTCTACTTCTTCTATGGTGCCTGTCATGGCCCAAAACAGCTCCTTTATTTAAAGAGTGAGATTCACAGCACACAGAAAGACATTCCTACATCAATAGACACTGAAACCTGAATTTCATATATTTTTAAGTAATGATGTACTCTTTATTTTTTTTAGGCATTCAAACACACAAAAACCCTAACAAGTCCTAGAAGAAAAGATAAGAAGCTCCATGCATCATGGATTCAAGCTTGCTGACCAATTTACTAGTTTTCTGAACCAATAACCAAGAGCAGGCTGACATGAATATCTGTAACAGCCTCGGGTTACTAAGACATTCTTGACAACCAGCAGGTTCTCTTTGGCCTGAATCTCTTGGATGGCATATAGGTCTTTAAGTGAGAACTCCATCAGCGTTCGTGCTGACAACCATCCTTTACAGCCTGTGTCCTCTGTCCTTTGCTGTTACTAACAGAATTTGCTTCAATGTACAAAAGGAACATGCACTTATTCTTTTTCTGAGAACCTTCTTCAGTATTTGAGACTTTGGCAATTCTAGTAATAGTCACTGTATCTCCTGGGACACAGCTATCTACAAGGTATATGAACAAGTTCACAATTCTATTGTTCTAGGGATGTGTCCTGCTTCTCTTTGTGCATCGGACATCAGCTCCTGTATTTTGATCAGCTGCCAGTCCATTGTAACTGTGAGGGGAGAGAGCTGCGCAAAGGAGCAAATGACTTCCCTCGACATGTGGGCACTGGACACTTGGTAGGAAGATTGTATTTAGCATCTGGAAGAGGGGGACTCTGAATCTCCACAATCAGCACAATGAAAAGCTACCTTGGTGCAAAGAGATTTTATGTTCCCGACTCGAATCATGTTCTTTCTGATAGAGACGTACTTTTCACATCAGTTTGCTTGGATGCTCTTGAGTGGGGTTAAGGGCTCATAGTTGCAAAAAACATGTGACACATTTACCATTATTTCTCCAACATTAGACAACCCCTCTTGAGCTTGTAATTCAGCTGCATGAAGTTCTAAGTCCTTGTTTAGTACCTGATGTATTGCTAGACCCATACATGCTAAGGTTTTCTCAGGGGTATCTCTTATTGCATTTTCTATATCTGGCATCAAGTTAGATATTTCATCATCTTTTGTCAATTCTTAAAATGCTTTCTTTTCTTTCTGTTTCATCCTTATCGTAAGTCAATATGCCTTGTGAAGAATTTCTCAAATGCTTGAATCTTCTCTATAAACTGTAAACTTCAGAGAAGTAAAGCTTCCAGCCCTTATTGGATATAAACTGGTCCAACTTTGTAGAAATAATTCTTGTGAAGTTTGTTCAGAGTGCTTTCTCGTGGCTTTAGTAGGGTCAGCTCTCTTCTCCCTCTCTCCAGCTTCCTGAGAAGTTCCTACCACATCTACCATTGTTCCAACTTTGGAATTTTCCCTGTCCAAAAACTCTCCCTCTAGATTATGTCTTCTAAAAGTCATAGAAATCTCTCCTGTTTACTAGGGAAATACATAGCTCAATCTTCATTGTATTATTTTCTGTGGCATGCTGTACTAAAACTGCTCTAAAAGAAGATAATTTACTTAAAAATTCCTATCCCATAGAAACAAACTACTAATGATATATGCATACAGTGCACTGAAACTCATTAGGAGAGTCTACTCTAATCTTAAAATGATTGAGTTAACAATTTTTTCACAAATAAGCAAGCTAGCAAAATCAAGGTGTTTGTACTAGCACTGGGATTAAAACTCAAGTACAAGCTAAAGAAGTGTTTTACTCTTGAGCAATGCACAATATACAGATAAATTTAGCAATATTTTAATTGATATTTTTCTTTTTGTTAAGTGAATAAAATTAAGTGTGTATACATGGATTTGTGTACATCTGCTATTCTAGAAATAGTGAGCTCCAGATCCAGTGAATAAAATCCAGAATATAACATTACTTTAATTATTGTGATACAGCATATGTGTGTGTGTGTGCATGCACTCGCATGTGTGTTTTAACCATTTTGTAACTAAATTTTTCTAACCTCTATGCATTTTAATTATGAGGAACCCTAAAATTTCAATAACTAATTTGGAAAGATTTAACATTATAAAAACTCAATGTAAAAATCTGGTCTTGAGACCTCAGGATAAAGTTAACTGAGGTAATGTTTTTGTTTCTGTAAATAGATGTTTAAGAATTGAGACTTTTTTCTGTGTGTTATGCAGTGAACAATTTGAGTAACAATAATTTGTAAAGTAGAGTTTTCAATAAGAACAATGATAACTTGAAATACAGGTCAAGACCTATCTATATTAGGTTTTCTTAAACCCTTCTTAAATATCTGTCTATTTATATAAATGAAAAATGAATATAATTACAACAGAATTGATATCACACAGAAACTGTAAGCATTCAACTTTGACAATCATTCACTTGAAGTTAAAAAAAAAACAACATGGATTAGAAACTTAAAAATATCTTAAAACATTGGCAAACAAACACTAAACATGTTAAACTGGCTTACATTTTAAGAAGGACAAAATCAAAACGTTGAATAGCATTATAGTCTCATGAGTCAAGAGTCCTCTTTAGTAAAACTTAAGGTTCTGCCTTAGTTTTAATAAAAAAAATTAACTCTGAACAAAAACTATCATCTTTAATTTACAAATCTCCTATCTAGATAGGAAGTCATTATTCTGTATTATATTAGTACATTTCTTTAATACAGATTTCATAAAATATATTAGTTATGATTGTTTGTATTTTCTGATTAACTGTAAGTATGCACAATTCTTATAAATCCTATCTGATTTGTATTTTATACAACTTTAATACACCTGATATTGACAAAATGGTAGCTGATATTCATTTCAGAGAACATTTTATATTTACTATTCCAGGAAATTACTTCTTCAAAATCATATCATGATTAAATTAATAAAACTAAAATGCCAGACTCATTGTCAGCAAATGTCTACAAGGCTGTTCAAGTTTGTACGTGTTTAGTACAGCATATCCTAGTCTTTCCTTGTCTGATACAAGATCTGCTAGAATAGTCATTGTATATCTTGAGTTTACTTTTGACACAAAATTACTTTTAACAGTATATTTTAAATGCAATCTGAATTTAAAAACAAATACAATGTTACAGAGAATGAGTACAGAAATCTATCTTCTTCTAATGCTGATATTACTAAAAAAACAACTTTTCTTTGATAAGTAATAAACCATAAACTATGGAATTTTACCATAGAAAAATGTTTGGTTTGTTAATAAAATAGACATAAAAGTATTATACCCAAACATAATTATTCCAGAGAAGTCAAAGCTTTTTTTCTTTTATTCTGATAATAAAACAAAAATTACCTTAAAATTATTTTACTAGAGATCTCATTTTTGTCCCTCCTTGGCCCGTCTGTGTATTTACAATAGAACTCACAGACAAGGGCTCATATCTTCATTTTTCACAGGTTGAATTTATACTGTGTGTATTTTTAACTATTGGTATTAGATTCTTAATGTACCTAGATGCACTTGTAAATTTGGTCATGGACAGTTGGTTGAGCAGAGCTGAATGTGCACCAACATAAACACTGGATTATGGGAAGAGCCTTCAGCCTCTTTTCAGGTGATTCTTGCTGCTCCCACTCCTTAAAGCAGCACACATGGAAGAATATTGATGGGGAATACTCTCAACATTCAAAGCTTATATTTATTTATGAATAAATATTAAATGTATCTTATATTAAAATCTTAAAGCTTCCTTTTTGGGGTGAATTTTAAGAGCCTCATGTTAACAATCTGCCTCAGCATATGAATAAAAAACTAAAAAATCTAATACTATTTAGAAGAATACTTGTGCCTAAAAATATAGTATAATTTCAAGAACACATCTGTGCTTAATTTCTCTAAGGAAGACTTTCAACACATGTGTTGCACAAATAAAGGAAACTCAGGGCCAGATCTCTGAGAAAGTCAGAGATATTAGAGAGAGTAAACACCACAGTCAGATCTCACCCAGCTGTCCTCCAGCTTCCTCAGTCTGCTTCTACTGGCTTCTGGCCTTTCTGGCTTTCTACACCTGCTTATAATACTCTTTTCCCCAGTTAAGGTGTGGCCCCACCACTGCCTGCCTGGAGCCTGGAACTCCTTCTGTAACCCAAAATGACCTGAACTCAGTTTGAATTAAGGACATAGATCATCACTCCAGGGATATTCCCTGTGCTGGGATTAATGGTGTGAGTTACCACTGTCTGATCTTCCCCCTGACTGTAGGTAGATCCCTCTGATACCTCCGAATTTTTTTTTTATATTACAAAATATCCCTAAGTCAGAATAATAAGATATACATATATTTTCAATCTGTACTTTTCTCTTTCAACAACATTGTTTGAATTCAACATAAAATAATGAATGAATATTTATTATTTTACTTAATACTTTATATCCAGAGAATACTCAAAAACATTTTAAAATATTTTCAAATATAACACAATTGTATAATTCTTTTACATATAGCTATATATATTCATATATATGCATATTCATTCATATATTAATTTCATCCAATGGAAATTTTCTTTTGTATATTTGAAGAATACAGGGTTCCAGGTATTTCTAGGAGACTATATTAGAACTGTTTAAAAGAAGGCACTAGTGAAAAGACTCCAATCTCTTCTCTCATGAATAGTGGTTGGATTAAAGAAGAGATACATTTAAAAGGGGGAAAATAGTTTTGAGATGCAATAATCAGCATGATTCAGATGTGAAAAATGTTGATATAAGGAAAAAGCCTGAAATATGGCAATACTGTAGAGTGTCATGGTGATATATTCATAAAGGAAATAAGGCATAGTGATAATTATTTGAGAACAAACATATTTAAAGAAATATAAACCAAGCCATTTGGAAGTTTATTGGCATATGAGATCCACATGTTTGCTTCTAGAAGTAATTATGATTATATGACAAAAATTGAATGAGAATTTATTTTCTAATAAATTATAAAATAGCTTCCCAAATGGTAGCAGCAATGAAATTGGTGTCTAGCAATGTGGACTGTGAGAGGCCAGCTCTCATAATCCCAGTTTTGAGTAATAAAAGAAATGCCTCAGAATAGTTGAGGGAGAAGAATTCTAGGGTAATGAAGAATAAATCTGTCTAACTGGTAATTTAAGGAAACATACATGCCTTCTGATAATTATATTCCTTTTCACTCCTTAAAAATAGTCTCTGATTCTTTGAGTTTCCATTCAGTTACATATTTCCACATTGATGCATTCTATACATGTAACTACATATCTTTCTTTACATATATATGGCCATGTATCTCTAACACAGTTGCATTTATTTTCACATCTTCACTTCTTAATTCTCTTCTAAACTCCCTTTGAACAGTTTCATTTTCCTTGTCTCCACACAGTTACAATCCCCATACAGCCGAGTTATTCATCTCAAATACATAGTTCTCTCAGCATATAAGATTGTTCATTGTTGTTAAACACTTTTAGCATATTTCTATACATAGGGAAAAAACTCGTTCACACAGCTTTATCTCTCACCTACATACACACATTTCCTTCTACATCATTAATTCACTCTTTTCTCACCCAGTCTCCAATTCATTAATTCTCTCATATCTCTCATCCTCACTTTAGGCTTCACCTCTCACTCAGCACACAGCACTAACATTTTGCATAGGTTCATCCCTATACGGCTGCTGCTCTTATGCACTCTCATGCATACATACTCTTTCCTACTCCTCTCTTCTTCTCTACATTGTCACTGCTCCCCACTTCCTTATTCAAATTCTAGACAATGATATGCTACATTTCAGAGCCCACACAACCCATTCTTGTAACACATGAAATGATATAGGGTTTTTTTCATGCCAGTACACTCACAAAAGCTGGACAGTCTAAATGCTTGGCCTTGCATGTAACTTTTTTTTTCCAGATAGAGAATCACATTGAAATTCAGGACTTAAAATTAATAGTAAGAGATAGAACCCTCAGTGGTCAGGGTACATGTAGAAAGTCAAATTTTTTGAGGGGATTATATCTCTGATTTGCAATAAACAACATCTGGGAATTAGTCTCTGTGTAATTCTGTAGGGGCAGTTTAGTCTGCTTGAATTTGTTCTGAAGTCAAAAATTAGTTGTCTTTAAGACTAAAAATGCTGTTACTTTTCTGTTTCAGTAAGAAGAATATTCTGGTATTATTTCAATACATCAGATTTTAATTTTCTTGACTATCCACACTTGTAAAGGTTCCAAAACATGTAAAACACACTACATATGGGCTGTGGAAATAACCTCACAGCTGCTGTTATTATGAAGCTGCATCTTATAGTTAGAAAAAAAAAAGAAAACAGTATCCAAAGCCAGTCACCCCACAGGCCTTGCCAGTGTGGCCACTCCATGGATTTATTTTAGTGGTGTTCCTCCACAGACTTTGTCTAGTGGGATTCCCTAACACAGAGCCTTATAAAACAACCTGTATAATATTGGTTGTCATTTGCTCTATACTCCCATAGCCCTTAGCAGTCTAGATTAATATGACTCAAATCTTATGTGTTATTTATTATAGTCCATACTCAATGTTGAGTAACTCATTTCCTAACAGAATTTTTTTCTGCACATTTTCTTATTGCACAAAGTTAAATTTATTTTAATCGATTCAAATGTAGAGAACAGTAAGACAAGAAGATATTTTGATTTGTAAACATTTTTATTATTTTTTTAATTTAAATTACATTTCTTTTGGTCCTACACAGGTCTATCATTCAACAATGAAAAAAAGAAGATGCCTTTAAAAAATGTAAATTAAGCAACATTAACAAATCATTAGTTGCTTTTTATTAATCCTTATATTTTATGTGAGTTTCAAAATTAAACAAAATAGAAAAAACATTTAATGTCAAAAGAATATAACTAAAATACATTCTCAAAGAGGCAACATTGGCCAGAAAATACTAAATACCAAAATTTAGGCCCCATTTGTATGATGCAATTCATATTAACTAACTCCTATGATTTGATACAGGCTAATTTTAGTATAGTCTAATCTAATTAATCAATATAGTCTAATAACTATTTAGTTAATAATAATTACTATTATTTAGTATAGTCTAATAGTTTAGTCTAGGCTAGGCTAATTTAGCATAGTTTAATCTCTGAAGTGAGAACCAAGCATATATATATATATATATATATATGTGCCTCCCACAACAATCACTATGTCAGTATACAGTTCTTAAATAAATTATAAGATAACTCAAGGTCTAATACTCTGTAATTCTGAAAATAAGTGTGGGTTAATGATATATACAGCCATCCAAATGTATCATTTGTACCTTTAGCCTCCAGATTTCAAGAAGTTTTATGTGAGATATTTCACTCTTCTTAGAACTCTTAGCTGCATGGTTTCTTTTTCTTTTATAATAATTTAAGCTACATTTCATTCCAAGTGAGGTGTCTCTGTGTTTACAATCTTTATGTAAAATTTTCTTAATGTGTATATTTTGTCTAAAAATTTTCTCAGAAGCTAGACTGTATGTCTTGCTTTCCTTTCATATGGACCTTAGCATACATATAATAGTTGCTTAAACACAAGCTGCCACAAAAATAGGAATGACCTCAGCGAACTAAAGTTTGTTCATGGTAACTTACTCATTTCAGGTTACTGTAAGATTTGAAATATGACTCATCCAAATGAACTCTATCATTTGAACACTGTGGTATTATATAAGCCATTAAATACCTGCCTGAATTTCATATATCTTGAAAAAAAAATCAGGCCAACGGATGCTTATTTTGAAATAGCACAGAATTTAAGACCTCACTGAATAGCATTTCAGAAATGTTCTCTTTGATTGGGTCCAGGAAAGAAAGGCCATAACTTAGAAACAAAATCTGCCGTTGAGGTTAATCGTGACTTGTGAGAAGCTGTTCCATAAGTAAATGCCTGCTTCATACTATTATGTATTATCTCTTCTGGATGGAGAAGCTGTGAGCTTTAAGTCAGCTCAAAAAGGGAAAAGAAAAAAATAGAAAACTTCTTAAAAAGAAGGGGAAAAAACTAGGCCATGTTTGGCTTGCAAAGCTTCTTTGCTGATTTATTTGATTGTAGTCCTAAATCTGAAATGTCAAATTAAAAAAAAAAATATTGCTTTCCTTTTGTGTGAGTTTTGAGCTACAAATGAGGACAAAAAGTAATAAATGTTTGAGTTTTTGTTTCCAAACTGCTTTCTCAACTCTAGCGTTAGTTGTGGAAACTCAGATGATAAAGCCAGTGCTTCACTGTAGTTATACATTTTGAGTGTAGAAACACTGAATTTATAATTAAATAATTAATTTGATGGTCATTCATTAAAAGCTTACACTGACTATAAATGTTGAAAAAAGAACTAAAATACAACACAGCTAAGAAAAATTAATAGCTTCAAATATATCTAGGATACTGACAATATATGCTTAGTAGATTAATTAATCTAAATGCTATAAAATATATTATTCTTACAAATACTTTAAAGGATACATAAAAGTAACTGATTAGGTGAAAAATATATTTACTTAATACTCTTACTTTAGAACAGTTTCTAAAAACCTATTTGCTAATAGTAAAAATTGTAACATGCAGAATGGATACTAAAAACAGATTAAAGATTAAAATCTTAAAATATCCTCAGAAACTATACAGAATATGTTAATTTATAAAAAATAGTCAACTTCATAGGTTAATAAATGGGTTGAAATTTTTATGAAGATAATCAGTGTTAATTTTCTGTCAATACCTACCATAGTTCAATGACTTAAAAATAAGATATTAATAGAATATTTAGTATAACTTAATTTCAAAGTGAAGAAAGAAATAACCTTATTGAAAGGCAAGCTACTATTCATCTCTTAGGCGCAAAGTAATTAAAAATGCTCACATTCATTGTCAGTCTCGGTCACTTTATTGACTGAAAAAATTTTTCCGGTTATGTAGATGCCTAGAAAACATGCACAAGTACATACATACATACATACATACATACATACATACATACATACATACATATATACATACATATATTCACACACACACAAAATCACACACAAACATACACACATACACACACATAACACACACAACACACATATACAGAACCACACACACATATACACACACAAACACACACATACACACACACACACATACACACACACACACACACACACACACACACACACACACACACACACTAGTACACCCAAGGAGGCATGCATGGAAACTAATCTTTCCATATAAAAACTCCAAAGCTATTGATACCTAAGTTAGAGAGAACATGACAGCTAGGAGGAAAAGTGCTTTTCTGTACAAAATTATCCATGACAAAAGTCTGTTAATTAAATTTGAAATTGGAATAGTTCTGAAAATAATAATTTCCTCATAATAATGATTCTTTTAATTGATAATTATGCTATTCTTTTCTGAATATTCCAGGTATTTTAAAATTCTTAATTCTTAAACTAGATTTTAAATCAGTTAGTGATGGCAATGAGAGTATTGATATTTTTCTACTTATTAAATTCTTTTATTCATGTAAATATTTGTCAATATTAAAAATGTGTGTAATGTATTTTTATTCATCTCTCTTCCACCTCCTCTTATTACACCCAAATCTTATCAGTCTCTCTCCTCATACCTATTTGTTTTGAAGATTTTTGAATTTTGGTTATAAAGTTCAACTACATGAGTTTTGGATTTAAAATTAATTTAATGCACACACCACAGGAGAGATTGCATATCTGGTACTGTAAATATGCAAGGAGGTACTCTTTATACTTATGTGAGACCACAATGTATAAATTTTTAAATTCCAATATTGATATAGAATCTAACCACCATATATACATGCACATCTGACTGTATATTTATCTTCCTAGATAATTTTTTTCAGAATAAATTCTGACTATGATTTTTTCTCTTTCTATATAGGGTTCCTACACACATATTCCAATATTTACTTCTATACCTTGTTTGTAACCTATTAGAAAGCTAATGGCCATCTAAGCTATCATAATAAAATAAGATAAAATAAAAAAAAAATATAAAACGACAAATCACCTGTACCCCCCAAAAAAGAGTCAAAAAAGCAAAAGAATCAGATATAGATAGAGACACACATGTTTACACACAATGGAATCCCACAAAACACAAAAATGCAAAACATAATATGTATACAAAGGAGTGGTGAGGCGTATAATGCTGCTCTAAACCTTATGAGACAAAGAATCTCAAAAGATGTTATTGAGTTTATGTGAAGCATCTATACCTACACATCAAGCCTACATTTAAGAGTGTTTTTCAATCCTTGTATCCTCCTGCTCCCCCTCCCTTCCCTCATCCTCATCCTAATCCCTCTCTCTTCAGCCTCGCCCCTCTCCATCTACCCATGATCAGCAGGACATATCCACTCCAGGCAAGTCCTACCCACTCATCCCAAAGTCAAGGCTGGGTTAGGTGTGCCAAGGTGCCAGCCCACACACCGGAACACAGTCTGATCCCACTCCTCGAGTCTCCACACTCTGCTCATGCCTGTCAACAGTCGCCTACCCTTGGAGGGCCCAGCTCCCTTTCCTGATGGATCTCCAGTGACTACTCCTAATTAACTGAGCCCCCACCCCACCCCAGAACTCCAGTCAGCCATCACTGAGGGAACTCTTCTTACAATTCCCTTCCCCTAGCTCATACAGACACTCCTCTCCTGCTCTCAGCTAGACCAGGAACTCTACAGAGCGAGCGTTCAGCCATGGATTTCTGGCTCTACCTCCATTGCCCGTTGGATGTAGGTTCTGCCATGACACCCAGGGTGGTCACCCACCTGACCATAGGGGAAGTTCTGCTCCCTCCACTATTATCTAGAAACTTGGCCAAGGACATACTATGAGTTCTTAGACGGTTCCCCAGCACCCAGTCTCTTTCCAACCCCACACTGGCTTCCTTTATTGAGAAATCCATCTTTTTCTATCTCTCTCTTTGTTCCTCTTACTCAACCATCTCCTTCTTTCAAGATTTGCTCCAAACTCTTTTAGGTTGCACAATCATATATAAGAGTGTTTTATTTCACAAGTGACACTCCCCTTGGAGATAACTAACTTTTCTCTTGCAAATGGTTGTGAATCAAAGACAGTTTGTGAAAGAGAACATATATCTTCTCCTTTAAGCTCTAGGATCTCTTCTGGAGCATTTCTATGCAAGAACTATGGCTACTTTCTCATTGTGTGTGACTACATATATGTGCCAGACATACTGTGTCTATTAGGCCTAGATTCCTTGGTGTCCTATGCCTCCTCTGGCCTTTGCATTTTTCTGCCTCCTCTTCAGCACGGTTTCTTGAACTCTGATTGAACAGCTTTGATAGAAACATTCCTTTTGGGCCTGAATACATTTGTGTCATTGACAAATAGCAGTCTAAGCATAATCAGAGAATCATTTTTCTAGGTAACTTCAACAAAGACAAAGATGGATGATTAAACAGCATGCTGAAAATAAAAGAATTTTGAGTTGTCATTCCTAATTTTTTAAGTTTGGGTTGCTCTTAAGAATATAATTGATAGTTATGTTATGTTCAGATATTTTGAAAAATTAAATTCTCAATTAACATTTACATTTGTTATTTTATAAAACTTAGTTTTCCTTTGTATATAATCATGTAAGAATGGCTGCAGCTCTTTTATATGTCAATTGATGTAAAGTATGATTACTCTGAAAGAAGGAAACACAGTTAAGAAAAAGGCCCTACTCAATTTGTTTGTGGTGCATTTTCTTAATTGAAGATTGACTTCAGAGGGCCCAGTGATACTACTGCTTTGGTGGTCTTGAGTGTTATAAGCAAGCAGGCCTAGCAAAGCCATGAGGAACAATCCAGTTATTAGCATTTATCTATGAATTCTGCTTCAGTTCTTGCCTCTGGGTTCTTGTCTTCAGTTCCTGCCCCACCTCATCTCACTGACAGACTATGAGTTGGAAACTTAATCTGAATTAAATTGTTTCTTTCTCAAAATACTGTTAGCCATGGGGTTTTACTATAGCAATAGGAACTCCAAAGCATAATCATGATACTTCATCTCAGTTCTCATAAAAATAACTCATTTCTCCTATGTCACCAAGGCTCTGTGTTCTTCTTACCTTTTGGTCTTTTTTACCACAGTCCTCTTCTCTTGTTCCTCAATGCTACCATAATTCTGAGTTTGATGCTCTTAAATTCAACATTGAAGTAAGTTTCACCATATTTGTCTTTCTGTTTAGATTTATTCAATGGAATCATGGATTATAAAATTTTCTTTATTAAGATTGAACAAGATTTATCCATATATGTGTATGTACATATATATATATATATGTATGTATATCACATTTTGGTTTCCTCATTTGTTATTAAGAGCTTAGTATTGCTTATATAATGAGTTTAATGAGTAATGCTACTCAGTCATGTGAGTGCAAATATATACTTTATGCTTATCTTTTAATTATTTAATCTGCACAGTTTTATATATTGTAAATTGGATCTTAATTTCTAATTTAATTATAAAATTTTTTATTATTACTTTAATGTATGCTAATTTGCTAGTGTATAGTTTTATCTGTAGAATTTGGAGTGTGACTTCAGAAACTTGATAAATGTTTATGTCAGATTTATATTTTTATCAGAGTGTGTATATATATATATATATATATATATATATATATATATATACATATATATCTTGCTTATACTTCTATTAAGCCTTCAAGAAATATCTATAAATAAAAGTCTCATGAGCCATTACAGGAACTTAAGAGTGGCAGCATGCCACAGGAAACTTGCATATAAGTGTAAACAACAACTTCTTACTGTGAGTTGTGAGTAATCTGAGTTTGTAATTTTTCTTAATTTATTGAAACACATTTGCCCCAGGAGATGCATTATTAATGCATTTTACTTGTTACATACATGACCTTATCAATTGGACCTGTTCTCATTTTGTAATTGCACAATGTTAATTGAACTCATACTGTTGTGAAATCAATTAGAATTTTGCTTATGTCTAAAACTTTATATCCATAAGACATGTCCCTATTCCTTGGGTCCTCTAGAACTTAAACACTCTCTTAAATGCAGAGCCACCTCACCAGTCCCATTATCAGATAGTCTATTGGCTTTTTGTTCTGATGTCATGGTATATTTTTGTCTCTATTGAATGTTTCATATGATATATGGCAGGTTTATGTTTATTTATTTCATGTTTCTCTTATTTGACAGTTTCCTATTTGTTTAAAATATATTTAGTAGTTTTCATAACTCTTTTTTTGTTACCTCTCTTCCCATTGTACTCCCTGTTCCTCCCTCAAAGATTCCTCCTACTTTCAAACTTTGATTTTGTTTTGTTTTGTGAATGAAACCCCTGAATTTAGCTTGACTGGTTACTCAAACACTGATAGAAGATATTTGGCTGGATATTAGGTAACATTTCTCTTAAACTACTTGGCCTGATCACGTTTAGACACATATCTTTTAATCAAATAATAGTAGTAGATAAAACCCTAGGGCTTCATGACAAAGCTAATCAAAGCATTTTTGAGTTACCTCCTGTAGAGAGGGAACCAACTTTTGTTTAAATTTTGATATTATTCAACTTTTCCATTTTCATTTTCATGTTTAATTTAAGAAAACTTTAGATTCATAAAGATAAGGTAGATGATAGAGTATTTTCTTTAATTTTGCTAAATACAAATAGACTAGATATTGTAACTGCAATTCTTGCTTGATGGCTATTTTGTTATATGTAAATTTGCTATGTTAAAATTGAAACCTTCCTTTTTGATTAGACAGAAAGGGGGAGGTGATGTGGGAATGTCTTTCTGTATGCTGTGAATATCAATCTTTATATAAAGGAGCTGTTTTGGCCCATGACAGGAACCATAGAAAAAAATAGGAGGAGAAATCAGAGCATAGGTAGGAGAAGCAGGTGGAGTCAGGGACAGATTGACCCAGCAGCCAAAGAAGAAGCATGTAAGGAACACAGGTGAGCCATGGGCCACTTGGCAAACAGATTAATGGAAATGGGTTGAGTTAAGATGAAAGAAATAGCTAGCAATGTGCCTGAGCCATAGGCCAAACAGCATGAATGAAATATAAGCATTCATTTCTGAGTGCCTGATCAGCTGCAGGCCACTAAGGCGTCTGGGGTGGCAGGTCTGTGGGTCTGGACCTCTGCCCACCTGGGACCAAGAAACCTCATTACAACATGTGTATAATAAAAATAGCTCTAATATATGTAACTGTAAAGATGAGAGAATGTAAACAGTAAGAAAATTGAGTCTAAATTGGATTGGGTCATTTTTCTATGGCCAAACATTGAGGGTCTGGAGACATACTGTTACAAGTCTTGTGTTCTGAGGTCTGATAACCATCAAACTCTGTGTTACAATGAGAAAAATGAATGGTCTCTACCTCCAGAAAAGATATTAAATTCATTCTTCTTTCATACAACTATTTATAGACTATTGTTTTAAATGGATTGAGTACTCCCCATTTTTATTTTTGTGAAACGTTTTACTCAGTTTACTGACAATGTTACATCTTCTAGAAATCTAATCATCAACACACATAAAAATATTTTATTGGTTGTTAGAGTATCAGTACAGGTGATAGAAATTAACTGGTCTAACACTTCTCTTACAACTATTTCCTGAAAGACAAATGTCTCCACCCTAATCACATGTAATTATTAAAAATATTGCATCCAAATTTGGATCAGTAAATTCTTGGTTAACACTTTTGAATAATGTATTCAATTATTTAACTCATCAATTATCTTTTTAAACAGGTGTTAAGTGGCTGTATGTCTTCTATGTCAGATGCATTACAACAGGAGATATTGTTCATAAAATAACTCTGACCCTTGTGTATTTGTATATTTTTTTACCCTGTACTTCATTTTAAATGTCAAATAATATAACTTTAATTTTTTCTAGATATTACTTTTATATTGCCAAATATGTTTATGGTGCATCATACTTTTAATCATTCTACATGTTTTTTATGTTAATTGTGAATGGGTTCATGAAGCCCGACTGCTACCTAATAAATTTAGGCCATTGTTTAGTGCTGGAAGAAAGTAATTCAGTTTGTTTTTATGTGTCTTACATCTGGATGATTGCCATTGCACTGATGGTTGGTATTAAATATACATGCAGTCAGCATTCACGAGACCCACGAGCTTTGAAAACTAGTATGTAATATTGGGAAAGTGGCATAATGTGGGATCTTGGAGGAGTTAGAAGGAGTAGGGTATATAATAAAATAAATCTTAGACAAATATTAAATAATCAAAGGAAAAATAATAACATATTAAAATTTAATGGGAATCTGTGTAATTTATATTTTTGTTTGACTCTTCCAGTAATCACGTGATTTTATATATTTTTCTAATTGCTTCTGATTATTAGTAGAAACTTAAAGCTATTAACAAAATTTTACTTATAATCTCTAACATTAATGACATGTAAAAGTCTTTAATAGAAAGAGATATCAGAAATGAATTGTCTGTTTCAATAGAAGCATCCCTGTCATACTTGACATTGCTGATTGCTTCATCTGGACTTAAAGAGTTTTTGTCTGTTGTCATTTTGTTGCCTTAAAGGAGAAATATTAAATAGTTAAGAAGAGATATATTTAACTTTTAAAAATAATTATTTATTTGGTGTGTATGCATATTTAATCTGAATATGTATAACAAATATGTGCCTGGTGTTTGAGAAGGTCAGAAAAGGAAGATCAGATATGCTATAATGATATGTACAGATAGCTTAGAGAAGTTTTATGAGTGTTTCACATTCATCTCAGGACATCTGCTAGCTGTCTGGCTAACTACATAGATAAAAATGTATTTAGATAGATAGATAGATAGATAGATAGATAGATAGATAGATAGATAGATAGATGGATGGATGGATGGATGGATGGATGGATGGATGGATGGATGGATGGATGGATGGATGGATGGATGATTGGTTGGTGGATATGTTATACATATGTATTATATATAGCATTTGAGGAAAAACTTAGAGCTAAAATGAAGGATTTGTATAAGTCCCATTATTCAAAGGTTTATCTGTAGTTTTTAATTTACATCTATGTGTGTGAAAGTTCTTCACAGGATCACCTGACTTTCTACAGCTATGTTGTATTACTTGAAAAGAATACCACAAGCGGAAAAATTTATAATACTGTGAAGAACTTTCTGCTTTTGGAAGAAATCCTTAAAATTCTGATGTTTGTTTTGGAGTTGGAAAATTTATTATTGTAGTTTTTTTTCCTTCTTTTATTTAAAAATGTATTTCCCCCCATATATTTATCAGCCCATTCTCACTTTCCACCTAGCAACCCCCCCCAGTCCTCCATCAGCCTTCCCTCATCCAGTCCCCTCATTCTTTCCTCAAGGAGGGCAAGGAATCCCAAGGTGGGTCAGTTCAGTCTGGTGTATCCATTTGAGGTAGGTCCAATTCCCTCATCCCAATATTAGGACTGGGTTAGGTTTTCCTCTGTAGGAAATGGGCTCCAAGGGGTCAGTTGATGCACACGAACATAGTCTGATCTGCATACTGCCCATGCCATTAGACAGTCATCTACCTTTGGAGGATTTAGTTCCTTTTCCTGATGATTCCCCAGTGGCCATTTTTGATTCAGTGAGCTCCCCAGAGCTCCATCCATCCATCTCTGTGGCTCTCCTCCTCATAACCTCTATTCCTTTGTTCATATAGATTTTCCTCATTTCCTCCCTCCTCTTTCTTTCTCTCTCTCTGTACTGGGAACTTGACCTGGTGGTAGCTATGGATCTCTGAGTCCATCTCTATTCATTGCTGGATGTAGGCTCTATGATGACACTTAAGATGGTTATTCATTTGATTATAGAAGAAGTCTTGTTTATGCACCCCCTTCACTATTGTTTGGTGTACAAGCCAGGGACATCCTGTGATTTCTTATATGTCAGGATGGCTGATTGGTCTAAGGGGCTGGGATATTTTAAGGAACAAGTTCCAGTTTTGTTAATTTGGAGAACAAATTATTCAAGAAACTCTTTGGCCTTGGATACAGAGCTTAGCAGTTGAGAATAGTAATTGATTTCTCAGAAAATCCAGTTATAATTTTCTGGACTCACATGGTGGTTACAGAAAATGTCTATAAGACAAGCCACATGCATTTTAATTATAGGTTTGATATACATATTGAAAAGCCTAATAATTTTTATTTCATTAACATAATAAGAAGACCTGAATGTGTTTTACACATCATAGAGACTGAAATTCCCATTAGAGAATAAGAGCTGTCGATTGTGAGGGTCTTTTCAAAGGACAGATGTATTTGCTAAATATGGTGTGTAAAATGACATAAGTAAGTAAAATAATAGTTAATTTTCTTTTGTATAAAAGAAAATGTATTTAACAACTCTTGTTTTTATAATACGGAATGTAAACTTAAAACTCAATTTGTCACACAACCTAGAGTTAGATAAAGGACAGGAACTTCAAATAAGAAAATTCTTCCATAAGAATTTGTTGTAGGGCATTTTATTAATTAGTAATTAATGGAGAGGGCCCAGCCCATTGTGGGTAGTGCCACACTGGGCTAATGGCTCTAGTTTTATGAGAAACCAGGCTGAGAAAGTTATGACCAAACCAGTAGTCAGCACCCCTCTACTGGTGTATCCATTTGAGGTAGGTCCGATTCCTTGTATCAACTCCTGCCTCAGTTTCTTGCCCTGCTTGAGTTTCTGTACTGACACTCTTTGAGGAAGAATTGTGATAGAAAAGTGTAAGCCAAATAAATCCTTTCCTATCCAAGTTTCTTTGATCATGATGTTTTATAATAACAATAATAATTGTAGCTAAGAAAGTGTATAAATACTACTGGAAAAATCTACATGTCTCAGATGTACTACTAGAAAATGAATAACAAAGTGGTAATAAGTGTGCAAGAACTGCATACAAGGGACATAGGTGGTTAATGAGCTTAGAATACCTTCAAGAGACAGACAAGGATATGGAGTCATAAATAAATGTTCTTGCTTGGAAATTATTCAAATAACAATCTAGAGGAATAGAAAAATATGAGAGCCCTGATGACTCTCAAAGAGTGATCATGCTATTTCTATACTATGCTGATATACCAAATCATACCATACCATACCATACCATACCGTACCATTCCATATCATATCATACCATACCATACGAAACCATACCATACCATACAAAACCATATCATACCATACCATACCATACCATACCATACCGTACTGTACCGTACCGCACCGTACCGTACCATACCATACTGCACCGTACCATATCATATACCATACCCCATATGATACCATACCTTATCATATGAATTTTATCTATATTATACTATACTGTGCTGTACTACACTATACTATACTATACTATATATATTTTACTATATTATACTACACTATACTGTGCTATGGAGATACTAGATACCCAAGACACAGAAATAGTTCTTGTCTGAAGAAAGCCCCTTAGAACAGAGATTTACAATAGTCTTTACATATTTGTAATGTTATGTTATGTTTTTGAACTATTCTCAGACTTTTTTATGTCTGTCAAAGTCTCTAATTTAAGCTGTCAATGACACAAGATTGCGATAAGTTATAGATGAATAAAGTATAGCCTTATTAAAAACAATATTCAGTATATACTGAAGATTTTTATGGACTTTTCCAACAAATCATTGTACTGAGAAAAAAATACTTGCTTCCAGTTAATAACAAAAATTCAGAACAAGCAAGTTTGTGGCAATACAAAACTTCTCATTAGAGATACCAACTACACCATGCCCAGTAGTAAATAACACCAAAACAGCAAATGTTATTTTGGGGTAATCTTCATGTTATAATGTTTCATTAGGGCATTTTTAAGATTAAAAATCCTTTACTTACATCTATGACTTACAGCTTTGAGTTATGGGATTTCTCTGTAAATGAACATGTTATGCCTCTGCAACTGTATATATTTTCTGTAGGATACTTTTTTCTTCTTATTCAGACTGATTCATTTGCATTTATTTATCTTATTGTTATTAATTATCAATACATTGTTTTTTATTTCTGACAACATGTCTTTTCAGTATTTTTTTTTAGCTCATTCTGTAAACTAGACTCAGAGATCCACTTGCCTCTGCCTTTTCATGTTGGGATTTTTGATGTATGTCTATGTCCTGTTTATTATTACTCTTTAGATGACAGCTTGCTTTTTTTCTTTTCATTGTTTTTGTACCAGGTTATTTTTTATTATTTTAAATTCATAAAATACACCTCAACAGCAGTATCCCTTCCCTGTACTCCTCCCATTGCAGCTATCATAACATATCTCCCCTAGATTAACTGATCATTCAGGTTCCTGCTTTGCAGAGAAATCTGTCAGACATTCTACAGGACTCGAGGAGAAGCAACTGATGAACTGTGCCAGAATGGGCAGAGCAGATTTCCTGCTTCACTGAAATGAAAAGAGACTTTGGGCCTGTAGGCTGAAGATGGATGCCCCAACTTTATAAAGGAACTTTGGGTGACTGTCCAGACAGATAAGTGTCATCTCTGTCCTTTCTAGATTTTAGAAGTTGCTTGCACTTCTGGTTTACTTGGGTAAATATATCCTTCTGTGGTCTTTGATGTAGTTGAAGATTATATAGTAATAGGTACAGTTTTTTCTTAGTCATTAGAAAGGTATATTGGATATGAAACTTTAGATTCATAAAGATAAGGTAGATGATAAGAGTATTTTCTTTAAGTTTGCTAAATACAAATTGACTAGATATTATAACTGTAATTCTTGCTCGATGGCTATTTTGTTATATGCAATTTTGCTATGTTAAAATTGAAACCTTCCTTTTTGATTAGACAGAAAGGGGGAAGTGATGTGGGAACACCTTTCTGTATGCTGTGAATATCAGTCTTTAAATAAAGGAGCTGTTTTGGGCCATGACAGGCACCATAGAAGAAGTAGGAAGAGAAATCAGAGCATAGGTATGAGGAGCAGGGCGGAGTCAGACAGATAGAGCAAGCTGCCCAAGGAGCAACATGTAAGGAACACAGGTGAGCCACGGGCAACGTGGCAGACAGATTAATAGAAATGGGTTGATTAAAGATGTAAGTCCTAGCTAGCTAGCAATGTGCCTGAGCCATAGGCCAAACAGCATGAAGTTAATGTAAGTGTCTGAGTCATTTCTGGGGGCCTGAGCAGCAGTGGGTGGCTAAGGGGTCTGGCGCGGCAGGGTCTGGGCCTCTGGCTGCCTGGGACCAAGAAACCCAACTACAACACCCATACACTTTTTTTGTTAAATATATTAAATATATGGGATACAGGTTATCTAAATGGAATCTTACTAATTCACACCTATGTTTGTACAAATTTACCTGGAGACTAGGAATGAAGTCCAAGAGTCATTATGTGAAGATACTGATCTTATACATTTTTGAGTATAGAACCTTGAGACAAGATCCAGCTGCCCAAGGAGCAATATGTAAATGTTTTCAGGTAAGCCGTGAGCCATATAGCAAGTAAATTATTGGAAATAGAGTGAATGTGAAAGAACTAGTTTGCAATAAGCATGAACCAGAGGCTGAGCAGCACGTAATTTAAAGAAAAAAAGTGATGAGACCAGGCAATCCACATGGATGTGACTTTTTATATTTTTACCACATGTTTTTACAACTTTACACCCAAATCAATAAATTCGGGTAACAAAGCTGAGGACATTAACTGATATTTACTAGATTTTTATGTCTATGTCAACATCACTAAATTATGCTGCATATTATAAGAAAATTCTCATCCAGAGCTGGCAAGAGAGAAAAATTGATAAAATGCTTGTCATAAATCCAAGTTTCTTAATCTTTTCTGGGATTGAGAACATCTGTTCATCCCAAATGGTTTAGGATTGTTCCTCCTTTATAAGTAGCTTCAAATTTCCTTAAAGAAAGAGCACAATGACGAGTAAAGTATGCATGTATGTCCATTGCACAAAAGTCCTTTCTGAGTCATCTCTTTTTTATATTTAAATTAATTTTTTCATTAAAAAAGTGTCATTACCATCAATGTATTCCCCTAATCCCCCTCCCCTCCTGCCTCCCAATCCCTTCAAGCCAGCCCTCACCTTGCCCCTCCCCATCCACCCATTCCCTTTCCTAAAAGGGCAAGAAGTCCCAAGGTGGGTCCCAGCAGCACATCCACTCTAGGCAAGTCACTCATCCCAAACTCAATGCTGGGCTGGGTGCTCCTCTATAGGAAATGGGCTCCAAGGTGCCAGCCTATGAACAGGAACACAGTCTGATCCCACCCCTCATGTCTCCACACACTGCTCTTGCCAGTCAAAAGCTGCCCATCCCCAGAGGACACAGCTCACACCCTTACAATGGATCTCTAGGGCACCTCCTTTTCTAAATATCACTTTCATTGCCTTTATATGGGGGCTCTACAGAGATTTAAATAAACTTTAATTTATTGTCTGTTCTACAAGATCTGGACTGACTTCCAGTGATTATCAAAGTCCAAGTAATTAATATACATTGTTCGTTTATTTCTTAGCACCTTATCTAGTCTTCTTTAACATGATTTTCTCTGAAACTAAAACAGTACCAAATTATCATAAATTAAAATAACCCTGCTGAATAATATGTTTTCTACATTATAATACTGTATGTTTCCAATTATTTCTACACAATTTGCAAAAAATCAAAATTAATGTTTCTTTGAAAACTCAGTTCAAATTAGAAATGACATTTCTCTTGACAAATTCATCAAAACTACATATCTTTCAAATAAGAGAAGCTGAAAGGTGAGCTGTGAATGCTGGGGACAAATATAATTAATCCCCCCTCTTACTGCTAAGTAATGGCTTTATGCATATTACATACATATTGTTCATGTTTTGTTACACAAAGTAAATTAACTAAGAAAAAACTATTTTTAAACTAGGAAAATATCCAAATAAAAATAAAAATATATCTTTGCATGAAAAATATTTACCTACAAATAGAAAATGTCACACCTTCTTTAACACATTCACAAACCATTTCTATATTCACAGATTTCATGTTACCCCACACATGATGATCTTTTTTGTTTCATAAATTTGCCTTCAAATTTTATGATGTCATTGATTTTTACTGCTGAGTAATATCCCATTGTGTATATATGCTCATTTTCTTTATCCATTCCTTAGTTGAGGAGCATCTAGTTTTTTCCTAGGCTCTGGATATTACAAATAATACTGCTATGAATGTAGTTGAGTAACTGTTGTTGTGATATGATAGCGTATGTATTGGGTATATGCCAAGAGTGATATTATTGGTTGGGTCTTATGTAGATAATATTCTGAGAAGATGCTATACTGATACCCAAAGTGGCAGTACTTCAATCAAAGAAAACACTAAAACCAAAAAAGTCATAACGTAAAACATCCAAGAAATATGGGACAATACTAAAAGCCTAAACCTAAAAATAACTGGAATTTAAGAAAACAATTACAAGGTCAAAATCACGGAGAATATATTCAAAAAAATCATAGAAAGGAACTTTCTTAACCTAAGGAGGAAATGACTATATAGATACAAAAACATATAGAACACCAACTAGACTATAACCTCCCCCAAAGCCTTCTCATTACATAATAATAAAGCCATTAAACCTATAGAATAAAGAAAAAATATAAGAGCTGCAAAGCCAAAAGACAAAGTTACACTAAATTACTCAGTGGAAACAATGAAAGCAGAAAGGTCCCAGTCATATGTTACACAGACACTAAAAGACCCTGTTTGCCAGCCCAGACTACTATATCCAGCAAAACTATCAATCACCATAGATGGAGTAAACAAGATATTTCATGACAAATCCAGATTTAACTAATGACTATCTACAAGTCCAGCTATACAGAAAGTACTAGAGAGAAAATTCCAACCTAAGAAAGCTGGATACACCCAAGAAACCACAACCAATAAAAAATCCCACAGAAGAAAAACCCAAAGATGGGAAGCATACAGTTAATATCTCTTAATATCAGTGGACTCAAGTCTCAACTTACAGGTAAAAAGATACACCATAACACAATAGATACGAAAACAGAATCTGTCCTATGCTGTATACAAAAGATACATTTCAATTCAAAGACAGACACTGGCTCAGAATAAAGGGTTGGGAAAAAACTTTTCAATAAAATAGACCTAAGAAACAAACTTTTATAGCCTTCCTGATATCTAACAAAATATACTTCAAACTAAAATCAATCAAAAGAGACCAGTACAAACATTACTTATTCATCTCAGCCAAAATGCACCAAGAAGAAATCTCAATCCTGAACATTAATGCCCCCAACACAAAAGTACCTTATAGATGCAAAACAAACATTACTAAAGCTTAAATCTCATATTAAAGCCTGCACACTAATGATTGGAGACTTCAATATCCCACTTTCACCTTTGGATAGGTCTAACAGACAGAAACATAACAGATAAACAAGGGATCTAACAGATGTTATAACTCAAATGGCCTTAATAGATATATACAGAAATTTCCAGCTAAAGAAAAAGGAATATACCTTTTCTCAACATTCCATGATCACACACTTGGTCATAAAGCAATTATCAATAGATGCAAAAAAACTGGAAGTGACTTCTTATATTCTATTGGACCACAACGGTCTAAAAGTAGAGTTCAACAACAACAAAAATCACAGACATCCTACTGTAATTTGAAGTTTATGGTCCAGACTAGCCCTAAGATCTGGACAAGCAGTCCCAAAGTTGCAAAAAACACAAAAATGTTTGTATTAACTTTATGCTGATTGACATATGGCTCAGACATATTCTATACTAGCTTTCATCGGATCTCAATCTATTTCTATTAATCTGTTTAGCCATGTGACTTGGAACCTTTTCTCAGACCAGCATGGTATTATTTTTTTTCCTCTGCATCTGCTGGCATCTCTGATGGTATCTCTCTGGTGTCTCTGCTCTGCTCTTTCTGTTCCAAGAGTTTTCTTAGTTTGGGAGTCCTGATGTTATTTTCTTTCTGCCTTCAGCCAATAAGTGTTATATTAAACCAGTAGGTGGGACAATTATTTACAATATAACAGAATATGATCCCACCATAGCCTAAAAATTCATGAAAACAAAACATCTCTCAATTGAACCACCTCTTGGTAAAGGAACAAATCAAAGTAAGAAATTAAAAACTTTCTAAAATTCAGTAATAATAAATCTACAACGTACTAAAATTTATGGAACCAAATGAAAACAGTGCTAATAGAAAAACTCATAGCTCTAGATGCCTATATGAAAAACCTAGAGAAATCTCCTACCAGAGTCTTAACAGCACAGCTTAAATCTTGAGAACAATTTAATGCAAACTCATTTAGAAAAAATAGAAGATAGGAAATAATTAAACTCAGGGCTGAAATCAATAAAATTGAAACAAATAGAACAATACAAAGAATCAATGAATCAAAGAGCTGGTCCTTTGAGAAAGTTAACAAGATTGCCAAACCATTATTGAAATTAACCAAAAGGCAGAGAGAGAGAGAGAGAGAGAGAGAGAGAGAGAGAGAGAGAGAGAGAGAGAGAGAGAGAGAGAGAATCCAAATTAACAGAATCAGAAATGAAAAGGAGGACATAACAGAAACCCAGGAAATCAAGAGAATCATTAGGGCACACACTGAAAACTAATACTCCACTAAATTAGAAAACCTAAAGAAATGGATAGTTTTCTAGACAGGTACTACTTACCAAAATTAAATAAAGAACAGATAAATGGCCAAAATAGTCCTATAGATCCCAAGGAAATTGAAGCTATTACTAAAAGTCTCCCAAACAATAAAAGCACAGGGTCAGATGATTTCAGGACAGAATTCTAGCAGGTATTCAAAGAAATAATATCAATACTCCTCAAACTCTTCCATACAATAGAAACTGAAGATACATTGCCAAACTCTTTTTATGAGGGTATATAATCACCCTGATATCCAAACCACTCAAAGATGCCAAAAACAAAGAGAATTACAGATCAGTCTTCCTCCTGAACATTGATACAATAATATTCAGTAAAATACTGGCAAACTAAATTCAACAACATATCAAAAAATCACCCATCATGTTCAAGTAGGCCTCATCCCAGAGATGAAGGGATCATTCAACATACCAAAAAACTGTCAATGTTATTCATCGTATCAAAAACCTAAAAAAAAAAAAAAAACCAAAAAAAAACCATGATCATCTCCCTAGATGTTGAAAAATTCTTTGACAAAATCAAACATTCCTTCATGATAAAAGTGTTGGAGAGATTAGGAATACAGGGCAAATACCTAAACATTATAAAGGCAATATACAGATATCCAGCAGTGAAAATCAAGCTAAATGGAGAGAAACTCAAAACAATTTCACTAAAATCAGGATAAAGATGTCTGTCCTCTCTTCCTATATCTATTCAGTATAGACCTTTAAATTTAAGCTAAAGCAATAAAAGAACTAAAGAAGACTAAGGAGATATGAATTGAAAAGGAAGAAGTCATAATATCTCTATATATTTGTAGGTGATCATTATATATATATAAGTGACCCCCAAAATTATACCAGGGAACTCCTGAAGTGATAGACACCATCTGCAATGTAACCAAGTACAAGATTAACTCAAGAAAATCAATAGTTCTCCTTTGCACAAATAATAAAAAGACCGAAAACAAAATCAGAAATCCATTGCCTATATTAGCTGCAAATAGCATTAAATATCTTGGATTATCTACAAACAAAGAAGTGACAGATCTGTTTGACAAGAACTTTAAGTCATTGAAAAAAAGAAATTGAAGAAGATATATTAAAATGGAAAGATCTCTCATGCTCCTAGATAGGTAGGACCAACATAGCAAAAATGGCAATCTTATCAAAACCAATCTACCAATTCAATGCAATACCCATCCAAATTCCAACACAGTATTTTAGAAACCTTGAAAGAATAATACTCAACTTCATATGGCATAACAAGAAACCCAGGATGGCCAATACAATCCTGTTCAATAAAAGAACTTCAGGAGGCATTTCCATTCCTGACTTTAAGCTAAACTATAGAGCTTCAGTAATAAAAACAGCCTGTTGGTGGCATAAAAACAGACTTGTAGATCAATGGAATCAAATCAAACTCCCCTACCTTAATCCAAAAACATGTAAACACCCGATTTTAGACAAAGAGGCCAAAATATACAATGGGAAAAAAAAGAGAGTAACCTGTAACAAATGGTTTTGGAAGAACTGGAATGCAGCATATAGTAGAAAGCAAATAGATCCAAACCTATCACTCTGCACAAAACTCAAACCCAAGTGGATCAAAGACCTCAATATAAACATAGCTACACTGAACTTGATAGAAAAGAAAGTGTGGAATACCCTCCAAGGCCTTGGCACAGGTGACCATTTACTAAATATAATACCAGTAGCACAGACACTAAGAATAACAATTAGTAAATGAAGAAACTGAGAAGCTTCTGTAAGGTAAAGGACACAGCAAATAAGACAAAATGACAGCCTACAGAATGGGAAAATATCTTTATCAACCTTACATCAGACAGAGAACTTATCTTTAAAATATATAGAAAACTCAAGAAGGTAGAGTCCAAAAACCTAAATAATCCAATTAAAAATGGGGTTCAAAGCTAAATAGGAAATTCTCAATATAATTAAAAATGGCTTAAAGATACTTAAGAAATTGTTCAACATCTTTAGCCATCAGAGAAATGCAAATCAAAACAACTTTGAGATACTACCTTACACCTGTCAGGATGGCTAAGATCAAAAGCACAGATGACAGCCTATGCTGAATGGTATATGGGGCAGTGGAACACTCCTCCATTGTTGGTAGGTGTGTAAACTTGTTCAGTCACATTGGAAAACCATATGGTGGTTCTTCAGAAAACTTGAAATTAATATCTCCAAGGACCCAGCAGTAGCACTATTGGGCATATACCCAAAGGAGGCACATTCTTACCCCATGGGTATTAGCTCAACAATGTTTATAGTAGCATTATTTGTAATAGCCAGAAATTGGATACAACATAGTTGTATCCCTCAACTGAAGAATAGAGTAACAAATCGTGGTACATTTACATATGGAGGACTATTCAGCAGAAAAAAATGACATCCTAAAATTTGCAGGCAAGTGAATGGATTTGGAGAGCATCATCCTTGGTGAGGCAACACAGGTCTAGAAATAGAGACATAGTATGCACTCACCCATAAGTAGAATTTAGACATAAAGCAGAGAATATCCAGGCTGCAAATCACAACCACTGAACAGCTAGGTACAAAAGAAACTTGAGACATCATGGATCCCCTTGGGAAGGAGAAATAGAAAAGATTTCTCAAGTAAATTTGGATCATAATAGGGAGCCAGCATTGGAAGTAGGAACAACTCATGAGAAAAGGAGATGGTTGAGAGAGGAGCAACAGAGAGGGAGAACAAAGAAATGGATGTCTTGATAGAGAAAGCCACTGTGTGGTTGGAAAGAAATCTGGTGCTAAGGAAACATCCATGAACCCACAAGATTTCCCTGTCTGGGTCATCAAGCAATAGTAGGGAGGGTGCCAAAACAGGACTTCCCCTATAATCAAATGAATGACCCATCCTAATTATCATTGTAGAACCTTTATCAAGCAATGAATAGAGACAGAAGGTATCCTTAGCTAAGCACCAGCTTGAGTTTCAGGTCCAGCTGGAGAGAGAGAGAGAGAGAGAGAGAGAGAGAGAGAGAGAGAGAGAGAGAGAGAGAGAGAGAGAGAGAGAGAGAGAGAGAATGAGCAAAGGTATGTGGATCATGTGGAAAAGACCCACAGAGGTGGCTGACTGGAGATATTGGGAGCTCAATGACTCAGAAACTATCACTGAGAAACCTTCTGGGAAAGAAACTAAAGTCACCAAAGGTAGAGGACTGTCAAATGGTATTGGCAGTGTGTAGAGCCTCGCAGTATTATCTGAATATGTTCTTGGTGCATCAACTTACATCTCGGAGCCCATTTCCTATAGATCACCTAATCTAGCCTTAATGCTGTGATGAGGTACTTGGACCTACCTCCACTGGATATGCCAGACTGAACTGAACCACCTCAAGACTCCTTGCCCTCTTTGGGGAATGAATGGGTGGATGGCATAGAGGGCAGCTGAGGGAGGTCTAGGAGAGACTGGGAGGAATGAAGGAAGAGGGATCAGGAAAACACTTTTTAAGTAAAAAGAAGTCAAAAAAAGAGAAATAAAAATATAATGTCTCCATTGTGAAGTAATATGTAATTATAATAGATCTTCCTTTATATGTAATTTTTCATTGCTGTTCTTAATAATCTTTATTCTGGTTAGTGTTTTTTATTGTATATCAAAGTGGCGCTTTTTGTTACAGTCCATTTGGTGTTTTGTAAGCTTCTTTTACCTTTATAGGCAAGTCTTTTTGTAGGTTAGAAAATGTTACTTTTATAATTCTATTGAATTTAATATTTAATTTTTTGAATTGGAATTTTTTTCTCTCTTCTATTCCTATTATTCATTGGTTTGGGCTTTTCATGGTATGACAGATTTTCTGGTTTTATGTTACAAATCTTTTAGATTTATCATTTTTGACTGATAAATCTATTGTCTCTATTATATATTCATTGTCTGAGATTGGCTCTTCTATCTTCTTTACTTAATTTGTAATGCTTGAATATACAGTTTTGTTCCCTTACCCAGATTTTTTTTCAGAACTTCTTCAGTTTTTTATATCTTTATTACTTTATTTTAATTTTTTAGTTTTGAAGCATTGCCTTTATCTGTCCAATTTTTTTAGTTCTTTAAAGAATTTATTGGTTTCTTCTTCTAATATTTTGTTTTACTTTGATTTATTTACAGGAGTTTATCATGTCTTATCTAATGGTCTGTATTATTTTCATAAAGTTATTTTATGGTAATTTTCTTCTGCTTCAGCTGTGCTGGAAATTTCAAGTTTGGCTGTGGTAAGAATCCTGGGTTCTGGTGATGCCATGTTGCCCTTTCTGTTATTAAATATGGTTTTACAATATAATTCACACATCTGGATTTGGGAAGATTATATGTTTTATTATTGTCTCTTGCTTTTTGTCTTTGTTGAATGAGCATTTTGTTTCTTTTTTTGTATTTCCTCTCTTGTTTTCCGGGATATGAGACAAAGGGCAAAACTTCAAATACAGAAAGGTTGTCTTCCCTGATGATGGGTCCTCGAATGCCTAGATTGAGTCAGGGCTTCTGTAAAGCCTAAGTCTTTTCTCACAGTTGTAGACTGTACCACAGAGCTCAGTAAATAGGGTGTTGTTCTTCTCACTTGAGTGAGCTTCTTGAGTTGTAATAGAATAAATGCACAGGACTTAACATAAAATTGACAAACAATGATGCCAAAGATAAAACAAAAATTAAAGTTGAATTACTTTGTTTATACCTATATCTTTTAAAGGTATATGTAATGGTGGGAAAAGCAGTTCATGCACTCTCTTAGCACAGAAAGGTAATCTGAACAAAGGGATTCAACAAGCTACCCAGAGAAGTCTTGGTGATGGAAATAGAAGAACACCGGATTAAATTATTTTGGGAATTTTGTACTTTTCTTCAGATGGCAAATTTTTGTCTTTGTTTGTTTACCTATTTTTAAAAACTCAAACTGAAATAGAATTTATTTAATAAATTTAATTTATAAATATGTTTTTATTTCCAGAGATTTTTATTTCACTAAATTTCTAAGTTAATAACTTGACAAAATAGCCCTTAAACCACTATTTTAAAAAAGTTAATTTGGTTGCTGCTGATTATAAGATTTTAATGTTTCTACTCAGTTTTCCAGCAGTAGACATCTTTAGTACAGTATACTATTTATTAATCACCACTAGAGGGCAGGGTTATTTCTCAATTTTACTAAAAGTTGATTCATTAACTGTGTTTCTAATGATAAAATGAAATTATACTTACAAATTTGTTAATTTTTTACTAAAGCAACTTTTATGTATTACCATTAAGGATTCATATTAATGTAGATGTTTCTCAAAGTGGTCTTATATTTAGTTCACAGAATCCATACTACTCAATGTATTATCTTATAAATTAAGAGTATTCATAGACTATATGCAGTAACTACTCTGAACTTTAACCATCAGTTATTCATAAGACTATATTGTAAATATTTACCAAATCAAAAAGCAACAACAACAAATAATAAAACAGTTAAACTATAGCAGGCTTCATTGCTAAGACAATATTTTTACTCAATACATCATCAAACACCTTTTTAATAGTCATTTATTTAAATACCATTATTTTTTTCAAAGTGATTATTTCTTTTCTATTCTGTATTTTAAACTGAAAGCTTCCCTGTCCTTCTGTAGCTATTTCTATCTCATAATGTGGGTTGTGTTCAAATAGCCCTTGTGTGATTTTTATCTCCCTTGACTTATTAACTCCTTGACCACTGATTAAGGTTGTGACAACACTTTACATGAGACACTGAATAAAAATAAAAATAAAATATTTGTATAAAATAGAGACACAATCAAGAGAAATTGTTGCAGTGTTTCAGACAGACCTAGATAAACACTCCTTGAAGGAGAGTGCCAGGAGTCACAGGCTCTACGAGTCAGGTGAGTAACAGAAGCAGACTCATTTACTAAGGAAATTAAGCCTGACTATAAACTCCGCTCCTGATGTTTCATTGTCCCTTGAAGGCCTTTAGAGGTGAGTGGTCCATTCTCCATTGGCTCTGTGTGCCTCCACACCAGAAGTCTCTTGGCATAGTGGCAGACTCCAGGTTGGCTTTGACGGGTAATTATTATAGTGTATGTGTGCTAGAACAGCCATGGCCCAGGCAGGGTGAGTGCCTGCCTTCCTTCTGCAAGAAATTTACTGGTGTGTGTGTGTGTGTGTGTGTGTGTGTGTGTGTGTGTGTGTGTGTGTGTGTGTGTGTGTGTGTGTGTGTGTGTGATATTGATAGTAATAAAAGAATATTTAGCATGTAATATCTATTATATATAATTTACCACTTTTAATTATGCATCAATGTAATGCTTGTCTTAAAATACATAGTTTGCAAACAATTACTAAGAGGATACTTTCATTTAAGCCCAATTCATAAAGCACTTTTAATATATCACTGGCATTGGGCTCAGTAAAATACAAATTTAATTAGACAAATGAAAAAGACAAATGAAATTGAAAATATACAGAACCAAACAGTTTGTTTTAAATTATAATTAAGCATGTGTTTCTGTGTATGGATATATGCAAAGCAGAATAGTTCCTCATATAAGGTCAACCACACTGATGGATATTTCTTTAATTGTGATGTTGTAGAATGTCTCAATATCTTAGATATTCCAGCAGACCTCCTTAGTCATCAATTATAACCTTGTCACCAACATAGAAAACTCCATCCACAAAAATGAGCCCAGTGGTCATTTTGTCTGCAGGGTGTGAATATGAGCATGATGACAGAAAAAGACAAGAGAACTCTTTGAGACACTAACACTTTGGTAATTGAAAATTTGCTTTAATTTTGTTTAAATCAAAGTGCAGCATAATAAAACACATATTTGTGAAAAAGTAGATAAAAGGGAATATTTAAATCATGATGATAAAATTAAAGTTTGTGTAGCTATTATATAATAGTGTAGGTGGTTCAAAAAATGGAAAAGACTGAAGTTGAAGTAAAAAATTTCACTTGAAGGAATATATGGAAGAAAAAAACTGAACTCTACTTTAATAATCATCAAGCATGTTTAAAAACTTATTAATACCTTCCAATAATTTGTTTATTGTTAATCTTATAAAATTACAAAAAGTAATATATTGGTCATAGCCTTCCCTTAATCTGATCATATTAGAAAATAATTACAGCATCTCCTATTTTGTCCTTCCATTCTTCCTTGCAAGTCCTCCTAGGCACTCCTACTCTCTCTCAAATTCTCTCCTTTTACTTAGTCCATAACATCTATTTTTTTGAAATTTTACATACACACATTAATTTATGTACATGAATATGTATGTATATGCTCAAAATTATGTATAGATAGATGAAAGAACATAGATTATATAGATTGATGATAGATAGAGAGATGGATAGGTAAATGATAATAGATAGATAGATAGATAGATAGATAGATAGATAATTAGATACAACCTACTTTTTCCATACAATGGTATAGGGTGATTGTGTTGCTTCATTGTAAATAATTGTCCCACCCACTGGTTTAATAATAAGCACTGATTGCCAAAGGCAGGCAGAAAGTGTGGGTGGGGCTACCAGACTAAGAAAAACTCTGAGACCAGAATGCCAGAGAGAAGTTAGAAGAAAGAGAGGACAACCATGCTGCTGTGAGAAAAGGTACCAAGTCCCATGGCTGAACAGTTTGAGTCATGGGTTAGATGAAGGGTAGAGGCTAGCAAGCTATATGCCTCAGCCTGAGGCTGATCAGCCTAAAACTATTGAAAGCATCTGTGTGTCTCTGTCTCTGCGAGTCTGCAAGTCTGCGGGTCTGCTGGTCTGCCGGTCTGTGGGTCTGTGGGCCTAAGCCGTAAGGCTAGGCCCAAAAGTCAAGGCTATAAACCTCATACTAAACAATGGTCACTGTTTGTATAAAAACTCAGAATTGATTACTTGGTATTTGCTAACTAGACTACCTAATTGGGGTCTTTCTCCAGAAAAATAATTTTTAACACTGAGCATTCTACAGTTGCCCTAAGTGTTTTGACTAGGGTTTAAGTTCCTGTTACTTTCCTCATTTTCAGTGACCATATCCACTATTTTCTATTTGTTTAATCCTGGTTTGAACAGCCACATTAATGAACATCCATATCTCTAGTCTCTGATAATTCTAGTAGACATAATCTCATACCCAATTTATTGGTCCTATGAGTCTAAGTGTCTGTTTCAGAATGATCCCTAAGCATTTGGAGCAAGAATTGATCAGTTATGACTGGATACCACATTACCTATTGATCTCTGCATTTTGATAAGTTGCAGTTTTCTAAAATTATCTCTGTTGCAGAGAACTACACTCATTTGTTGATATAAAGAAAAATATTTTGAATCTTTTCCAGGATTCTGCTAGCCTAGTAAATCACTGAATAAAGTGACAGCTGTATGTTCTTACTCAGTATCATGACTTTATTAGCTCTATTTAGTTGGTAGCTTCTTAATACCAGACATAGTTTTGTTCTAGTTATGTGGGCCCTAAAACCAATTAGAAGGATGTTGGTATCTTTAAGGTATTTATGCTGTTATTGTCCCTCTAGAGTCACCATCCTTGGCTGATGGTGGTTGTAGTTCATAGGTGCCATAAATGAGTTAATATTCTGGATTGTCCAAGAGAATCTCAAGATATACTTGACCTTGGTGGTCTCCTAAAAGTGAAAGATGAGTCTTGTGGCAAAAGTTACCATGCACTTCACACACAGGACCAGAGGCTCCTGAGCTGGAACTCATCTAAATGTGTGGGAGATTGTGTTGTTTCATTGTAAATAATTATCCCACCCACTGGTTTAATAAAAAGTGCTGATTGGCCAAAGGCAAGCAGGAAGTGTGGAAGGTCAATCAACCTAAAACTATCGTATGCATCTGTGTGTCTCTGTGGGTCTGCAGGTCTGCGGACCTAAACCTTGAGGCTAGGCCAGAAAGTCTGGGCCTGAAACCTCCTACTACATAAATGTCTTCTCCCTAATATCTAGCTTTCATAGTACTAAAAGCTCCATGTGAATTTACAAAGGAGAAAGATAATGCTCATAAACCATATTAATGCATCTTTATCATCAATAGTTAAAAATATTGTTTGACTTATTCATTAAATAGCAAAAAGTTATGTATATATAGGTGTGCATATATATCTAATTATTAAAATGTTAATACATAGTTGTATTCATATGTGGGACAAGACTTGTTAGAACACTCAGTTTTTCTTTACTTTACAAAGAAAATATCTACTGAAGTGATTAGTCTTATTTTTTGTTAACACTGAGAGTTATTGCATATGTCCTTGAGTTCATATACTAACACAGGAATGTAAATATTTAGAGGTATACATAAAGAATTCATCTGTGATTCCCATTATTGTAAAGAAATATAAATATTTGAAGTGTATTTATTCCATGATTTCTGTTGTGGACTTGGTATATTAAAACCGTAGTGACTATTTTTTTTTTAATCCTTATCTACAGCCTTCAGTATATTCAAGTTTTTGACAACACAATAGAAGACATTATGGATTCCTACTCTCAGAACTCAGAAACACATAATCAGTTTAAATATAACTCACATTCCTGAGAGACAGACAAATTTAAAATTAGAGCTATGAGTAATTTATAAGTGGTTTAAAGAAATATGAATATTAAAAAGTCTACAAAGAAAAATAAAGAAGTAGTTAATTATAATCCTCTTCCTAATTCCTTTTGCATAGAAAGGCTGGATGGTATATTTAACTCATTTTTTCACACAATATGCTGCATATTCTGCTATTTTCACTAGCATTTTTTCACATACAAGTAAACTAACCTTAAATGATTATTTCTGGAGGTGTACCAGAAACTAAATATAAGTTACTGCAACATATTTTCTGTTGTATGCTTAGAAATTATGTGATTTTTGTATTCTTATTAGGTCTGATTTTGAGAAGGGATTAAAAATCATATAAAAATCTTATTTGTTTAGTACACAAACACACACACACACACACACACACACACACACACACACACAAGCACACACATTTTTTCCTCAGAGACTTTCTTAAGGTTTTGACATTCTCTTTGGTGTGAAGTAGGATTTTTAAAAATAATATTTTTGTTAAACTTTATTTATATTCATTTTCTGGGTTAAAATACTCCTGCCATATAAATACTGATATTGGGACTATGCTATCTATATAGAATAGTTTCCAATTGTTATTATTTGCTGAAAGAAGAATAAAGGAGTCCTATTCTAACAAATGTCTACCCTGTTGGCTGCTAGAAGAATCTCATATAATGTATATACCCCATAATACTAGCTTATATTGACTGAGAAAATATTTCACCAGAGCTATTTTTCCAAAATGCTGAGAATAAAACATTGTCTGCTCAGCTCTAGTTGGTACATCTTTTTCAACTTTTACACCACTAACACACAAAGGCACATTGTGACAAAAGAAAGAAAGCATGTAAGACTTGGGGTATGAAGACAAGTGCTATGAATTCTTTTCTTCTAGCCAGTGCAATGCTATCACATCCATAACCTTACAAAAGCAGTGAACCTATACAAGATTAATAAGCAAGCCTAAATCCAAACATTAGATGAAGTAGGTGATCTCATGTCCTCACTCTATATTGAAAAGCTATTCATAATTTATAGTTCCTGGTAAGAGAAAATCATTCGGTTTTATAAATGTGATTATCAGTGTGATACCCCTATTCAGAGAATGACCTTTTACCCATGCATATATAGCCATCACAAACTGAACTTAGTGGGATGTCAAACAGAAAAAATGATGTGAAGATGGAAAGAGGCATATTATGGAGAGACAAGTGAAGGAAATTGGAGGTAGGAAATGAAGATATGCATTAACCTATTTTACTGTGTTCATGTATGCAATTCCTAAAAGCTCATTTTTCAAACATGTCATTAGGATATATTTACAGTTTTACAATTTTAACTAAATCTTGACAAATAGCAGGTAAAATAAGTTTGTGTTGTGGGAGATTATGTTGTAAATAATTGTCCCACCCACTGGTTTAACAAAAAGCCACAGGCAGACAGGAAGTGTAGGTGGGGCTAACAGACTGTAAGATTCTAGGAACAGGTAGAACAGCAGAATGCCAGAGAGACGCCAGAAGAAGCAGAGGACAATTATGCTGCTCTGAGGAAGGTACCGAACCACATGGCTGAACAGGATAAGAGTCATGGGTTAGTTTAAGGGTAAAGAGTTAGCAAGTTATATGCCTGGGCCTTAGGCCAATCAGCCTAAAACTACTGTAAGCATCTGTGTGTCTGTGCCAGTCTGTATGGGTCTGTGGGTTTGTACCTTGAGTCTAGGCCCAAAAGTCCAGAACAGAAACCTCATACTACATTGTGTTGTTCTTCTTTGTTGTTCCTTAGAAACAAAACAGATACAGAGAAAACTACAGACAACCAAGTAATAGTGATACCAGGGAAAATAGCTTTTCTTGGGGTAACAACACACTAATTTCTTATCCAATATCAAGTTGTCAGTCCTTGAAATAAACATCCAGTAACAGTATACAGACTATAAAGGTTATATTTAGGAATATCTATATAGATACACATAGATATGTATGTATCAACAATTAATGATAAAAGAAGTGATGTATTTGAAACAAAGAAAGAACTAACATATTGGAGGCTTCAGGGGAAATAGAGAGGAGGCATTATGTTGTAATGATATGATCTCTAAAAGATTTTAAAAGGCAGAACATATAATTCTCAAATGAATGGTATATGTCCTATACAAGAAAAGACATTAGATCACTATTCTGACTCCAATTATATTTTGTTAATTAAATAAGGACATTTTCCTTGAAATTAAATTTATGCATTTTTCATCTATTTCATTAAATTTTAACATCTATTTTCTTTTATGGCAAAACTAGTATTCTAAGACAACAAAGAAACTCTGAAATGTCTAATGCTAATTTTACAAAAAACTTTACTTCATTATTATTTGCCTATTTACATTTAAGCCATATCAGGGTATGTGTTAAAATTGTTTAGTTAAGAATCTACATGTTTTATCAAAATTAATATTCTTGCAAGTTATTCTAATACCTCCTTGACATTGGTAAGTAGATAAATAACATTCTAAATTTTATTATACCTTAAGTTTACATATTCAATTATCACATATAACACCTTAGTACAACTGTTTCTCATGATATTTCAACATATATAATATTCACAAGAATATTAATTTTATCTTCTCAGTGAAGGATCTGTGGCATGCAATGAGTATATGTATATATGCATGTATTTGGGATGTTGACCTTAAAAGAACTACAGTTTCTAGAAATTAATAGATGGAAGACATGATGATGTAGGCTATCTTTCTGTATGCTATGAATATCATTGGTTAATAAAGGGACTGCAAGGCATCTTAGAAGCAGGAGTATCTGAGCATAGATAAAAAGGTAGGAGGGTGGAGTTTGTAGAGACATGATCCAGCCATCCAAGAATCAACATGCAAAAGAAACATGGATAAGCCATAGGCCACATAACAAGACAAATTAATGAAATTGGATTGAGTTGAGATGCAAGAGCTAGCTAGCAATATTCCTGAGCAATAGGCTAAGCAACATGTAATTAATATAAGCCTTTATGCGATTATTTGGATCTAAGCATTAGTGATGCTGTTAGCTATCTCATTGTGAGAAAAAAAATTACCTCTTGTGAAACTATTATTAATGGGCTTTGATAGGTATGTTATGGTTTCATGATACTCTAAGTAAATATGATTCTTAAATATTCAGAAATCTTTCCTCTAAATATGGAAATTTAATGTTTGTATAATTTTCCTCATGTTTTTAATTGATTCAAAATAAACAAAAATTATTCAAAAAAATGAATGGTGGTTTCAAAAGCAATTGATTTTGTACATTTAAGAATGTTTACAATGTCCTACTGCAATATCAAGATTATACATATAAAATTTTATTCAGAAATAAATCAAATGTCTATGCCAATCACAGGCATTCTTTTTCCTATCATGCTTTTAGCTATCTTTATATATAGAAATTCTTGAAGAAAAATTAACCCACTTAGTTAAGAACTGTTTGAATGAATTTGGGTAGAAACTGTTATGGCAAATATACAGATGGGGAACTGTCTAAGTGAGCATTTACTGTTCTGATAGTTAAACATTCAAAACAACCTAGTTGATTGAATAAGTGAATTAACTTGGAGTGTTACATGAGTATATTTGAAGAAATAAAATAGTATTTCATAGAGAAATGGAAAGAATATAATATAGTAACAATATATAATTAATCAATGCATTTAAAATATAATTAGAAGTTATGACTTTGCTATTAAATATTATAAATTGAGTTGGTACTTTATATATTATCTCATTGCTGCAATAATATAGTCATAGATATTAAGCAGAGGGTCTCTAGGACTAGGCTATTCTTTTTTATCTATGACCTTGAATGAAAGATACAAATTCTTCAAGCTGTGTTCTTTTTTATTTTAGCAACATAGACAGCTTATAATATACTGTAAAATATAGAAATAAAAAATAATATATATTCTCTTTATTCAATACTTGCTTAAAATTATTTCTGATGAAAATGTGAATGATGGTGTTCACAATAATAGAAAGAGCAATTATACAATTTCTTTAATGGCACATTCTACAAGTAGAATTTTGCTAATGCTTTGTGGAAGTATGATAGTTTCCCTGAGTGACAGAAATGGGGTCAGCTCCTACTTGAAGTAGAAAATAACTTAACCTGAAAATAAAAGTTTAAAATGTTCTATATTTGCCTTTTTGCAGTGAATTCAGTCACTTTAAAAAATGAGACAGATTCAGCTAATATAAAAGAAAACACTCTTTGTTTTACAGAGAAAGTATTAAAATGTCACACACCAAAGCCATTATTTTAATTCTGATGTTTAAGTGTTGCAGTGTTGCTCTGAAATCCCTAGTGGAAGATAAATGCTCATTAATATCAGAATCCACATTTTAACTCCAAAGCAGAACTCTCCAGTGGAATTACATTGAAAATTTATTTGTGTAATTCTTTTTTTTTTTTTGTTTACTCTAGTTCCTTTTTTATTTTTTCCATTGTGTTTTTAAAAATTGCGCTTTTTATTTACTTGTTTTATGTTATTATTTTCATTAAAAATGTCTTTTTTAAATCCATGTATTCCCCTTCTCCCCTTCCCTTCCCTCCTCCCAATCATTCCCAGTCAGACTTCAGCCTCCACTCTCCACATCCACCCATCCCCTTCCACAAAAGGGCAAAAAGTCCTAAGGTGGGTCAATCCAGCATGGAACATCCATTTTAAAGCAAGTCCTATTTCCTCATCTCAACATCCAAACTGGGTCAGGTACTTCTCTGCAAAAAATGGGCTCCAAGGTACCAACCCAAGCAGAGGAATACAGTCTGATCTCACCCATTGAGGATCAACGTACTGCTCATGCCAGTGGACAGTTGCCTACCATTGGAGGCTCTATTCCTTTTCCAGATAAATCTCCAATGGCTGTTATTGATTCAGTGAGGTCCCTGGGCACTCCATCTAGCCACCACTATGGGGCTTTTCCTCATAATCCATTTCCCTTGCTCGTACAGACTCCCCTCCCCTGCTCTCAGCCGGACCGGGAGCTCAGTCCAGTGCTCAGCTGTTGTGGGATTCAGGTGTCAGCTGACAAGGTCAAGGGACATTTATACAGAGCACTGGGCCCCCCGACCTGAAGGGGGCGGGGGAAAAGCCCCATTAAAAAGGGTCTGCGGATACGACACACTCTCTTCCTGGTTCCTGGCTGCTGGAGGAAGGACCCCGTCGTCCATCCGTCTGCAGACTTCGGTCCCTATTTTACTCGGTTACCTGTACCGTGAGTGTTGGTTTATATTCTAATAAATATCTATCGAGTATTTGTGTCCTTGTGGGTAAGCTCCGCCTACACTTGTTTCTAAATTTTAAGGTTATAAATGGCATAATTTGAAATTAAATATACACTATGAGAAACATACATTGAATATTCCCTATCTTAAATACTGGGGAACAGAGTGTTCAGAATTCTAATTTGGGAATGTTTGTGCATGCATAATGAGATATCTTAGTGATGATGCCCAAGTATAAACACTAACCTTCTTTACCTGTCATGTGTACAATGTACATATAGCACAAAGGCTATTTTAACTGGTATTTTGGTGATCTGTGTTTTGACTGTGACCTATTATATAAGGTTAGGATCTGAATTTTCCATGTATGGTATCATGTTTACATTCAAATAGCATTAAATTTTGAATCACTTCTAAAAAAAAAAAATGGTCCTGATTTGACTATTAATTAGGCTGGATTTGGATTAAAACTTGTGGCTTTCTCCCTCTCTAAACCCAAGCATATTGGTAAAAGAATATGAAAAATTCTGTCTCACATCATAAAAGCCACCTGGTGTGAGACAGAAGGCAAAATATTTAGGGACCAATATTACTGTGACTTCATCTTAAACCTTGTTCCTCCCTGTTTCTGTACCTCTCAAACATCTCATTCTGTCTGCTTCCAGTCTCCTAAAGTCATGAAAGATATAAATATCTTTTAAATATCGACAATGCTTAAGTTTTCCACTGTAAATAACATTTCCTCCTATCAGCTATCTACAAAGAATCTAGAACCGAGATGGGGCCTCCACCGGAACAACTCCCGCTAATAAAACAAAAATAAAAGAAAGAGTATGAGAGAGAGAGAATAAGAGACAGATAGACAGACAGCAGAGACAAAAATAGAAAAATCAAGAACCTGGTGCGCACCAATCAATAATTGCTTTCAAGAAATAGATTATTCAAAAACAGCTGCAAGATAGCTCCTTATGATTATCCTTCAGATCACACTGCTAATTAAGTTTCCAGATGGCGTTAACCACTATCCTAAAAATGGTTATAGATGTATGTGGTCAGTCCATTAAGAACTAACCATTGTTTTAGCTTTTACAGGATCCCACAGAGATGCCATCGCCCTTAAGTCAGCAGGAAGCAACCTTATAAACGACTACGCCCCCTTTCCCAATAAGTTTTATGCTCCAAAGGTTGTGGGTAAAACTGGGTAAAAGACAAAACTATAATATACCATCAGAGATCTTTTTTTGAAGAAGAGAGTGGGAATAGATAGGATAGATAAAGGTAGACTGTTCTACCTACCTATACTTCATTTTAGCTGAATGTATGGGCTAAGCTAAAGACAATTTGCACTGTCATAGATATCTGTATATTGATACTAATGCAAAATCATTTTATATGTTTAATTGTGATAATTTGTACATTGGTACAAAGTTTAATCTGAGATTGTTTTATGTAACCAAAGCAACTTGTACTTCGATATAAATCTGAATCTGTAACTATTATGTAAAGCTGAATCTAAAATTGCTATATTTTATGTATGCTCCTACCTTTGTTTAAAATATTTGCACATCATTGTCATGTATACTATGCAATTACTACCTTCATTTAACTATACTAGATATAATGTATGATTGCACTAGTTATGATATATGCACAAGATGTTTTATATACCTCTGTTTAGATGATATATATGTATTTACATGTCTAAAATGCTGTGGACACTTTACCTGGTAAAATACCCCTGGCTAATGCTCGATAGTTCTACTAAGGGTCATTGTTCAGAGATTGTACATCCCTTATATAAGTATTCTAATTTTTAGTACAGGGTTTATTCCTTAAGACGATAAGATCTGCAGTCAACACTATTTAAGGTATCATATCCCAGTCATTTCAGATACAGGTTAGAATATCATAGATGGACAAGAATCTTCAACCGTTTCATAGACCCAGAGAATATGGCATTTAACATTTAAAATTTGGCCACGAGAGACACGACGACTCCTGGTGTCACTGCTCCCTTCACGAGATGGTGTTGAGCATCAAGGATACTCCATTGGAGTTGGTCCTTTTGGCAAAAAATGGCCGGTTGAGTAAGGAACTGTCCTTACCTTGATTGCTGACAGTACACACATGATGTCAAGCTGGATGAACAAATTGAGATGGAGACTGATGAAACCTGCCTAGACAGGATAAGACAGTCCCTTCAAAATTGTTCTGCTTGTAAAAAGATCTGTCAGATGCCATAGGCCTATAGCCAATCCGATAGATGCTCTAATGGTGCACAAATCCAGAGGTGATTGTCCAGGTAGCTGTGTTGCTGTCCTCTCCCAAATTTTGGAAGTAGCTGCTTCCATGTACTTCTGTCTTTCAGACAAATTCACCTTCCTTCTCAGGTCTTGAAGAGGTTGAAGAATAGATGTTTAAGGTTTCCACCCTAGTATCCCTTAGATAAGAACACTCAGGTGTTAGATTCTCACTTTCCCAGATTAACCCTTTAAAATAATCTATACACCCTACTATCTACCAATATTCTAGAACTATTAGATATACCTTATATAAGTTAGGCTTTGATTAGCAATTATACTTTGACCTCTCCTAGATGCTACCTCATAATAATTCTTACTGTACATAATCTTAGTTTAGAACCTTCTTAGTTAGACAAAGGGGGGAGATGTTGTGGGATTCAGGTGTCAGCTGACAAGGTCAAGGGACATTTATACAGAGCACTGGGCCCCCCGACCTGAAGGGGGCGGGGGAAAAGCCCCATTAAAAAGGGTCTGCGGATACGACACGCTCTCTTCCTGGTTCCTGGCTGCTGGAGGAAGGACCCCGTCGTCCGTCTGTCTTCAGACTTCGGTCCCTATTTTACTCGGTTACCTGTACAGTGAGTGTTGGTTTATATTCTAATAAATATCTATCGAGTATTTGTGTCCTTGTGGGTAAGCTCCGCCTACACTCAGCCATGGATCTCTGCCTCCACCTCTATGTATTGTTGGATGGAGGTTCTGTGATGACACTTAGAATGCATATTTGATTATCTGGGAAGTCCTGTTCAGGCACCCCCTCCACTATTGGCTGACGACCTAGCCTGGGACATCCTGTGAGTTTTTGGAGGCTTCCCTATCACCTGGTCTCTTTCTAACTTCACATTGGCTTTCTCTATTGAGATATTCTTCTTTTTCTATCTCCATCATTGCTCCTTTCACTCAACCATCTCCTTCTTTCAAGATTTGTTCCCAACTCCAGTTGGTTGCAAACTGTTATGACCCCAATTTGCTAAGGTGATCTAAGCTATCTTCTAGTCTTAGGGAAATCTCTGGATGTCTGATATCTGTGTTTTCAATCCCAGCCATTCTGACAGGTGTAATGTTACCACCTCAAAGTTGTTTAGATTTGCATTTCTCTGATGACTAAATATGGTGAACAATTTTTTAAAGTGCCTTTCAGCCATTTGTAATCTTCTGTTGAGAGTTCCCTTTTTAGCTTAAACTCGATTCTTTAATTGAGTTATTTAGGTTTGGGGGCTCTAGTTTCTTGAGTTCTCTATATGTTTTTGAGATGATCCTTTTTCAGATGTAGGGTTGGTGAAGATCTTTTCCCATTCTGTAGGCTGTCATTTTGTCTTATGTACTGTGTCCTTTACCTTACAGAAGATTCCCAGTTTCAGGAGATCCCACTTATTGATTATTGTACTTAGTGTCTGTTCTACTGGTGCTGTATTTTATTTAGGAAATGGTCCCCTGTGCCAGAGCCATGGAGGATATTTCCCTCTCTTTTCTATCAAGATCAGAGTATCTAAGTTTATTTTGAAGTCTTTGATCCAGTTGGATTTGATTTGCACAGGGTGATTGGTTTGGGTCAATTTGCATTCTTCTAAATACTACCATCCTGTTATGCCAACCTCATTTGCTGAAGATACTATTTTCTATTGATTTTTTGGCCTCTTTGTCAACAATCAGGTATTCATAGTTGTGTGGGTTAGTGTTGAGGTCTTTGATTTGATTCCATTGATCCACAAGTCTGTTTTTATGCCAGTGTCAAGCTGTTTTTATTAATGTAGCTCTATAATATAGCTTGAAGTAAGGGAAGTTCTTTCACTGACCAAGATTTTTATGGCAATTCTAGGTTTCCTGTTGTTCCATATGAAGTTGAGTATTCTTCTTTCAAGGTTTGTAAAAAAAAAATGAGTTGGGATTTTGATAGGAATTGTTTTGAGTCTTTTTGTAAAATTGCCATTTGTACTATATGGCTCCTACCTACTCATGAGAATGGGAGACCTTTCCATTTTCTGATATCCTCTTCAATATGTTTCTTCAGTGACTTAAAGTTTCTTAACTTCTTCCTTGACCCAAGTTGGTTCAATTGAGAGATGTTCAGTTCAGGAGTTTGCAGGCTTTCTGTGTTTCACGTTGTTGAACTTTAGCTTTAGACCATGGTGCTTTGATATGATACAAGGAGTTATTTCCATTTTTTTTTTTACCACTCTTGATATTTGCTTTAAGACAGTGTATGTGGTAAATTTTAAAGGGAGTTACATGGGTGGTGAGAAATATATTTTTTCCCTTCATTTGGGTGGAAGGTTCTGTATACATCTATTAAGTTCATTTGGTTCATAGTAACTGTTAGATTCCTTATTTCTCTGTTGAGTTTCTGTCTGGTTTACTTATCCAAGGGTGAAAGTGGGGAGTTGAAGTGAATCAGTATTTGCATATGGGATGTGATGTGAGGTTTAAGCTTTAGTAGTGTTTCTTTTATATAAATAGGTGCCCTTGTGCTGGGGGCATAAATATTCAGGATTGAGACCTCATCCTGGTGAATTTTTCCTGCAATGAATAATTAGTATCTTTCCTGGTATCTTTTGATTAATTTTAGTTTGAAGTCTATTTTGTTAGATTTTAGAATGGCTACACCGGCCTGTTTCCTAGGACCATTTGATTAGAAAATCTTTTGCCAACCCTTTACTCTGAGCCTGTGTCTGTCTTTGAAGTTTAAGTTTTGTTTCTTGTATGCATAAAAGGATGGATTCTGTTTTTGTATCCATTGTGTTTGTTTGTGTCTTATTATAATTAAATTGAATCCATTGATATTAAGTGATATTAGTTACCAATGATTGTTTTTGTTTTTTTTTTTTCTGTTATTTTTGGTCATACCTTGCATGTATTTCTCTTCTTTGGGTATTTCTTTTCTTCTGTAAGATTATTGATCATTTGTTATTTCATGGGTGTATCTGGTTCCCTTAGGTTGGAGTTTTACCTCTAGTGTTTTCTGTAGGGCAGAATTTATGTATCAGTGTTGTTTAAATCTCCATATTACAAAAGAGAGCAATGAGATAGGCATGATGGTGTATTAATATCAATTAAGATCTTCAAGAGATCAAGAAATTGAGAAAGCAAAGATTCCACCAGATTAAGATTTTATGATTACAAACTCAACATGGTCAAATATATATATATATATATATATATATATATATATATATATATATATATATATATATATATATATGTATATATATATAATGCGTATGGGTTATATATGTATATATAATATGTGTGTGAGTGTGTTTGTGTGTGTGTGTGTGTGTGTGTGTGTGTGTGTGTGTGTGTGGTTTTCTTTGGGGATATGCCATACCCAATGTGAATTTGGATATAAAGAACATCTATCAAGGACAAAACTAAAATTTTCTGTATTAACTGTGTAGCAGTTAAAAAGAGGAAAACTTTTTTGATGTGTCTGTGTCCAGCATATCTATCAAATGATTATTCTTCCCATAATTAGTGTATTGCAAGCCCATTATATCATATTTAGTAGTATATTATTTTATTTTTGAGAGTATAATTATATTTTTCTCTTCTCCTTCATTCTTCTAAAACCTCCAATATACTCTTCATTGTTCTTTTTCAAATTCATTGCCTCTTGTTTTTTTTTTGACTGTTATTGCCTATGTATCTGTTTATTATTTTAAAATATATATTAGGACCTAGAGAAATAGTCCAGGAATTAAGAGATGCTCTTCTAGAAGTCCTAAGTGAAATTCCCAGCAACCACATAATGGCTCATGACCATGCAAAATAGGATCTGATGCTCAATCCTGGAATGTAGGTATACACACAGAATATAAAATATAAAATATAAATAAATAAACAGTAAACAAATATTTTGTGTGAACATATTAAAATATAAATACAAATGTATTTAAATATATCCATATATTTACATTAATATATTTAAACATAATATATAAAATAAGTTATAGCAATTAATATGTTCATATATATTAGCTATTAATAAAAATACTTATAAATATAAAGTAATTTGTGTGCTCTTCCCTGGAAAGGTGACCTCTCCTGATCCCAGCTTTCCTTGGTCTCCTCTAAGTCCTTTTGTAGGATGAGGGTTTCCTCGGCTTTCTTAACTAACTTTGGCATGTCCATTTGTATTGTCTTTTGGCAACCACATTTTAACAATCATTGTGTGCTGATACTTTATAGGTGTAACTTCTACTAAAAGTTGGAGACACATCTCACAGAAAAGTCATATATATATGCATTAATAATCATTCTATCTGTAAGCTACAAAATTCCCTGATCATTATGTATGGGTATCCCTTGGAGATGTATCCATTACAAAGGGGCTTAAAATTCAGCTAACCTACACTTCTCTGAGGTTATAAGGACAAATTTTTATATATTTGTTAAATATTATGCTGATTTGGTAAATTACTTGTTATAGAATTTACTTCAATGATTCTTATTTCATTAGTACTGAGTAGTAAACTGTAGGCATGATTTCTCCCTTGTTAAGTATGTCATAAGTCCAGTTAGAGAGGTAATGCTTATCGCCCAAATCTGTGAGCATTTATAGACCTTGTGCTATGCTGGTTGGTGATAGTTCATATGGTAGGACTGTTGCTGAAAAGCTTAAACCATAAAAGCTAGTCCTCAGAGGAAGAGTAATTTCATCAGTTCCACCTCACATGCATTTGAAACCTATTCCTTTAGTGCATAATGTCTTCAGTGACAATATGTCCTCATACATATGAAGAACAATTAACAAAAACATTAATAATCTGTATGTTTTGAGTGTTTCCTGAAGAGCCCTGGACAACTTAAACTGTTTCTGATACCTAGTATTGCAGATTTTGTTATGGACTCTTTTGCTCTTAGAGAAAGCACCAACAGTCAAGATGTGGAGTAAATCTCACTTAAAATACATCAATATAAGATAAATATTTATTGGTAAACAAATTAGCATTTATGGTAAATATATTTATTAAATAAATAAATATATTTCAACAATCAGATGAAGGAGCGATGGACATTGATCTAGTTAATCTCTTTAGAAAGCAGGAACAAATGGGGCTCTCTAAAATCTCAGCTAATTCTATATCCAGATAAGAAAAAATTCAGTATACATATATGTACATATGTATATATCTCAGTCTTTGTTTTTGTTTAGCCAATAATAGTATGATTCCTTAGTTCTTTTACAGACATTCTATATATTATAATACTTCCTTCTATCTATCCTCCCTTATTAACCTCCTCCTTCCTAAAGAAATATTTTTTCCATTCTCTATACAAAAGCACTTATATCCTGATACTCCTTACCCACCTCACATCTTCAGTGTAAAAAATTCAAGATTTATGACCAATACATACTTAAGTTCTTGGAATCTCATATTAATACTCTAAAACTTATCTTGAAACCAATGAAATTTTAGCACATTTCTCACACCAAAATTATCATGAAAATCTTTGGAAACAACAAACATTTATATTAAAAGTGAATTTAAAGCTAATTTATCATCGTGTCTCTAAAATAGCATAAGTATCCATATATATTTGTATTTATATATTTACAAATATATCTACAAATATTTCATCTCAATCAGAAGCTATGGTTGGAATATATGCCCTAGAAATAGACTGGCATATATCATCTGAAGATATTCTTTTTATTATTACAAAAGCACATAAAGAAAAGTGTCAATCTTAACTAACAGTATATCACACTAAAAATTGGACCTATTAAGATTTTAGGTAATTTCTCAAGTTCAGGAAGATAGTAATGACATAGGCTTAAAACAAGGTTAGATTAACAATGATGGTTTGATTACAAATTGAGCTTTAATTTCATCAAAATTTTAGTACTTTGCTATTGCATATCTCTATTAAGTTAGCAAAATTTTCCTTCAGCCATGTATATTGACCTCAAATGTCATATTACCTTATTCTCTATGTGACTAATGTTTTATTTTTCTAAGCTTTGAAACTAAATAAAATTTACTGTTTCAGTTTCCCTCTGGGACTGCTAACAGATTTTTTTTTTCTGTTCTGAACCAGTGGAGAATAACAACACACATTGTAATCTCTCTGTGTCAGAAATTATTCTCACTCTCTGATTCTGCTGTCTGCTGTAGATATGCTCTTCCCAGGCTTGTCCTGCCCCTCCAGACATTTAACAGTCAACAGAGCAATAGTCAATGAACTTCAGCCATTAGTTCTAGCATACACATCCTCTTTCTGCCAGAAATTCTGGAGGTAATGAAGTGTTTCTACTATACCTTAGCAATGAACTACTATTTACTTCAGAAAAATGAAAAATACAGTTCTGTCAAACACATAAGATGGTCTTGAGACCTTGCTTGTCTCATGCTAATATTATCTCCTAAATTTTCTTGTTAATTTATGAATCCTAAGAATTTTTGGAAAATAGTGGTGTCTCAAAGTGCTGCATTAGACTAGAAAGATTTTCCTATCATATTAGCAAATTTTTTTCTTAGCATCCAGTTTATACCATACTTTTCAAATTAATTAAATTTTGTTTATTTTTGTTAAAATATACTTTGATCCAACTAGTCACCAGTTTTCTATTTTAATTTGATTGAAACAAATAGCAATATTGTCTTTAGTAGGTAAAGGATGGAGCAACTACTTTTGTTGTTGCAGTCAGACTAAGGTGACACAGAAATACCTTGAGGAAAAGTCTGTGGTGACTTTAAAGATAATGTCTCCATAGGCTCCGTTTTGTTAATACTTGGTCTGAGATTGGTAGACTTTCCTGGACAGGCTGATGTTCTTGTTGGAGGAATCAGTGAGAGCGAGATTGAGATTTTAAAGTCTTCTTTATTTTTGTCCTTCATGCATATGGTCTGAGATGTGAGCACTCAACTATAATTGGCCACTGTTTGATAACATGATTTATAGCCATGGTAGACTCTTACTCTGCTGGAATTGTAAACCCAAATAAACTTTTTGTTTTGTAAATTGTTTTGCTGATTTTTTTTTAAATCACAACAACAGAATGTGAAACAGCACAAAGCCCTATTTTAACATAAGATCATTCTTAAGATTCAATGTCTATTACTTATTTTTTTAAAAGTTAAAAAAACAGTCCTATATGTATCAATCTATGTTTATTAGAATAAACCATTGTTTTGAATAATTTTTCAGTAAAATACTATTCTATTCTTTAGAAATTCTTCTACCGATTTTCCATTTACTAAACAAAAATTTTAAATACAATGAAATTTAAATTTTCTGAAGTTATAATATTATTGATACATGCTATATTTTATATATACTTCTATGAATAATATGCACACTCATTTTTTGGAATATATCAGTTAAAATAACGATGAACAGGAGTTGCAACCATAAGACTCCCATTTTATGTAAATTAAAAGTGAACATAAAGTGCACTTATGATTGTTTCAAGGACTAAAGTTAACTTAGTGCTCAGATAGAGATAGATATTTGTATTAATCTTACTTCCCCCAATGGCTCAGATAACATCTCCAAAGAGGAAGCAAAAATAATTGAAAGATAGAAGATGAGAAAAATATCTCTGAAATGCTGTCTTCTAAACATGGTAAGGCTGTTGCACATATGAACCCACATCAGCTTCAGTTATTTGTGGAAGCTCTACAAAAGACCATAATAGTTAAGAATTCTAGTATTCTCAGCCAACCACACATAGCTGTAGAGGTCTTAGACCAATGGAAAAAAAACATTATTGCTATTTACCAAAAGTAATATATTTTATAAATATATTATAAATAGGTATCTCTTATCTTACATATAACTGTATCTTTCATTTATCATTAAATGAGCTTTCTTTTGAAACAGACAGAAAATAATACAGAGATTCATAATTGGTCAAAATGAAAATAATTATGAGTGTCTAGCCCCAAGTCCCAGAAAATTATTAAAAAGATTGCAGTACAATTATAACAATGAGATAATCAGGATGGCCAGTGGTAGATAACGTACTCTATATATGAAATGCAATGGTATTCATGAAATCTCAGCAATATGGTACCCTGATGAAGACTTGTCTAAGGAAAACTGATGACAATTCATAGGAGAACTTTTATAAGACATTAGTGTATGGTGTTAGGAATCCAGTGACTATTGAGAAAATAAGAATGAGAGTACGGTCAAAAAAAAAAAAAAAAACAAAAAACTAAATTTAAAAATTGTCTTTCCAGAAGTCTGAATTAGTATACAGACTGAATTATGTTTGGAGGATTATTTATGTTAGATACTTAGGAATTACTGTAAAATTTTGATTCTGTAAAATGGAATCCTAAAAAAGGCAGATTTTTATCATGCTAAAGGCCTTAAATTTTAACCTGTACCAAAACATATTTGAATATAGTGGTCATCTTTCTAATTGTTGTAAGTTAGTGTTTCTTTTCCTGAAGTGTTTGAGATACCCATTATTAAGGGAACATATCCTCTGGGCATGTAACTACAGTCAAGTTCCAGTTGGCCTCACAAAGTTGATTATACAGTGAACATTTGGTACTGTAATGCATACATTTCTCTGTTTATATGGATAAATTAACTGGGAACCATTCACAGTTGTGGGGCTTTAGTGAATTGCGCTTAGCTAGTAAGACTACTAAGGTAGAACTTAAAAAATTGATGTGAAATTCTCAGTTGATTCCATCAGATAAAGATAAATCTACACATAGGTAACTCAAAATGTAATTCACCTGGTAACTTCATTGATATATTGGGGAGTATAAAGTGGTTAGAATTTTGTGTTCCCAGAAACAGAAATTTGGAATTAACATTAATTCTAGAAGATCAAAACTCTTTGCTTTTGTCAGCAAGATGCAAGAGTAGTTTATGGAGATTAAGGTCAATAAACCTTGAAATTTAGTTTAGATGAAATGGGTTGAACAGTATTGAAATTCTACCTAGTATCTCAGCTTTGTCTTCACCTACTCAAGTGTAATTAAAAAACACATTCCTGTCCCACAGGTGATAATTTGAAGTATGTAAAAATAGATATGTTAAAGCTTATTTCTATTTTAAGAAGATAAAAATCTTGGCAAGACAGAGTATAGTATAATACTACATTGTTGACTTACCTAAGCTAACTTTCAACCCTCCACTCCACATTATCTCACATTTGTTTTCTATTAAGGTTTGTAAAAGGCAAGTGAATACTGAGACAGAAGTAGTAGCTACTACCGTGTCCGGTTTCTTTGTGGTCCGAGTCTTTCCAGGTGAGGTCAAGATTAAATAATCTGCACTCAGGAGTCATTTAGGTTCCATCATTCGGGGGCTCTCAATGACACACTGAGAGACCCGAGCTTTATTCACTACATCTTATATCTTAGACCTGTCTGTCCCTTAGCCATGCTTCTCTCCTGCCACTGCATCTTGCCTAGCTTTTTCCCCTTTAGCTTCCTGCCATGCTGGATTCCTTCTGCCCCTTCCACTGACTCTGACTCTACTCCATTACTCCATGCTTGTCCCCAGCTTCTGTCTGAGTCCCTCCTCGTGTCTCTCCTTTTGTCCCAGCTCTCTATCACCTTACCCCCTCATCCGGGCACGCCCAAGGTCTTTGAGTCTCCCAAGAGGCTAGCACTCAGCAGGTGGCAGCGTCTATAGTGCAGGAAAGCTTGTTTTAGCTTTTCCCCCTGTAAACATAAGGTTTTAGTCCTTAGGGGAGAATGGTGAGCCATAGAGGCCAGAATGGCACTTATTTGGGAGACAACAGCTACCACATTTACAATGAAGAATTCATATGATGCTACAAGAATATCTAAATGTTTCATCAATTTGAAAGTTCGTCTTGACTTAAAGCAGCATAAACAGCTTTAAATACTAGCAAATATATCTCATATTCTCAGCCCAATACCTGAACAGCTATTTGGAAAAGAATTATGTATTTCTTTATATGTCACCCATGTTCATAAATTTCTATATGTGTCCTGACAGTTCAACTTTTGGGTTTCAGTTTTTTCTTACTTCTTTTAATATAAATTATTTTATTTTATTAACTTTTGATCAAAGAAGTGACAATAACTTTGTTCACCATTGAATATAAAAGACACTGAACAGCAAAAGATTGTTCACCATTTCCTCAAATTACTTTATTTGCAGCCCTTATAGTCATGTATTGCAACAAGTCTTCAACTTTATGCTTCTCTCAGAACCATAGGTCATATAAATATTATATGTTAAGTCTCTGAATGCTCTGTCTCTGAGCCTCAGGTAATTAAGAAGTGTGACATACAAATGTCATTATAGTGAAATGATTGAGGGTGGATTCTTAAGAGGGTATAGCAAATGTGATATAAACAGTGGAAGATTGCTCAACAGTTAAGAGTGATTATGTTTCTCCAGAGGACCAGAGTTTGTTATTCAGAACTGACTTGTAAATTTTTACAATAACATTTAACTTCAGTTGCAGGAAATCGGGTGTTCTCATGTGTTCTTTTTATGCATTTGCATTCACATGTTCACAAAACATTGTGTGTGTATGTGTGTGTGTGTGTGTGTGTGTGTGTAGAGACACAAAGTGAGACAGAGACAAAGGCAAAGAGAGACACAGAGAGAATTAAAATTTAAAAATAAAAACACATTTTACAAAACAATGGATATAGAAAGACAAATATCACACTTTTCATGTATTCCTTGACAATAAAATGTTAGGATGTTAAAAATTTTAACTTAATGTAGTCAAGCATTGACAATGACTAGGGAATGGAAAGTAATTGAGGAAATGTGGGATTTCTCACATCCTGAATACGATGTTACCAAAATAGTTAACCAAAGTGTGTAGTAGGAGGTTTCTGGCCCAGACTTTTGGGCCTAACCTCAAGGTTTAGGACCCACAGACCCACAGACCCGCAGACCCACAGACCTGCAGACCCACAGACCCGCAGACCCACAGACCCACAGACCCGCAGACCCACAGACCTGCAGTCCCACAGCCCCACAGAGACACACAGATGCTTTCAATAGTTTTTGGCTGATCAGCCTCAGGCCCAGGCATATAACTTGCTAACTCTGTACCCTTCATCTAACCCATGATTCTTCCTGTTCAGCCATGTGGCTTGGCACCTTTCTTTAGAGCAGCATAGTTGTCCTCTGCTTCTTCCGGCTTCTCTCTGGCATTCTGCTTTGTGCTTCCTGTTCTCAGAGTTTTTAGTCTGGTAGCCCTGCCCACACTTCCTGCCTGCCTTTGGCCAATCAGTGCTTTTTATTAAACTAGTGGGTGGGACAATTATTTACAATGAAGCAACCCAATCCCCTATACAAGTGGAACAAGAAAGGTCCCTTCTTCTATTCTATTACCTATAATATTATTTATTATCAATTATGCTTCATTTTACCCATTTTTTATACTTGATATATTTTATGAGGAACTAGAAAAAATTCTGAAAACTGTAAACACAAAGAAATTGTAAAATGGTAATGATAGCAGTGTGGTAACATTTTTTTTAGAGTTATGTGTCAACGAAAAAATTTAAAAGCATCACATATAAATTTTGTTTTACTTTAAAATGAAAGAATAAAATCAGACTTGACCAAGTGTGGTTTATATAGAAACATAACGAAACTAAAGAAAAAACCAAAAACAGAGAACTATTTCTGGTAAATACGGTTTGGCTAGTTTGTAATCTGTAGTTATAATAGACTATCTTATCTTACTCCTTTTCTTTTTTCTTAAGCAACCAACTATCCATCAATTTTTTAACACAGAAAAAAAGAAGCTTAAATATACTTATAAAAAAATCATTCTCTAACCACAACTTACATGTACCAATTCTGTTCTTAAGTGATAGATATAACACAGAATGAAGAGTTCTATAAGCCAGACTTTCTTACAGAATCATAATAAAGCCACATGCATACACAGAATACACTTACAATAAGATTGATACAGTATAGATACATATCACACTGATTTTGTTCTAGCTTCTAAATGCTCAGAGACACTGATATTACTTTCACCTTTACCAGCTATATTTACATGTCAGTTTCTATTTCAGGAGCAAGTGAGCTGCTGTGTGCTTCATCTCAGAAGTCTTTGCTGCTGTTTAATCTTTGCTATCTCTTCTGTCTGCCCTCCTTTGTTGGCCTTTATTATAGGTTTCTAATAATGCTGCAAAGCTTTTTTGTCTGTTTTCTTTCTCTTTACTTGATAGTTTCCATAAAGTATTATTTCTACAAAATACATGCTATGATCTGAACTCAGCATGTTTATGGGTTAACTCATAATATTAAAGTAAACAGAAAAAGAACAATACATAAATCTGCTGATATTTTTATAATTTACACACACAGTTTCTACCAGGGATATTATATTTATATATTAAGACTCGTGGTGCCCCAAAAAAATCTCAGACAAATTATATTTCTCACAAACTGTTATTTGTGTCATATTAATTTCACATACAAGAAGTTTCAGATAATTCTAAGATGCTTTCTTGTCCTAAACAGATTGAGTTGCTACTTTAAATTCAGTCAGTGTGTCCTCTGTAGAACATTTCAGCATTTATTTTGTAAAAAAATACTTATAATTAAATTAAAATGCATGAAATACAACAATTTCTGTATTTTGAGTCTTGTTCCCTAGCTTCCATTTGAGAGAATTATAGTTATATAACCCCATAGTCAAATCATGCACTGACCCCACTGAATTTGTTGATAGAATTCTGATCCCAACCTAAAGTGACAAATTTTATATTTCTAAAACTGATATGTAGTGAAATATTTAAGTTTGAGTCTTTAAAGACTTTTTATTTCTAAATTAAAACATGTACAGTAGTTTAAGTTTTTGCAACAGATAATCACTCGAAGAACTGTGTTCTGAGTATGCAAAACTAAAGCAAAGGCTGACAGACAGAATGTGAACAGTTACATGGTGGAGGTTACTTGTCTTATAGACTGTTCCTTGGAAAAATACATGTGTGAGAACAAATAAAGGGCTTTTAGAGAAAAAAAATCTTATCTTACTATTTCTATCATATCTTTGGAGAGATCAGATAATAGAGTGTCAGGGATACAAAACAAGGCACACAATCATATAATAAAGATTGAAGATTAAGAATTCTATGAGGAATAATTCCTGAAAGTAGAATGCTTTGGTCTAGCAGACTGCATGAAATAGAATTTCCATGGACCATTGGTATTTACATGATACACACAGCCCCTTACTGCTTGCATCCATGTCAAAGACCATGCTGAAAAACTCTTTTCCCATATAGAGCCTTGGCTCAAGTGCTTTCCTCTCTTATGGAAATGAAGACATAAAGGGAAGACCAGAAGTCTTCTCTGTATTCTCCAAAAAAAAAAAAATTGTGTAGACATCAGAGAACAAAACATAGCAAGCCTTGTAGCGTAAAACTTATCTATAAGACAAGCCTGGACACAAGTATTAAGCTTTAAATTAATTTAAAACTAATTCTATTAACTACAGTCAGTGCTGATTAACATATCAATTTTCTACAACTAAATAAAATAAGATGTCAAACAGTACTTTTAAAAAAAATTAAGAACAAAAAAATAGCTTGACTTAAAATCAATACTAAATAAAAAAATAAAATACTTGAGAATAAAGTTGCTCTAGATAATAATATATCTCTAAACTGAGATAAGATAAGATGGTTTCTTAAAATTTTATTGGAAATGCACAGAAAGGGTTGTTGTAATAGGTTCGCTGGTCCCATGCCCCAGAGGTCTCGGATCCACAGACCTGCCCGGCGCCGCTTATCCACCCGCCGCCGCCCGGGTCTCCAGAAACGACTCAAAGGCTTATATTAACTTTATGCTGTTTGGCCTATGGCTCAGGCACATTGCTAGCTAGCTCTCATATCTTAAATCAACCCATTTCTATTAATCCGCGGGCCACGTGGGCCCAGCCCGTAGCTCACCAGTGTTCCTTACATGTCGTCTCTTGGGCGGCTTCCGCGTGGTCTGCCTCTAACTCCGCCCTGCTTCTCTTACCTAAGCTCTGATTTCTCCTCCTACCTATTCTACGTACCTGCCATGGTCCAAACCAGCTCCTTTATTTAAAGATACAGCACTCACAAATGCATTCCCACAAAGGGTATTTTTTTTTAGTTTATAAAAGAAAACTAGTGCTATCATATTTAATGACTTCAAGTTATACTGGAAAGCAATAATAAGTTTAATGAGGTTATGAGCATTAAGATAGAGAATAGATTAGAGAATCTATACAAACACACATACTAAGCCACCTGTTTTTTTTTCAAGAAAAGGCACAGAAATCACAATGAAGAAATGGCAGTTCATTCAATTAAATGGTACTCATGAAATTGGATTTCACACACAGAAAAGAAATAGTTAGACCTTTATCTCTTACATACATGTAAATACATCTAAACTAGCAACATACAAGGTGATAAAGATACTAGAAAATATGCAATTGACATTCTTTATGCAATAAGAGACAAAACCAAAGAAAATGAATAAAGAACTCAGAAAATCTTAATTGCATTTTCAAGTATGGATCCAATACAGGACTCATGCACAAAACCAATAGAAAATTCAAACAACTCAATAACACTAAGCACAATCTGTTTTAAATTACAAAAGTGACAGCTGGGAAAATTGCTCATTTGATAAAGTGTTTTCCACATAAGCCTGAGGAGCTGAGTTCAGTTGTTGGAACTGACATTTAAAAAATGATCTGGGTGTACTTATATTCTCATTACTGGGGGAAAAAAGGATATAAGATAGGATCGACTTGCTGGTTAATCGAACCAACTAACTGAGCCCCTTCTCCAGAAAACAACAAACAAAAACAACTTTCTTCTAGTCACATGCATTTACACACACACACACACACACACACACACACACACACATACACATACACACATGCACACACTCAAATACACTGAGTAACTATCAAATATACAATTAGTCCCCATCATCAAATAACTTACAATGTACAATGGTGTCTTTGCCTGAAGATATGCTAGAAAAATGGGGGCATAAAGCTTGTGGGAGTAACCAACTAATATCAGATTTGACTTAAGGCCTATTTCACAAGGTGCTGACACTGCTTAGGTATCCAGAAATCTGATACTAGATAGCAGAAAGACCCAAGGTAAAATCTAATACTACTATTTTACTAAAAATAAAGTAACACAAAATGATTACTAAAGGCATTCCACTATATCCATGGATCAGTATGTTGACCATTCATCATCAAAGAAGCTTCCACCTACTTGCAGTAGACAGAAACAAATGCAGTGGCTACAGGCAGGCATTATGCAGAGTAAGACACCTTGGAATACTCAGTGTTAAACAAAATGTTTTCATATAATTCTTTCAGAGTTCAGGAAACCCTGAAGAAGAGGAGTTAGAAAGAATAAAAGGGCCAGAGCTGATTAATGGCACTGAAAAACAAAGAAATGAGGTCCTCTAAGTCAAAAGAGTCATCCCCATTTGAATTCACAAAGACTGAGGCAACATGCATAGGTCTTGCAATGTCTGTATAAGTTAAGACTTTATGAGCTGAAAAGAAATGGAGACATGCTCTATATCTAACCAGAAACCATCACCAATAGATAAAAATTTGCAAATAAGGATTTAGTTATTTTCCAAGAAATCTCACTGGGAAGCAACTACTCTTAAAGGTAAGCACGTACAGCAATAGATGACCAAAAGAAAAAGACATTAATATGGATCCTAAGGAAAAAGTAACAGTCTGGGTTGTTGGGCTGGCTTTAAGGAAAATTAGCTGGCAGTAATAGGTATGCTACTTGGGATCCTGAGGACCAGTCTGACTTCCAGTAAAGCATAAGTCTTCTTCTGAAGTTGTAAGTATGATTACGGAGCCCCAGGGGAAGGAGTTCAGTCTAGGTTTGTTGGGTATGCTTCAAGGAATGTTAGTGAATAGTGTATGTTCTGTCCAGTCTCAGCAAGCCCCAGAAAGATCCTCAGAATCATACTGACTCTCTGAATGCAAATGCAAATGCAAATTAAAGTTTATTACAGCTGTGCAGCTAAGCTTAGCTCCTGACTATCATATAGCAGTGCCACTGGAGAAGTGAACACCCCTTCCTTTCAAAAGTAGGGTTTCTTTTTTAAAAACAAAGATCAAACAAAGACCATAGAAAAGTCATTATCCGGCTGGGAGATGAGGAGCCCAAAGGCTGTCAGGTGGGCAGCTGCTGGCTGATTGGTTGTCTTAAGTTGGGGGTGGGAGAGATGCTTCACAGATGGGCTGGAATATCTCTGATTACCCAGGAACTTTGGTGCTTGGCCTTGGAGGGTTAGAAACTTTTCAACTCCCAAAATAGTTCCAGGTCTCAAGGTGGAGGGATTTAGCTTCCACAGTGAACAATATCTAACAGGGATCACTAGGATTAATCTGGCCTCTGAAAGAGCTTTTGGGTCTGTGGCCAAGAATATGAAGCCTATGAGTGCTATTGGGGTAGGTTGAAACTACTTTAAGGGGCACTAGAAGGCAGTGAGGGTTGTCTTATCTTTTGTCTCTAGGTCTGGATTGGCCTAAATCTTCTGAAGTTGTAGGCAGGAATATGGAGCTTGAGTGAGAAAGAAGAATAACACAGTGTCGGAACTGGTGTTTCTCCGTTTCTTTATTTTCAGCCTGTTCTTTATCTTGGGCTCTTTGTCTTTTGTTTTCTTTGTCCTATTCCAATGTGTTAGGCTTTGTTTATATTATTATATATTAGTTTACTTCTCTGTATTTTCTTACTATCTTTTAGAGGCTTGTTATCTATGAGAGACAGAAAGTGGATGAATCAGGTGGGGAGGATCCTGGACCAGTAAAAATAGGGGACACTGTAATCTGGATATAATACGTAAAATAATAAAAATTATTTTAATTAAAGTAAAAGGTAATTTAAAATATAAAAAAACAAATTAATGAAGGAATCAGGCTAAGCAAGCCATAATGATAAGCCAATTTGAACACTCTTTCATTTCATTAACATCAGCTCCTGCCTCCAGATTTTTGCCCTGTTGGAGATTTGTCCTGAATTTGTTTTTTCAGTGATGATCTATGATGTAGAAGCTTAAGCTGTATAAACATTTTTTTTCTTTCCAATTTGTTTTTGGTCATGATGTTTCTTCACATCAATAGTAGCCCTATCTAGGAAAAGGAATATATCCATGATATCTTTCTCTGAATGTTAATTTTTGGGTATAAAAATGTTACCGATTTGTGAAAGTTGATTCTGTATCCAGCCACATTTGTGATTTACACTATTTTTTTCTGGATTATTTTCTGATAAAATATTTTGGATTTCTAAAATCTAGCATCATGTCATCTGAGAATATGGATACTATGCTCTGTCTCTAATTGTAACCTCTTATTTCTCTTCTTTTTCCTTATTGCTCTGGCTAATACTTCAAAAATAAATGATAGTAGAAATTCAGAATAGAAAATATTTCTGTTTTCTGAACTTCAGAGTGATTGTTTCAACTTTTATCCATTTAAGATTATGTTGATTGTAAGTCACTCAAATAAAACTTATTTGATGTTGAGGTGTGATCTTCCTAGTCTTTCATTCTTGAGAAATATTGTCTTGAATCCTTGCTGTATTGTGTTGGAATGTGATCTGTGGAAGATGGCTCTTTTATAATCCACTGAGATGATCCTGTGGTTTTTGTCTTTAACTCACTTATGGTTTTAATTTTATTTATGGACTTTAATGTGGGAATGCATTTATGTATGCTGTGAATCTCAAACTTTAAATAAAAGAGCTGTTTTGGATCATGACAGGCACCATAGAAGAAGTAGGAGTAGAAATCAGAGCAGAGTAGGAGAACCAGGGCAGAGTCAGGCAGATCCAGCAAGCCACCAAAGGAGCAACATGTAAGGAACACAGGTGAGCCACAGGCCACATGGCAGACAGATTAATAGAAATGGGTTGAGTTAAGATGTAAAAGCTAGCTAGCAATGTGCCTAAGCCATAGGCCAAACAACATAAAGTTAATATAAGGGTCTGAGTCATTTCTGGGGGCCTGAGTGGTGGCGGTGGACTGCTAAGGGGTCTGAGGCTGCAGGTCTGTGGGTCTGGGCCTCTGGCCACCCAAGACCAAGAAATCCCCACTGCAAAAGATGGTGCCCAATGTGGGTTAAATATCCACTTAAAGCCTAAGAAAGATTACAAAGGGTTCTAGATCACAGAAACTTGTATATACTAAACGGGTCATTGTACAAAGAAAGCATGGCAGCTGGGTCACATTCAAAATGGTGCCAGCAGACTGGTGGCAGGCAGTGTAAGCTGCAACTAGGCTGGCTCCTGAAATCTCACAGAAGACTCAGTAACATGTGATTGATTTTAGATTTCTGTTTATTTTGAACAAAAACAAAAAACAAAAACAAAAAAACAAAACAAAACAAAAAGATGGTTTCTTAGTAGCAGCATTTTCCGGGGTCTGCTCTGTTTACTGGCCACAAACAGACGCGGTCCCTTTAAGAGAACTTACTGATTCAGAGGTATCTATAAAAACTATGTGTCAAGAGAGTGAGAGTATTTTAAAAAAGCTCTTCTAGTTAGAAGATAATTAAGGATTCACAATAAAACAGATTCAGATTTTAAAAAAAAATCTGTAAGTGGGTTACAAAGTGTGTAAAAGGTACATAGACTTCAGAGAGAAAAGAGAGAAGTTAAAGTCTTTAAAAAGAGAAATATAGTAATAAAAATATGATAAGCCACATGAAGATGGAAAATAAACACAAAATCTGGATTTTGGTTGTTATTGTGATTTCTTTTAATTTTTTAACTGTAAATAAGCTAACTGCAGAAAGACAATGGATTGCAAATGCAAAGGCTACTAAGTAAAACAAGAATATATATTTTAAAGGTATTTTGATTTTGAAATTTGTGTCTAAGGATTTATTGCTTTGGGAGAGTTCTGCTTTTGTTTCCACAGAAGATGAGAACCTGTGGATTGCTTCCAGGAAAATTTGGTTTCATCAACCAGGAACCCTGAAAAAATCTCTGATGGGAAGACATGGCCATATCTGCTTCAAGACTGCAGATTATGATACAGTCTCAACAATCCTTGAGATTATCAATGCCCCTTAATCAGCAGGAAGTAGTAATAGAAAACTATGCCAAATTCCCCAAATATTGTTCTAAATGTTTGTTTTCATTATAAATGGTTAATGGTCATAGTTCATCTCTTTCTAAGAAGAAAAAGAGGATATGGTATATGAATGATTTTTTTAAAAAAATTAGATTGTTGAATTTACTTAGATCAGAAAATCAGCTGTTAATCTTGAAATGTTTTACATTGGTATAGATTTTAGTTTATTGACACAAATTTAAGGTCAATTTTGTTATGCTGTGTGTATTTTTCTATTCTAGTTTAAGGTATGATATTCATGTAACTGATCTAAAATTGTAATGTATAATTAAGAAATGAAGGTTAATAGTCACCTTTGATAATCAAACTTATAGTTAGGTTAGTTAGGAGTTTTAGGTATACAAAAATATATTTCAATTAGGTAATCTTCAAATAATTCTAAGACCTACAGAATATGGCATTTAAAATGTTTTAAGAACTTAGACTTTTCTGGACAGTGAGACATGTTTGCTCCTGGAAGCACCAATCTTCTTCAAGAGAAAAATGGGCATTGAAGAAACTCCATATGGAGTCTACTCTCTTTGTGGCAATGGTTAGCCACTGGACAAAAACCTGTTCTTATATTGACTGCGTGACAGTATGCTGTTTAAACTGGACATGCAGGTTCCATAGGAAGATGACCTCTGAACTTTGGCAGAACATGCAAAGATGGTCATTCAGGTTCCTATTTATAGAGAAAACTGTTAGACATTCTTCAGGACTTGAGGAGAAGCAACTTATGAACTGTGCCAGAATGGGCAGTGCAGGTTTCCTGCTTCACTGAAATGAAAAGAGACTATGGGCCTGTAGGCTGAAGATGGATGCCCCAACTTTATAAAGGAACTTTGGGTGACTGTCCAGGCAGATAGGTGTCATCTCTGTCCTTCCCAGATTTCAGAAGTCACTTGCACTTCTGGTTTACTTGGGTAAATATATCCTTCTGTGGTCTTTGATGTAGTTGAAGATTAGATAGTTATATGTACAGTTTTTCTTAGTCATTTAAAAGGTATATTGGATATGAAACTTTAGATTCATGAAGCTAGGATAGATGATAAGAGTATTTTCTTTAATTTTGCTAAATACAAATAGACCAGATATAACTATAATTCTTGCTTGATGACTATATTGATATATGCAATTTTGCTATGTTAAAATTGAAACCTTCCTTTTTGATTAGACAGAAAGGGGGAAGTGATGTGGGAATGCCTTTCTGTATGTTGTGAATCTCAATCTTTAAATAAAGGAGCTGTGCCACGACAGGCACCATAGAATAAGTAGGAGGAGAAGTCAAAGCATAGGTAGGAGAAGCAGGGCAGAATCAGTCAGACTGAGCTGAAGCCCAAAAGAGCTACATGTAAGGAGCACAGGTGAGCCACCGGCCACATGGCAGACAGATAAATAGAAATGGGTTGATTTAAGATATAAGAGAGAGCTATCAATGTGCCTGAGCCATAAACCAAACAGCATGAACTTAATATAAGCATCTGAGTCATTTCTGGGGACCTGAATGGCAGGCAGTGGGCTGCTAAGTGGTCTCGGGCGTCAGGTCTCTGGGTCTGGGCCCTGGCCACCGGGGACCAAAGAAAACCCACTGCCACAGGACTTCATTATTATTATTTCTGTATTGCAAGTATAAAACCATTCTGGTCATGACTGATAAGGTGTTTTATATACATTTTCATTGTGTTTCCAAGAATTTTATTGAAAAAAAAAAAGAATCTATGTTCATTTGGGATATCAAGTATTCTGGTATCTTACAGCCAATAGGAAATAGTTATAAAGTAACCTACACAGTTTTCTCTGAAGTGATTCAGATCCAGCCACAAGATCTTGAGCCTTATTTAAACTGGTCTTCTAACCTTAAATAAGCATCAAGGTAATTCCCTACATATGTACTCACAGGCTAAGCTTGTCTAGATAATTTCTTAATTGAGGCTATTTTTCAGGTAATTATATATCATGTCAGATGTACACCTGTTTTCCCAGCAATGTTATCTATCTAGATACTTATATTTCATTTCTTGAAGAAATTCCGAGGGATATGTGTATAGAACACGTGGAATGTATATGGCTAAGTACATGTGTTCTAGCATCAAAAGTTAAGGTAAATATAACTCATTTAAAATAAGAAATTATTACTATGTATTCTTTAAAGTAATAACCTGTACAAACTTTGTTTGAATCACTTCTTGTTCACAGAAGTTGTAGTCTACTTGGGGATTTATGTAAGCATCATACTTAAAATGTTACACATTAGAATGAACTGTGCTTTTTTTTTTCATTTTTCTTTTGACTATGAAGAAAACTACTCAGAGACTGGAAGATTGAATATAGAAAGAAGTCAGGAAGTCTCAATTGCTGTTATGCTATTAATGTCATCCTTTCTTAAACTGTATTAATGTGGAGATCTATTTAACTGTATTAACATGGAGATCTATGTAACAAGATATAAAAATTCACCAACAATTTTTCACTCTTTGCAGTTAAAATATGTAAATCAAATTTATGAATTCTTGACAAATATTTTAAGCTAAATAAAACTATACAAGCACATGTACTTACAGACTGCTTCAAAATAAATCTCATAAACAGACTTTTTAACAATAATTTTTCAGCTCTTTCTTATCCTACTGTGGTAAATTTCAAATAAAAGTGATATCAGTACCTATCCATCTTTTTATATTTTGACATCAAGCAGTATTTGACATCGTCTATTTATTTTGCTTTTATGATGTATTTTGTGATCCTCCCATAATCACTGAAAAATTAATAAGAAGAGGCAGTATGGCATGTTTTGGGATTTAACACCTTTGAATATGTAAACAAAAAAATCTCCAAAAAGTAAAAAAAAAAAAAAAAAGTAAACATATGTAAACACAGAGCCTTAGGGAGAATATTTAATATATAGGCTGAGCCTCCCATTAGAGATATAATATAGAGAAATAAATAACTGTTAGATAAATGATGGATAGATTTATATAAATACACAGATATAAATATATAAATATAGATAGATGAATATATAGATGATAGACATATTTTTTTAAAAAATCACTGCTATAGTGGATTATAAAATGATAGTGGCAGTGTTTCTTAGCCAAGAAATTGGCAAATAAAAATAGTGTGTATTTGAAGATGATAATATTCAGAAAGATTAGATCTACAAATAATACTGGAGATGCACCAAAATGTCAGTCTCAGGAGCTTGAAATTTACTTTGCAGGCGTGAGAATACCATATTGAAAGTGCTCACATTGCCTTACTCCATAGAGGAGCCTATGATGTGTGTGACTGACCAGTAAAATGCCATATGAAATACTCTGCCACAAAAATTAAAGATTGGAAAGTCGAGGGTGTTTCTGTGGAAAGAGATGAGCAGATATGACAAAATATCTTGATAATGAAATACTAGTAACATGTCACCAAAGCACATTTAATTTGGAAGCAGATGTCCTGAACACATCAATTCTGTCAGTGGGACTCACATTTGTTCTTAGTGTAAATGAAACAAAATATAGAGTTAAATATATGGAGACAGTAGGAGATCAATTGCTGCAAAGAATAAGTGTAGAAATATCATGAATGTTTAGAACATTGAATATATCATACATAATGTGACAGTAAATACATACCATGAGCTTTGCAAAGAACCTCTAGACTGAATAAAGGCAAGAATAAAACATAATGTACACAACACAGCTCTAATTGTGGTGCTGCTTCATTGCTGTTTCATTAGCTGTGACATACATGTGACTCTGGCAAGGGCCTGACATTTCTCATAGAAGAGGCTATGCATGGTTAAGACCTGAGAATAAATAGAAGTCACTATACTCCATTGTGATTTTGCCGTATAAAGGAGAGCTATTAAAAATCAACTGTAGAGTATCTCTCCGTCATCAGTCTGTCTATGTATATATAATTGTTTATCATCTATTTCTATCTAATATATTCTACTTATCCTTTGTTTCTCATGCTACCTTACCCTTTCTTATTTTTTAAAAAAGTTTGCTTTCTGTACAAACTAATAAGATTCTTTCTGACATTTTCTTACATATGTGTTGAGAGAGGCTTTTCTATCACACCTAATCACTCAGAGGCTAACTGGATCTTACAACTGAAATTAACTCATTAATCCATGTTTTGCCACATTTTGAAAAGCCTTAACCATGTTCTAGTACATCTTGTTCTTTCAGCAGCTCTCTGGTTTCTTCTAGGAAATCTGCATATTTCCCCCTTTATTTCTGTTTGGATTTCCTGCTTGGCTTTATCCTGTATTGCTATAGTTCAAAGTACCTTCTTTATTGAACAATGTGAACAAAACATTCACAGCATACAGAAGGACATCTCACAACACATACATATCATTGTAATCTGTTTACTGTAAGTCTCCTCCGTGCTCACTGTCAGTTTATCTTTACAAATTATTCTTATCTATTTCTCATTTTGTATCATATACTTATAGATACATGATTACACATTTTAAATGTACATTCAACAAATAAGATAAATATGATATGTTATCTATTTACTCCCTCATTATCTCCTTCTTCCATTAGTTAGCCTTCATTTTTATTTCTTCTGCTCCCATAAATTTTCATATGTTTATATATTTTATACCTCAAATAAATTCACATACATACAGAGAAAGAGAGAGAAGAAGAAAAAAAGAAAGAAATGAAAGAGAGAAAGAAAGGGATGGAGGAAGAGAAGAAAGAAGTTATTTAAAAGTTTTATTATATGAAAGAAAATATACAAAATTTTACTTTTTGAGTCTGGTTTACTTTACTTAACACAATTTTCAGTTCAATCCCCCCCCCCCTTTTTGCAGTTGAAATTTATTTTAGCTTCTTAATCCAGGCCTTCTGAGCTCTGACATCAAGCCATGCACTCCACTGAGCTCTGATGTCAAGCCCACTTAATCCAAGATTCCCACTTCAAAAATCTCTCCATATCCTTTGATTCTCCTGGGAGCTCTCCCAACTCCCTCTTCTTTCTTTCTTCCTTTCTCTTTCTTCTTTCCATCTCTGCTATAATAATCATAACCTTTCTGTTAATCATAGCCATACTCATCTGACAATAAAGCTCTTTTCTACATGGAAACAGCTTCAAGTGTCTCTGAAATATACCAGTGCCTTCTGCCACATTCCTATGTGCATCCATAAAAATCTACCACCACAAAACCGAGTAAATGTGAACCATACAAAAATGTATACAGAACACTGACAATATATTCACTCACTTTTTTAGTTCAATAAAATTCCACTGTGTTTTATCCCATATTTTTCACGTCCATTCGTTTATTGACAGATATTAAAGATGTTTTAATATCTTGGCTGAGGAAAACAGTGACATAGTGCAAATGCTGTGCAAGCATCTTTCCAGTATCCTGACATGGTTAAGTATTATCTGTAAAGTAAAAGATGACCATGCTACAGTTCACAGATCCAGAGAGCTTAGTTAAAAAGCAAGGCTCAAGGAGAGAAGCATGGATCTCACTGGAAAGAGGAAATAGAAAAGATCTCCTGGGTGAACTGGGGGTGGGTGGGAATGGGAACTGGAGGTATCATTTGGAGTGGATTGAGGGAGAGAGTATATAAAGAGATGGGTGGAAAGATAGGCATTTTGGGGTCAGGTAGAAACATGATGTATTCCCACAAGTCTACAAAGATGACCCAGCTAAGACTCAGTGGAAACATGGACTACACTGGCCATCTCCTGTGATCATGTTAATGACTAGCACAGTTGTCATCAGAGAGCTGTAGTACAAGTTTTCTGGCCCAGACTTTTGGACCTAATATCAAGGTTTAGGCCCACAGACCCGCAGAACCGCAGACCTGCAGACTCACAGAGACACACAGATGCATATGATAGTTTTAGGCTGATCAGCCTCAGGCCCAGGCATATCACTTGCTAGCTGTCTACCCTTCATCTAACCCATGACTCTTATCCTGTTCAGCCATGCGGCTTGGTACCTTTTCTTAGAGCAGCACAGTTGTCCTCTGCTTCTTCTGGGTTCTCTCTGGCATTCTCTCTGGCATTCTGCTCTCTGTGCTTCCTGTTCTCCAGAGTTTTCTTAGTCTGGTAGACCTGCCCACATTTCCTGCCTGCCTTCGGCCAATCAGCGCTTTTTATTAAACCAGTGGGTGGGACAATTATTTACCATGAAGCAACACAATCCCCTACAGAGAGCCTTCACCCAGTGACCGATGGAAACAGATGCTATGACTTACAGCTGAAGAGAGGAAGAAGGATTGTAGGAGCCAGAGGATCAAGGCTTTTATAAGAATTCCTACAGAAACAACTAACCTGGTTCAGAGCATCTCACAGTTTTTATTTACAACTAGAGAGCCGGTTTAGATCCTAAACATATTTGTAATGTTTATATAGCATGGTTTACTTGTAAAATTCCTAACAACGAAAACAGAGACTGTCCCTAACACATTTTCTGTCTTTAGAAATATGCAAAATAGAGTCAGAGCCTCATTTTTAAGGAAAAATTTTTAATTATAGTATTAGTCACCATTTTAAAAGGTAGGAAAATGAAAAAAAAAATATAAACCAACAGAAGAAACATATATAAAACATCTCCTTACTTTTTAGTATTAAGTATTTTAAAGAAATATTTTGTTAATAAATGGACATTATAGTTTAGTTTTTCCATTACAATGCATAATCTGTATTTTAAAAAAATCAAAGTATATTTGCTCCAGACAGTCACACTCAAAAGAATAGTTCAATTACCTAAATATTACCAGGCTTTGCCTCTTAAGGTTTTGTTACTACCTGATAGTCTCACACTGGAGATCAAGTATTTAGGCTGTTTGGGGAATAATTAAGAACATACCAGAGCAGATAGTGTTGGGTTTATGTGAATCATGTTGGTCCTCTGACCCTATTTTCATTATCTAATGATTTATAAAAATTAATTAGATGGTCACTAAGTTTTCTCATGTGATTCCTGCTAGATAAAAAAATCCATGTTTGGTATAATGAAGTCAATAGTGGAGAGACTTTATGATATAATTAGAGGCTAATGTTGACTTAATGAAATGAATATTGAAGAAACATCAGTAAAACATGTCATGTGTTCATTCAAATATGTATTTAAAGAAAAACTAAAATTGACAAATTAACAACATATATTAGCTTTCTCACATCACACCAAATTTTTTTCATAGTTTTCTCTTAAATTTTGTTTTTGATAAATAAAGTTAATGTAGTATATGTAAATTTTGAACATTAAGACTTTTCTTAATATCTTTTAATTTTTTAAAACTTTAATAGGTTTGCTACATATTATGTTGATCACATGATTAAGGCCTATGGACTCATAACCTGGATGTTTGCTATATAGCATTCAGATGCTAAGATAAGAGGGTGTTTAACAAGGGTTACAAGGTTTAACACCAGTTTCTGACTTTGTTTTTCCTCTCCATTTGTTACCTCTTAAAATTTATTTTCCTATATGGGAAATTGAAAAAATATACCAGTATTTATGCCTAAAATATTGGTGACATAAAACATGCATGATTTGGGATCATTCACCACAGTATTTTGATTACATATTTTAAAAAAACTTCGTTTAAACATTTTATATTTTATTCTTGCTTCGGTCTGTCAGGCACAACCATAGTTACATCTTTGTATATAATTCCATTCTATTGCACTGTGATCATAATCATATGGATAGAAGGTGGTTATCTTTGCTACAATAAAATAATAAATAGAATATATAACCCATAAAGGAAAAGAGCACAGATTCCACAAGTGAACATTTAACTGTTAGGATGGTCTCCAAGTCTATATTAATATAAAGTGCTATTTTTCACTTAGAGTATTTATTTATAGAAATCTGAACATCAGAGAGAAAATTACCAAGAACACAGCAAACATTCCATTTGTACTCTGAACAACTTCTGTGGGAGTCCGCCCTTCATTAAAAAAAAAAAAAAAAAAAAAAAAAAAAAAAAAAAAAAAAAAAAAAAAAAAAAAAAAAAAACTACACATCTGGAGTGAGGTTTTGCTTTTTACAGTGAAATGACATCTAACCTCGTCAAAGATGTGCATAAGACAATTATGAGTTTCACAGAAATTTACATTTTAGGATTTCACATAATTCCACCAGATTTTTGAATACTATAAGGTCAACATTCAGCAATATTTCAGTTAAGTATGAAAAATATTTTCATATACCTACATCTGTCATATACAACAATGTGAAACTCAGGTCTGTGATTATGATTTTGAATAATAAATAGCAACACACTTGGGAGGTCTATTACTTTTACTTGCAGTAGAAAATAGGTCAAAATAAAAAGTGAGGACCTTGAGAGATAGCTTAGTCAGTAATGAGCTCACCATCAATGAAATAGGAAAAGTAAATTAAGATATGGATGTGAAAACACACACACACAGAGGGATTCTAAAAATCAATGAGTTTTCTAGGTTTGTCTAATCTTTATGTTCCATTTTCAGTGAATGACAACTTGCATAAAACACACACAAGTTGTAACATACATGTAAAGACATGCACAAAACCCAATAAAGATAATAAATCCTGATGTCAAATTAATAGTGAGCATTGTCCAAATTTTTTTTATTTTGACTTGTACTTTCATGCTTTATTTAAATTTTATCATTAATACAAATAAGAACTTATTCAATTTATATGAGTGTGTGGGCATCTGAAATAAGAATATTTTAATGGTTCATGGACTTACATAATTCACATAGCCAAATATCAAAAGGAAAACAAATACAATGACATTGAATCTTAAAGAGATAAAGCAGGAAAAGGGTTTGTGAGAACCACTGATCAGGGAAGGTAAGTGTTAGACCTTAAAACTGTAGTATTTTTTTCTAACTTCTAGTACTTGAGAGTAGATGGAAATTTGAGAAGGCAAATGTGAAGGTAGTAGCCTAGTGTGTGTATGAGGTGGGTTGTTTGAATGGTTTATTAGAACTCTAGCTTCTTTCTCTTTCCCTCTTCTTCCTCATCACAAAGTAGAGTACTATTCTACAATCAATGTTCGCAACATAATTTTAGTCACAAAGTGATGGGGGCCTGAAACAAAATACTGAAAACTTGAATCCTTAATTTAAAAAGAAACTTTTCCTTATAGTGAACTGCACATTATATGAATTTTTCCATTTTTCCATACACACACACACACACACACACATACATATATATATATATGGAACTTATTAAATAACTTTCATACCTAAGGATGAAAACATCTTTCAATATGGCTTTTACACACACACACACACACACACACACACACACACACACACACACACACAAACACACAGACACAGACACAGACACACACACACACACACACACACACACACACACACATATGGAACTTATTAAAGAACTTTTAAAAGTAAACCTGGAAAATATGTTGCACATGAACTATTTCTGAAAGGTTAAATATTTCAGAAATGGTGTCTTTAGTCAATATTCTTGGTATTTATAGTACGTGAACTATGATTTTTATATTTACTTGAAAGAGAACAAGAAGGAATACATGGGAGAATTTTGAGTGAGGAAATGTAAGGGAGATATGATATAATTACATTAGAATTACCCAAATAAAATAAATAATTTGAAAGTCAGGTATCTTACTTGTCAGTGACTGGTTCTACATGCACAATTCTGGAATGTCTTTCATCTGAGGTAGCATGATTTTGACTTAGCCATAAATCTCACCTTTCAGTAGTGTGGCATCTTTTCATTCAAGAGGACAATAACCAATGATAGAAACAAGACTTGATACAAACCTATCTTGTATATTGAAGCAAGCATACCTTTGAATTTTGAGACTCATTGCATACTTTGTTTCATCTTATTGATTACATCATATGAGCAAATACAAAATAAGAATGCAAAAAAAGTCTGCATCTTCGTGATGATGCAGAAATGTGTGAAAGATTTAGAGCTGTTGTAACAATTCACCACATAGGACTGACTCAGAGACAATCTGTCTGATGGTTTTATTGTTTTTATGTCTATAGAAGTACTTCTGTTTGTTTTACAGTTTAATTACAAACCAGACTCTTATTTTCTAGTAACCTAATGAAATCTTCACTGTCTGTTTTCTGAGGCTTCCACCTGATGGACGTCCAATAGTATATGATCTAAGTTAGCAATCTCACTTCTCTTGCTTACAGTGCTGACCTCTGTGGAATATTCTTACTTTTGTTTGGGAAATCTCTAAGATATATATACTGAGACACACTCTTCTAGAATCTACATCATTGTAATTAAATTATTCCTCAAATTTTATCTATTAACCAATATACCTAAGGATGAAAAACCTTTCAATATGGCTTTAAAGGCAATATTATCATTTGAAATACTTACTTCAAAAAAATTTTAAGATAAGCTTCATGGATTTAAGTGAGTGACATTCTTCCCTGCACATCTAGAGAACAGGACATAAGCACTAGTATACAACATAGATCACACCACCACTACCACCCATTGCTGCCCCAGTTGCAAATCAGCAGGGAGGTCTCCTACAGATCAGCTCGCATGGGACCCTGAAATATATAGGTCACACCCCTTTACAAAACTCAGCCATTGCTCTACTACCTTAGTAGTTCCATGAGAGACTGAATCTGCCAGAATCTATTGGACCAAAAGTTTTTATATAACCAAAAGCAGCTTTCTCAGACACAGAAACTGTCAGTTCCTACGGACAAATAGTAGCTCCTGGTTGATACACAGAAGATACCAGCTCTGATTGGAACAAGAGGTAATATTGGACCATGAAAGGCTCCTTGAGACATAAACACAATCAGAACTGGTTGGACCAAAAATAACTCCCTGAGAAACAAACACTCCTTGCATCTACTGGAGGAAGATATGGGTAGATGTCAGTACAAAAATACATACATACACCTACATAAAGAACCCTTCGATGTCACCAGAATTTGGTGGTTATGCAACAGCAAAACCTAGATATCACAGAGTAAAAGAAGATAATGATAGCCTTAAAATTGCTTTATAAATATGTTAAAGGCTTTTTACAGAAACTTTAAAAATTCTTTAAAGAAATTGAAGAGAAGATAAACAGAAATAGAAAGAAATAATTAATTAACTTAAAGAATGCCAAGTACCAAAATAATTAAAGAAAAAAAATTCACTTTAAGTTTGGAAAAATGGAAATAGAGGCAATAAAGAAGACACAAATTGAGTGAATGCTGAAAATAAAAAAAAATACTGAGTAAGTGAAAAGGAACTACAGAATTAATCATAACCAACAGAATGCAAGAAATCCCAGAGAGAATTTGTGGCATGAAAAATATGATAGAAAAAAAAATAAATTCAACAGTCAGAAATACCCTACTTACGTCAAAGAAAACTTACCACAAAATGTCCAATAAATATGGAACACCATGAAGAGACAAAGTGTAAGCATAATAGGAGTACAAAGAGGGGAAAAAAGCAAAAAAAAATCATATAAGAAAAAAGGAAAGGCTCGTAAAAATATAAGAAGCTTACAGAACACCAAATAGAATATACCCCTCAAAGAGTCTGTTCACCACATAATAATCAAACCACTAAACATACAATGTAAATAATAATATTAAAGGCAGAGTTATCAGAATAACAAAGGTCTTCTCAATGAAGACTGAAAATCAGATAATTCTAAACAGATGTTATGCAGACAGTAAAAGAACACCAGTGCCAGTCCAGACTATTATACCCAGCAAAACAACTAATCACCATAGCTGAAACAAGATATACCGTAATAAACACAGATTTATATTTCTCCACAAACCCAGGCCTACAGAAAGTATGAAAATAAAAACTCCAACCTAAGGAAAGTTAGATGGACTCATAAAAAACATAAGCAATAGACAGTTCTATCACAGTAAATTCGAAAGAAAGAAAATACACATGCACTAGCACCAAAAAAAAAAAAAAACCCAGAAATTAACAATCATTGGTCATTAATATCCCTTATTATCAATGGACTCAATTCACCTATAAAAAGACACAGGCTAACCAAATGAATATGAAAACAGGATTCATCCTTCTGATGCATACAAGAAACACATTTCAGCTACAACAATAGACAGGGTTATGAGTTGGAAAAAGACTTTCCAATCAAATAGGCTTAAGAAACAAGCTGGTATAGCTATCCTAATATCTAACAAAATAGACCTCTCACTAAAATCAATCAAAAGAGGTCACTAAGGACATTACATACTCATCAAGGGAAATATCATTAAGATGAAGTCTTAGTCTTGAACATGTATGTTCCAAATGTAAAGGGCACACACATACATAAAAGAAACCTTACTAAAGCTTAAATATCACATGAAACTCTACACAGTAAGAATGGGAGTATTTAACACCCCACTCTCACTAAAAGAGGTCTGCCAGAGAGAAACCAGAGAGAAATAAGGGATCTAACAGAGTTTATGATTCAAATGGACTTAATAGATATATAAAAAAATTCCACCCAAACACAAAAGAATATTCTTCTCAATATCCCGTGGAACTCACTATAAAATTGACCACATATTCCTTCATGAAAAAAATATTAATAAGTGAAAAAATGGAATAGCCCATTGTATTCTATCAGACCATTGTGGCCCAAAGCTAGAGTTCAACAACAGCACAAACTACAAACCCTCTGGGTCAAGGAAGAACTTAAAGACTTCCCAGAATTCAATGAAAATGAATACACAACGTACTCAAACTTATGAGACGCAATAAAGGCAGTGCTAATATTTTTAGCCCTAAGAACCTACATAAATAATTTGTAGAATTATCACACAAGCAATTCAAGCGTACACCTGAAAACTCCAAAACAAAAAGAAGGAAACTAACCCAAAAGAATTAGATGACAAGAAATAATCAAACTCAAGGCTGAAATCAATAAAATTGAAACAACTAACCTAAAGGAAAAGAGAATACTCAAATTAACAGAATCATAAATAAAAAGGGGGACATAACAAAAGAAATCAAAGAAATCAAGAGAATCAGTAGGTCATACTTCAAAAACCTGTAATCTACAAATAATAATCAATTTTCTACCTAAATTAAATCAAGACCATATAATCATTTAAATAAACCTAAGAAAATAGAAACAGTTATTAATAGTCTCCCAACCAATAAAAGCCACAGACCAAAAGGTTTAAATGCAGATTTCTACCAGAATTTCAACAAATACCTAATAAAAATACTACTCAAATTGCTATACAATACAAAAAAAAGGAACACTAACAAACTCTGATCCATAAACCACACAAAGACACAACAACAACAAAGAAATCATTACAGACTAATCTCCCTCATAAATATTAATGCAAAAATAATAAAATACTGGCAAACCAAGTTTAAGAACACATCAAAATAATATCCACCATGATTTAGTAGAGTTTATCCCAGAGATGCAGGGATGATCCAGTATATGAAAATCTGTCAATGTCATCCATCATGCAAAAAAAAAAAAAAAAAAAAAAAAAAAACAGTGAAAATAAAAAAAAAAGATCATTTCATTAGATTCTGAAAAAGCTTTTGACAGAATTCAACATCTCCTCATGATAAAGGTTCTATGGAGATTAGGGATACAAGGAACAATTCTAAAAAGAGTAAATGCAGTATTCAACAAGTTGACATCCAACATCAAATTAATTGAAAACAAAATCTAACTAAAATCAGAAACAAGACAAGGCAGCCCACTCTTTCCATATCTATTCAATATAGTTCTCAAAGTTCTAGGAAGAGCAATAAGACAACAAAACAAGTCAAACAGATACAAGCTGGAGTGGAAAGTCAAACTATTCTATTTGCAGGTGATATGACAGCATACGTAAGCCCCCAAATCCTATCAGAAAACTTATGTAGGTGATAAACACTTTCAGAAATGTGGAAGGATACAAGATTAACTCAAAAATATCAGTGCTCTCCTAGATACAAATGACAAATGGACTGAAAAAAAAAAACCATTATCCTGTATAATAGCCATAAATAACATAAAATATCTTGGGATAACTCTAACCAAACAATTGTAAGACATATATGATGAGAACTTTAAGTCATTGAAGGAAAATATTGAAGCAGATATCAGAAATGGAAAGATTCTTATGCTCTTGTATAGGTAGGACCCGCACAGTAAAAATGGCAATCTTATCAAATATTATCTACAGATTCAATGCAATCCCCATCAAAATACCTATACAATTCTTCAAAGAACATAAAACAAAAACAATACTCAACTTGATTTGGAAAAAAAATCCCAGGATTTATATTATACTTATATTTCTTATGCTTCTGTATCATAGAGGGACTTCTGGAGGCATCATTATCCCTGACTACAACCTCTGATATAAAGCTATTGTAATAAAAACAGCTTGGTATTGACATAAAAACAGACACAGTGATCAATGGAAGCTTCATGATTTCTGAAACATGTAAAGGGACATTATTGTTTAGAACAGAGGAACGAATGGAATAGTGAGATGGTTAGAAATTGTTATTCTTGCTAAGTATCTATGAGGAAAAATTATAAATTTTCATATTACACACCATTTTGGTCCTGTAAAATCCTTGTGTGGACACTGCATCTCATATTATGATTATATAGACAGTCCTTGCAGGAGTGTCTGAGACATGGTAGTTAAACAAACATATTTGTGTTTTGCATCTATCTTACAAGAACGTAGAATGCAACATCACCCCAGAAGCTAGGTAACAAGAATAACCCCAAGAGAAATATCCATATATTCTGGGAAAGTGAAATAAAGAAGATCATCTGAATAAATTGGGAGCATGTGGCTTATGGGGTAAAAGGGGTGAGTAAAGAACACAAGAGAGTGGGATGGTTGAGTTGGAGGAGGAACAGAGAGGGAAAACCAAGAAAGAGATCTTTATAGAGGAAGCTATTTGGGAATTAGAGAGAATCCAGGTGCTAGGAATATACATGGATGGTCCCAGTTATGGCAACAAGCAACGGTGGAGAGGGTGCCTGAACTAGCTCTACTCTGTAATCAAATTGATGACCACCTGATTGCCATCATAGAACCTTCATCCAGCAACTGATGGAGGCTGAGGCAGAGATCCACAACTTAGGACTGGACCTAGCTCCCAATCTAGTTAAAGAGAGGAGGAGGGATTATATTAGCAAAAGGTCAATATCATAATGGAGAAACCTAAAGAGAAAGCTGGGAGCTTATCTATTCTTTATTGAGAGCTCTAACTCCTCTATAGGACTAAACTGGACCCTCTGAATGTGGTTGACAGATATGTGGCTTGGGAAATATGTGGAAACTCTGGCAGAGCAATCATAATTTATCCCTAGTGCTTTTGGAGTCCATACTCTTTAGAGGAATAAAAGAGAGCTCCTTGGAAGAAACTACTTCTGGCTGTGTCCTTATTTTGGATTTCCTGGCTGGCAGACATGACCATTGCATATGTGCACATAGCCCCACATTCCAGTGTATTTTTGTAAAAGATTCTTAATGAACCAAAATTGTCTATATTGCATCAGTTTCCTAGATTCATTGGCATAACTTGTTTTCTGAGGGTTTTAGAATTAATTATATTCTAGAACCATCATTGTCTACAAATATATTTTTTCTGATATCCAAATGTTGAATATATAACCTTGTTTTATTGAATATTCATGTCACAATAACATCTAAAACATGGTTTTAGCACTCAAAAATTTATAGACTATTCAAAATTTTGCAAGTGTACAATTGAAATAGATTAAACTGAGGTGAGCATAATGAAAGTAAAATAGACAGAATATTTAATTTATGTTATTTTTTATGAAGCTAAGTTGAAAAGTGATAACAAGAGGGTTCTGGGAGAAAATGAGGTTTAGAAATTGCTTGAAATATAACTATATTATTTGATTGAAGATAGCTAAAGATAAAAGACTGAAATCAAATGCAAAATAGGGAAGATATAAATATTTCTCTTTTATCTATTAATGTGTTTCAAGTAGATGAGATGATTACAATGATATTTGAGGTTTGCAATAAATACATGTTAAAATAGTAGGCAAATAATTTCTCTTTGATTACAAATGTGAATTGTGAATAGGTATGGGAGATATAATCCATTAAACATCATTGAAATAGTCAGGAGAAAATTAAGAGTACTTGGAGCTGAGACTACAGTATGTTGGTATAAATGGTCCTGAAGAACTTTAAGTATCCTGGAAAAACCTAGAGCAGGATTATGAAAGAGTAATTGCTTTCACCATGGTTATTGTTATCAGATATAATTCCTAAAAAGGATAAATTAGAGCATTAGGTCACACTATACTGTACTCTAGCAGAATCATCTTTGAGGACTTGTTAAGGACAAAGAACAGAGCTGACAAAAATCTCTGAGGCACTAGAGAAAATGGAGAAAACAAACAAAGAAAATATCAAAATGCTAATTGTTTTAATTCCAGGGCAAACTAGGAATCCCAAAATGTCATGTTTACAGAAACCTGAAACACTTGAGACTATCTGGTTAATATAAAGGAACCTAGCTTCTATGTGGGATTGTAGTACTCGACTCTCTTTTCCTTCATAAAGGGTATGTAGACATTAAATTACTCAGCCATTAAAGACTAGGCTAACATACATACATACATACATACATACATACATACATACATACATACACGCATACATACATAAATGGAATAATGTTACTCCGTAGTAAAAATGAATACAAATTTTCAAAAGATGAGTCAGATTAATAAAAAAATATGCTATTCAAAATTTTAATTTAGTATTTGTTATTAGTACATTTCAAAATTTAATATTCTTCATAGATATCTCTGAGTGGACATTTAAACAATCAAGGGATAGCACTGTGCACTGAATGACATGGTGAAAAACTGTATAGTGAAAGCAATGCACATCACAGAACACTAACTTTTCATCAAATATTTCCCAAAAAGTCAATCATATCCTCAGCATACTCCATTTCAACGCATATTGGAGGAGAAAACACAAGTCCACAAAAACTTTCTGAAAATATTTTTATAATAGCATTACATATGTATAATATTGGAAACAGGACAAGTGTCCCCATTAAGAAAATTTTCCTCAAAATTTCTAATCATACATGAAGGGTAATACTGCAGGACCCAATAAAACAAGATTTTGATACATGCAGCAACATTGATGATACTGATGTCAAGAGTTTGGCTCCAGGACTAAATTTGTTTCTGATCTTCCAAAGATAAATATATGCTTTTGCACAGACTACTTCTTAGATGAAAGTTATTTTCCCAGCATACTTGGCACAACCTTGTGGACACACAGTGCTGTTTTCTGGAATGAATTGCTTTCAAAGATACATATACATTTAGACCATCTATTTTTCCATATATACCTGCATTTCTTAAGGTAATGCCATTCAGAGGAATCCCCTGGAATGAATTGATTTAGATAAACACAATTTATCTCTCTTTCCTTTGTCCTTAGCAATATGCCCTGGTCTACATAATACAAATAATTAATAAACACACATCATGGATCATCAAGTAAAAGTATGATAAGTACTTCCATTTGTCCTGATCTATGACAGCGACAGTTGAAAGTGACGGGCTAGACCCTAGTTATGTCTACACCTCCCTAGTATGGGCTTATTTCTCTTTATTTATCTATGGAACCAGCTACAAAAATTAGAATCATCTTCCCTAGTTGGACTAGAAATCACAATACCATTTCCCCAAAGATAGTAATGAAGATTCTTGGGGGGACTGTTTTAATTATATCATATAATAATAATCCAGAAGGCATTATGTGAGGTATATGGATGTTCTTCCTTATTAAAGTGAATCATACAATGGGTGGCTCATGTCTGATCATTTAGTCATCAATCTGAAGGCTCCTATGTCACATAAAACTATGACTATTCAGAATTATAATATGTTCTATTAATGTTTATATATTAATATTTATATTAATTATATATTATATATGATTATAAATATATTATATATAGTCAAATATCCTGACTTTGACTATAGGGATATCAAAAAAGAAATTTTGACATTTGTAGCTATGACTTTTACACCATCTTTCAATGTTGTACTTTCTTTTAGTAATAATATATTGGGTGGGATTAGCAAATGAGTGGTATCTTCTGCCTTGTTATAGCATTGTCTTATAAACTTTGAGCTTGAACATCAATTACCCCACTGTACATGTAAGCTTATTTTAATACTTAGTCTCACATATCTTGTGCTATAAAGAAGGAATGCACAAGCACATATATGCATAGTTTAATTCATATAAATTTCTAAACAGTAAAAATAAACCTGATTGAAAATCAAAAACATATTATGGTTGTGCAAGAGGAGACATAGTAGTAAATTTCATGAGCAGGAAACCGAATACTTTCTAATTGTTTAAAAAGTATCTCATCTCTTAGTGACATTAGAGTCTCACCAGAGAAAACATTAGTCACTATTAATTTAATTATGTGCATTATGTCTGTACATATAATTGGATAAAGACTTTACCTCCAAACTATAAATACAAAATAGAAGACTCTAAAATTTTGTGGAAAATTTATCAATATAACTTAAAAACATTTATTTAGTGTTTGCAAAAGTGAACTTTTAATCCAAATTTAATGACAGCAAATAAATTGAATCAACGTACGCACGTTCCAAAGTTTGTACAAATGAGAAATTCTGACTTCTCTCCTGGCTTTTGCTGTAATTATAATCACCTTTGTTTATGCAAAGTTTATTATTTCTGAATTGCTCACCAGGGGCCTGATTAAAAATGATGTGCATGCCCCTTATTTGGTTCAGTAATGGAGCCTCAAAGAAGGGGAAAATGCTTATCATGCACCCAAATTAATTAAATTTTATAGGCTTGTTGTTCATTAAACTGCCTCTGATAGTGCAACTCTATCCGTTTTGTTTTTACTACTGGGAGTTGGAAAGTGGAAGGAAGACATGAGGAGAGGAAAATAAAGTTACAGTAAATTAATACTGCCCACTATAATAGAGCCAGGGGCCCAGTGGCAAACATCACCCACACAACAGAGAGAAGACAAAAGCCCAAATCAGAAAATGGACCGTTGCATACTATCAACCACCAATACTGAGAATTATTTACATATTATAACATAGGTAGCAACTTAGTACATGCTTCCAGCCTTAATCCAGATTCAAATACACATTATATTAAATTAATCAATCAGTCAATAGCATCACAAAATAAAATTAGATCAAGATAATTTTCACATACTGCTAATTAAGATAAAGATTATAAATCTAGTTTTCATTGATGGTTTCCTACAATCCTGTAGGAAGGAAACATTTCTTTTAGTGTTAAAGTGGATTTTACTGCCAAACTGAGTTTTACATTAACCATAAAATCTAGCCAAAAGACAATGGCTATTTTTAACACTAATAGGTATGATAAATATACATTTTTATGTCTAGATAGATAAATATAACAATGTGAGCAGGAGTGATTATAGAAATAGACAAAGCTGTAAAATGGAACTGTGTATGATGCAGGATTAGGTAGATTAGGTATTAAGACTTGAGCTACCTGCCCCCAACCTCAGCTACTTTCTAAGACAGTCTCTGGATATCCCCAGCAGAAGAGCTCAAGCTGTAGGCTAGCAATCAGGACTTCTGCTTGCAAAACTGACTATCAACACTCCTATTCAGACCCCAAACCACATAAATTTCAATCCATTCCCCAAACCCACCTCTCCCAACCTCAGCTGCTTCCTGAGACACAGCCTCTGGAAAAACCTCGCAGAATAGCTGCCTTGCCAGCTAGGACAGCCTCCATGTCTGGGCATCAGAGCACAAGAAAGCTCCTCCAAACCCATCACAGCTCCAGCTGCAGATAAGCAAGCAGGATCCCTGTTTTAAGCCTGATTATCAACCACTATTCATTGAACCCTCTGCCTCATAAGTCTCAATCTATCCCAAAAGACTCCCGTACCCCCAAACTTAGCTGCTTCCTGAGACACAGCTTCTGGAGAATTCAATCACAAGAACTGCTTGCTCCCTAAGACACATCCCTAGATCGCTCCTTCAAAAAAGATCCAGTTTCAGATCTCAACTGCTCTCTGAGACACAGATACCACTGCTTCTGACTTCTCAAGGGACTCCAATTGTACCAAGAGCACATAGTAGACCAAAACCATCTACCTGAAACACAGACAAAAATGCATACACCAAATGGAAGAATTGGGTAGAATACAGTGCAAAATTTCATTTGACAATATAAAGAAAATACGGCATCACTTGAACCTACTGATTCTACAGCAGCAAGACCTGAACATACAAATATAAAAGAAATCGAAGAAAACAGCTTCTAATATATCTTTATAAAAATAATAAAACATTTTAAAAAGAAAATTAAAGAAAAATAAAAAAACTCACTAAAGGAAATAGAGGAAAAGCAAAGCAAAATATTGAAAGGAAACAATAAATCTCTTTAAAAAACTAGAGAATGAAAAAAGCAAACAAACAAGTGAAGAAAAGAGTGAAACATCTAAAAACTGAAATACAAGCCGTAAAGAAGACAAATCAAGGGAATGGGGAAAATGGAAAGTCTGAGGAAATGAACAAGAACTACAAATGCAAGTACGGCTAACAGGATGTAAGACATGGAAAAGAGAGTCTCTGGTGGGGAAGATACAATAAAGGAAATAGATCCGTCAGTTAAAAAAAATTCTAAAGTTAAAAAAATCATTACACAAAATATCCAGAAAATCTAGAGCAACATGAAAAGACAAAGCCTAAGAATAATAGAAATAGAAGAAGAATATGCCAACTCAAAGGCACAGAAAATATATTCAACAAAATCATAGAAGAAAATTTTTTAACCTAAAAAAGGAAATGCCTATGGATATACAAGACGCTTACAGAACACAAAATAGACTAGAGCACCGAAAAACATCTGCTTGCCACATAATAATCAAAATAGTAAACATGCAGAAATAAGAAATTATTTCAAGAGCTGAAAAGAAAAAAAAGGCCAAGTAACTTATAAAGGAAGATGCATTGGATTAACATCTGACTTCTCAATGGAGACTATTGAAACTGAAGGTCCTGAACAGATGTTCTAAGGACATTAAGAGACCATAGAAGCCAGAACAGACTACTTAACCCACAGAACTCTTAGTTAAAACAGACAGAATAAACAAGATATCCTATGACAAAACCAGCTTTAGAAAATATCTATCCACAAATCCAGACACCATGAAAGCATTAGAGTAAAAACTCCAACCTAAAAGAGATAGACACACCCATGAAGCCACATGCATTAGATAATTCCACAGAAGAAAACCCCAAGAAATGAAACACACATACATAAGCACACACTACCTCCAAAAATAACAGAAATTAACAACTACTAGTCATTAATATACCTTAATATCAATGGAATCAATTCACCTATAAAAAAGACACAGGCTAATACAATTTATATAAAAACAAGATTCATTCTGCTATACACAAACACACCTCAACTTCAAAGACAGACTCAACTTCAAAGTAAAGCACTGGGAAATGATTTTCCAGTCAAATAGAATCAGTAAATAGGCTGGTGTAGCGAACCTAATATCTAACAAAGTAGATTTCAAACTAAGTTTAATTAAAGACATCAATGAGGACCTTACTAATTCATCTCAGAAAAAAACAAAACAATCAAGTGAAATCTCAATTCTGAACATCTTTGCCCCCAGTACAAGGGCACCCACACATGTAAAGGAAACATTACTAGAGCTTAAATCTCACATCAAACACCACATAGTAAGAGTGGGAGAATTTAATACCCCACAATCACAAATGCATAAGTCTACCAGACAGAAATTTAATAGAGAAATAAGAGAACTCATGGATATTATGACTCAAATCATTTCTAAAATTCTCTAAAATTGACCACATCCTAGGTAATAAAGCAATTATCAAGAGATACAAAAAATGAAAATTATTCCTTGTATCCTATCAGGTCACCATGGTCTAAAGTTGAATTCAACAATAACAGAAATCACAGAAAGCCTACACATTCTTGGAAACTGATCATCTCTCAATTGAACCAAAGAAGAAGTAAAGAAAGAAATCAAAGACTTTTTAGAATTCAATAAAAATGAATCCACAGTATACCCAAACTTACTGGACACAATGGAAGCAGTGCTAAGAGAAAAGTTCATAGCACTAGATCCTATATGAAAAACCTAGAGAAATCTCACACAAGAGACTTAACGGCACAGCTGAAAGCTCTAGAACAGTTAGAAGGAATTCACCCAGAAGAAGTAGACAGCAGGAAATAACCAAACTGAGGGCTGAAATCAATAAAATTGAAACAAAGAGAACAATACAAAGAATCAATGAAACAAAGAGGTGGTTCTTTGAGGAAAGTCAACAAGATAGACAAACCTTTATCCAAACTAACCAAAAGGCAGAGAGTATTCAAATTAATAAAATCATAAATGAAAAGGGTACTAAATAAGAGACACCAAGCACCAAGGAAATTCAGAGACCAATTAGGTCATACTTTAAAAACCTGTACAAACTCTACAAAATTAAAAACCTAAAAGAAAGGACAGCTTTCTGGACAGGTACCATTTACAAAAATGAAATCAAAATCAGAAAAACAACCCAAAAAGACTGATGATACCTAAAGAAATAGAACCACTTATTAAAATATCCAAAGACAAAAAAAAATAAGTCTAGGGTCAGATGACTTCAGCACTAAAACAAATACTTCTCAAATAATTCCACACAATAAAAATAATAAACATTGCCAAATACTTTATGACACTACAGTCATCCTGAAATCCAGACCACACAAAGATGTACCAAAGAGAGAGAATGACAGACTGATCTCCCTCATAAATATTGATGCAAAAATACCCAATAAAATACTGGAAAACTGAATTCCAGAACACTTCAAAAATTATCTACCATGAGTAGGTTTTATCCCAGAGATGTAGGGATGTTCAATATATGAGAAACTGCCAATGTCATTCATCATACAAATCAGCTGAAAGAAAAGGAAACATGATTATCTCATTGGATGCTGAAAAAGTCTTTGACAACTGATGATAAAACAAACTAACTAACTAACAAAAAACATGAACAATTTTAAGTCACTGAAGAAAAATTGAAGAAGGTATCAGAAATTGAAAAGATCTTCCATACTTTTGAATAGGTAGAACAACACAGTAAAAATTGCAATCTTAACAAAAGGCATCTACAGATTCATTGTAATCCCCATCAAAATCTCAAAACAATTCTTCACAGACCTTACCAAAAAACAATATTCAACTTTATAAGGAGAACCAAAAAAATTAAAAACTGGATTTCCACCCCCCAAAGAAAACATGTCAATAATAGAATTTCAGGAGGCATCATGATCCCTGACTTCAAGCTATACTGTAGAACTACAGTAATAAAAACAGCATGGTAGTGGCATAAAAACAAACTTGTAGATTAATGGAATCAAATTTAAGACCCCAATATTAATCCACACACCTGTGAACATTTTGACTTTGATATTGAGGTCAAAATATACAATGAAAAAAGACAGCACTATCAACAAATGGTGCTGGCATAACTGGATGGTACTATGTAGATAAATGCAAATATATTTATGTCTCTCACCCTACACAAAACTCAAATACAAATGCCTCAAAGACCTCAACACAAACCCAGTTACACTTGAACTGACAGAAAAGAAAGTGGGAAATAATTTTGAATGCATTGGCCCACTGGGACCACCACCTCAATACCATGCTGGTAGACTGATACAAATATCAACAATTAACAAATGGGACCCTTTAAAACTGTGAAGTTTCTGTAAACCAAGGGACATGGTCAATAAGACAAAAATGACAGCTTGAAAAATGGGAAAAGATCTTTACCAACCCTCCATATGACATAGGATTGATCTCTAAAATACATACAAAACTCAAGAGACTAGAGGTCAAAAATCAATCAATTTAAAAATGAACTTCAAAGCTAAATAGTGAATTCTCAACAGAAGAATTTCAGATGAATGAAAGACACTTAAAAATTGTTCAACATCCTTATACATCCAAGAAATGCAATTCTGAACAACTCTTGATATCAACTTAGACCTGTCAGAATGGCTAAGATAAAAAACACAGATGACAGCTTGTTTTGTGGGAGATGCAGAGGAAGGGCAACACTCCTTAATTGCTAGTGAGAATATAAATTTATACAGAGACTTTAGATATCAGTATGGCAGTTCCTCAGTAAACTCAGAATCTATCAATGATTCAGCAATACCACCATTGGGCATATATCCAAAGGATATACATTCTTACCCCACAGGCATTAGCTCAACTATGTTGAACAGCATTGTTCATAACCTGCAAACAACCCAGATTCTCTTCAAATGAAGAATAGATTAAAATGGAATACTACTCAGGAGGAAAGAAATGATATCCTATAATTTACAGGCAAATGGATGGATCTGGAAAGCATCATCCTGAGTGAGGTAACACAGACTCATAAAGATAGACAAGGTATCTACTAACCCATTAGTGAATTTTAGACATGATGCAAAGATTAACCAAGCTACAATCCACAACCTCCAAGCAGTTAGGTTACAGGAGAAACTAAGAGAAACATCCATGGATCCATCCCCCTGAGAAGATGAAATAGAGAAGCTCTCCTGAGTTAACTTGGATCATACAGGATAAGGAACAAGAATTGATGGTTAAATTACGGGAAAAACAGAGAGGGAGAACAAGGAAGTAGATATCTTGATAGAAGAAGCCATTGTGGGATTAGAGCAAAACCTGGTGCTAGGGAAACACGAATGAACCCATGAGATTACCCTGGACTAGGACTCCAAGAAATAGTGGAGAATGTATATAATCAAATCTTTCCCTATAATTAAAAGAAAGACTACTCTAATTGCCATTATAGAAGCTTACTCCAACAACTAATGGAGGCAAAAGTAGAGATCCACAGCTAAGCACCAAGATGAAGAGAGAAAAGAGAGATTATATGAGCAAAGGGATGATGATCATGAGGAGAGACTGCTGACCCAAGCTATTCTGAGCTCACTGACTCTGAAATGACAGCTGAGGAACCTTCATGGAAAGGAACTATACTCTATGAATGTAGATGACAGTCAAATGGTATGGGCAGTTTGTGGGGCCTATTGCAGTTGGACAGAGTTTATCTCTGGTTCATGAACTGGTTTATCAAAGCCAATTCCTTACAGAGGATCACCTTTCTTAGTCTTAACTCTTGGAGGAGGGACTTGTTCTACCTTAACATGATACGCTAGACCAAACTGGCTCACCTTGGGATCCTTCCCACCCTGGAGAATGGATGGGGGGGTGAGAGTGGAGGAGGCTGAAGGTAGATTCAGAATAGGGGGAGCCAGGGTGAGTATGGGGGAAAATAGCTTTTTAAATATAAAAGTCTTAGCTGCGTGGATTGTTAAATGCAATAAAAATAAAATATGAAATAAATGTAATTATAAAGGATAAGTTGAGTTATTCTTCAAATAACTGTCTATTAGCTTTCTAATCTTTTTCTAATGATTTTATCTCTTGTAAGAATTAAATTTAGTATAAACTTAACACAGGAATAAGTTGAAACTTAAGCTTTTAGAAAAAATACCTTTTGAGCTAAAGAAAATCATTTTGTTCTTCTTTTCCTTTTTAAATTCCTATATTTCATACCTGCTCAGCCATGTTGCTCTTTGAAATATGAACTGCATTACAAAGTTTAAGCATCAGATGATCAGCCTCATTTATTATATTACCAGTTAGTGACTATCACCACAGGTGTCAATAACATGTAGTCTTCAGAAAATGTAATAGGTATTGAGATGCTCAAATGCCTACAGAAACACAAGCATACATTAAAAATATACAATTTCTACACTATGACTCATATCTAATGACACTATGGATATCAAGTTCAAATTTATAAATGCAAAAATAAAGTATTGATTTCTTTGGTTTTGATAACTCACCTCTCTGCTCATATGAAGAATTATTTCCTCTGTATAGCATTCAAACCCTCCTGTATCAGTTCTAAACCTTTTTGTTCCCTCTCTGAAATAAAAGGCTCTTGTGGTGAGTTGACTTGGATTTGACCATTTACTAGACAACCTTAGGTCATGAAATTAATTTGTGTATTTTACCCAATCACTCTTCTCCTATACAAACACTCTTCAAATGATCAGATGACATCCAATTCCAAATATATTAGCAACATCAAGGAGAATAGATGCCAAGATTCTTCTGAATTCAAAGGAAATTCTAGTTATGTAAATTCAGTCTCTGGTATGGAAACTGAAATGAAGAGAATCTTAACACATAAGAATTCAAGTTCTCTATTTTATAACTCACATGACTCAGTTTTTTTCTCAAGGTTCACCATTAAATGTTAAGATACTCTATCCAGAGATATTTTGATCACTTGTCTCCAGAAAGCAGCAAGGTATATGGAAAACAGAAAATTTGCTTCTCATCTCTGAAACCAAACAGAAAATTTGCTTCTCATCTCTGAAACCCTAGGTTACATTATTTCCTTGGTAGGTTTTTGGCTCTGGAAGAGATTACATAGTGTCCAAGTTGCAGATCGTTTGCATAAAACTATGCAATAGTTGTGCATTTGTGCCCTTGATGATACCTATTACTTTCACAATTACTAGTAGACAAACGATAATGTCCCTTATAATTTAATTCTTCTTTCTGAAATGTCATTGAGATATTTTACTTTAGTAAATGCACAAATTCTATATGAATCACAGACCTTTCTGCCTAAAATTACCCTTGTTCATTCAATACTTGCAAAACATTGCCTTCATTAAACTCATTACATATTTAGTATATTTTATATCTCAAATGCCACTTACCCTTTTACAAATGGCATACTTTAAAATTTTAGATGTAAGATATGTAGGGACTTCTAATTTTACTACATTTGGGGAGGAAAAAGAAACTCATTCATTTCCTGGTAAGTAAATCACAACCATGGGGCACAACGTTTTAAATGACCAGACCTGTTAAGATGCAACACTTAAAGAATTGGCTTATAAAATTAAAAAAAAAGATTATATAAATTTTTAAAGTCTTTAATTAAAAGAGTTGTAACATGGCAAAGTCCTCAGATGCTTATAAAGCTATGTGTGGCCTTCTGCTTCAGAAGTCGTTGAACCAATGTTTATGACTTGGTTGTCTTAACTCTTGCCTTTCCTTCTGCTTCTTCTTTAAGATCTTATCTATAAATACTTTAATAAGTAGCAAAAGGGGGATTTAGACCTTGATAAACAATACAAATATCATATACTTCTAATTTCACCAGTTCATTTAAAATTAAAAATTCCATAAAGTCCTCAGATTATTGCAACAGCTTTATACTTATATGTAAGATGTGCTTTAATAGGTACATAACCTATTTTTTATTCTCATAATCTTTTTTAGATCCCTGCTTAGTGATGATACCTGAGTCTTAAGTAAAGTGGTTGTCCTCTGGATGTATATATTGGAGTTGGGCATCCCAACTCCACTTAGCTATTATCTGCATTTTACTAGTACTGTTTTGAAACAGGCTTATTTGATGAACTATATGACATATACTTATCTGTGTAGATCTATACATAAATATAAGTCTGTAGAATACAGTTAGCAATTATACTTTCTTAGGAAACGGCAAATGAAGTCTTTCTAAAATAAATGATCACATAAACTAAATGTAGTTGGATAGGTTTTTAATACCAGGAATGATCTTAATCCTAATAATAGGGCCTAAGTCCAATTAGACAGCGGGTACTATTAATATATAAATGCCATTATTGTATCCTCAGAAATATCGTGCTACTATGGTTGTTGTTTAGCTATTGTTTGGTCATTCCTAGGTAGAACTACTGATTGTTTATCTCTTTTGTCATCTTTCATAAAATACTAGCCATCTCCTAAATGTTAATCCTAATGAAAGCTTTCAGATCAGACTCAACTTGCTTCATCTCAGCCCTGTGTCCTGAGCTTGGTGTGTACAGATACAGGAATTTTCCTTCAAATTCTGAAGAGAAACCAATGTCAACAGCATATCCATATATAGTTTTGTGAGTCTCTTAAATCACATTAATCAAAAGCACAAAAGAAGTTTTCTGTCAGAGTCCCTGCTGGTAAGAGGTTGCAGTCTATCACGGCCTAGAAACTTTCTCCAGGTTAGGCAACATAAGGAACTCCCTCCCCAGTGAAGACTTCCTACCCACTACTATCCTTTTTTCTGTAGATGTCTCTACGCTTGGGGGACTGACCTTATCTGAAAGCTTGCTCTGGGTCCAGATGCCTGATTTATCTGTAGCAAAACCCTTGGCGTAGTTCCCTAATAAAAGCTGCTCCCCTACTGCTTGTATGATAACTAAGACTTGCACCGGAGCTTGCTAAAAAAAACCCTGCTGTTAAATATGAAGGCTTATGAGAGGAGTGTGCTCCTTAATGCAATCTAGGGTTTGTCTCCAGGCTTCGCAATCCTATATATTCCTTATATTATAGTATAAAGTTGAGTTGTCTCACTGAAGTCATATCCTGGAAGGCGATCTCCATTGTATCCACAGACATCCGGACCCTGTTTCTTGCTTTGCTCTTTCCACCATTGTGGAGATTTGGCCAATTATCCCCGTGGAAGAAGGAAACCCACAGGTTTCTCGTGTCTGCTACTGGATACTTAATTAGATCATCCACAGCACATGGGGGGATGGTATTAACAAGGCAAAGGACATAAGATTTTACACTCATGTACTATATGCGATTTTATGTGTAAAGTAACATAATTCCTCATTTCTCTTTCAAAGGACTTTAGTGCTGTTTATCTATTTCCCACTCCCTCCCTTATAGAACCTGTATCCAGCTCTTTCTCTGTAGTGCTCTTCCCCTGAACATAGATTCATTTATTCTTCTTGATTCTGTAGTATTCCCAGGTTTTATACTTACTCACATCTGAGGAGTTGCTGCTGGGAATAGGAAATGGGAAATATTAAGCAGCATTTGCCTCTCTAGACCTAGGTTGCCTCGAACTTTTAGAGGGAAAAATCACAACTATCAAATGGCATAGGAGAATCATTTAGGAGCAACATGAGTCATATTTTAATCTCTAAATTTCATAATATGTTATTCAAATGAGTGTAGTTTTTCTTAATAGGCAGAGTAAATGATTATAGGACAGGCAAAAATCACAACACTGTTTAGATTTTTGCATAGGTCTTTAATATATGCAACCTATATTACTGCAAACCTCTATTCATTGGCAGAAAGATGCACAGATGATTAACTTATCCATGTTTATTGCATTTTAGTATTGCCTCTTTTAGGAATAGCTGTCACAGTATTTGACACATTTCATTTCATTTGTTCAAAACTGCTTCTCTACCTTCCATAACAGCTTCATACGTATATATCTAGATTCTACTGAAAGGTCCAGATGTGGCCCACTTTATGCTGAATAATTTAAATTCAGTGTATTTTTAAAATATTGATATTCAAGAAAATATGTATTCATATTCTGAATAATGATAATTTTGAGAAAATATATCAAATTATCTTTCTGTTCAATTATATTTACCTACTTACTCCTTTTCAAATAAATTTAAGGTATAAATGCAGTTTATAAATGTGTTTGTAAACTCAGATTAATGTTTCTTCATATTTTTCTGTTTACTTTCAATTACTTATTTCATATTTCTAAGAAAAAATTTATATTATAATGAGAAAAATGAGGAAATAGATGCCCATTTCTGGTTAAATAATTTAAAGACATTATTAACAGTTATTCAATGATATAATGCTTAGATTTTCTTATTTAATGGGTAATATCTCAAGTCCAAAAGTATATAACTTTTAGACTTCTAAAAATAATAAATATATGGTCATATTTCTAACAATTTGGTTTAATTTCAGGTAACATATTAGAAATTATACTTTTATCTATGTATATATTTATTGCAATGATCTCTTTATTATATATGTATATGTTTGTTTGTATATATATTTATGTGTGTATATTGTGTGGTGAATATATGCCATAGAGAATATGTAGAAGTCAGGGAACAAATTGAGAAAGATATTTTTATTTTCCTTCCACTATGTATATTTCAGGGTTTAAACTTAGGTTTTCATCTTGTTAATAAGAATCTAGCCATCTCACCTGTCCACTACTGATCTTTTCAACGTTGAAGGTCTGAGTTGTTTTCAATTAAGTAATCATTTGAAAAATAATATTGTATTATTTCATCAATATACTGGCATCTACACTAAATATAACATATATTTCAGGAGAAACATTAAATTTTAAACCTGTAATAGCATGAAAATATGTGCTTCCTTCAGATTCATATACTGAATCCAAAAACCCAGCGATGGTAATAGGAAATCCGTTGTTTGGAAACTAATTAGTTAAAAATGAGTTCAAGTGTAAGGAGTCCCATGCAAAGAGTAGTACACTTGAAAGAAAAAGCTTACATGTGTGTTGAATGCCTCCATGCTATGCTATCATCAAGGATCAAGAGAACACTTACGACAGTAACATTCTAATGACTGGAACAGAAGAGGCTTCAGAGTGCAGTGTATGTAGCTGAGATCTCTTGGTCTAAATAACTATCCGAAACTTTTTTTTTTTTTTCAGTTCACTTAACTCATGATGTTTTGTTATGGCTGTCTTCTCAAAGAACTTGGGGGAATAGAGCATAAACCCTATACTATGCAAAAATTTACTGCAGTAAAACTTTTTCTCCTAAACACTCTCACGTTATCACTGTCATTATGTACATTCCTTTAAATACTAGAAAAATACATGGTTTGTAAATAACATAAATAACAACAGACCTTTGATTAATACCCAGTGCTGTACAATAGCTGGTACTGATGATTTGATGAGAAAATGGTTTTCCCATAATTTATAGTGTGGTAGAGTTGGGAACAACCTTATGCTTCAAAAATATAAGGCATTACAACAGAAAAAATAGTCTATGTAAAGTGTAAAATCAGTGTTATATTTGTTCTGAATATTTAAACATTCAAGTTATGCTGGTCAATACGAAATGAATAATGACATGGCTTTCTGATGACATAATAAAGAATTTAAGTGGGGGAAAGAAAGCTAACTTTAAGATGGAATCAAAAGAAAAGTAATAAAATGGTACATTTTAAAAATATTTGACATATTTCCTATTTTAAGTTTTCTAGGAATTCTGAAAATACATCTCTATATAATTATGCCAACAATGGGACAAATATACGAATAAAAATAAAATGATTGTGTTTTTAAGAGAAAATAACTCTTGCTTATGATAACTTTTTAAAAATATTTTTAAATTGTTAATAAAACTCCTTTTTCATACCCTCTACTGTTTTCTCCTACCCATCTCCCACTTCCGTCCTCATTCCGTACCTCCACCCCCCTACCATCTACTCCTCAAAGTTTGTAAAGCCTCCCTTGAGTAGTCACCACAGGCTAACATATCAAGTTGAAGAAGGATCCGTCTCTTCCTATATCAAGTCTGAGCGAAGCATCCCACCATAGGGAGCATGCTCTAAAACGCCAGTTTATTCAGCCAGAATATTTCCTGGTACCATAGCCAGGGTGTCCACTAGCAACTTAATTAAATCAACTGTCACCCTCACTCAGAGGGCCTAGTTTGTATCAATGCAAGCTCTCCAGCTGACAGTCCAGAGTCAGTGAACCCCCTAAGTTCAGGTCAGCTGTCCCCATGGTTATTTCCATTATTCTCTTGATTACCCCTCTTCTTCCTTCAGTTCTACTTCCATCTCTTCGACTGAACTCCAGGCTTTTGGCCAAGTGCTTGGCTGCGGATGTTTATATCTGCTTCAGTCAGTCACTGGATGTAGGCTCTATAACAATCCTTAGGTTTAGTCACCAATCTGACTACAGAAAAAGGCTAGTTCAAACACCCTCTCCAGAATGGCTAGACATAGCTGGGATGTCCTTGTGAGTTTCTGTGGATTTCCCTAGCACCAGGTTACTCCATAAGCCCATGGTAGCTCATTCTGTCAGGATATCTCTTTCATTGCTCAAGTCTCTCTTTGTTCCCAAACTTGGTCTTCTCACACTCTTCTTTGCCAACGACCCTTTTCCCTTTTACACCCACATCCCAGGTTACCTAGGAGATCATAACCATTTTCCTTCCTAGGGAATTCCATATGTTTCTCTCCTAGGATCCTCCTTCCTTCCTGTCTTCTCTGGGCTTGTGGAATCTAGCCTATTTATCTTTTGCTGTATGTTTACTATCCACTTATGACTGAGTACATACTCAGAGTCTGAGTTACCTCACTCATGATCATTTTATTTTTAGTTTCATTCATTTGCCTAGAAAATTTATGATGTCATTGTTGTTTTTTCTTTTTACAACTGAATAATATTCCATTCTACGAATGCCCCACATTTTCTTTATCCATTCTTTATTTGGAAATCATCTAGGTTGTTTCTTGGTTCTGTCTATTTTGAGTAATGGTGCCATGAACACAGCTAAGCAAGTGTCCTTGTGTTCTGTTTGAGCATCTTTTGGATATATTTCCAAGAGCGGTATTGGTGATTTATGAGGAAGGCTGATTCCCTGTTTTATAAGAAACCACCATTCTGATTTCCAAAGTGGCTGTATAAGTTTTCATTCCCACCAGCTGTGGAGTTTTCTCCTTTCTTTACATTCTCTCCAGTGCAAAATAGCCTTGGAAGTATTGGCACAAGAGATCACTTCCTAAATATAACACCCCATCACAAATTGTAGGCGGAGTTTACCCACAAGGACACCAATATCAGATAGATATTTATTAAAATATAAACCAACACTCACGGTACAGGTAACAGATTACAGTAGCACCTGAACAGGAACCGGAGTCTGCAGACGGACAGACGATGGGATCCTCCCTCCAGCAGCCAGGAACCAGGAAGAGCGTGTCTCGTCTTTCCGCAGCCCCTTTTCAATGGGCCTTTCCCCCGCCCCCTTCAGGTCGGGGGGCCCGGTGCTCTGTATAAATGTCCCTTGACCTTATCAGCTGACACCTGAATCCCACAACAACAAATACTGTGAGAAACAATTAATATATGAGATCTCTTGAAATTTAGAGCTTCTGTAAAACAAAGGACACGGTAAATAAGACAAAATGGCAACCTATGGAATGGGAAAGATCTTTACCAGACTCACTTCCAACAGAGAGCTGATTTCATATATATATATATATATATATATATATATATATATATATATATATATATATATATATATATATATATATATATATAAGCTCAAGAAAATAGATATCAATAAACCAAATAACCCAATTAAAAAATTGAGCACATATCTAAACAGAGAATTCTCAACAGAAGAATCTCAAATGGCAAAAGGCATTTGAGGAAGTGTTTAACATCCTTAGCCATCAGGGGAATGGAAATCAAAATGACTGCAAGATTTCATCTTACACCTGTCTGAATGACTAAGATGAAAAACACTAATACAGACAGCCTAGGGTAACTTTAATACATTCTCTCATAGAAATCCAAGTAGAAGAATCAAGAGTGCTATAATGCTTCTGCTCTAGCAATATTGAGTAGTATATAATTTTTAAAGTTGCTAATCAATTGTCTGACTACAACACTGATTTGATATTAAAATTTATTTAAAGCTATACCTAACAAAGTTCTACATATTTGAAGAGTTGAAAATTTATGCTTTTATACAAGGCATGATTGAGATTGTAGCTTTATTATAAAAGCTTTTCATAAGATCCTACCCATCTTGCATGGCTCTGTTTATGCTGACAGCTTTCACTGTCATCTGATGCTGCAACAGAGGACACAGAGCAAATACACATCACAATGACTTGTGAGCTCACTGGGCTACTTAGATTACCTGGAACTCCTACACTCATGATTTTACCCATGATCTTTGGTTAAATTTCTCTGAAGAATCCATCTACCCCTAATAAGTACTTTTAGTCAAAATAATTGTCTACACACACACACACACACACACACACACACACACACACAAATATGAGAGCCTATGCCTCCATTTTCTAGTAACATTTTTCTCTCATTGGATACAAACATACAAAACCTTAACAAGATATTCTTGATTTTTATGCATATGCTTAGAATACTTGATCTTGATTCATTCTCCCACGATTTTTCTTACAGAGATCAATCTATGTATACATCGTGCATTGTTTTTTCTCTTGGTTAATATGTTTGATTAAATTATTTAAGGCTCAATGTCATGGTAAGCATTCATTTTCATTTTTCATTTTTTCTTTTTTCATTATAAGATAGATCTAAGGCTTCTACTTGAAGACAAAGTCATTCAAGTTAGGTAGAATAGCACTATTTATTGACAGGGGGCCACACAAGATCATTCTCCTAGAAAATATTTTGGGGTAAAAGAACTGTTTTTTGTTGTTGTTTGAAAAGCTACTTTCTGCTCATTGTTTGCTCATGCAAATATAATTAATCTATTAACAGCAGCCAGAAGGTAATGTGACTGACATTAAGTGACTTTTCTATGTGAAATTCAAGAGGATTTTTTTCTGCAATTCAGATTCTTACTGTTGATCACAGAGCCATCTGTTTAAGACTTCTTGTCCTTCAGTCTGACAAATGAGGTGCTACACTTTGTGCACGGAGAAATCACCCAATCTTCCCAAGATACAAATTTTGGAATGTGACACATATAAATTTGAATAATGGACAAACTTTTATTACGTGGAGATCTTGCTCTAACTGAAACATTATCTACTGGAGGGAGGAAATATAATCCTAAATTAGGAAAATTAAACTAGCTTTTCAATACAGAAGATAGTGAACACGATTCACAAGGCCCCTTTCAATGATATAATACAGTAAATATGTAAGGTGTCTCTGCACATATGTGTTTACCACAAATGAGTATATTGCATATTATATTTACATTAAAACATAGCTAAATTTTTGAACCACAAATCATATCTAAAGAGGAAACCATAGCAATAGATATCTAACAAAAAGCCAAATAAACAACTTCATTCATTCATTTTAATTTTTTAGGCATAATTTAGCTTTCAATTCTATTAACAGAAAACATTGTATTTATCATTTTATAAAAAAACCCACAATTTACATCTGTGTAAACATATGTATAAATAACACAAATATATTTATTAATTGAAGTGATTCTAATCGACATTATATCAACTTTTTTCTGTAAATAGAAATGTATCTTAAAATTTTTCTTCTATATTTTACAGTTTAAAAGTGGTAGAAGTCAAAAACAAATATATAAAAGTAATTATATAATTTCTTTCTCCCCTTTAATGTTTCTAGTTTGTATGTCCGTGTTTCATGGAAAAAAGAGGTGCATTCATTTAATTTAGTACTAGATACTTTCCTGTAGCTGAAGTCAAATGCTTAATAAGGTCCTCTTTAATCTCTCTAATGCTAATTTAGCTTTTAAAATGTAACCTATCTGACAACTTTTATCTCTTAATTTAATGCACTGGCTGTTCGCTAGACATCTCTAGCTTATTTCTGGCCATTCTCAGCTTTATCACTTGCGAGCATCTTTCTGTCTCTGCTTTATCATGCAATTATACAGCCCTTAGTGGTTTTATTTCTCTGTCTTCACAGCAGAGCCCTGTTGTGGGCACATCACTGTGAAAGACAGCACATCTCTAAAGGGAACAGGCTCCTCTGTGACTCTGAGCCTGGCCATTAGCATCAAAGAAGTATCTCGTTTCAGATTGAGTTAAGATAATGCTTCCTAAACTCTGGCATTTATTTCAACTAGGTAAATATTCAAGCTACATTTAATTGTAGAATGCATAATTATGAAAGACAAAAACAGAAACAAACAGTAATTTGGATTCTATTGAAAAATATGGTAGCTTAAGATTTGTGAATCTCATTTTCCCCCTCTCTTTCTGGGAATAAGCAAGCCTGATGTAGATTCTTGAATAATGCATAAGAGAAGAATAAAAGATTTATCAATAAAAACAGGGTCAATTTCTCTGAGGGAGCCTTAGAATATAAGCATGTGCAAGAACATTTCAAAAGAGAGCTGTATATTGGTTGCCCAACTTAAAATTTATCTGGTTTGGTTTTTTGTTAATAACTTAATAGAATAAATTTCAAGCTCAGCACAATACTAGTGATATGTCAGAATCACTAGTTGCTTGTTTGTTTGCTTGGGTTTGTTTTTGTTTTAAATACAGATTTTGGAAAAATTAACTTATGCTTCTGAAATTATTTAACACTATAATAATTTTTAGGAACCACTAAAATTATCATAATAAAAGAAGCATTGTTTGTGTCAGGAGGTATTGTAAAAGCTCCATTGGAAACATCTCTTGTCAATTATCTATTATATGATACCTTCTTGGGGAAAATATATTTGATATGAGCACAACCATGTGATGAAATGCAGAGAAAACACTTTACAGGACTGAAGGAAGAATTCATAGCCAGTGTCCCCATATACAGAAGCTATAGCAAATCTGACAGGTCTCTGCTACACAAACAGGGGAGATCCAGATGGAACTACTGCAGAGGTATTGTAAGTGTACCATCAATGATAAATCATATCTGTTCTCTCAAACATCACCATAGTATATTGATTATAATTGAAATCAACTGATTAATTAAAATTACAGTATTAATGACATAAGCTTGAAGTTTATATGTGAGAAAAATAAAGTCATTCAGTATTCTTGAGGTGAAATATAAAATTTCAATTAAAAACTGAGTTTTGAAGGACTCATTATTTATTGAATTAATTTTTTCAAATCACTAGACTTGCTATGTTAGTTATGTTTTTCTATGTGATACTGGACTTTTTTTTAACAATAACCATAATTTAAAATGCTTCCTGCTCACAGAAAAGACAAAGCAATGTATAGAAACCCCATTTTTATTATTTATCCTTTTTTTATCTTCCCATACAATATAATGCACCCTGTCTTTAATATAAATTAAATAAAAATCAAAGTTCAATATCTTAGACCCAAATTTGAGAAATTCTAAAACATTCTCAATATTTAGACCTTTATTTTTGGAGAGGGAACTTTCTTGTATTTGTAACTGTTGTTTACCATGACTGTTATGTTCGTCTAAAATTAATTCCAAAAATATATTCCATCTTACCATTAATAAAACACTGGGTTTAGTTACAGAAACACAGATCATTATAAATTATCAATTTTGAAACATTTCTCAAAAATTTACTGTTCTGGCATACATAAAAATATGTCTTTAATATGAAATTTTTATGCTACTAATTATAACAGAATAAATTATAAGCTTTAATATTTCTTGATAATGTCATATTTTTACTAGGATACTTAGGAGTTTCTGACATAACCTTTCCTCATTTAGATTGTAATACAGATGAATATAAGAGGAAATTGTCAAGTTTTATATTTAATAATGAAATTCACACTCTAGATGTCCCTCAACAGAATATTGCATAGAGAAATTCTGCTACATTTATACAGTGAACTCAACTGTTAAAAACTGGCATAAAATTTTTAGGCAAACTTAGGAAACTAGAAAGTATCATTCAAAATGATGTAACCCAGTTTCATAAAAGCAAATATTGTATGTATTGATGTGTATCTGAATATTGGCAGCTAAGTAATAACAAGCTACAATGTGTAGGTCCAAAAAGCTTATGTATAGTGGAAGTTCCTAAGATGGAAACATGATTCTTTCTAGGGAGGAAAAATACAGTAAATTTTATGGCTGTATTGGGAGTGGGAAGGACTGAAATGGGAGGATTAGGAGGAAGTGGAAGAAAGGATGGGGATGAAGCAGAAAATATGGGGAGACAGAGCTGGAATTGGGGGGCATATGGATGACATAGCAACTTAATGCAGTGTGAACTTCCTGAATATATGAAGGCGATTTTAATGAGGTTTTATAATAATGCAGAACAGAAAGTCCCAAATGGTCATCTCTTGTTGCCAAATGTGGCTCACAGTAGTGAGATGAGACTAGATTACATTCAACTGAGTCATGGGCCAAGGTGATAACATGAAAATTCCCAGACAACCCAAGGTACTGCTAAGACAAAATGCTTCTCTTTTTAAACTAGCAGCAAGGTCCCAGTGTCAAAGAGAACATGCACAGAAATAATTGAACACAGAGAAGTCCAAATGCTACCTACATAAAGCCTTCAGCTACTGTAGGAATTACTTTTTAAGTAATTGATTATGTAATGACTTAATTGTTCTGGGAATGTCTTTCTATATGTTGTGAAATAAAGATATTGTTGTGGCCTATGGTGGGCACCGTAGGAGTAAGCAGGGAAATTGGAGAATAGTTATGGGAAGGAGGATGAAGTTAAAGGAGACTCAATCCAGTCGCCCAAGCATCAAGATGTAAAGGTAACACAGGTGAGCAATGGGCCACATGGCAGAACAGACTAATGGAAATGGGTTGAATTAAGATGAAAGAGCTAGCTACGAATATGCCAGAGACATAGGTCAAGCAGCATGAAGTTAATATAAGCACCTGAGTCATTTTGGGGGGCTAAGCAACAGTGGGCATGTGTGGGCCATGGGGCTATGTGATCTGGAACCACAGGTGTTGTGGGCCTGGACCTCTGACCAGACAGAGCCAGAAACCTCAGTTCATAATTAATATTAATCAAAAGGTCTATATAAACATTTACATATTTAAAATTGAATTTTAAGGCAATTCTTGGAGAGTTGAACTGTCTCAGGCAGTGGTGATGGCAATCTTTTCGCTGAGAACACAGGAACAAACAGGAAGAGCAGGCATAATGCAACCAAGTTTCAGTGGGGACTGGTCACTTCCTCATAGGGCTCTTTAAACTTTAAAGCTATGCCTAGGTCTTGCTCAAAAGTGCCTGAACCCACTACATTCACCTATACAGTATAACTTCATGGTGTGAGAAGTATGCTGAGGGCTAAAAAAAAAAAAAAGGTAACCTCTAAACCAATCACAAACATTTGACCTACAATCTGTACTGCCTGCAACTTATGCCGAGGCAAATGATTGTACAGAACTTATAGAAGTAGGCAACAAATATCTGATTTGACTTAACATCCACTCCAGGAGATATAACCTGTGTTAAATTTCTTGAGTAAGCAAGAACGAGAGACCTGATATCAAAAAGACTGATAAATAGATATTAATATACAAATTTAATTATTCAATTTATAACATATTGTGTATATATAATTGCCAGTAATTCTAAGATACTATTCTCTACATATAAATCAGTACCTTATTCAGTCATCTTCAGAGATGCTTCCTCTGACATCAAGGAAACAGATGCAAGAACCCATAGTTAGACATTATGCTGAGAGAAAATCGAAAATGAATGCCTCTGTCAAAGCCCTCCTCTCAGAGCTTAGGGAACCCCATGAAAAAGTATAAATATTCTCCATCTTCAGCAGAAATAAAAGACACCAGAAAAATAAGGCCCTCTGCGTTAACCAAGCAGCTTGCATATGAACTCACAGAGTGAAGCAACAAGTACAGGACCTACACAAATATCTTCTTTTTTATTTAAAAGGGTAGGATTTTTTTCATTTTATATACCAAACACATTTGTACCTCCTTCCCCTCTTACTCATCCCCAAATCTCCCCCCCACACTGACAATCCATTTCCCATAGGGAGCCCACAAAGCCTGAGATATCAAGTTAAGGCAGAACCAAGCCCTCTCCCGTGGACCAAGGCTGAGAAAGGCATTCAGTATAGGAAACGCAGAAATGGGCTCTTGATGCGCTAGGGATAAATCCCGGACCCACTGCCGGAAGCCTGACAGGCTCGCTAGGGATAAATCCCGGACCCACTGCCGGAAGCCTGACAGGCTCGCCAAGCCAAATAACTGTCATCCGCCTAAAGGGTGCACATTTATAACACCAGGACACTGGTTCAACTATGTTACATTTATATACTGATATAGAAACCCACAGAGACAGCTGAACAGAGCTACTGACTCTGGACTGACCACTGGACAACCTGTGTGAAAACAAGTGGGGCCTCAGAGTGTAGATCTCACAGACTTTCTACATGTCCTCCATATATATATTCTAATGACTTAGTATTTTATGAGATTGCTGACTGGGAACAATTCGGTCTCTGACTCTGTTGCATGCTCTTGGGACTGTTTTCTTTTGTTGGATTCCTTGTCCAATTCTTATAGCTTATATTTTGCTTTTCCTTAATGTTACTGTATTTTGTCATGTTTGTCTTCTCATAGAAGACTGTTTTGTTTTTTTCTTGTTGTTGTTTTATGAGCGACAGTTGGGGAGTGGATCCAGAAGGGAGGGGAGGTGGGGAAAAAATGAGTATAGTGAGAGGAAACTATAATAAGGATACATTGTATGAGAAACAAATCTTTTTTTATTAAAAGAAAATAAAATTGAAAAAAAAACATGATGATATTTGACAACTGGAAACCAGGCTCTTAATAGTAATTCTTATACAAAGTAGAGCAGAAAGGGTCTTTGTTGTTATTAGTATTTCCTTCAGTGTTTAAACAAACAGATACATCAAATAATTCTTCTGTTTGCCACTAGGAACATGAATTATTTTTGGCCTATGAAAGATTTCTTTATATCAAGGAGTCCACACAGGGTGCAGAAAAGATAGCTGTATGTTGGGAATAGTGGTGAAATGAGTGTTTTCTGCAAAAGCCATGAGTTGCAAATTGAAGCATTAGAAGGCTGAATGTGAAATCTCATTTTCATACTAGAACATTTTTTTCTTCACTCAACTACTCTACCCTGAACCAAAATCTGTGCAAACAAAAATGGAAGATTGGGAATCATTACATATTTTTACAAAGGTATTGTTGGTATATATATAAAAAAATCATACTAAAAAACTTTCATTTTTTTAAAAAATTGATTATCATCTTAGTTTAGAATACCTTCCTTGTTATGGCATGATTGATAATCCTTTGGATATAAGTCAAAGAATGGTATAACTGGGTCTTCAGATAGATTAATTCCCAATTTTTTGAGAAACCATCATTTTGATTTCCAAAGTGACTGTACACTTTCCACCCCTGCTGGCACTGGCCGGATGTTCGTCTTGTTCCACATATTCTACAGTGTAGGCTGTCATCAGTGTTTTTATCTTAGCCATTCTTACAGGTATAAGATAGTAACTCAGAATTGTTTTGCTTTGCATTTCCCTAATGGCTGAGAATGCTGGAAATTTTCTTTCTAAGTGTTTCTCAGTCATCTGAGATTTATCTGTTGAGAATTCTGTTAAGTTCAGTACTCTATATTCAATTGAATTATTTGATTTGTTGATGTCTAGTTTGAGATATTTTAACATAATTTGGAAATTCTACCCTTGTCAGAGATGGTGATGATGAAGGTCATTTTCCATTCTATAGGCTGCCAGTTTTGTCCTATTGATAGTGTGCTATTTCTTTCAGAAGTTTTCAATTTAATTAGGTACCATGTATTAATTGTCAATCTTAGTGCCTGTGCTACAATTGCCAAACCATGTTCATAATGGCTTTATTTGTGATAGTCAGAACCTGGAAATCGCATAGATGCTCCTTAATGGAAGAATGGATAAAGAAAATGTGGTACATTTATTTAGACAATGGAGCTATTAAAAACAATGACATTATGAAAATTGAAAGCAAATAGATACATTTTTTAAAACATCATGCATGTTGTAAAACAGAGCCAGAAAGACAAACATGATATGTACTTTCTTATAAGTGGATAGTATGTGTAAAGGATAGCCTGGCTGCAATCCACAGACCTAGAGAAGCTAGGTAACAAATACATCTAAGGAGGGACCTTGGATCTTCCTGGAAAAAGACAATATAACTGACTTTTTGGTAGACTTGGGGCAGTTAGGTATGGGAACATGAGAGATCAGGTAGGTCTGGGTGGATGGAGGAGTACTGAGTCAACTGTAAAGGGTGTCATATCATGGGCAGGTAGAAACCTTGTATGAGAAAAACATACCAGTACCAGACTCTCTTCTTCTCTATGCTTCCTGTGGATCAGGATAGAAAGCTCTCAACTGCCTCATTTGTATCAGGCCTATCTACTTCCCACTATAATAATGATGGATCAACTCTAAAAAATGTTAACACATTTCTAGATAAATGATTCATTTTATAATAGTTGCCTTGATCTGTGTATCTTGAAGATAGTGTATCTTCACAGCAAAAATATAACTAAGACAATTATGACATGTAATGTCTATGGGATCTATGGAACCTCATTGGTTAACAACATCTGAAAAGATAACCCATTTTGGGCACTAAATATATTTGTTCTCTGTGGTATCTAGTTATATGTTTATTGTCTCCATATAGGATAAGTCAATTTAAACATTTTTATACATGCATATAATATAGGAAACATCTACTGTAGAAATTTTCCATATATTATGAGCAGTTATATAATATAAATTGAGAACCCTAGTTTTTGGAATTTTCCTTATTCCAGATATGCTGTTAGGGATAGAAGAATGTGAGATTTTATTTTTAACATATCAAACTTCTATTCAGAAGTGATATCTTGATTTACTAAGACCTGTGACCAGGTACAAAATTACAGGATTAGATGAGTAATGAATGCTTTTACTATATCAAGTGTATATATAAGTACCAGATCAAGCTAAGCCATTACACAAATATTCATAAATTACTGTTTCATTGCTCTCCATTTTTTAGAATAGCATCTATAATAATAGTTGATATTAAAATTTTATAAATTTTATGTATCGAGGAGTCTGCAACTTACATTTGTATGTAAGCATTTCATTGCTTACAATAATTCTTTCATACCATAAATATGCTTCCTTATTGATTAGAGAGATTACATGATGCTTAAAAAAAACAGATTACTAGTGCTTGAACTAAAATATGAATGCAGAATAGAATAATCATTCTTTTAAAACAAGCCATGGCCATAACCATAATAGCAAGTATTAAAAAATAAGGCTCATATGATGATAAAGACAATATGTCATTAATTCACAACTAATAAAATACAGAACAAAGTAGTTGGATGATGAAAGCATGGATTCACAGATGGTTTGTGATGAGAATAGCCCATTTAAATATATCGGTGATTGACCTAAAGGCTTCCTTACAATTAAATACCTGTTTAACTTGCTATTAGATGTAGGAGCCATTGAAGATGAAAGAAATAACATTTTTTTACTTGTTTGAAGTATTTTTTTAAAAAAAATAGTTTTCTGGAAGAGTTTAAATAAACAAAGTGTGTTAAGGGGCTCATTTAATCAAACAGAAATATATTAGGTATATTTAATGAATGAAGTATACCACTCTTATTGAAACAAACTTATAAATAAATAGAACTCATTACATACCCCTCAATATACAGAGAAGGAAAAATAAAGAGCTACAAACCTCCCTGACTGATGTTAACATAAAGGTAAGGCTACATCTTGAAGTAGGAAATACAACTCAAATCTGCAGCTGTGTTTCTGGTTTGGATAGCAAGACATGGTTGCTAGAACAAAAGATTAAATCACATATAAAATGAGATTCAGGGAGAATTCTCTACCTGTTGTGTTCAACTAGATCTTCCTAGGTGAGGCAGAGTTTTCACAGCACTTCAAAGTCCTAAACCAAACTGATGATGCTTGGAGTCTATGCTAAGTACCTACTTGAAGAAGTAGTCAGTAAGGCAGGAAAGGTGGGCAGACACTGATGAAAATACACTCCAAATGCTTCCAGAGACTAACATTTTCAAAAAGCATCACAGAGACCAGATATCTGTCATCTATGTGATAATGAATAAACACAATTTTATGATTTATTTTCTCCAAATATATTCCACAATCCTTCCCCTTTATCTATGCTTGGATTTCCTGACTGTTTTAAAATGCCTTGCCATGGGTCAAAACAGCCTTTTTATTAACCACTGCCATTCACAGGATACAAAAAGACATTTCATATCACAGACACATGCAGAGTCATTTTCCATTTTACTTTTATTCTTGTTTTGTCATTTATACTAGATATTTGATAAGTCTGTACAATGTATTTTGATTTTACACACCTTTCCCTCAGACCCTTTTATATACACATATATCTATATTTTGAATGTATCAAACTAATTGAAGGATTAACAAAATTATGCCTTATTTATTAGTGTACACTTAGTAATTTTGAATTACAGTGAAAACACCATTAATATGAGTGTTTGCATTTCTGATGCAATACAAAACAAACAACATTTTAAAGTACTATTACAGTACTTGTAAAATTTTATAAAGAAATATATATTGGAATTGGATAGGTGGCTCAATCGCTAAGGGAATTTGTTCTTGCTGAGGGGCTAGGTGTTTCAAAACTTCTGTAATTCCATTTTCTGGGGATCTAATGCCTCCTCTTGTCTCTTTGAAATTCTAAAATGGTGTTATAGACATCAATTGATGCAGTATTACACATACACATAAATAACAAATATATAAATAATTTAAGCAGAAAAATTCAGTAAGACAATATTGCTTTCTGGTGCTGATTTTTCCTCTAAGATATATGTAAATAACTTTGTATCTATATCTTAATATATGGTAGTTACAATAGATTAAGGTACTAACAAATTATAATTGAGAGATTTTAAACCAGATAAGGTGAGAAGGCATAATAATAGAGTTTATGATAAAAGTTTGTACTGACCTAGGCTTGAATTTCCATTATGATTGGGCTATCTCTGAGTTTTTTGTTATTTTAAGTAGCATATAAAAAATTGTTTATATAAATTAGCTGAATACTTAATATAATAGTGGAAAACTGCTAAATGTTACATTTCAACCACTAGCTGTTTTCAAACATATGTTGATCATAACTACTTTTGGAGAAATAAACATGGTAATAAATTTGTTTGATCTCTAGCCTGAAACAAATCTGCTACATTGTTTAAATATCAGTTTCATTGTTTTTGAGACAAGGTTTCTCTGTGTTGTAACTCTGTCCTGGAACTGGCTCTGTAGACCAGGTTGACCTTAAACACACAGATCTGTCTGTATCTGCCTCCTAATTTCTGAAATTAAAGGCTTACACCACCACCACTTTGCCTTAATTATCAGTTTATATTATCCCAAAATTTAATTAATTTAATACCTCCAGTATAACTTCATGTACTATAAAGTTGCACTGAAATTCTCTGAGATACCCTCACAGACAGACCACTGAACTTTCTCCTTTTGCCTTGGTTCACTAACGTTGCACTCACAGCCAAGCAATGTTGCAATCATGCCTGAGTAAAGCTCCTACAATGCATATTTTCTGTCTGTAAAAGTACAAGCATTTGAGCTTATGTATTCTTAAGATTACTTCAACCCTTTTAAACAATAAAAAAATAAGCAAAAAGCTACCTAAAGTATAGAAGATTTGAAAATTTACAGAACATAGAAACAATACATTCTTGTAACAGGAGTGAAGAAACACAGAGAATAGTATTCATTCTATAAATTAGATATATAATTTTTTCATTCTATTTTTGCCCAGGTATGATTACAAAAGGGTCATAAATATTTTCTCTGTGGTTTAATTTAGTAAGCAAATTAATATAGCTCACTTTTGTTTATACCTCTATACTAATTTGATGTGTTTTAGATTATATTTTTATTAAACCTCTAAAATAAACCTGTATAGTGTGTGTGTGTGTGTGTGTGTGTGTGTGTGTGTGTGTTTAATGTCTACTATGAGTCTAGAATTTAAGATTTTAGAATAACTTTTGCAAACGTTAACGTCTTTGTTAACTATGACTTCAAAGTGTGCATGCACTCACAGCAAATATGGACTGTCAGACACTCTTTACTTGCACTCAGTGCAGATAGCTGTCTCCTGAATTCAGTGTTCTAAAGTTTACTTTAGTTGAAAGAACACATAGAAGGATATGTGAGTAGATGATGATTATAGCACAGGTTTTAAAGCCTCACTGCATTGAAATCTTAGTCTGGTAAATTACCACTACTGTGAACTGAGAAAAATTTTTGACCTTTTGTTAAATTAGTTACTTCAATTGTAATATAATAAATTAGCAATATTGACCTAGATTTTTCTGTATATTTAATGAAAACTTTGTCTAACTATATTAAACTACTGTAAAATAGTAGTTATGATAAAAAATAATGGATTCATGTAACAGCAAATTTAAGAAATATAATCACAAAACTAAATGAGTTTAATACTTTTTAATTTGTATTTCTTTCCAAATTGAATTCCAGGGGCCTAGGTTTAGGATATGAACATAATTTTCTCTTATGTGAATAAGTGAAAATTGGATGCACAAGTAAAAGAAAAACCAGATGTCCTGGCTAGTGTCAGAAAACTTATTTCTGGCACAATTAAGTAAAGAAATCTGAATTTTTATAATTAGTAATTGAATACCATTTTTATTTTAATTAGCTTCCTTTTACATGCTCTAATATTCACCTATTGATCCTCTATCAATTTAAAACCAAGATGTCAGCCTATGCCAAAGGGGATGTGGAACAGGGGAACACTCTTGCATTGTTGGTAGAAGTTTAAATTTATACAGCCAAGTTAGAAATCATTCTGGCAGTTTGTTGCAATGTGGTTTATTGGTTCTGGGCGGCCAGAGGCCCAGACCCACAGACCTGCAAGTCAGCCACCTGCTGCTGCTGCTCAGGCCACAAGAAATGACTCAGATGCTTATATTAACTTTATGCTGTTTGGCCTATGGCTCAGGCACATTGCTAGCTAGCTCTTACATCTTAAATCAACCCATTTCTATTCATCTGTCTGCCATGAGGCCCGTGGCTCATCTGTGTTCCTTACATGTTGCTCCTTGGGTGGCTTGCTCAATCTGCCTCTGACTCTGCCCTTCCTTTCCTACCTATTCTGATTTCTCTGCCTACCTTTTCTATAGTGCCTGACAAGGGCCAAAACAGCTCCTTTATTTAAATATTGAGATTCACAACATACAGAAAGGCATTCCCACATCAGCAGTTCTTTAAAAAACTTTCAATCTACCCAACAGTCCAGCAATACTATGTTTGAACACATACCCAAAGGTTACACATTCATTCTTACCTCAGCGGCATTAACTTGACAAACTTGGCATTATAAATAATAGACATAACCTGGAAACAACCTAGATGCCCCTCAACTGAAGAATAGATTAAAAAACTGTGGTACATTTAAGCAATGGAGTTCTACTCAGCAGTTAAAAAAAATGGTATTTAGAAATTTGCAGGCAAATGAATGGATCTGGAACATCATCATGAGTGAGATAACACAGACCCAGAAAGATAAACTTGGCCTGTAGTCACTCACTTAGCTGGATTTTAAAGATAAAGCAAAGGGTAACCAGCTAGGTAATCCATCCCAACACAGCTAGGTAACAGGAGGAAGTTAAGAGAGACATTAAGGAACCCCTCTGGGAAAGGGGAAATGGAGATGTCCTGAGTAAATTGGGAGCATAGTGGAGAGGGAGGAAGAGGAAGTGGGAAGAAATCATGAGAGAACGAAATGATTGAGTGGGAAAAGCAACAGAGAGAGAGCAAGAACAAATAGATATTTGGATAGAGGGAATCACTGTGGGATTAGAGAAAAATCTGGTGCTAGGAAAACACCCAAGAACTCACAAGATCAAATTGATTTGGACTTAAAGAAATAGTGGACAGGAAGCCTAAACAGGTCTTCCCCTATAAATGAATGACCATCCTAATTGCCATTATATAACCTTCATCTGGCAACTGATGGAGGCAGAAAAAGAGATGCATAGATAAGCAGCAGGTAAAACGAACTCCAAGTCCAATTGTAGAGATGCGAGGAGAGAGTACATGAGAAAATGTGTCAGAATCATGAGGAGACTCACAGAGACAGCTGACCTAAGCTAGTGGGAGCTCTCTGCCTGTGAAATGGCAGCCTAGGAAACTACACAGAGAGCGAAACCCTCCTAAGGGAGAGGACAGTCAAAAGGCATGGGCAGTTGGTGGAGCCTCTCGCTGTTTGAGCAGTTTATTACCGGTGCATGGACTGACTTCGAAGAGTCTATTCTCTGTACAGAAAACACCTTACTCGGCCTTGATACTGAGGGTGAGACTTGTTCTAAGCCAACTGGATATGGCTGACTAAACTGACTCACCGTGAGAGTCCTTGCCCTCCTAGGTACTGGGGGGGGGGGGGGATTTGGTGGGAGAGGGAAAGAGAAGGCTGGGGGAGGGGAGGGAGGGGGACGTGAGAAAGAGAAGGCTGGGGGGGGGGAGGGAGGGGGACATGAGAAAGAGAAGGCTGGGGGAGGGGAGGGAGGGGGACGTTGGTGGGAATGTGGAGAAAAAAAACTTTTAAAGAAAAATGGTAATAAAATAAGTTTTATTACCAAATAAAGAAGTTAGAAAACTAATTTTCAATTACTTTAGTTGTTAATGCTATAAAGTATTGTAAAATTTTTAATTCGTCAATTTTTTATTAAGTGGCAAAACAGGATAATTTTTTAGTCTACCTACCATGATCTCAAAATTATTTCATGAAAAAAATCCTAGACAATGTACAATAAGGTCTCCCAGGTCATGTTTTTACATATATCTCATACTAGTTATGATGCTGATTAATATTTTGCTATTTAATTTTTCTTTCTACTCAATAGAGTTAATTTTTAATTACTTAACAATGGCCAGAAAATATGAACTTTAATTGATGTGTGTATATATATATGAGATATATTTAGTAATATAATTAAATAATTTATAGAATACAAATAATGTTTATTTCAGGTTATGCTAACTGATTGTAACAGATGCCCAATTATTCTAGCTCAGTTTTAATATGACAGATTCTTTAAAAATAAACATCTTGTTAATTTTACTTTACATGGTGTTTTAGGAGAAAATTTGTGATATTCTATTTTTCATTGAATTAAATGGATACCTGAAAATTTATAAAACCATGGTAATTCTGCCAGTGAGATGCATGACAAAATCCACAAAGTAATTGTGTAAATATACAGCTATAAAATTATAAGGCAAACTGAGACAAAATCAAATATAATATGGAATCAAGGAATGTAAGGACAAAACTCTTTCAAATACTGGGTCAATTCCCTTGTGTGAAGTGTTTAGCTCAAATTTTCTGAAGGTCATGTCAATATCTTTACAAAGCTTAACATGTCTCAACTAAAATATGTTATTGAGTCACATTATTTTAGAAAATGTCTCTTTTTAAAAGTCAAGATTTAAACACTATTTAAGCTTCCAATCTTCTGAGAAGGAGAGAGAAAAAAATCTTGCCATAAAAGGAGATGTGTTGCAGAATTTGAAAGGAAAGAATTGAAAGAAAAGCAATGGGGTTACTATTACCAATATAAATATTTTCTCTTATAAAATTTTTAAAACTTAAAAGAGTAAGAAAAATAATATGAGTTAAGTATTTAATATCTCCTAGGATATAACATGCTTTTAAAAAATTATTTCTATGAAGTTCCATATAATGTGTTTTGATTATATTTTGATTATATTATATTCTCGGTGTTTCTTTCCAGACTCACTCCTTCTTCTACACAAACATGTCATTTTAAAACAAAAAAATATATATCATTTATTTTACATCCTGGCCACATCTGTCCCCTTCTCCACATTCCCTATCCCTTCCAGATTTCTTATCTGTTCTCATTCTGCAGTTGATACAATTGACAAATAAACAGATAGCCACTTGAGGGGACATATGGAATGCTACTACAGTGAATTTTATTAAAAATACTTTCATGTACTTTAGGAAACCTTTAGGAAACCGAACAGAATAACTAAACAATGGAGGAGACGAATACTTCAACTAAAAAGCTCTTTCTACCAAAATAAACACCTAGCTCAAGAAAAAATGGGTTATATCTAATTGAGTCAATGGCTAAAAAGGACCCTGGAGAACCCCTGAATCACCTAAGCTATTGTCAAGCTTATTGGCTGCTCTCCAAAAATGGTTAATAAGGCCCCCTTTGAACACAGAAAAACTGAGCTTTGCTTACCTAGAACTTTGCCTTTACTGAAAGGTATTCATGGTACTGAAAGTGCTCTCCAGACTATCAGAGAAGAAAGGTAACCTTAGGGTCAAGAGCAGCTTCACCAAACAACTACCATGAGAGGCTTAATGAAAGACAGACAGACAGCGGACTATTGTTGGCTAAACCTGGAAGTTCCAGGAAGGGCCCATGAGCAGACATCATTCAGAGAGGAGCCAGTACAAAAGGGGAAATACCTGACATTCCAAACATTTCCTTCCTGGGAAAGGGATTTTAGCAGTAGAACAGACAGCTGTTCTATTGATCCAGGTATACCTGCTGATCTGCTGATACAGGTAAACCTTAGTGACCACTACTAAATGTTGAAACTTCCTTAGAATTCAAAACATCCAATGAATTCATAACAGGTACCCCGATGCAGAGCTGTGAACAATCCTTATTGCACCCCTGAAGTTCTGAAGCCCCTAGAGCCCTCCTCTGAATTAAAAAACAAACAAAAAACAAAAATATGAAAGACTAAAACCTTGCTTCATGCTGCTCAGGCTTACTCCTACTTCACTGATGCATCAGACAGATGGAGTGACCCAAGATATCTTGTCAATAAAGAGACTCTTTGCTGTTGTATTGGACCAGTCTCTTGGTGGTCTTTTTGGAGGTCTGGACTCTGGCACAACAGCAACTACCAATTCTACTGCATAGCCTTTGATGTACAGTGGTTCCCTCCTCTGTATTGCTTCAGAAAAGAGCAGACCACCCAAGGATATCAAGTGTGGCATAAAAATAGTAAGACTAAGCACAACCCATATCAAGGCTATGCAAAGTAACCCAGTAGAAGGAAAAGGGTCACAAGAGCCTTTGTTATTATTATTATTTTATTATTATTAATTATTATTATTATTATTATTATTATTATTATTATTATTATTATTATTAAAAGTTTTTGAGTTATTAGACCTCTGGGTCCTGGTAATATGCGCTGTGTCAAGCATGGGTTATCTCTTATGATGTCAGCCACGTATTAAACTAGTCATTTGCTTGCCACCATCTTATGACAGTTCTGTGCCTTAATTGCCCTACATCATACAAACAGTATAGATTGTCCCTCAAAGGTTTCATGACTAGATTGGTATTCTAGTTCCACCGCTATAAGTTCCCTGGTTACAGAAAATCACAGATTCACGATCAATATCCCCCGAAATGAGTCCTGGAATTTATAAACAGAAGGATGAAACTAGAAAAAAAAAAAAAAAAAACATGTCAAGTGAGTTAACCCAGATGCAAAAAGAAAACTATGACATGTACTCATTCATAAGTGGACATTAGCTGTTAAATAAGTGGTACTCATGCTCCAATTCACAGACCCGGCAAGGGTGAGTAAAAAGGAGGCTCTAAGGGGACCCACAGAACTCCTTGGAATGGGGAAATGTATAGATTTTGTAAGTAAACTGGGAATGGGAGGGAGTGGTAACAGGGGGAATCATTTGGGGAGGTAAGAGGGGAGAATATGGGGCGTAATAAGTAGAACTGGAGGGAATTTGAGGGTCGATGTGAGCACAATGCAATGGAATCTTTCAGAATTCTGTGAGAACAACCTTCCTGAGGATATAACTGTTCTTATCTCAATCAATTTTATGTAACCATTTACTGTGGTGAAATGTTGTATATGCTCTAACAAATAAAGCTTGTTTGAAGATCAGAGGGTAGAGCCAGCCACAGAGTTAGCCAGGAACTGGTGGCATACACCTTCAAATCCTTACAGAGAGACAGGGAGGCAGAGGCAGAGAGATGTCTATGATTTCAAAGTCACCTTTGCTTGCACAAGATTAATTAAATCTAAAAGAGAAATACAGCGAGGAGGTGATGGCTCACACTTTTACTCCCCATATTGGGAGTTTAGTCAAAACAATAGGAAGGTTGAGACAGAAAATGATATGGTTAGATGAAGACAGGAATATAAGGCAGGAGGAGACAGGAACTCAGGGACATTGTCTGAGGATGCTTGGAGATTAAGTCTTCCCCTTTTGTTCCTTTCCTCTGATCTAAGATGATCGTCATTTGTAAGAGCATACACAAAATATCACCACAATTTCTTTATGCAGGAAACGTGAGTATATTAAAACAATCAATGTGTGATTTTAGAATTAAGACTAGAAAAATCATTTTAAACATGATCTTAACATGGAGGCATCAGAGTTAAACATAGAAATATATGTAAAATAAAAATCAGAAACAATGCAAAATGTAGAGTTATAAAACCTTGTCTAAATATTAACATCTACAAAACACTCTCACACCTAAAACTCAAAAATATTGCAAAAAGGAAAAACTGTGAAAGCCAAAAATGAGAAAATTTTCTTATAAATTGTGTCTCCTAGCGAATATCCTAAAATAGACCCATAAAATCTTACGCCCGTGACTATTCATACTGAATGGAACAAAGTCAGTGATTGTACTAATAGCAGAGAAGAAACATGGAAGGACAGAAGGAAGAATAGTGGGTGAGGGAAAGGTAAATACTGTATAATAATAAAATTAAAATAAAAATGGCCTTAAATAATTTGTTAAACATAACAATAAGTGAATGATTAAGAAAAAAGTTTAAACAACTAAATACCTTTTAAATTTCAACATTGCCTTTAAACATTGAAAAAATGTTATATTTGTGAAATTTCAAATGAGAGTTCAGAACTTTCTATTAATTATAAACCTAAACTATAGTTTTTATATCTACTTGAAAATAACATAGCATGCATGTATCTAGTTTTCATTCTAATTTTCATTTTTTGTGCATCTGCATCACTAAATCTGTACCCATCAAATACACATTCTGTTATTTCAAAACATTCATGTACAGGATTATATTTGTAATGAAAAATGTTATTTTCTGGGTGATTTTGTCTAATACAAGATTTTTATTAGAGAAAAATAATCATCACTATAACAATATTTCTATATTTTAAGCCATTTTTCCCATTGATATGTCGCATAGTCCCCAAGTCCTGAACATCCCATTACAGGATTAATAGAATGGCCTGTCATCCATGCCAATGGCAACACAGTAGGTGATCTCCCAGGAACAAACAAATAAACAAACCAAAACAAAGCAATGATGAAGTACCTTGTTCCTTTGCAAGGGACCTGATTATTCTGTAATAATTTATACCACTCTAAATACAATGAAAGATTAATATGGCTATTATGAGTGCTGTTCCAGCTAGAATGTAATGAAAACCAGTTACAAACTTAAAAAATGCCCTCTATACTCCAGTGCTTTCTCACTATCAATTTTGTTTGGCTATTTCTTGCTCAAAATACCTTAATATCTAAAAGTAGATGGAGTAGTCTTTGAAAATTGGCTACCATAACATTTAAAAATATAATTCTCTTCAGAATATTTGGAAATGTGTGTAAAGAGCGGAAGCAGTCTGAGTGATTACAAGGAGTCAAACATCAAGAATGATGTCCTGTTTTAACAATATCCAGTCCATCTTTACGGGAGTTTGTAGTTGCTGACCTTTAGAAGCCTGCTTTATAAGAGTTCTGTAGCTTCACAAGTAGAGTGTCTGTATACATTACATTTCTAAAACCAGCCAGTGTGCACATTTTATGTTAATTAAACTTGTTTATTTACCATACACACTTCCCAATTTTACTTATATTAGAACACTATGTATAATTTTCAGTTTTCACAATACATACAAAAAGATATCCAATAATTCAACAATTTCATTCCTCGATCCAGAAATAGATCTTTGGAAAATAAGTGGTCTCTGTGCATCACATTTCCCACACTTGTTTATATTGAGAAATACATTGCGCACAGAACAAGCCAGATAAATGTCTGATGCAAGCAATTTATTCTTTGAGTGCTCTAAAAAAAAATATGCTGAGTTGATTTACAGAATAATCACACAGCAACTACTACTTCTTTAATTAGATAGTTTATTTTTATTAATTATACTTAGTGGCACATTAGAAAATACTTTTGTAATTATATTTAATATTTACCCCAATATAAATGCTGGCAAGTAAGTACATCTGAAATAAGACTTTTGTCACCGGCAGAATCCTATTTTCTTTGTATGCTGTTTACCTTCAATCTATCAAATGTGTTTTTTTTTTTTTTTAGGCCATCTGTTTCCTTTATACTATCTACATTTCTTTTATGCTATTGTTCTGAGAATATTAATCTAAATTCATATCTTTTTTCACTGCTAATGGCATCATTCATTAGATACAGTAATATTTTAGCAATGTATACACTGAGGTATACTGTTCAAAATTCTTCACTGTTGCAACTAGCCTCTATATATCTTTTGTCACCACAGTAGAAATAGTTATCATACCTTTGGCTTCAGTCTGAATGACAAGTGTCAACTAGACAATGGGAAGAATCTGAGGGTTTAATTTCTCTGGCTGGCTTTATGGAGAATTATTCTAATATAAATGAACGCTTGTCCTCATGGATACTCCATAGAATCTTTTTTAAAAAGACATTTGATGTGGGAATGTCTTTCTATGTGCTGTGAATATCAATCTTTAAATAAAGGAGCTTTTTTGGCCCATGACAAACACCATAGAAAAAGTAGGAGGAGAAATCTGAGAATAGGTAGGAGAAGCATTGTGGAGTCAGACAGACCAAGCCACATGCCCAAAAGAGCAACATATAAGGAACACAGGTGAGCCATGGGCCACGTGGCAGACATTTTAGTGGAAATGGGTTGATTTAAGATGTAAGAGCAAGCTAGCAATGTGCCTGAGCCATAGGCCAAACAGAATGAAGTTAATATACGCATCTGAGTCATTTCTTGGGGCCTGAGCAACAGCGGAGGGTGGCTAAGGGGTCTGGCGTGGCAGGCCTGTGGGTCCTGGACCTCTGGCTGCCTGGGACCAAGAAACCCTCACTGCTACAGACATTACCTATAACTCAAATCATTATCTCAACTTTGTGCATAAAACAAGCTCATCACATTTTTGATCCAGAGTCTATGCTACTCTTTTGTTTCTTTTCCAAAGCCATAGCCTAACCCAAAAGCCATTCAATAAGTGTTTCTGAATAACTGAATAATCTGAAGATTAAGTAGTCAAATTATTTATTTTCATGTTCTTGATTCATATATTGGAAATACACAATAATTTTCCACAAAAGAATCTGATTTCGTGTGGTTATTAATAAGAAACTTTCAGATTGCACAGTGATATTATCAAGTTTAACAGCATCCAATTCCAGATTAGTATTTAGTTAACCCTATCCCATATCTTATGGATTCTATCAAGAATCCACTTAAGTTTTTTACATTTTTGAGAACAGTATTTCAAAATGTTATTGAATTTGTATTTATTGAAAACTTTAATTCAAGAATTTTCTCTGTCTTCTCATGTTCTGTTCTATAACAATACCAAACAAAATCATTTAACAGATTATTGGAACATGAACCTGTCTCTTCACCCTAACCCTGAAAGATTTAAACTCAGCCACTACACATTCTAAAGCTAGATGTTAGATTCCAAGGGTTTGTGAGAATATGAACAGGTTTTCTCCATCACAGATGGGAGTCGTAAGTGTTGCCCAGTTTCTACTGTGAAACTGTAAATGCATTTTACATAACTTTCTCACTGCATTGCCAGTTTTACATAAAAAATTAAGAAAATAACATCCCAGTGGTCAACACTTACAGTGTCATAAAATGAAACTTCACATGAATTGACTCTTTTATTCATGTTATATGTTGAGAGAACCTTTGGTTTTAGTTAATTTATTTTCTATTGATCACCAACTGACTTTTTCCCTCATTACATTGGGACCAACACACTTCATCTTTAGTCAGATTATTTAAACTCTGTGACAAACAAATTTTAAGTAGAAAACACTGGGATGTGAGTTAGCTTGTTTGTGCACTTCATAACATTACATTGAACATAAAACCTTGTATCAGCTTTTAAAAATATATTGGAGGTCTCTTTGTGATTGTGATATTAATATATAAGAAAATCATATAATTATGAAAATTAATTTCCTGTAAAAAAAACTCTCCAAAACAAATGAAATGATCCAAATTGGAAAAAAATGGTATTTTGTCAGTTTTGTAAATGTGTGTGTTAATTTCAATATGTGAAAACAGAGATTGAATTATTAACACATAGTATATTGTATATGATCTTATAGAAACTAAAAGATGAGTCAAGATTATTATTCGGGTTCTTCTGTAAAATAAATATTCTTTTATATTCATCAACCCATTAAACATTAAATACTGTCTGCTGCAAGAATTAATACTTTTACTTTGAAGTCATACTTAAAATAAGTAAGCAAAAATAACAATCTTGTCTGTATTTGATCAAAATGCATAAAACACTATGAAACAAGAATATGTAAAACATGCAGTCACAGTACAAAGGTAATGAACTTTAAAACTGGTTACAAATACATCATGGTTGAAATAAGTATATAAATAGTTGCAATTATGTGTATCAGTATGTTACTTACCATCCTATGAACAAAGCTACTAAGGAAGAAAATGCAGTCAATCCCTAGCACAGATGCACAATGAAGAATACAGTTTATTTCTATATATGTTCTTAATTTTTTCTTTCTATGCTTTATTATTTTCAAATCTTATTTTGAAACTTGTCTAACAGTCTAATCACTAAGTGAGAGTACCTTAGTTTCCTTCAAGCACTTATATTGGCCTTCATTGCACAAGTCTCTATACGATGCTGGATTTGTGCTCTTCCATTTCACTCACCATGGATCAGTCTGCATCAACCTTCTGGGAAAATGGACCCAAACAAAATAGAATATTGGTTTCTTCACCTTAGCCTTCTTCATCCATGATGATTTGAGAACCTGTGTGCTGTTGTTTATCAGGAACTTAGTTCTTGTCATTTTCTTAGAGTTGCACAAATGAACATTGTATTTGGTACTTTTAAGTACATAGCTTTGGTCCATTGCATACAGTTTGCACTATGTAACTTCTAAGGAGGGCAAACCATAGCAAAGTTTAAAACCAATTTCACATGGTGACTGAGCATTGCTTATCTTTTATTTCTCAGACTAAAATCTTTCTGTGGGACATGTTATTTTCCAGTGACTGCTTCAAACAACCTAGCTGCATTTCACACTTTAGAAAACATTTAAATTAAATAAAGGAAGAATTTCTGGAAACAATGTTTTAAAAAGTTAGTTATGCAAATACTGGCTTACATTAATGATTAAGGCTTATGTTTGTCTTACTTTATCTCACATCAGCTTGGTCTTTTTTTCCCTCATAAATAAGTATGTTTTTTTTTTTTTAAAGAGTTTCACTGCTTATTGCTTCCCCCACCAAAGAAGCTTCCAATTTAATATTAGACTCTTTTTTCATATTTATTTTCTTATCAGACATTCTATCTGTTCAAATGTAGCCTGCTTCCTATCTATTAGACTGTGAGTTATGGCAAATTCAAATTGACATTAATTATTAATGAAGAATCTTAGAATATCATATGAAATTGAGAATATATATTTTATAGACCAAGCATCCTGTTACCAAAATTAATATGTAGCAAGAGTTCAGTATTCATTGGTGCTACAATTATATAATAGAGTTTATTATGTAATAAAACATATTCATATATAATATGGATCCCAAATCAACCTGGTAGTATAATAACCATGTGAAGTAAATAAAAATTATATATGAATCCACTTTTAAATACTTATAAAACAAGAATTTTGTTTCATTTATATCTACATAACAAATTAGGGTTGAACAAACCAACATCCTTTCTACAGTAACAATCTTTTGTGCCATTGGTGGAGTTTCAGAAATTTTTAGTTCACACTTTTTGGACTGCACCAACTACTTTTATCATAATATAATAATTCAAACATAAAAAATACCATGGGAAATTTCACTGTCAATAAAATGAAAGCTTATTAATTTGTGTTAATTAGCATACTAAATATGTTTGTCCTATAAGACTAAAAAATTATAAATGCCACATTTTTACCAAAGGAATAAACATTTTAACTTTTACCTTCTTTGTTCATCCATAGTTTATTATTTTTAGTGTTACCCAAAATTTTTCTGTGCAATCTAAATATGGAATCGTAAACATATTAAATTATTTTAGTTGTTAAAGAAAGTAAAATCACTAATAATATATTTGTGTGTTCCATCACTTTCAATGGAAATTATTTATTTTATTTATAAAATAAAGGTTTTGGTTTATATTTGAAATAATAGTAAATGTTCATATCTAGAGAGAATCAAATGTCTAGAAAAATTCTGTTATTTAAAAAAAATGGGGTCATATTTATGGAAAACACTTAACTCAATAAAAATTGAATTCTGATATTAAAAGAGTAAATATTTAAATGTTTGTATATTACAGTGTGGGTATAAAGTAATTGTTATATACTTAACCTTTTTACATCAATTAATATAATTTGACAATATAGTAATAAATCAAAATATATACAAAACTTTATTATTTTAATCCTGAACGCATTATACTATTATTAATTTTAAGATAAGAAATCCTGACCTCATATTGTAATATAAAGCTATATTAATAAACAAAGCATGGCACTGCCATTCACAAAATGATCAGTGAAATATAATTGGAGACCCATACATAAATCCGCAAACATGAGGATATTTGATATTTATAAAGAAGTCAGAAATACTGATTGGAAAAAAAGAGATGTCTTCAACAAATGGTGATAGTCAAATTGATTGACTGAATCTAGAAAAATCAAGTAGATCCATGCCTATAGCTCTGCGCAAAGCTCAAATCAAAATGGATCAAAACTTCAACATAAAACCAAGTATATTAAAAGAAGGGTGAGGAACATCCTTGTGCTCATTGGCACAGAACAAGACTTTCTGATAGATCACAGTTACTACAAGCAATAACAGCAACAATAGTAAATAGGATCTTATAAAACTGAAAAGCCTCAGACAAAGTTCCAGTCTACAAAATGATTTTTTTCAATAACACATCTAATAAAGTGCTAATTTCCAAAATATATAAAATACTGTAAAAAGCTATATTTTCATAAGCAACCTAATTTGAAAAAGTGAGGTACATGTCTAAGCCGAGAATTCTTAAAAGAGAGAACCCAAATGGCTGAGAAACACATAAAGTATGTTCAATACCCTTACAGTCATCAAGGAAAGGTAAAGCAAAACTACTCTGAGATTTCATCTTATACCTGGTAAAGACCAATAAAACAAATGGCAGGATTTTGAGTAAGGGGAAAGCTCACATATTGCAGATGTGTAAAAAATCTCATACAGAAACATTGAAACTCATGCTGTAGATCCTCAGGAGAATAGAAAATGATCTACCAAAAATTTCAGGTGTATAAGCCAAAGTTTGCTGCATCCTACTTCAGAGATACTTGCTCAACTATGCTCATTGCTGCTCTGTTCATAACATTCAGAATAAGAAACATCATAGGTGTCACTCAAAAGATTAATGATGAAGAAAATGTTGTCAATTTACATAGTGAGATATTACTTAGATGTTAAAAAATAAAATAAATGTCAATTAGAAAAATAGGAAAAAATCGTCCTGAGTGAGGCAACCTAGACTCAGAAAGACAAAAAAAAGGTCATTATTCACTTATATGTGGATGTTAGCTCTTACACAGACTATATACAAGCTAAAATGTCTGTATAATGGAGGAAAAATATATGGGAAAGACGTGAGTGGGAGCACATATTCATAGGATTGGAAAATAAAAAAGATAGTAATGGATGAAGGTGGGTGAGGATGAGCTAGAATAGAAGTATCCAATGGAGAGGGTGAGGAAAGATAAAAGTGGCAGGGAGAAACAGGGAGGTAGAGGTAAAATCAAAGATAATTTGAAAGATCCTCAATACAAAAGAAGCTTTCTAAATTATGTACATCTATGGAGGCAATATAAATGAAATTGTTATATAACAGGGAACAAAAAGCCCTAACTAAAAGTCTCTCATTACCAGATATAGTAAGACTCAAGTGTCAGCTGATAAGGCCTAAAGACGCTCATCCAAGGTCCCAGACTCCTTAAAAAAAAAAAAAAAAAAAAAAAAAAAAAAAGTGGCCAACCCCATTCATAAAAGGCTGCTGGGATCTTGGAGTCCTGTTCTCTCTCTATCTTTTTAAAATTTTTTTTTTGTTCCCTGACTGGAAATTGAACCTGAGCCGCGACAGTGAAACTGCAGAATCTTAACCACTAGACAGAGCCAGCAGCCCCCACCCCCCGAAAAAACATGGGCCACGTGACAAACAGATTAATAAAAATAAATTAAGATAAAAAAAATCTAACTAACAAAATGCTTAATCATAAGCCAAACAACATTATGTTAATATGTGTCTAAATCATTTTAAGGGAATGAGCAGCAGTGGGCTGCTAAGGGGTCTAAGACTGACTACAAGTCTACAGGTCTACACTTCTAGCCGCCCGAGACCAAAAACCTCATTGTAACAACCAAATGAAGCTTCCAGTACTGGGAATGGATTGTCTCAGCTTGTTGTTGGTCAGCATGGTGCATGGGAACCATTAAATAACCTGTGCTGTTGCAAAGGCTATGGATTGTTCTCCACAAACTGACCATGAGGATTACTAAAAATAACAACTACACTACAACCCACTGCAGACAACAGTGTTGAGCTGTTACCTGCTTAGAACCCTCACTCCTACTGGTTAGTATTTTCTGTACTGAAAGGCACTAGAGATGACCAAAAGAGAAAGATTAACACCAACCTGCCTACAAACCTACCTTGATATTCTACCAGCATCATATCCTTGTGTAATGATAGCACAGAGCTTATGCAAACAGCCAAACAATATCCGATTTGTTTTAAGGACAACTCCATGACACTGCTTGTGAAACTAAGAGTATGAGACTGTATGGTCCAGAGACTTACGATATAACCAAGTAATACTGTTCTACAAAAGCAATATAGCAATAAAATTACTTACAACACACTATCTGCTATACTCATAGTTTAATGCCTTATTTATCTATTATGAGGGAAACTTATTCCTATAACAAATAGAAACAAATACAGAAATGGTACAGAGAATTAGAGATATCAGATCACTAAGTTTTAAACTTCAGTTGTTAGGGAACCTTGTGGAAGTAGAGGCAGAAATAGTATGAGACCATAAGATATCACATAAGAACTCTGAGACAGAGTTGCATGCACAAGGCCTGTACAGGTCTGCACAAGACTTCACCCTAGAACTGAAAATAGTTGGCAAATGCCTCATCCTCAACCCAGAAATTATCTCCAATTGTTAATCATTTCCATTGATAAAGAAAATCTATTTTTCTCCAAAGGAACTTCTCAGGTGTAGGTCTCATGTCCAGCACTTGATGGCCAATAGAAAACAACTCAAAGGCTTCTTTGAAGCTTCCTTGTCTTATAATGTCATGACAGGTCTTTTATACAGTTTTTTTTTTATTTTATTAATTTTACAGTATAGATTTTGTGTATATATTATATGGTATCCCATAAAATGTGCAAATAAGTGTTTCTCTATGCTTTAAATCTCTTTTTTTCCCTTGTACTCTTTTGTTATGTTTCTTTGCTCATTCTATTCCTATTTGTTTCCTTTAGTTACGTTATATTATTTATATTTTAAATCCTAGATGCCTGTTTATTTTCTAATGAAAGAACAATATGCACCTGGATAAGATAGGAGATACGATGTTGGGGGTCTGCAAACAGCAGAGTCTACAGAATAACAATCCTTATGAGGCAAGAAGAAAATCACGTTCAATGTGACTCAGTAGTTGGTGATGGTACAACTCGAGTCTAGGACTGGACAATTTATTTTAGGCATATTTATATATAGTAAAACTTATTAAAAGGTTTCCTACTGTAAAACAGCCCCACGTGAACAGGTGGCATAATTACATTGAAATATCTTAATGCGAATATTTCTTCTTCCAGGAATATAGATTCAATAGATAAGCTATACTTGTTATTTTAAGGGCCCAGGGTATGATCTGGCAGGGTGTTCATCATATAGATAGAGCAGGTGTCACCTAGGGAGTTAACTACATCAATTGCCAGATTATATATCTCTTTCTTAAAAAAGACAACAATGAATATTTAACATTTTGTTTTCCCTTGCGTTTATTTTTTAGTTTAATACTTTTGTGTTCTTAACAATAGGGAGGAGTTTGGAGGAATAAAAATATATTGTATATTTTGTATATTATATGTTGTAATATAACATACAGTATAGAGTATATTACACAGTATGTTATATAACATATATGCTGTTTTATATATTATATATTATACAGTATTTTGTATGCAGCATGTATAAGTATATATAATATACAATATGTAATATATTATATCATATATATAATATATAGTATGCAGTGTATATGTATGTATATATATGTATACTGATAGACATATATATATATACACTGATAGACATTGCCAATGCAATTACTGCTTTTATAAACTGTATATAATTTTATATTAATTTCAACTTTTTAAATTTTGACATAAAAGGGGATATATGATGATATATTGTATACTTAATATTTTATTATATATTGCAAATTATATTATGATATATTATATAGCCAAAATATATTTTATGAAGAAAAGATCTATTTTCAATTAAAGGAAAGTATTTCTATTATATTCATATATATATATATATACATATATATAAACTAAATTATTACCCCTGTACATTAGCCTGCTTTAACTCCTTTGAGTTCTAAAAAATCTTTCTGAGACTTTAAGAACACCTATTTCTATAAGTTAGCATTTTGTTTCAGACAACTCTATACAATATAATATTCTCATACCAATAAATAAAATGTTTAAAGTTTAATTGGTTTGAAGAATAAACCCACTTATTTTCCCAGATTTATTTATTGATCTGCAATGTCATTGACATGCTGAGTTCAGTCTACAGATAAGATTGAGGATTGTGCACCTCCACTAATTCAAGTCAGAATAGATCACAGGACAAAGATGAGAAAGTGAACATGGACTCCCACCTCAAATCAATAAACTGCTTACAATTGACACCAAATTGCTAAGATAATATTCAGTAGAATATTGTGGGTATATTAAACACACTTTATGATAGGCTCGATGAACAGCAGTTGAGGCCAACACAAAGCAAAATGAATAATATTTTTGTAGATTTTTTGTCTGAAATTCCTTTGTTGTGTAATTTTTTAATTTAATAGTTTTCTGATAATATATTTTAATTTACAATTTTTTGGTTTTGAGGTTTGTGTGGGTTTCTTGTATTTAGTTTTTGTTTTGTTTATATGTTTCTGAACTTGTTTGTTTTTTAAAGAAAGAAGAAGGACTATAGTCAATCGGTGGGTTGTGGAGACAATACAGGAATAGTTAGGGAATAAAAAATCTTTTTAAGAAAATGTGTTCTGAAGAAGGTAAATGTGTAATAGAAAGACTAGATTAGAATGTTGAAACTTTATACTTCACAAAATACTTTTCTATATCCTGATTTTAGTTTTAATGGTTCTATTTCAGTGAAAGCTGTTGACATTTATAATTTCAACACTCCTAATTCAGGTTCTAAAATAATAATTTTATTTGGTGTCTTATTTAGGGTTTCTATCGCTGTGAAGAGACATCATGATTCCACAATGGGAAAAAAAAAGCATTTAATTATTGTGGCTTACAGATTCAGCCTTTCAGTTCATTTCCATTGTGTTGAGACATGGCAGCATGCATACAATCATAGGTGAGGAGAAGCTGAGAGCTCTACATCTCAGTGTATGGTAAATAGGAAATGGCCTAAGTTACACTGAGCTCCAGCATAAAGATGTTCAAATCGAATCTCAAGCTCAAACTGAGATTATTCTATTCACTAGATTTGTTTTTTTAACACAATAAAGTATCTTGTTTCTGTAAATATAGAAAAAGTCTCAAGTTCAATGTTTCTTCACATATTCTTTGAAATTTCTTAATTGTAACCTCCATAAAATTAAAATTGAAAAGCACATAACAATTTCAACATACAATAGCACAGAATATGTACTATCGTTCCCAAAGGGTAACAGGAACATACTGAGGAAATATTGAATCAAAGCAAGACTAAAAACCTGGGTAAATTCCAAAATCTGCACTTCCATGTACACTACCCTAGAAATCTGCTGCTCACCAACTCCTTTCTTTCAGAGCTGTTGTCTAAAACATCCTTCTGTCACTAGGGCATTTTTTAATATATAATCTCCAGCTTTCCTTGTCAGGTATCCCATGATTCTAACAACTACTAACAACTACAATGTCTTGGAGTTTTCAAGGCAATCCTGCCTTCTCCTTCATACCTTCGCAAAACAGCCTTTCTTAATGGGCCCTCATAAAGAGATTCTCTGGACACACAGCAGGCTCTAATGACTTTCCATAGCCTCAGAGAGAGATTCCACTACCCTTTCTCATATACTTGACTCTACAGCCAGAATCAGGACAGTAAAGCTGCCAAGCTCTGTCATTTGGCGTAGCTGGAGCTTGACCCCTTCTTTTATGTACACTTGCATAAGCTTTCTGATGTTGATGGTTTCCCGCATTGCTTACAGTTTTCATTAACTCTCTTTTTTATGAGTTCAATGCTTAGCTGTTTTGTCCTGAGGTCAACAATTTATTTCCTTTAATACCAAGATTTTATTTAAATATTTCCTTGAATACTGACTATAGCCTCATTACACTTCTGGGTGTTGCTCTTCTTCTCAAACTGTACATTTTAATTTTCATTTTACTTTCTTATCTTCCACCGTTTCATTACAGATATGCATTAGAGAAACCACTAAAAACCACACTTATCTTCTACCGTTTCATTATAGATATGCATTAGAGAAACCACTAAAACCACACGAGAGAGTCAATACTAGGCTGTATTGAAAACTTCTCTGCCAACACCATTAATCAAGACCTTTTAATTAATCAAAAATAACTCAAGGTTTTAATTTATTCATTTATTTGGCTAAGAGAAGGAAACAGCCATATTCATCATTAAAATATCACAACAGCAATCCCTAGGCCAACTTATTAATATTCTTCTCTTCTAAAAGCATGTCACTATTCCATTGCTCTCATTACCACTGGTTTTCATATTCCTAGTATGTCTCATTAAGAACCATGCAATATGCTCAACTGCTTTCTTAATACAAAGATCCAAAGATCACATTCTGCCAGCTGGTAGTATGGTCAGGCTTGTCACATTAAGACCCTATTCCCTAGTACTACAATCTGTCTTAATCACTGTTCTGTATCTGTGAAGAAACACCATGACCAAGTATTTAATTAAAGATTTCCTTAGAGTTTGAGATGTTTAATCCATTTTCCATCATGGCATAGAGTATACTGGAATGCAGGTTGCTGCTTTGGCAGTAGCTTAGAACTGTATCTTGTTCTGTAGGCAGAGAAAAAAAGACTTGGTAGAGATTGCAGTCTACCATGTTTGAACAGCTCTCTAAGCTTAGCACAAATGCAGTACTCCATTCCACCAGGAAGGGCTTCCTGCTCTTTGCCTAACCTTATTCTGAAGCTGTCTTAGACTACAGATGCCTACTGCAACTTGTGTGACCATTGGCATACTTTCCTCCAAATGTTCTGTCTCTCCTGTGCATATGATAACTAGGTGTTGTGATCCAGTTATATGTTAAAACACTGCTGACAAATGCAAATTAGGTGATGGCCTAGCTATTATTCTCATCCTATATATTCCCCTCACTGTGGAATGAACTTGAGATGTCTCAGTGAAGCTGTCTCCTGGAAAGGTATTTCTGTCATTCTCACATACATACAAGTGATATATGAAGAATATTTAAAATTTTTTATAAAGAACCAGTGTAAATAAACTGAAGTTTAAAACAGAAATAAAATAATAATAACAGCTTTTTTCCATTATTGTATCTCTAATATATAAATAATACAAGAAACTGTGGTTCAAAATGGATTATTATTCAAAAATACATTATTTACTTGTGATATATGAGATAACAGCTACACATATTTTGTGAAATTTTCTTAATCTTTAAGGGAGAATATTAAATGTGAACTTCTCCTGAAATAAAAGTTGATATCATTTAACCTGAGTACTTACTTTCAGGGGTCTGTCTTCTATGAACACCGGGATAACACCTACTATAATAAGTCATGCTTTTTTCTTGTGCTGCTTAATCACCCCTCAGTCTCTCTTTTTTCTCTCTAGTTTTATTTTCCTTGAAAGAAAATATCTAATTTGAGATTTAAAAATATGTAAAAGTTATAAAAAATATTTAAAAGTTATGCAAAAATCTGGTTTATTTTATTAAGTAATTTTTGTTTTTTTTATACTTTTGGTACTCTATAGTGATATGTATAAATTATCCTAATATTTTATCACATTCTGTTGACTCCTCATTTTCTAAATGTTGCTTTGACTACATATTTGGTGAGATTCTATATTATTTGTGCTACTAACTTTGTTACTTAACTCTCTACTTTATACATTTATTGAAATTTACCAATCACAATTTTCTCCTTTCTGCTTATTAAGCCTGGAGATAATTTAGTTTATCTATATAGACTCCAATAAAGGAGATAATTTTTAATGAGTATTTTTAAGCTTTATAGGACTCTCCGAAGGCATTAGAGATGGGGCCAGGAGATTCATGGGAAAGCAGATCTGCATCATTAGAGGCTACTTCAGTCACTGTCATTTCATCACTCCCTGGGTTACCCTGAAGTCTTTTAGGTTATTTAGCTGCATTGATGTTCTACAAAGATAATAAAGTGGAATTCATTATGTTTTCAAGGAAGCTCATAGTACTAAAGTGGTTACAGGTCAAGAGTTTTTCCATTATTCTTGGGAGCTCTTAATTGCACACACTATTAGTATTGTTTCTTTCCAGGCAATAGAAAAATGAGTCTCCACAAATTCTAAGCATATCAGTCCATAAAGGTGAAAATTGTATATGCTGCTTAATGTAGTGTTGCAGATGAGGCCCAAATGTGTTTATGGCAAGCATATTCCTTCCTCACTAAGGAGGCATATAGAAATCAGTTTGTTTATGAATTTTCTGCCTGTTTCCTTATAGAACTTACAAGATCATCACCTGGCATGGGTTGCTTTCTTCAGAAAATTTTGTTTAAATCTCCATAGAGTAAAATGAGAGATCAATTTTTATAAAATAATTTGCTGAGTTTTAAATTTATATAATTTTTCCCCTGAAAGTTAAATACAATTTGCAAAAAAGATTAATAAACTGTTAGCACACATTTATCACTAAGCAGCTAGCTATCTATTTCCCTAAGATGTTCATAAGACCTGACTTACTAGTAATATTTAGAAGGAATGCCATCAGCATTAAACGTCAAAAATAAAATTTTTTATCCGCATCACTATTATCATCAATCTCATTACATGCATGGCCATGTGTATCTATAATATTATTGCTACTTCTGAGTCATTTAAGGTAGAGTCTAAGTAAGTAGTTTAAGCATGCCTTTCTAATTGTCCTATGAAACCAAGGCCAGGAGGGACTCTATCTATATCCTAGTTCTCCATGGTGACTGACACCAGCACTTGGAATAAATTTTAAATATTTCTGAAGCTGTTTGTCATAAAATATAAGTTATCGGAATGTTTGAAGGTTAAATTCATTTTCTAAGAAGACAGAGGAGCTCATATAAACCTCCAGAGAAGCAATGGTTTAAAAATATTTTTTTACATTATTTTATTTTTACTTTTCACTAACTGAAATTTCAATGAAATAAATAGGAAAAATATTTCTGGTTGAAAATTACAAACACTCCTGGGGTTTCAAAAAGAATTTTTTCTGAAGCAAATCCTTTCCTATAATTGGAGAAAATATATTTATCTATTTTATTTATAAAAAAACAGATCTATCATTCTTAGAATGTTTTGAATGCCTCAGTTTTCACGCTATACAGTGTGGATTCTTGAATGACTATTGGTTTAGAAGTAATTGTGTATTCTTTTTCTTTCTGTCAGCAAACATCTTACTGAGCACATGTCTTGCTTGCTAATGAGGGATAACAGCATCTTCACGGACATGAAGTGGTTTCATAACTAGAGAAACTATGTGTTTTTATTCCAAAGCACTAATATTTCTTATTGTGTACAGTAGCTAGTGAAATAAATTGAATAGTCAATATACATGTAACATTGCTAAAATATGCTCTGACATACAGCACACATATTTAATAGTTTGATAATCAGCATGATGCTACATTGCTAGTATTGATGATTGTGTTGGCATTTTATTTTTTAAAAAATGATCTCGCTGCTGATCAGGCCCCCAGAAATGACTCAGACGCTTATATTAACTTCATGCTGTTTGACCTATGGCTCAGGCACATTGCTAGCTTGCTCTTACATCTTAACTAAACCCATTCTCATTAATTTATCTGCCTTGTGGCCCGTGGCTCACCTGTGTTCCTTACATGTTGCTCCTTTGGGCTTTGGGCTCCATCCCTCTAACTCTGCCCTGCTTCTCCTACCTATGCTCTGACTTCTCCTCCTACTTTTTCTATGGTGCCTGTCATGGCCCAATGCAGCTCATTTATTTAAAGATTGATATTCATATTATACAGAAAGACATTCCCACATCAGGCATATCTTACTCAGTTGTCTTCCTGCTTCCTCAACCTGGCTTCTCTTGGCTTCCTCTCCTTCTGTCTTTCTATGCCCACCTTAAATACTCTCTTGGTAAATTAAGGCATGGTTCCACCACTGCCTGCCTGGAAGCCTGGAATATCTTTTATAAACTAAGTTGACTTAAAACTCAGTTGAGATTGCTGAAGCCATGGAACCAAACAAGTATCCTGGAGTCACCTGTGAGAGAATAAGAAAAATATACTTGTTGATGTTTCTGAAATAATCAAATAGAAGTAAGCACTAGAGCAGAGGGTTCCTAAACAGCATTTCCCTGTAATCAAAGAAAAGATTCCCTAGTTGCCATTATAGAACCTTCATCTGGCAGCTAATGGAGGCAGATGCAGAGATCCATAGCTAGCACCAGGTCGTGCTCCTGGTCTATCTAAAGAGAGAGAGGAGAGCTTTTTTGAACGAAGTCATCGGGACTCTAAAATGACAGAGGAAACTTCATGGAAAAGATCAAAACCCTCCAAATGTAAATGGTATTGGAATGGCATGGACAGTGTGCAGAGCCTCTTGTAGTTGAACCAGTGTATATTCCTGGTGCATGAATGCTCTTTTCTGAGCCCGTTCCCCACAGAGAGACACCTTCCTTACTTAGTCTTAGTATTGAGTGAGGGACTTGGTCCTACCTCCACTGGATATGCCAGTCACTTACTCACCTTGCCTTTCCCTAAGGAATATATGGGGAATGGGGTGAGGGAAGGCTGAGGGAAGACTGGGCAGAGAAGAGGGAAGGATAGCAGTGGTGGGCATGATTCCTAAAACATGATTCCCTTCTATTAACAAGGTACACGATTTTAAGGTTTTGCTCGCCAGTGTTCCACACCAACTTATGAGTTCTCAGAAAACTTAAGAAATTTCAGATGCTTTCTGTGTTTCTTCTGCTCTTTACTGGCCTTACTTACATTGCTCTTATAGCTTTGGACATGGCAGAAACTTACTGTTTCATATTTTAAACTCTCCAAATTTCTACCAATTACCCAGTTTCAAGGATACTGCACATTTTCAAGTATTTACTATGTCAGTGGTCTGTTACTCTTTGACTCAATTTGTACGTGCATGTGTCTGCCTAAGTTATAGACAATAGAAGCTTATTTTTCACAGTTTTAGAGGCTAAGTCTGATATCAAGACAATGGTGCCTGACCTCCAGAGAGGCTGTTGTATCAACAAGGCAGAAAGGAACAAATATCAAAATAGAAAATCCCTGTACTTACAGGTTTAAAAAGCTGATGAGCAAGAACCTATTCTTTCAGACCCTTTCACTGGGTGCAAGCTTTTAATATGAATTCTGCCCTTATAACTTGATCATCTCCTAACGTTCAAACTTAATGTTATTTTACTATAACCAAGTTTCAGTATATAGTGGTTTGTATTTCATTCAACTGTTGAATTTTTGCCTGTACAGATTTGCCGTGTCCATCCTACTGTAGCCGAGCCTGGAGAGGGTCCTCAGGGTTATGTCAGCACTCAAGAGACAGACAGTTCCATCATCCAGGGAGATCAGCTGCTTCTGCTCCCTCAGCCTTTATTTAGCAAGCTTATATACCCCATAAGTCCCCCTGCCCTGGGTTCCTGTACCTGTTAGTGTGTTCTCTGGCAATGGGTGCAAGACTCCTCATCATAACAGGAAAACCACTGATTGCAAAACAGGGTGTTGATGCACAGGTGCATCAACAAAGATCAGGGAAGTAAACAAAAGGGCACTGACCTTGCCCAGGCTTTTGTAGCCTGACACAGAGTATATGGGTCTGAGTATGCCAGCACCCAACACAGATTTGGTATATTTACTGATCATATTTAAAATGTAGGACTGGGAATTATATTGGTAAGGAAGTATAACCAGTTAGAAAAAAAAAAAAAACTTTTTTTTAATCTACTAAGAAGTTTGTAGTCTTGTAGCCATATATGATATCTACTTGGATAAGCTGCCTTCTAGAACAGTGTAAGCTTTATTTAGTTATTCACAAGAACAGAATTTATAGTCTTAACTTGAACTTTATTTTCTAGAATTCTAAATAAATTAATTAATTAATCAACTAATTAAAAAATAAAAAGTTATCTCCCCATAAGTCTTTTATTTATTCATTTCCCCATCTCAGATATTTTATTAGGGTAAATGAAAAATAATTTACTTACCACCTATAACATTATTCAGAATTTAAAACTGTGACTAAATTTCCTCTATTCTATGTTTGAATTCTAATGTGAAGATATGTAAGTTCATAATACCTAAGTGGTAGGAATTTAAAAACAGAGAAACACTGCCTATAGGATTAGAGACTAATTTAATATTCAAAGAAGGAAAATAAATTAAAAGGGTAATTTTTTCTTCTACAAAACATTTTATTTTCGTTTACTCTCATATGATCTTAAAATTGAGTTTCATACATTTAAAGAGTGTCTTCACACATATTAAATATCCTTTCATAAATAAAAATTCTAAAAAAAATTACAATGCTAATTTGGATAAAATCCTATGTTCATAAACAGTTACATAAAGCTTACACAATGAAGTAAAGTATATCCTTAAATCTTTTCATATATGTATTAATTAGGAAACCATATAACCTTTAAAATGTGTGCAGATGCATACTTCCATAGAGAATAAAGAAATAATTATTTACTAATTTATACTACAGTGATAATACTGTGTTAGCCCAGGCATTCTTCTTGGATGGTTACAATGAACTCATCCACATAATCTTATGCAATAGTATTTTGATAAAAATATGTTATGTACACCTTCATATTTTAAGAAAATAAACTGCAAAACTGTATATTGCATTTCTAAATTTTCTAAAATATTGTTCAAATTGCTTTGATAGAACTTAAGTAAGTAAGTTAAAAGATACTTGGCTATTAATTATTTCCAATGTTCATATTATATAAAAATACTCTGAAGAACAATTATATCAAAAAATTCAAAAAATATATTACATGATAGTAGATATTGTCAGTTAGAATATAAAGACATTTTACTTTTGCTGGTTAGATTATGTTATGCTTGTCAATCAAATTCAAGGATTAACTTACATTTTAATGCAATTATTCTTATAAGAAATTCTTTATTCCGGAACTACTTGGAGAGCTCTTTATATGGTACAGCTTCTTCGTGAATAAAAATAATAGTATTTAAAATATTTCCATTCATGATAATTAGAATAAAATGCTAAACAATGAAACAATAAAATATGAGATATTACAGCCTTTTGTGATTGTACTTGAATATGTGTGTGTGTGTGTGTGTGTGTGTGAACAACCTGAAATAAAAATGACAATGAATGAGATATACACACATATTAAAAGTCACCACTTTGCATTCTTCATACACCCATCCACTATTCAAAAATTGTCATTTGTACTGCAATTTTATTTTTCTGTGAAAAGTCATCTAAAATATTTTAAGATATTGTTACATATTTTGCATGAAATCATAAAGAACTTAAATTTTTTCAAGCCACATAGCAGAATACAAATAATATGATATGATTACTTAATTCCAAAACTAAAAAACAACAGTAGCAAAGAAAGAAGAAGCATAAAAGGAAACTAGAGCAAAATATGCAAAAGATACAAAACACAAATATCATTAATATTTTGAATTAGTCAGATTTAATTTTTATCTTCCATGCATAAAATATATATTTCAAAAAGTTAGCTTGCTTCATTTAATGTCATAAACATCTTTAATTAAACACAGTTGAAAATAATATTTACAATTTCAAAAAGAACAATCCACTAAATGTTTTTAAAATTAGTGCAAGAAATATTTCTGATTAATGATTATGACTAAAGGAAAATTTTAAATTTATTAAAAGAGCGAGAATTTTAACATAGCACTTTCAGTGAAAGATAAAGCACTTAGTAATTGATAAAGTTTCAAATAAAACAAAATCTGAAAAATATAAAACACTAGAGTACAAGTGACTGCATGCTTGGCTTCTTAGTAAAAATATATAGGCCACTCCTGGACTCATCACAGAAGATAGATAGAGAAATCATCAGAAAAATGGTGAAGGAACTGACATAAACAAAGGCTGATTATGAGTACATGTGCTGCCTCCTGGATATCTCATGGCCATTGCCACAGGTAACAAAGGATAGGATGAGTACATGTGCTGCCTTCTGGATATATCATGGCCATTGCCATAGTGAACAAGGGATAGTACACCTGCTGTCTTTGGATATGCCATGGCCATTGCCATAGTGAACAAGGGATAGTACACCTGCTGTCTTTGGATATGCCATGGCCATTGCCATAGTGATCAAGGGATAGTACACCTGCTGTCTTTGGATATGCCATGGCCATTGCCATAGTGAACAAGGGATAGTACACATGCTGTCTTTGGATATGCATGGCCATTGCCAGAGTGAACAAGGGGTAGGACACCTGCTGTCTTTGGATATGCCATGGCCATTGCAATAGTGAACAAAGAGGACAGGTTCATTCAGACATATTGGCAGGAAACACACAAATATCAAAAGGAAAACAGCATAAATACCAAAAAAAGGTAAAGAAAGAACAGGTTAGCGTGTAGAAATGATTCTGGTCAAGGAGAGGAAAGAGATTGGAGGAGGGGGAACAGCCGTGACAGTATGACTAGAGAACATAATCAAATTATATGTGTGTGTAATAATGTCATCTTTAGAATAAAAAATATTGGGGCATTATAAAAGTTACATGAAAAAAATAATAGATTTTATATGTTTGCAAATAAATGAAAATTATAAAGATTGACAGATAATAGACAGATAAAGGCAGATATATAGTAAATGATGGTTTCTTTTGGTTGATAATATATAGATGATGGATATATAGATAGATAGATGATAGATAGATAGATAGATAGATAGATAGATAGATAGATAGATAGATATAGATGGGTAAATAGATAGATCAATGGTAGACAAACAGATCAAGGTAAGTAGTTTATCTGAAAAAGAAAGATATATTTTTCTAAAGGATTTTTAAATTATAGTTCTTCATGTATCACTTGTATGCAGTTTTAAATATTCAATATCACCTGTATGTACATGAGCCAACATCTCAGTCCATATATTTATTCAACTTAATCAGTTATTTCCATCATAACAAAAATGCTACTATTGTGTATATGTCTTAGTGTTAGTTATAAAAACTCTAGATGGGTATGTAAAAATATGCAATTATATTGTAAAATAATATGTCAAGTGACATTCTTGCACTGACTACTGTACTGATCAGGTGAAGACATAAAAAAACGTGTGCTCCATTCTGCCCTAGTTTTACTTAGGTTCCATTATATTAATCATTGTGTTGTGATATTTGAGTTTGTTTATAAATCTAGTTTCAAGGTTAGTTAGATTTTGGGGGAGAAATCAATTATTATTCAAATCTTGCTAAATAAAATTTTGGATAAATTAGAAAATAATATGTTCTATATGTTTCTCAAACAGCAGGCAGAAATGCAATGTAAATTAAGAAATATATGGTATATGCCTTATATTCTACCCATACAGAACAAAAGAAGAAATAAGTATGTATTGGGTATTTAGAGATATTATTGTTTTTATTATAGTAGATTGGTTACTGGGCTTATAGTGTACAATGAACACTTAAAACATATGTGTATGTTATATTTAGCATTAACTCTATGTATTTCTTACTGTATACAGAATTTCTACAGACTAAATCATATAAGTTAATTTGAAAATATTCTTGGACTTATTAATTACTTGAAAATATGATATTTTGTAAACTATTTCAATATTAATTGTGAGAATTCTCTGCAAATAATTATAGAAATTCTATCTACTAACTTAGTCTCCTTTAAATAAACAATAAATGATGTACTAGGTTCCATTAGATTGTGGTTGGTTTTCAGAAGGCTTCCCTCTTAAAGAAAACTCACTTTCTCTCCCCCAGAACCTGAAAATTGTCATAACTCCATAGATATGAGCAAAATTTATGTTCTATTCCCATTTTGTATTTGTGATTTGTCTGATTTTGGCTTAAACACATCCTGTGCATGGTTTTGCAACAAATATGTGCTAATCTCCTGATGCAACGAAATACTCTATTTTCTTATACTTATATAGTATCTGTGTCCTTAATCTATGGTGGAAAAATAATAGGCCCCAGAGAATAACTTGCTACTATTTTTATAACATGAATATAATATCAATATAACTCCTAATGGTTTATTTGCTATACTCATAGGTCAGTGTATTTTTCCATACTCACACGAAAAGTAGATCATGATTAACACAGAGATTCAAATTGGGCAAAATGCAAAGAATAAAGGACTATGAAATGCTCAACCCTAAATTGAACATAATATTACTTTCTGTTAAACAACAGGGTTAATGTGGTTCCTACAAGATGAGACCATATGCTTAGTTCTAGAAACTTTAACATTTAAGAGTTTGTTGCCAAGTAGGTGTAATCTGACTTTCAGAGTCCCTGATTCCACTGAAGTTAGGTCGGGGTCTGTCAGCATGTTCCCTATCCATCCGAGAAAAGCAGAATTGAAACATCCCTAATACACTGGAAATAAAGGCAATGTCCTGATTTTACCTGCTGGCAGCCAAAGTCATTCAGTAGATTGGTGTTTGTCTTCTCTTGGGAAATCACAAGAAGGCTGCTGACTTCATCAGTGCTCCTTTCCTACACCTCTCTCTTCCTGCCATGGCTCAGTGACAGGCCTCCTGAAGGATGCTAATGCAACAGGACTGCTGTGGAATTAAAGTCCAGGCTGCTTCAGCAAAGTGATGTATTCAGTTAGATGTTCTGCCTGCTGCAGTAAGTGAACAGAGAAAGAAAATCTTGATGCTACAGGAAGCCATCTCAAAATTGATGGGTCAAGAGCTTAATTTATTTTCATTTAAAACTCAGAATGGAAGTTTTTCAATATGCTTTTATAATATAATGTAAAGAAATATAATTTATCTTACAAAAACATTAACTTTTCTTTCAAAAAACTTAATTTAGCTTGAAAACATCTTCATAGCAACGTGTACTTCAAGGATTTTTTCCATTTTTATGAGACAATGTTTCTCTGTGTAACAATCCTGGCTGTCCTGAAACTCACTTAGTAGAACATATGGCCTTGAATTTATGGAGATCTACCTCCCTCTTTGCTGGGATTAAGGAGTTGTGCCAATTTGTAACTGGTTATGATCAATTAGTTGTTAACACCACTATTCTTGGATAAAGGGGAGCAGGCAAGGGAAGATGGGAACAAATTCTGGGAGAAAATGGTTGAGTGGGAGAAGCAACAGAGAGGTTGAACAAAGAAATAGATAGCTTGATAGTGGGAGCCATTGTGCTTTAGAAAGAAACATGGTGCTAAGGAAATATCCACAAGATGTCCCCAGATGGGACTCCAAAAAATAGTGGAGAGGGTGCCTAAACAGGACTTCCCCTATAATGAAAAGAATGACCACTCTAATGTCATTATAGAATCTTCATCCAGCAACAAATTGAGGAAGAAGCAGAGACCAGGTCGAGCTTCAATTTTTAAATGTAATATTATTTTGATGTGTGGCCATCATTTGCTATATATACTTATTGTAATGTAGTAGGAGACCAACATAAAAAAACAAAAACAAAAAACAAAAAAAAACTTTCCTTTAAGAGAATTTCCTTACCGCAAGAAAGAGTTCTGAAAATAGGAATCCAAAATACTGTTGTCTCTTCTGAATTTTACATTTACTCAAACTTATACTCTTTAGATATTTAAGACAGCTTTGGATTGGCATATAAACAGACATATGGATCGATGGAATCGAACTGAGGATCCTGACATTAATCCACACACCTATGAGAGGTTTTGACAGTGAAAGGCTTTAATACTGAACATATCTCTCTGAGTTTTTTGTTGTTGTTGTTTATGTTTTTTTTTTAATAGCCCATTAAATTGTGAAAAAAATTCTTAGGATTTTCAACATAGGTCAAGATTATTTTTAGAGATTTTGTTCTTTATGTGTTGTCAAATGTTCATTATTCCTTTGGAGGTATACTAATCAAGACATTTATTCATTAACATGGTTTAAAAATCATCTGAAAAGCTGATGAAATTTTTTATTGTTCCTAAAATAATTTACTATCTCCATAAGTAATTATCTTAAAAAATTCTAAATTTTAAAAAGGAAAAAAATATACATTTCACCATTCTTACAAGGAATGATGACCTATATTACATAACTGCATCTTTGAATAATGCCAGTGAGCTTTATGTATCAGAATAAAATTCATAATCTCCCACATGGTTGAGTAGAATAGTATATCAAAACTGTGAAATTAACTATTATTGTTATTCAAAGCATTGCTTTTATTTATTTATTGAAAGATCATGAGTAAAGGTTATGTAAATGAGTATCAACATTATTTTTATTTGTTAACCCAACTCACCCTGACCAGTAATTTCTTTTGCAACTTTGTGTTTATTTTTGACAGTATTTCAAAATGAGTATATTTCATTAAGAAATTAATATCTCAACTCCCAGGATTTAGGTAGCATTTAGCAGAAAAATTTAGCCAGCTTTCTAAAGAATGTTTTTATTTTTATTTTTTTACCTGTGTTACTAAATAAGAAAGTTTAATGAGGTTATTCTTGATACAGTGTGTGGTATCAGACATTGAAGGAAATAAATTTTAAAAAGCAGAGGAAATAATGACTTTCTCAAGTATGCAAACCAGAGTGCATCTCTGCTCATCATCATCTTTTCTAAGTAAGACTTTCCTTCCTACTACTAATAGTCTCAACTACAGGAAATATGGAACGTTTCACCAATAGAAATCCTAGTTCTGTTAGGGTTGTTTCTGTGTTTTTGTTTCCTGCTGGATGTTCTTGCCTTAATCTTGTGAAGCCATTTTCCCTTTTCTTGGCACTGTCATGGAAGAAGAAAAGTCATGAATTCTCCTTAAATTTATAAGGTTTGTAAATTATCTGTTGATCATTTTTTCACAGAACCCAGATAATGACAGAAAGTTTCATTTGAGTTTGATAGTGACCATTTTATTCATTAAACAATGTAACATTATATTTATTCACCTTTGCCTTTATGCATGACGGTGTTATTCTTTCAAGTAACAGCTGAAGAACATACCTAAGAACACTCTGCCAGAAGTAGAAACATAGACAATCTTTGAAAAATACCGCTGTAATTTTAAAATAATATAATCCAATTAAGTAAAAAGACACATATCAATTAAAAATTGAAAGGTATAAAGTCTCATTTGATTTTTTTCTTTAAATAATATTAACCTCTTTAATTATAGGTTTCATAACAATAACAATTTCATTTAGGATTGTGGAATACTGACATACTGATATGGACATTTAAAAATATATAAAAATAATACAATTTTTTTTCTTTTTATTGAAATAGTTGTTTTTTCTCACATAATATATCTTGATTATAGTATTACTACTTCACTCTTCCCCATTTCTCCCCACTTTGCCTCACATCAGGATTCACACCCTTCTGCAATTTATCTCTCATCAGAAACCAAATAGGCTTCTAGGGGATATTACTAAAATAAAGAAAACAATATTTAATAAGTAAAAACAAAATTAATACATTGGAAAATGGGCAATAAATGAGGAAAAGAGCGCAAGAAATGGATAGAGATACAAAACTAACTAATTTGCATCATCAGGGAACCAATTAAACATAAACTGAGAGCCATAATATATAAGGAAAGAATCTGTAAGATTAGAATTCAGAGGGGGAAAAATAAGTATAAATAAAATTAAAAGCCTTTGGGGTTTTTTTTGTTGTTGTTTGGTTGGTTGGTTTTTGTTTGTTTGTTTTTTGTTTTCTTAAAGAAGGATGGCTACCTGACACAACATTATGACACAAGCAGCCTCCAAAGATGCTTCTGATTTTATTTTCTTTTATCTATCTACTGCTGGGCATGTAGCCTAACTTAAACAAGTAGTTTTTCCCAGTAGAATTTCTGGGATTATGGGTAGTGTCATGTGTTCATTTCTTTCAGCTCTAGGAAGGCATCTGCTACAAATGTATGCAAGCCCTGTGCATGTTGTCTCAGTTACTATGAGTTCATGTATTTATCCATCCTTTTTCTATAGAGGAACTTACTTTCTCCATTCTATAGAGGAACTTGATTCTTCCATGTTCCTCATCCTCCCTGTATTTTACAATCTTTAGGCATAATCAGTAGGTTTTCTTAAGCTCTGAGGAAAGGGATTTAATGGAGATACCCAATTTATGACTAAGTGTTCAGTGATCCTTCAGTTATGCATATTTTCCAGCTCCAGGTCTCAGAACTAAGCCCCATTTGCTACAGAAGGAAGCTCCTTTGATGATGGCTGAGCAAGGCACTAAACTATGAGGAATTATATCCATGGTTGTTCCTAGGAGTCATTTTATTTGTTTCATGTTGGCTGAGTTTTACTTAGAAGGCACCAGTACAATTTTGATATTTGTTAAAATATAAACCAACACTGACAACGCAGGTAACAGCTTATAGCAGAGCCTGAACAGGGACTGGAGTCTGGAATGATGGACGATGGATTCCAACCGGTCTCTCCAACAGCCAGGAACCAGGCAAAACAGGCTTTCCGGGGTCACAGCAGCCCCTTATCAATGGGGTTGGCCACGCCCCCTTCAGGGGCCAGGGACCCTGGGTAAGCATCTTTGGATCTTATCAGCTGACACCTGAATCCCACCAAATCTCCCCCTTTTGTCTAACTAAGAAGGTTCTAAACTAATACTATGTATAATAGGAATTATTATGAGGTAGTATCTAGAAGAGGATAAAGTACAAATTACAACCAAAACCTAACATGTATAAAGTACATCATATATATCTAGAATATTGGTAGATGGTAGGGTGTATAAATTACGTCAAAAGGTTCATCTGGGAAATTGAAAATTCAACACCTGAATGTTCCTTTCTAAGGGATAATAGGGTAATAACCTTAAATACATATTCTTCAACCCCTTCAAGACCTGAGAAGGACGATGTAACACCTGAAAGTCAGAAGTACATAGAGTAGTGGCTTCCAAAATTGGGGAGAGGACAGCAACACAGCTACCTGGACAATCACCTCTGGTTTGTGCACCTTTGGAGCATCCATCATATTGGCTACAGGCCTATGGTATCTGACAGATCTTTTCACAAGCAGTGCAATTTTGGAGGGACTGTCTTATCCTGTCCAGGCAGGTTTCGTCAGTCTCCATCCATCAACTTGTTCATCCAGCTTGGACATCATGTGTGTACTGTCAGCAATCAAGGTAAGGGCATTTCCTTACCCAACTGGTCATTCTCTGCCAAAAGGACAAACTCCAAAGCAGTATCCTTGGTGCTCAACACCATCTCGGGAAAGGAGCAGTGACACCAGGAGTCGCCGTGTTGCTCGTGGCCAAATTTCAAATGTTAAATGCCATATTCGATGGGTCTATGAAATGGTTGAAGATTCCTGTCTATCTATGATATTCTAACCTGCATCTGAGATGACTGGAATATGGTACCTTAAGTAATATTGACTGCAGTTTTTATCATCTTAAGGAATAAACCCTGTACTAAAAATTAGAATACCTATATAAAGGGTGTACAATCTTTGAACAATGACTTTTAGTATGACTATCAAACATTAGCCAGGGGTATATTACCATGTAAAGTGGCCACAGCATTTTAGACATGTATATACATATATATCATCTAAACAGAGGTATATAAAACATCTTGTGCATATATCATAAATAGTGCAATCATCCATTATATCTAGTTAAATTAAAGTAGTAATTGCATAGTGTACATGACAATGACGTGCAAATATTTTAAACAGAAATAGAAGCATATATAAAATACAGCAATTACAGATTCAATTTTACATAATAGTTACAGATTCAGATTTATATCGAAGTACAAGTTGCTTTGGTTATATAAAGCAATTTCAGATTAAACTTTGTACCAATATACAAATTATCACAATTAAACATATAAAATGATTTCACATTTGTATCAATATACAAATATCTATGCCAGGGCAAATTGTCTTCAACTTAGCCCATACATTCAGCTAAAATGGTGTATAGGTAGGCAGAACAATCTACCTTTATCTATCCTATCTATCCCCTTTCTCTTCTTCAAAAGTGATCTTTTATGCTACATTATAGTTCTGTCCTTCACCCAATTTTAACTTATAACTATTCTATTAGAATAATAATTACCCACAACCCTCAGAACACAAAACCTATTGGGAAAGAGGGTGTAGTCTTTCATAAGGTTGCTTCTTGCTGACTTAAGGGTGATGGCATCTCTTTGGGATCCTGTAAAAGCTAAAACAATGGTTAGATCTTAATGGACTGACTATATACATTTATAACCATTCTCAGAATAGTGGTTAACTCCATCTGGAATTCTAATTAGAAGTGTGATCTGAAGGATAGTCACAGAGAACTATCTTACAGCCATTTTTGAATAATCTATTTTCTAAAAACACTCATTGATTGGTGTGTACCAGGTTCTTGATTTTTCTGTTTTTGCCTCTGTCTGTCTGTCTGTCTACCTGTCTCTTACTCTCTCTCTCATACTCTCCCTTTTATTCTTGTTTCACTAGTAGGAGTTGTTGCGGTGGGGGCCCCATCTCGGTTCCAGATTCTTTGTAGATAGCTGATAAGAGGAAATGTTATTTACAATGGAAAACATAAGGATTGTTGATACTCACAAAAGATATTCATTTCTTCTATGACTTCAGGAGATTGTATGCAGACACTATGTTTGAATGGTTCTGATACAGAAAGAAATAAGGTTTAAGATGAAGTCACAATAATATTGGTCTCTAAACATTCTGTCTTCTATCTCATACCAGGTAGCTTTTCTGATACAAGACAGAATTCTTCACATTTTCTTTACCAATATGGTATGGTTTAGAGAGGGAGAAAGCCACTTGCTCCCAATCCAAATCCAGCCCTATTAATAGTCAAATCAGGACCACTTTTTTTTGAGGTATAGATGCAAGATGCAAAGCAGTAAGAATTGAGAGATTACCCAGTAGTGCATATGTGTATCAGTTGGTCTCATAATCCGTCGTTTACATTCCTTCGTCATCGATCTGTCCTCGATTGCAGGTGACTAATTATTCAAAGTCTAGTCAATGTCTTAAAAACAGTTGTATCCATTTTCCTGTAAAGACAAAATTGAGACCCTGCCCCAGGTTTGTTAAATGTGTTTTCCTTACCATGTATCCATTTGTCATATCAGGGATGAGCAATTAGTTCTCCACCTCAGGAAGGGACTTCTTTTCGAAGTGGACTTTTATTAGTTTTGTTGGTACCCATATCTTTTCTTTTCCTGTTTAAACAAAAGCAAAACCCTTACCCCATCAAAGCACATACCCCAGCTTCCACTCTGAAGTCAACACATCCTTGAAGTAGATGGGTTGATTTATTTCAGAAGATTTCTCTATTACCTAATGTCTCTCAGCAGCTGATGTTCCCTTTTCATCAGCGTTAAGAAAATTTAAAGTCAATAAGGCACTGTGCAACATCTCCCTGGGTTTTCTCATTTCATTCTTTTGATTATAAAGCATCTCTTTCAAAGTATAGTGAGATCTCCCTCCCCACAACTGCCTGTCCTATAAGATTGTGTGGTATCCCTGTAATATGCTAATAAGACAGGGTAGGAAAGTCCTACAAAAATATTCTTTACAGAAATGTCTATCAGATATTCTAGACCTGCAGACAGAATTTGGATGTCCCAATATTGCAGAGAAACTATGGGTGACTATTCAGGCAGCCTGATGTTTCTGTCATATGGTAACATTTTGCCATTGTGGGGTCTTTAATAAAGTTGAAGAGTAAATTGTTATTATTATAATTTTCCTTAGTTATAATAGAAATTAAAATAGATAAAAAGCTTTAGACTTACCAATATAAGATAGTTTAGTGTTTTCTCTTATTTTATAAAATATATATGGATTAGTGTTACTTCAATTAATAATTGTTAAATTTTACTGTATATAATCTTACTATGTTAAAGTTAAAAAAAACATCCTTTTTAACTAGAGAAAAAGGGGAAAATGCTGTGAAGTCATTCTCTTGTAAACTATAGAGATTTGTAACTTGAATTAGTTTAATAAAACATTTATTGGCCAGTAGTTAGGCAGAAAGAGTAGGTGTGGTAACCATAATAGTCCTATAAAGAGAAATGGCAGAGTTAGGAGAGACAACAACCAGCCCTTGACCAAGGAATATATATAAAAACAAGGTAAGAAGACAAGAGCCAGTAGCAAAGCATAAATAGAAATATGTGTCAGTTTAGCTGTAGGATTAGCTGAAAACAAAACTAAGCTAGTGGCCATGCATTTATAACTTCTATTGTTCTTCTGAGTTATTCAGTGTGGCTGTGGGACATAGGAAAGCTTCCATTCACAGGCATTTTTTTTTAAATAATTGCCATTATGATGGGGTGTAAAATGATCTCAATGTAATTTTGATGTTCATTTTACTGATGACTAAGGATATTGAAAAAAATTTAAATTCTTTGTCATTTGAGTTTCCTTTATTGATAATCTTCTGTTTAGATCTATACCAATTTTTAAAATTATTTTATTTATTTTATGATATCTAATTTGTTTAATAGCACATGTATCCATATATTGGAATACATATATATGATGCTAGACCTCTATCAGATGTGTAGTTAAAAACCTTTTCCCATTTTGTAGGTGGCAGTTTTTGTCAAAGAATGGTGACTTTGCAGAAGCATAAGTCTCATGAGGTTTTATTTCTTAGTTGCTGATCTTAGTGTCTGTGCTAACAGTGTGTACTCCCAGAAGCCTTTTCTCATGAGATTCAATGAGTACAAGGTTGTTCTTATTTTTTCCTCTATTGCATTCAATGTATCTAGTTTTATGTTGAGGATTCTTTCATTTGATGTTTAGATTTTAATATGGTGATAAGTATTAATTTATTGGAGTATTCCATATGTAACCAACCTATTTGACCACTACCACATGTTAAAGATTTTATCTCTTTTTCAGTGTATTTTAGGCTTCTTTAGCAAATACATGAATCTACAGGTGGAGATATATGTGTGGCTCTTCAACTTTATTCTATTTATTTTTGGTTAGGGTCAATACCATGATGATTTTATTGCTATTGTTCTGTGGTATATCTTGATATCAGGATAGTGAAAATTCCCAGAGTACTTTTATTATTCAAGATTGTTTTATCTATGCTGGAGTTTTTTTTAATAAAAAATTGTCTTTTTAAAGGTTTTAAAGCATTGTGTTGGAATTTTGATAAAAGATAGTCTTGAATTTATAGATTGCTGTTGGTAAGACATTTTTACTATATTAATCCTACCTGTCCATGAGCATTGGAGATCCTTCTATCTTCTGATGTCTTCTTCAAATTCTTTCCTTAAGGTGTTCATGTTTTATTATATAAGTCTGTTCAATGTTTTGTTTGTGTGAACCCAGATTTTTTAAAATATTTAAGGCTATTTTGAAAGGTAAGCTTTTCTTATTAATTGCCCAGTTTGTCATTTGTATATAGAAGAGCTACTGTTTGGGAGCAGTTAATTTTATATTCATTTAAAGAGTTTATCACTTCTAAGGGATTTTTTGATGGGATTTATAGGTTGCTTTTATATACAATTGTATCATCTACAAATAAAGATACTAGAGTTTTTTTCCTTCCCAATTTGTATCTCCCTGATCTTCATAAGTTGTGTTACTGCTCTAGCAAGTTCTTTATTGAGTATGTATACAGAGAGTTGACAAACTTGACTTGTTCCTTATTTGGGTTGAATTACATTGTGGGTTTTTTTTTAAATTTAAGTTTATATTCCTTGCTGTAAATATCTCATATAATGTTGAGGGTTGTGTGTTTTTAGGTATCTCTAATTTCTCTAAGACTTTTATAATAACGAGGTGCTTGCTTTTTTTCAAAGACCTTTTTTTAACATCTAACAAGAAGGTCATGGGTTTTTTTCAAAATACCTTTCAGTATGTTGGATTACATTTATCAAAGTACATATGTTGAACCATCCCTACATGCCTATTTAATAATTTTCTACAACTATTGTGAATAAAGGTTTTATTGCATTAAAGTAGTCTGGGCTGGTATCTCTAGCATCTTAGAGTCTGCCAAACATATTACCAGTCATTTTGGCTAGTAAAGTATCAATTAAAAATGAGGATTTATTCTAATAGTTTTGTGTTTATATGTTAATTGGTTTTCTCTTACTCTTTTTAATGTTTTATCTTTGTTCTGCATATTTACTGTTTTAATTATTTGATGTTTTATATGCTTATTGTAACTTAATAAGCACCATCTTCTTAGCGTTAGCCAAATTTTTTCTACTATTTTGTTGAATAAAATAATTGTGTCTTTGATATGTTTCTTCTATTTCTATTATTCTTCAATTTATTTTTTAAAAAAATTTATAGTTTCTGATTTCCTGGATATTTTTGCCATGGTTTTAGAATATATAACAGAAGATATAGATAACTAATCAAGGAAAGTATATTATAATCTGATTTTTTTGGTAAATATAAGCTTATATGACATTTCTTTCTATTTGCTGCAAATATCCATTCATTTTGTAAAACACTGGGAATCAAAGTCCTAAATTTATTATATTTTATTACTTTGTCTTGCTATAACTATACAATGAGTAACATTAGTCAATGTCTAAGAATACCTTATATTTAATTCCAAATTTTTAGTTTTGTCAGAAATTTATTTTTTAAGGTTTACTACTTTACTTGAGTTTTAAATTCTCACTTGTGCAATGAAAGAAAAACATTTACTGAAAAGTTTTAAATATGTTTAAGATTCCTAAAAACAGTGTCCATCATATAAAATAAAATAGTAATAAATATGATCCACATTTTCAACTATTATTTTAACAATGGTCCTTGTAATTGTGTACATAGCATTATTTTTATCTTTCAATTTGTTCATGTGTGTAATTTAAATCAAGGTTCATTGGTCTTCATTATTAATCCATTATTTTACCACATTCTAATTGGGTATGTCCATTGTACACTTGTAAATCAACACTAGCCGTAACTTTTACTATTTATTACCAAATAGTTAAGATTCAACTATATTCCATTTCTATCTTAACAATGTATAAATTATGTTATCAATAATTTTTTCTAGTTTTATCATAGAATTTACTTAAACATAAAATAAAAATAAGTTATTTTTATTTTTGGATAGTGTATATTAGTACCAACACAATTATATATCTCTGACTTAGCTTCTTTTATCTTTATGTCATGGGGACAACTTTCAATATGTTTGAAAACTAACACTCAGCTATAGTGAGAAAAATAACTAGAATATGCTAGTTATTATAAGATGCATCTGAATTGTTTCCATCAATGTGGCCTAAATTGTATGTAATAATTAAGACACAATATGTTTAGCCCATATTGTTAAAAGAAAATTGGAAGGATGTATATTCTGTACTATTAATTTAAATAAATATATTAATTTTAATACAATATAATTACTTTTACAAGTAAAAACAATAAAGCCATTTTAAAACCAGACTGTGTATTATTCAATTCCCTCAGAAGTTGGATTTACTAATTCAGGGTAAATTTGGAGATGACTGAGCTACACATATTATCAATCACTGTGTATGAAAACTTCACGGCTCCTTTTAATCCTATTATGCTTTGAATTGATGTTGATTATTTGGATGCAATGGAAATAGATTTTTCTTTGCTATTTACACTGAATCAAATATATTACTATACAGCTACAATGAAAAAAAAACCCAGAAATCTGAGGACTACAAAGAAGAAAAAATTAAATGTAAAAAATGCTAAGCTAAATTTAAAAGCAAATCATTCAAAATAATAAGACAGTTTAAAATGAAACAAGTCTAATTATATTCACATGACTATAACAAAATACTCATGAACCAAATGCCTTATATGGCTATATGATAGTATACTTTTAGTCTGAATAATACACTTTACAATGTTTGTATAATGAGATTGCCTAGTGACATATCAATCAGGTGTATACTTATCATTAACACATTAGAAAACATTGGTTTCCTTTATCCAAAATTGGGTGGTGTTATAGAAAATTTCTAAAGAGAACTTTTTTTGTAGTTTGTAAATTTTCATGCTGTGTTGTAATATGGCCAAACTGCTTAAATTCATTGGGATGAAGACCTGTATAACATTTTCATGACAAATATGATATTAGATTTGCTTGTTTCTTTAGGCAAAACTAAAGGAAAGAGAATAATACATATGCTCTGAGGATAATACAGAATTACAATATCCATGAATGTGAATACAGGAACTACTCCGTCAACAGATCATTTCTTTTCCTTAATGGCGTCATATAAAGTAGATATTTTAGATGACAACTCATAATTTTTTCAGTGTCATATTAGCATTCAAAAATGCCTATAGGTGAGTAGTTATTGTAGCTATCACAGGAATATTCCTGCCTGAGTAAAGCCATCAGATATCATAGTTAGAAGAATAGATCTTTTAGATCTTAAGTTTCGAACTTTAAAGTATTTACAAAGTTTTTATCTCAACATCAAAATCATTTTTGAAGAACTGTGGATATCACACAACTGAGGCATGGCTGCAGGGAGCAGAGTTGTCAGGGGCCAGTTCTCATTTCACCTGCTCATAAGCTGTAAGTATATTATTCCATCTTAAAATAAATACCAACTATAGCCACATTTTCTATTTAACATAGATCTAAAACTCAGTATGTCATGCTCACAAATCATTTTAAAATGTCTGAATATTTATAATATGGCATTACAAGATTTACTAATTAATTGTCACATGCTAGTCCCTTGGGACAAGAAATTTAGATTTGATAATTTACATTTGCAAAAAAACTCCCATATTCCAAGTAAATGAATAGAATGTAAGATCAATAATTAATCTTATTATTGTAGAAGTGAGGGTTTGAATGTTGATAGAAAAAAAACAAAAGAATCTTATATGTACCAGGGAATATAACATTTTTCAATGACTTGAAGTGGAAAATTTTTGAAGCATTCAATTTCTTAAATTAAATCATGTACTAATTCATGTTAATGAATGACAGTGGTAACTATTCCTGGGTCTCTTCAGTGGGCTCTAAACATATACCTTAAGGATTTAGAGTTTTCTGCTCACTAATTGTTTAAGTCCTCATATATAGAGTTGCAATATACTCATTATACTCATCTCATATAAAGCTGAAGGATGTGATGTATGCCATCATGGGAAGAACTTTTCAATAAATTTCTACAATTGAAGTACTAAGAAAATATTGCTTATCCTATATACTCACTTATTTTGAAAATATTTATTATTAAAATATATTCAAGATATAAAATAGGAAACACACAAAAGATATACAAGCAGTGTGCTCCCACAAGTAAGGCAGGAGTTCACACTTGCTTCACATTTTGTTTTTGAGCCACTTGGCAGGAATGTCAAAAAATTGTCTTTCTGTAAGTTCTTGGGGAAAAGGCCCAACATAACAAAGTTTCCATGGCTAAAGCTACTATTTCTAGCTGTGATATGTCTCACACCAGGTTGACTTTTATGTTAGATATTCATTAGAAAAATGTCTTTGTTCTTGACAGTTAATCAGCTTTTTTATTTTACTTGATCAAGTACAAAGTAAGTACATCTAAAAATGAAATTTCATTTAAAATGTTCACAGCATATATTTGTTGATTTATAGACAGAAACTATTTATATAGTTATATATTTTACAGAAAATCATAAGAAATAAGATTATATTAGGTAAATATACCCAAAGTGTTTCATTCTACTAAAGTATAAAGTATTTTTCACTAAAAATGGAAATTCTTGTTTCTGTCTTTAGTTTAGATGAACGAGATTGCAGTGAAGAAATCACCCTGTATGTAGACTGGTTATATAAGCATTATAAAAAGTACACACTCCGTTTTAGAGTGTCTGTTTAGAAGTTCATTTATTTAGGGGTCATGATTACAACTATCAAATGGAATAACAGCAATTATCAACCTTATAATGAATATTATTAACCCAGGTGTACACTAATACATATTAAGTAACCGAATTTTTCAAAATAATGCTTTTTTATAAAAATGTCTACTTCTATAAATGAGCTCTATAGAAAACACTCTAAGAACAGAACTGTATACATAACTGATACATGTAATTATCCAATGTTACTCCTAAGATATGAAAACCTTGCACAGTGCAAACTCCCTGAAATCTACAGTAGTAGGTAACCTTGGGAAGATGTCTATTAATGGGATATATAAAGCCAGAAGTGGTCATCTTTTGTAGTCAGACAAGGCATCATGTACTGAGACTAGAACATCAACACAGCCACAAAACTTTCATCGTACTGTCTGCATAATCTGATAGGATAATGGTAATACAGTATTTGTGGGACCTAACTATTCACTGGTCAAACTTGAAGCCCATGCCAAGTTATAGAAACCAAAATATTAATTTCTTTCACAATCTTTTTTATTTTTTTCTAAATCAAGTTCTACTTCTTCAGGGAAGGCAGAAGGAACTCGAAATTTTTCACTTCCACATTTCTGACTAAACATTTATACAAACACCTTCATTTTTTAGATCCATTTAATTTTCTTTTCTTGAAATGACATTTCTTGGTTTTTAAACTAATATTCCTCAACTAAGTCCATCATTCCGTTTCTTAAAACTTACTCTTGTTTGATAAGTCATCAATATTTAAGCAATATTATAAGCATATTGGTAAAGAAGAAAGAGCAAATTCATGGTACTTAAAATAAATCTTTAAACATGTGAGGAGAGAGAGAGAGAGAGAGAGAGAGAGAGAGAGAGAGAGAGAGAGAGAGAGAGAGAGAGAGAGAGAGAGAGAGAGAGAGATGACTAACTGGGCTATGTGTGAGCTGCATGGGCTTTGAAACCTCCAAACCTACCTACAGCTACAGTTCTTCAAGCAAGTCCACAATTCCTTATAATTCCAAAAAAGCTCATAACTGAGGACTTAGCATCCAAAATTATAAACTAATGGGTACAACAATTCTCATTTATACACTATCTACATCTATCTATCTATCTATCTATCTATCTATCTATCTATCTATCTCATATCTATACCATCTTTGTATATTTATTGATATATCTATACAAATATCAGTAAATATCATTGAAAAACAATGCTTAAATATAAGTAAAAATAATACTTCAAGAAAAAGAGGCCATCAATTTTAGAAGAAATGGTCGAATAGAAGAAAGGAATATGTAGAATGCATTAATTATATTTTGATTAAAAACTTAAAACTAATTTTAGAGGGCTAGTATTTTCACTTACCCATTTTACTTTTTCTAAAGAAATCTATCATGAACCTTAAAATACATATAAAGTAGATCAAACCTAGTTAAACATGGTGTATTCTATTGATTAGAAATTAGAGAATTGGACAGTGGTGGTGAATGCCTTTAAATCCAGCAATTGTGAAACAGAGGCAGATGAATTTCTGAATTATAGGCCAGCCGGGTCTACAGAACAAGTTTCAGAGCAGCAAGAACTACAAAGAGAAACCCTGTCTTGAAAACACACACTCACAAATTAGAAATATATCTATTCATCTATTTCCAGATAAATTACAGATATAAAGTTGGAAAATACAGTTTTTACTTGCTGCCTTTTAAAGACTTGAAACTTTCATGAATGTGGGAGAATTGGGTAATTGTTCTGTTTGGAATATAAAATCATTATACCAGCAAATATAATTGAACTGGAAAAATTGATATATATATATATATAAGCCAAAATATCAGAATGCAAATTAGTACAATGATGTAGGTATGTCTTTCTGTATGCTGTGAATAACAATCTTTAAATAAAGGAGCTGTTTTGGACCATGACAGGCACCATAGGAAAAGTAGGAGGAGAAATCAGAGAATAGGTAGGAGGAGCACGGCAGAGTCAGAGGGAGATAGAGCTGAAGCCCAAAGGAGCAACATGTAAGAAAAACAGGTGAGTTATGGGCCTCGTGGCAGACATTTTAGTGGAAATGGGTTGATTTAAGATGTAAGAGCAAGCTAGCAATGTGCCTGAGCCATAGGCAAACAGCATGAAGTTAATATAAGTGTCTGAATCATTTCTGGGGCCTGAACAGCAGTGGGCAGCTAAGGGGTCTAGGGCTGCAGGGTCTGTGAGTCTGGGCCTCTGGCTGCCCGGGACCAAGAAACTACTACATTGTAACAGATGATATCTCTGGGTAGGAAAATATCCACTTAAAGCCTGTGAAGGTTTAAAAAGGGATCTAGTTCACAGAAACTGAGCCAGAGCAGCTTCCAAATTGTGTATCTAAAGCAGATCACTGTAAAGAGAAAGCATCGCGTCTGGTCACATTCAATATGGCTCCAGTGGACTGGCAGCAGACAGTGTAAGCTGAAATCAAGCCAGTTCCTGAATCTCACAGAAGACTAAGTAGCATGCTATTGGTTTAAGGCTTCTGCTTATTTTGACCAAAAAGAAAACAAAGACGGATACTTAGTAGCAGTATTTTCTTGGGTCTGCTCTGTTTGCTGGCCACAAACAGACCTGGTCGCTTTATCTGTAAAAAAGCTCTTATGGTTGAAAAACGATTAACGATTCACAATAAAACAGATTCAGATGAAAATAAAAACATGTAAACAGGTTACAATGTGTGTGAAAAGGTACATAGGCTTCAGAGAGAAAAGAAAGAGGATAGAGAAAGTCTTTAAAAAGAGAAATAGAGTAATAAAAATAGAATAAGCCACATAAAGATGGAAAATAGACACAAAATCTGGATTTTGGTTGTTATTGTGTTTTCTTTTAATATTTTAACTGTTAATGAGCTAACTGCAGAACGACAATGGATTGCAAATGCAAAGGCTACTAAGTTAAACAAGAATATATACATTTAAAGGTATTTTGATTTTGAAATTTGTGTCTAAGGATTTATTGCTTTGGAAGGGTTCTGTTTTTGTTTCCACAGAAGATGAGAACCTATGGAATGTCCCTAGGCAAATATGGTTTCATCAACCAAGACCCCCTGAAAAAAATCACTGATGGGAAGAGATGGCCATATCAGATACAGGGCTGCAGACTATGATCCAGTCTCAAGGACCCATGAGAATTTCAATGCCCCTTATTCAGCAGGGAGTAGTAATAAAAACTACACCCAAATTCCCAAAATATTGTTTCTAAATGTTTGTTTTCATAATTAATCTTTTTGTAAGAAGAAAAAAGGGAATACGGTATATGAATAATTATTTTTAAAAAATTCAATTATTTAATTTACTTAGATCAGGAAATCAGCTGTTAATCTCAAAATATTTTACATTGGCAGGGACTTTGGTTTACTGATACAAATTTAAGGTTAATTTTGTTATGCTGAATGTATTTTTCTACTCTTGTTTACAATATGATGTTCATGTAATTGATTTAAAATTGTACTGTATAATTAAGAAATGCAGGTTAATAGTCACCTTTGATAACCAAACTTATAGTTAGGCTAGTCAGGATTTTTAGGTATACAAAGATATATTTCAACTAGATAGATAATCTTCAAAGATTTCTAAGACCTACAGAATATGGCATTTAAAATGTTTTAAGAACTTAGACTTTTCTGGAAGTGAGACAAGTCTGCTCCTGGCAGGACCAATTTACATCAAGAGAAAAATGGGCATCAAAGAAACTCCATATGGAGATTAGCTTCTTTGTGGCATCGGTTAGCCAGTGGACATGAACCTGTTCTTTTATTGACTACTTGACAGTGTGCTGTTAATACTGGACATGAAGGTTCCATAGGAAGGTGACCTCTGAACTTTGGCAGAACAAGCTGAGGTGGTCATTCAGATTCCTGTTTTACAGAGAAAACTGTCAAACATTCTTCAGGTCTAAGGAGGAGCAACTGATGAACTGTGCCAGAATGGGCAGAGCAGATTTCCTGCTTCACTGAAATGAAAAGAGACTCTGAGCCTGTAGGTTGAAGATGGATGCCCCAACTTTATGAAGAACTTTGGGTGACTGTCCAGGCAGATAGGTGTCATCTCTGTCCTTTCTAGATTTTAGAAGTTGCTTGCACTTCTGGTTTACTTGGGTAAATATATCCTTCTGTGGTCTTTGATATAGTTGAAGATCAGATAGTTATATGTATATTTTTTCTTAGTCATTTGGAAGGTATATTGGATATGAAACTTTAGATTCATAAAGATAAGGTAGATGATAAGAATATTTTCTTTAATTTTGCTAAATACAAATAGACTAAATGTAACTGTAATTATTGCTTGATAGATGTTTTGTTATATGTAATTTTGCCTTGTTAAAATTGAAGCCTTCCTTTTTGATTAGACAGAAAGGGGGAAGTGATGTGGCTATGTCTTTCTGTATGCTGTGAATAGCAATCTTTAAAAAAAGGAGCTGTTTTGGCCCATGACAGGCACCATAGGAAAAGTAAGAGGAGAAATCAGAGAATAGGTAGGAGGGTCAGGGTGGAGTCAGAGGGAGACCAAGCTGAATCCCAAAGGATCAACATGTAAGGAGAGAAAAAAGGAGCCAGAATTCCAAAGGAGCAACATGTAGGAACACAGGTGAGCCACAGATCACATGGCAGGAAAGATTAATAGAAATGTGTTGAGTTAAGATGTAAGAGCAAGCTAGAAATGTGCCTGAGCCATAGGCCAAACAGCATGAAGTTAATATAAGTATCTGAGTCATTTCTGGGGGCCTGAGCAGCAATGGGCAGCTAAGGAGTCTGGGGTGCAGGGTCTGTGAGTCTGGGTCTCTGGCTGCCCGGGACCAAGAAATTACTACATTGTAACAGTACAAATAACTAATAATAGAAGAAGATAAAGTTACAAATCAAGAGCAAAAAGTTCCATTAAAATATTTATTAAAGAAATAATCACAGAAATATTTGTAGCCATCCATATTCCATTGGGATGTTAGAAACAAAATCCCAATGACTTTGGCACAACAGACATCAAACTCCTGAGAGAGTTCTCACAATGCAATCAGATTTTTATGACTATGTTGACATTATAATGTCCTAAAAATGAAAAAAAAATCTTCAGGACATATATGCATTCACGTTGTGCATGGTGGAACATCTAGTCTTACACTTATATCAGAATAAAAAGGAATTATCACAAGCAATGAGATTCTTGTCATTACCATTACATTCATTTAATATGAAGACTTGGTATTCCTTGGAATGCTAATAGCTTAAAGTATTGACAAGATCTTATAAAAGTAAAACAAATAATTAAAACACCGTTCCATAATTTTTCCTGAAAAGGGAAATATAAATAGTTTTATCTTAGTTTTGGAATAGCTGATTACTGAAAACAGGTAACATAAGGGCAATTTTGTGTCTCTGAGTCTCTGTTTTCATAGCAATCAAGACAACTTATGCATTTGAAATAAAATTAAAGCAAATGTCACAAGTAAAAGCACAAGACAAATGACAACTCCCCATCACAGAAGACAAGATGAAAAATGCTTTTTCTATGTGTGACCATCTTATATTTGCAGGATATTAGTCTTGGACATGGTCTGATTCCTAATAAATATCACTATCACTGTATCTTAGATGAAAGCAAAGACTATTCACATATATCTTTGACATCCATTTTACTATTTGGTTGTTTTTAATTACTATTTATATTTGAATATATTTAAAATATCAGTGATCAAATCAGACACGTGATTATTTTAGGCCAACAGTATGTCACTGAATTTTTAATTTCCTTCTCCTGTGGTGTTCCTATAAAGAGAGACCCAATACAATACAATGTAAACTTTTGCTCTGCATAATATCTGGCTGTGAGTGTCTCTACCTCTTCCTATCTGCTGCTGGAGGAAGTCCTTTTGATGACTATTTGACAAGGTACCAATCTATGAGTATAGAAAAAATTTCATTCAAAAATAATTACATTTTATATTTTTTATATTTTCCCAATAGTTTTTTGATTCTACCCTAAGTCTCTAGACTGTCTAGTCTTCATTTCTGATCATCCTGACAGTATAGGAAATATATTCCCTCTTATGGGATAATTCTCAAGTTAAACTAACCATTGTTTGGCTACTGCTACATGTTCTTTACTATCATTGCACCAGCACTTCTGTCATACCGGACAGATTGTAAGTACAAGTTATTTTTGGCTGAGTTGGTGTCCAGGTTTCTTTCTGTAGTCTGCAGATTACCCTCTCACATTAAAGAGACAAAAATATAGTGCTGAAGGGTCCAAGTCTTCATTATCTGGTCCTCTCTACAATCATGGGCAGATTAGAAGTTATCCATGGCAACGGGGTTTATCCGTTTTTGAAGAACCACATTCTGTCGTAGAATAAGACTGGGTTATGGATATACATGGGACATTCTTAGCTAACAAATCAACCATTATCACACCTGGAAAGCCTACCTGACTATTTTCTTCACTACTAGGAGTCATGTTTAGGATCACTGTCTGTTGTAGTGGGTTCGCCGGTTCTGTGCAGGCAGAGGTCCCAGACCCACAGACCTGCCGCCGGAACTGCTTAGCCACCCGGGTCTCCAGAAACGACTCAGACGCTTTTATTTATTTTATGCTGTTTGGCCTATGGCTCAGGCACATTGTTAGCTAGCTCTTATATCTTAAATCAACCCATTTCTATTAATCTGCGGGCCACGTGGCCCGCGTGGCTCACCCGTGTCTCTTTACATGTTGCTCCTTTGGCGGCTTCCGCGCGGTCTCTCTGACTCCACCCTGCTTCTCTCACCTAAGCTCTGATTCTCCTCCCAATCCTCTATGGTGCCCGCCATGACCCATAACAGCTACTTTATTTAAAGATACAGCACACACAAATGCATTCCCACATCACTTCCCCCTTTCTCTCTAATCAAAAAGGAAGGTTTTAATTTTAACATAGCAAAATTATATATAACAAAATAGCTATCAAGCAAGAATTACAGTTATAATATCTAGTCTATTTGTATTTAGCAAAATTAAAGAAAATATTTTATCATTTACTTTATCTTTATGAATCTAAAGTTTCATATCTAATATACTTTTTAAATGACTAAGAAAAACTGTACATATAAGTATCTAATCTTCAACTATATCAAAGACCACAGAAGGATATAATATTTACCCAAGTAAACCAGAAGTGCAAACGACTTCTAAAATCTAGAAAGGACAGAGATGACACCTATCTGCCTGGACAGTCACCCAAAGTTTCTTTATAAAGTTGGGGCATTTATCTTCAGCCTACAGGCCCAAAGTCTCTTTTCATTTCAGTGAAGCAGGAAATCCGCTCTGCCCATTCTGGCACAGTTCATCCGTTGCTTCTCCTTGAGTCTTGAAGAATGTCTGACAGTTTTCTCTGTAAAGCAGGAACCTGAATGATGATCTTGGCTTGTTTTGCCAAAGTCCAGAGGTCATCTTCTTATGGAACCTGCATGTCCAGTTTAAACAGCATACTGTCAAGCAGTCAATATAAAAACAGTTTCTTCTCCAGTGGCTCACCATCACCACAAATAGATGAGACTCCATATGGAGTTTCTTCAATGCCCACCTTTCTGTTGAAGTAAATTAGTGCTGCCAGGAACAGACCTGTCTCACTGTCTAGAAAAGTCTAAGCTCTTAAAACATTTTATATGCCATATTCTGTAGGTCTTAGAAGTATTTGAAGATTATCTATCTAATTGAAATATATCTTTGTATACCTAAAAATCTTAACTAACCTAACTATAAGTTTGATTATCAAAAGTGACTATTAACCTTCGTTTTTTAATTATACATTACAATTTTAAAACAGTTACATGAACATCATACCTTAAACAAGAATAGAAAAACACATACAGCATAATAAAATTGACTTTAAATTTGTATCAATAAACCAAAATCTATACCAATGTAAAGCAGTTTGAGATTAACAGCTGATTACCTGTAAATTTAATAATCTAATTTTTTCAAAAAGCATTTACATACCATATCCCCCATTTCTTCTTAGAAAGAGATTGACTATGACCATTAACCATTTATAATGAAAACAAACATTTAGAAACAATATTTTGGGAATTTGGGCGAAGTTATCCATTACTACTTCCTCTGATTAAGGGGCGTTGAAAATCTCACGGATTGTTGAGACTGGGTCATAATCTGTAGCTGTGAAGCTGATCTGGCCATCTCTTTTCATCAGAGGTTTTTTCAGGGGGTCTTGGTTGATGAAACCATATTTGCCTGGAAGCAATCCACAGGTTCTCATCTGTGGAGACAGAAACAGAACTCTTCCAAAGCAATAAATCCTTAGACACAAATTTCAAAATCAAAATACCTTTAAAATATACATTCTTGTTTAACTTAGTAGCCTTTGCAATCCATTGTCTTTTTGCAGTTAGCTCATTAACAGTTAAAAAATTAAAAGAAAACACAATAACAACCAAAATCCAGATTTTGTGTCTATTTTCCATCTTTACGTGGCTTATTATAATTTTATTACTCTATTTCTCACTTTAAAAACTTTTTCTAACCTCTTTCTTTTTTCTCTGAAGCCTATGTACCTTTTACAAACATTGTAACCCGTTTACAGGTTTTCTTTTTATCTGAATCTGTTTTATTGTGAATCCTTATTCATCTTCTAACCTTAAGAGCTTTTAAAATACATTCTCCAAAAAGAAGCACAGTTTTTGCAAATTAGGCTGAATCACTAAGTTTTCTTAAGCGGACCGTAAACAGAGCACACCTAAGAAAATGCTGCCACGAAGAAAATTTGTTTCTCTTTTGTTCAAAATAAGCAGAAATCTAAAATCAATCACATGCTATTTAGTCTTCTGTGAGACTGGTTGCAGCTGCAGCTCACACTGACTGCCGACAGCCCGCTGGCGCCATTTTGAATGTGACCCAGACGGACCATGCTTTCTTTGTACAAAGACCCGATTCACATACACAATTTGGAAGCTGCCTTTGCTCAGTTTCTGCGATCTAGAACTCTTTTTAATCTTTCTCAGGCTCTAAGTGGATAATCGGCCCACGTTGGATGCGCCATCTGTTGTAGTGGGTTCGCCGGTTCTGTGCAGGCAGAGGTCCCAGACCCACAGACCTGCCGCCGGAACTGCTTAGCCGCCCGCCGCCCGGGTCTCCAGAAACGACTCAGACGCTTTTATTTATTTTATGCTGTTTGGCCTATGGCTCAGGCACATTGTTAGCTAGCTCTTATATCTTAAATCAACCCATTTCTATTAATCTGCGGGCCACGTGGCCCGCGTGGCTCACCAGTGTCTCTTTACATGTTGCTCCTTTGGCGGCTTCCGCGCGGTCTCTCTGACTCCACCCTGCTTCTCTCACCTAAGCTCTGATTCTCCTCCCACTTCCTCTATGGTGCCCGCCATGACCCATAACAGCTACTTTATTTAAAGATACAGCACACACAAATGCATTCCCACATCACTTCCCCAAGGTTCTGCGTTCTCACCTTTGTGGTCCAGGTTCGATTCCCAGTCAGGGAACAAAAAAAAAATAAAATAAAATAAAAGATAAAAAGAGAGAGGAAGAAAGGGCCTTCCCAAGATCCCAGCAGCTAGGAACCAGGAAGAGAGTGTGTTGTATCCTGCAGACCCTTTTCAATGGGGCTTTTCCCCCGCCCCCTTCAGGTCGGGGGGGGGGGGGCCCGGTGCCCTGTATAAATGTCCCTTGACCTTGTCAGCTGACACCTGAATCCCACAACAACTGTCTCTCATAGATTCCAAGAAGTTTCCATGGTAGTAGTTTTCCACAATGCCCCCCCCCCCCGCATACTAGTATTTATGAATATATTTACTTTGTCTGATTATTGTGTTAGCTTGCAACATCTTCAATTTTAATAGTAAGGTCTTCTTACAAAAACAAAGCAAAAAAGAGAAGTCTACAGAATATATTTTGGAAGAAGTGTTGTATAAATGAAAAACAAATTTTTAGTGCATAGCTTTACAATATATATTATAGCATTATAAAATATTCTACTAAATTACAAACTCCATACACTGAACTCTATACTTGAAAGCACCATAACTTGTAAATGAGATAATTGTTAACTTACATAATTTGTCATTAATTTGTCTCTTATAGTTTGACCTGGAGTTTTACAAATAGAACAGGATTTGGAAATAAACAACATAGAACTATAATAGATGAACTATTTAGATTACTTAACTATAATTTCAATAGATACTTTATGAAAAAAGTTTATTCAAAATGGAATAAAATAAAATGTTGCCAATGTCTTTGATAGGATTTAACCCACTTGCAGTTATTTAAGAAAAACAATACAATAGACATGACTAATAATTTCCAAAGAAAATAAACAAAATAAATAATGAATACAATTACAGCTTTTCAATTTTGAAAATAATATTTAAATTCAAATAGATTTACTTAATAAGTTTAATATCAATATCAAAATTTCAGATCAAATATTCTTAGTTTAGATAGATAATGGCAGAATAGTGAAATATTTTGAAAAGTAAAATATATAAATAGAAGACAGATTCTACATGAGAACTAGCTTCCTCCCAGCTGATCTGCTGGAATGAAATTCTGAATATGGAAAGGAGGAAAATATAAAGCTCTGAAGCTTTTTCATACTGTGACAAGCATATACACTTTTCTTTAACTATGTCCTTCCTATTTGCTTTGTGACATATTGAGATGTTCCCACCAGTACAATTAAGGCCAATTGCATTTTGTTTCACAAGAGGAAATCTATCACTGGTACTGTAGTAATTAGTTTCTGGTCCAGACTAGCCACAAGATCTGAACCATCAGTCCCAAAGTCCAAAAAAAACACAAAGAAGCTTACATTAATTTAGTGCTGATAAGACTATGGCTCAGTCATAAACTAACCCATTATTGCCACGTGGCTTAGTAATTTTTCTCATAGCAGTTTCTTGGCTTTCTTTCCTCTACTTCTGCTGGTATTTCTCACTTTATCTCTCTGTCTGTCTCTCTGACTCTTCCTCTTTCCAGAGTTTTCTTAATTTGTTAGCCCTGCTCATACTTCCTGACTGCCTTCTGGCAATAAGCATTTTATTAAACCAGTAGGAGAGACAAATATTTACACTGTACAGGAACATAATCCCACAGCATGGTAATGTGAATACTGCATCAAAGTTCGGAGAAGTGAGAGTCTCTATGGGGAACCTACTATGTTGATTTACTAAAATATCTGCTCTGCTCTTACCCTAGAGTAAAGAGGTTCTATATTACAAAAGGTACTGGTTAAGGCAGAGGGTCATAAATGGTCAAAATGTAGAGAATAAGTAATGTAAGGATACAGTTTTAGAGGAGTATCTGTAGTAATCTATTATATCTTAAAACTTAGGAAATATCTCACATGCAAAGACAGAAATAGTATAAGTGATAGAGATCAGGAAAGGTACTATGAAATTCCATATGATATAGCTGTTGAGTCCACAAATTAAATAGCTAGATACATGCACAGGAGCTATGCGTAACAGACCCAGAAACAATTGAAAAATTAACAAATGGGCTCTTGAGCCCTCATGTGACCTTTTTCACTTTATGGTCTCTTAGGAAGAGAACGTTATTTTTCAACTGGTCTGCTTGTCATGCCTAAAACATTGGCTCACACCTATGAGCAAAGAGTAAATTAGATTTCAGTGGGTTATATAAAAATAATATAAAATATATGCTCTTGGAAGGAAGAAGTATGAGTTGGCAAATAAAATATGTCGGAAGGAGATAGATATAATTACAATAAATTTTATTCAAGTACAAAATTTCTACAAAAATAAAAACATTAAATATTACTCATTTTGTTTCCAAATATTGAGTTATTTAATAGCCACATGCTTACTAAGTGCATTCTTCAAAGTATCATCAATGCTATGTGTTCCTCTCATCATATAACATATCTTATACAGCTTTGGGAGTTCCATGCCACATAACATATGGTTGGATCTGTTGACTTTCTCATGATAAGTAATTAATTTCTGCTAAGTTTAATTTATATTTGATTATTTAATTCTCATAAAAAGATAAGAAAATATTCCTTTGATCTCAATTTAAATGACATTTTTCAGGTGAGATAATAAATAAATAAAAAAAAAATCCTGATAATCAGACAATACCTTCTACCTTGGGAGTACTAGGCCCAATGTTATCAGCTTTTATTTTTTGATCATACAGTCTTCAACTAAGATCAGCAGTCACAGTTAATCATATCACTATTTTACTGGATCGCCTTTTTTTAAAACTATAATATAAACTCTTACAAAAATTGGAGCTTTGTCCCCCACTATATTTGATGCACTGAAGCTTAGCAAACAGAGCTATATTTAGTGTCATTACAGATGATAGAGGAAACATTATTGGTGGCATCTGTCACATGGAAATTATTCCACTTCTCAGACCTGATCCTCACTGTCAAACTGACTAAGTCCGTAAACTAATATTACATTTGACCAAGTTCAAGAATGTAGATTTTGGAGAAAATGTATAATTTATTTTGTGCTAAAATGTCAGAACTTAATGTAAAATAAATGGTACTAAGAAGATGTGATAGTTTATAAATAGACCAATGGATTTTGTCTAAAACTTTGTTTCTTAGTTTAAACTATTCAGATGGTACAATGCTCAAATTATGATAGGGAAAATGATCTTCAAGTTTTAACATCTAATTTGTGCAAAAGGTTCCTTTAGCTGCTTGTAAAGAAACTTTATGATTTCTATAGAAGATCTTCATAGAGCATTTAAAACTATTTTTAAGTGTGTCTTTTTTTCTAGAAAAGAAATATTCACGCAAATTTGGACATGTATATCTGAACAAGAATTGTTGATTTAATTTCTGTTATCATTGAAGCAGCAAATTGAACCCCACCCTCACTCCAGGAAGTACTCTTTCATTGAATATGTCACTTATAGGTACAGGTCAACCCAGAAATCAGAAACTGCTCAAACTATTGTTTAACAAAAACAGACAATATGAGAAAAAACATATAGAAAGCACAATTTCTGGTTTGATATCATCAAAGAATTATCATAAAAGCCAGATGTGGTGCCATACCTTTAATCCCAGAAAGCAAGAGGCAGAGATAGGTGTAGGTCTGTGAGTTTAGGTAATCCTCTACTTAGATAGTTTCAAGCCAATTGAATAATTAGACACTGCCTGGCAGAGTGTGAGTATACCAAATCACACTCCTCCTCCAGAAAAAGAAAAATTCACAACAACTCCAAATTTGAATCCTTAGATTATAGCAAAGTTTAGAGGATGCTTAAAACTTATCATACTCTAGTTACAGCTTTAATATATATGGAGATGCTGAGCCATATGTATTATTTGGTTTATTAGACTGTGGGTTCTGCTCTACAAAACTTTACTTAATCTCTACAAATAAAACAATATGTTCTGATCAAAAACCTGAAGACTGTCATTAACTAATAAGTTTATACTTATCTGTTAGCCTCAGAAGATACATGTTTGTAGCTTTGTTGTTATTTTAAAGAATATTTTATAAATTTATTTTTTTACTTATACAGGTACATTAAGCATAAAATATGTCTCACAATGAGACATATAAATTTAAATTTGGAAGTAATGTATTCTTTTGCAGGCTACGGTAAAATTGATAGTTAAATGCAAATAGGCTAACTATTGCAGGAAATAATAAGGAGAATATCAGATTTATTGTTTATATAATCTATACTTAAATGTTATAATCATATCTAATACTTAAATATGCATATGTGAACAAAAATGATAAATTAATCAAAACAAAATTTTTGATGCAAATGTTAAACAAACATTTTCTTATTATTAAAAATGCATTTTTTGTAGGCAAATTCAACCACTATAAATTCATGGTAGGTGAAACGAACCTACCAGTTGCAGGTTGCAGAAAACATTTTTTGCAAGGCATTCTACCTGACATCTACCCTTTACAATCTTTCTTTAACTATTCCAAAAATGTTAATAACCCATGTGGAGATGAGGCATGTTAAAATGTTTATTTAGGGTTGGAAAATTCACAGTTTCTCATATCATATTTCTACATATCATTTCTCATATTTCTCATATCATATTCTACATATCATTTTCCATTTCTCATATCATATTTCTACATATCATATAAATAGTAATTGTCACTTTTTTGCAACACAAGCTTCCTTGATGAGGGTTGATAAATATAGTCTATGGATACCACAAGCGTTGAGAAGGTAGTTTTGTACTATGTCATTTTACATCATCACCGTATTGATAAAATATAAAAGAGGATCATAAAGAGCCAGCCTGAGAGTATAAGCTTTAGATGTTTACCACTGCTGAGGCAGAAAAGACTAGTTTGATTCAGATGCCATGCTTCAGTGGATGACCATATACTCATGTACACAAGGCCATTAATTACTCTATAGATGATACTTCTCAAAATCATTGAGACCCACTTATTCCTGACTGGAGAGTATTAAGATTAAAAGCATCTATCAGCATAATTCTCAAAGCCACACTTTTTGTGCTATTGTCAGATGCCTCCACAATAAGATAGAAAGGAAGTTACTCAGGTATTGCATCCTAATGTGAGACTACTTTTGACTGCTTCATTGTAACTAAGAAGTGAGATCATCTACTTTCAGTTACCTTGGATAAATAAGAAAGAACATCAGTTTGATAGTATCAAATGGGTAAAAGCAAATCTCAGTTGAGGGGTTCTGCTGTACGTACTACTCTATTAAAAATGTCGTCAATATATTACTAAAATTTATTTACAGTTTTGAAATTATACAAAACTGAACATATCTTACTAATTACACATATTTAAATGTTTTGTGTACATATTTTTATATTGTCTTACATCTAGTAGTGAATGATTACAAAATAAATGTAGCATTACCTATTTTAGTAATAATAATCTAAAATATTTCAAATGAAGAAAAGAGAATAAAATGGCAAACTATAAATACATAGGTAAATAAAAATAATTAGCTCTCTCTATATATAAGTTGATGTAAGAGTATGTCCTCATTAATTATTCCTCATTCAGAAATCACCTTATTTTAGCCTGAAAACAAAATCAAACACTGAATGCCATAAGTGCTAATGAAATTCTAGTGAAATCTACTTATAAAAACTCCTTGCCATGAAACTTAAATAAAAGACTTTCATAAACAGATTCAGTGTGTCACCACATCATTTGAATGAATTTTAAACTGATTCTAAAAATATTCTGTATTGAAAAATATTACCTCTAGATAATAAAATAATAATTATAATATATAATAAATGAACAGTATTTAGCTGAATATCAAATATTTAGAAGCATCTATACTTGGAGGATTGTCTACTGCACTTACTGAGCTATAAGCAAATATAAAGCTAGCAGATCTCTATTATAGTTCCTGAAGACCCTGGGAACAGCTATCCTACTGCCTCAATTCTGGTACTATTTCAACTAGTACTTAGATAAAAATGGATCTTGCCCATTAGTTTTCAAATATATGGAGCAATGATATAACATCAAATACAAAACTATACAGAGGGAAACTAGACAATAATTATGTTTATGTATTGGTCCATATCTCTCAAATTTTCAGAAGTTATTTTCCAAGTTGGACTCCGGCAATATTTTTCTTCAATTATTAAAACACCAACAGGTTTATTATAGCATTGGAGCAATCTTAATGTGAATATTTAAAGAGAAAACTTCACAAAACTGTCACTACCAGTGCACAGGAAAAAGCTATACTGCCAGCATTGCTTTCTTCTGAACTCTAAGTAGATTTAATTATTCAAAAATTCAAATTCATAACAGAGCTTTACCTGATTTAAATGAGCAAGAATGGTTGACTTATCCTGACATTTGAATTCAATTAAAATGAACCAAATCATACTTTTTCTTATTGTATATGAAAATATCAAAATAATAGCAATTATAGAAAATTCATGTAACTCTTTGTTTTTGTTTAATACTTTGAGCAATGAATCATGCATGTGTCTAATCCAATGATGCTTTTATTGTAAATTTTAATATTATTTAACTGCTACCTTTTGCCCCTTTTTCCTTCTTCTAAACTCTTCAATATACCCGTATTTTTTATCTTCCTCAAATTAACAATCCCCTATTTTATTAATTATTATTGCATGCATGTATGTTTTTGTAGAGTATACAAAGTAAAATGCTAAAAGTATACCTGCTATGTTTACAAGGTAGAAAACAAATGATTAAAAAGTAAACTGTACACAAATGCTACCAGACCCTAAGATGAGAAACTATAAAATTAATCTTACCTTGAGCTAGATTGTGTATGCCTACTTTTGGAATAGTCTTTATTTCCAGAAAAATATGTCAACATAGTAATAGAAAAGATATCCAGCTTGGGACACAGAAGCATATTGTAGGACTATGCATTTAAACACTGTGAATATTTTTTACTGTAAATATTAGTTTATTGAAACACTGATTGGTCAAGTAGCTGTACAGGAAGTAGAGATGGGGCAATCATATTAGGAGAATTATGGGAAGTGAAAAGACAGGACAGATGACAGCAAGACACAGAGGACACAGGATGATAATTCTGCACTGAGCCACAAAGGTACCAAACCATGTGGTTAAATATAAATATAAATATGGTTTAACTTAAAATATGTGTTAGCAAGTAATAAGCCAGAGCTATAGACCAAACAAACACCTTGTAATTAATATAAACCTCTGTGTGATTATTTGGGACTAAGCTGTCATACAGAGCCATAAGGCACACGTTAAATATTATTATAAGGTATCATAGCTAATATTGGAATCTTCTTTTCAAAATATATTTGGAAAACATAAACTTTATAACCAATAATTTGTATCCTACTAACCAGTTCTCATATAACTTTCAGATAATGAGTTTTAATATACAAAATTTTTCGTTTGCAAAAATGCAGTTATCTTAATGTTAAGTTTCTGATCTACTTGAACAACATTTTGTAGAGTATAGTGTTAAATATTTGTAAACTATTAAATGACATAAATAGTTGTCTTACAGTGTAAAGTAATGCTAAAATTCAATTATTAGGATGCTAAAAAGTGGCCTGAAGACTGTCTGTCACATACTTAAAATAAAGCTAGATGCATTGTAAACTACCCCATGAGGGAAAATTTCTTAGATACTTTTAAACAAAGAAATGCTTTGTGATTGAAGTTCTTGACAATAGTAAAAACACATGGAATTCAAAATATACTGAAAGCTGCATAAGAGGCAATGAAAATAACAATAATTTATATATATAGTTTTCCTTTAGTAAACAGCATGGATTCAACATTAACTAAAAAAATCAAAGACTTACCTCATCATACTGCATTTTTCTTGGAAAATGGTTAATTACTAAGCTTCATCAACTATTATCCTAAGCTTTGTTTTCCAGAGAAACTTGAGTACAGAGGCTAAAGTTATGAATAGTGTTTTTATTTCTGATAGAAATATTCATGAGTATTCCAGTTATTGAAAATTGCTCAATTTAATAAATGATTTTCTATTGTACAGTATGATAGTAGTGTATTTACAAGGAGCTGCATCACAGATGAAATAAGGTATAAACTATGAGAATTATACTTTATTAATATTACTAATGAATACAATGAGTTATGACTTGATTGTTAGTTATGGGTTTGTTTTACAGTGAAAGAGACTTTTAGATGAAAAAATAATATAGTTTTATAACTAAAGATAAATCTCACTTTTGTAATTTATTTTACTCTGACTTCAAGTATTGCAATTTATCAGAATAAATTTCAACTTCTTTATTGAACTATTTAAAAAGTAAATTCAAAATATATTTGAAAAGATTATCAATATGTTTCTACTTGCTATTTATTGAGCAAACATTCATTAAGAGCATTCTGAATCAAATAGTATATCAAAAAAGCCTAACAAGAAAAACAGTTTTCATTATATGATGAAATTATTATATGAAATGTAAAACCACATAGATAATTTTTATATTATTTGGACTTATTAATATATAATTTAAAAATCTTAAATTGTAAATATGCAAAAATACATAAAATAAAAATATAAAATTCTGTTTTGTATTAGTAACTTTTGCATGGTGTTCAAATACATGACAAAAAATCTATTTTCTTTATTTTATTATTTTTTATTAAAAAATGTCTTTTTTCTATCCGTGTATCACCCTGCTCCCCTCCCTTCCCTCCTCTCAATCCCTCCCAGTCAGCCTCCAGTCTCCCCTATCACCATACCCTCCATCCTCTGAGGGAAAAAAAAATTTAAGAGATAAAATAGTTATTTTGGTTCTTGAACTTAGAGTTTTCAGTCCATCCCAGTCAGGAAAAAAATTGTAAATCAGACAGGTAACAGCAATGTTGGCAGAAATCAGAGAAACTGTCAACAGAACAGAAGAGGGGAAGATACACCTTGCTAAGTACAAGCTTTCAGTTACCTGAATTCCTTCAATTGCTCATGCATGCCTAGCATTCTTACCAATTCCCATGGGTGCTCTCTTATTATAAATCCTTCAAAGGGCTCAACTATTTATTTGTCTGAATCCTTGGAATAAAAACACTTTCTAAGATGCCATTAACTGGTAACTAGTGCCCAACTTAAGAAGTTCAGTAGGATTTTCCATGTCTAATTATTAACAGCTGTGCACTACAACTGAAAAGGAGTCCATTTTTCAGTGTTATTTATAGATGTAAACTTATGAACTTCTGAAAGACACTTCATTTATAGACTTTCAACTTATGTTGTAAACAAAAACTACATAAAAAGTTCAAATTCTAATTCTTTCTTTTTTTTTTTTTTACTTCTACTGAGATCTATAAGATGGAGTACAAAGTGGTGAAGCTGAGATAACATAAGTACAGGCAGCTAGAATTTAAAATTAAAGTCATTTAACTTTAAGACTTAAGGTCAAAAAATTTTCGAAATGAATGGTGAGTGGTAAGAATTCTTATTTTATTTTGTGTCACTAAATAGTATTATATATCACATGTACACATATGTTCCTTATTCACCACATGCTCTAAGAATTGATTCTAGATGTTAGTTACTGCTCCACTGATAAAAAGAAATGTTGCTGTATATTCCATCAGCCAATTTTATTTGTGTTCATATATACATATTCATATTGAGTACATGACATGATAACTACATTTTTAATTTTTCATTATTTATTTGTTTTTATTCCAGCCACAGATTCCCCTCTGCCTTCTCCTCCCAGTCCCTGCCCACTTCTCTTTGTTCTCACCCCAAATCACTCCTTCTTTTCTGTTCAAGAAAGGGCAGGCCTCCCAAGGATATGAACAAAACATGGCCTATCAAATTGCACTACGGCTAATCACCACTCCATGTATTAATGCTGAACAAAGCAACTGGCTAAGAAGAGTGTGGCTCCAAAAGCTCATAAAAGAGTCAGGGACAGTTCCTACTCCCCACTTTAGGAGACACAAGAAGACCAAGGTACTCAATTGTAACATATATGCTGAGTGCCCAGGTCAGATCTGTTCTGGTGGTCAGTTCCATCTCTGTGGGGCCCAATGAGCTTCTAATGTCTGTATAAAATTTGATAATTAATTTCTTACCAGATGCATTGCTAATAAATAATTTTATATATATAAATATATAAAAATATATATTGCTTATATATATATATATATATTTCTGATTACTACACTGTTTGATTCTTCTTGGCTGTGATAAAGCCTTTTTGTTTATAGTACAAATTAACCTTTTTTTAAAAAAATAACATTATGCTTTTTGGAGGTAAATGATAGAACTAGAAAAAAAATCATTCTGAGTCAATTAGCTCAAACCAAGGAAGATCAATATGGTATGTATTCACTTATAAGTGGATATTAACTGTTAAATAAATGATAACCGAGCTACAATCCACAGACTCAGGGAGATTAGAAATAGGAGGGTTTGATGGGGTATAAGAACCTCCCTGGGAGGGGAAAATAAAATATTTTTTATGGCTAACTGGGAGCAAGTTTGGTGGGAGTTGTGTAAGTGAGGGGGAGCTGAGGTGGAGAGTGTGAACAAGGGCAGAGAGAGCTGGAATTTGGGAGTGATGTGGAAGCCGAGTACAGGGGAAACCTCAAACGACTATGAAAGTGATTCTAATGAAGACTCTTACTAATGGAGGATATGGAGTTTCAACTGGCATCTCTTGTTGCCAGACGAAGCATTTAATCTAGTTACTGGCCAAGGAAGTCCCATAGAAATCCCTAAACAAACTAGGCTGTTGCTAAGTCAAAAGTTTGCTCTCCATAAAATGACACTTAGGCCTCATTGCTGAGGACAACACCCACAGAGCTCAATAAACACTGTGGAGTTGGTGCCTACCTGAAGACTTCACACCTAGCTTCTATTGTCTTTGCTGTGGGGATATATTTTCAGGTTATAAAAGAGAAATGTGGACACCAAGTCAACCACAAAGACCTATACTCTGTCTTCCCGAAAAATATGTAAGGCAATTATAGCAGTTTGTGGGAATAGCCAACCAATATAGGTTTCAACCTAATGCTCACTCCATAAGGGACCCATACCAGATACCACTAAGATAATCAAGAACCAGAGACTTGATAGCCAAAAACCGAGTGTAAGATCAAATACTACTGGCCATAAAAAACAAAAAGTATACACTCAAGCCAGGTGGAGGTGGTACATACCTTTAATCCCTGTACTAGGAAGGCAGAGGCAGGTGGCTCTCTGTGTGTTCGAGGCCAGCCTGGTCTACAGAAAGAGTTCCAGGTCAGGCTTCAAAGCTACACAGAGAAACCCTGTCTCAGAAGGAAAAAAAGAAAAAGAAAAAAATTACTCCTAACAGCATTCTGCTATACTTACAGATCAGTGCCACATCCAGTCACCATCAAAGAGCCTTCCTCTGACAGCAGATGGGAACAGATGTGCCATCTGAGACCCTCAGCCGGACATTACATACAGAGGAAGAGAGAATCTAAATTGAAGTTTTTTCATCAATTCCCTTTCCTCAGAGTTCAGGAAAACAAGTGGAGATTGTCAGAGCCAGAGGGAATGTAGCACACCTAGAAAGCAAGGCTCTCTAAGTGGACTAAGAAAGGGTCATATGAACTCACAGTCACAGAGCAGCAAGCACCAGGTCTACATGTATATACACCGGGACTACTGTGTATAAATTGCAGCTTCTTAATATTTTTTATGGGATTCCTGACTGAGAACAAACGTGTCTCTGATTGTTGTGACTGTTTTGGGAATGTTTTTCCACCTGGTGAATTGCCAGGATAATTTTTGCTTCATCTAACTGCATATATTTTATTCTGTCATGTTTGGTTGTTATATCTTAGAAATCATTTTTTTCCCTAATGAGAAAATTTTTGGGAGTGAATCTGAAGGAGAGAAGAGTTAGGGAGAACTTGTGAAGTGGATGGTGGGGAAGTTACAACTAGAGTTTGTTGCATATTGAAGAAATATATTTTCAATGAAAGAAAAAATGGAAAATACCAAAAATAATAAACAGAATTCACAATACATTTACAAATTAAATTATTTCTTGTTAACATCTTAAAACATAAGAAACTACCTTTTATTCAATTCATAGCAATGATAAAGAAAATTATACATTTATAATGTATAAATGCTTTTGACTCACAATTATAGGCATATATTTTCATGTTGAATTTCATAAGGAAGGACTGTGAGATGACTCAATTGGGTAAGACACTTGCCACTTAAAGACGTCAGCCTGAGTTCAACCTTTGGGACTCACACAGTAGGGTAGAAAGAAAGAACTAACTTCTCTTCTGACTTCCATATGTAGCCAACCATCTAAATCTAAGCTCCACCCACATTACCTTCATACCACCCACCTTTACTATAAATAAGAAGGTATGTAAAATAAAATTCACAAGGAAAACAGTATTCAGCTACTGAAGAGTCATATTTATTCTCTTCAGATGCTTAAGGTAATTTTCAGTTTAATATCATTACTGCATTGACAACTAATAGCTTATGTATACTGGTCATTCCCTTATGCAGTTTTGCCTGAACACTAACAGCTAATATTTCTGAGTTTGGAGACTGTATACAAAAAGAGACAACAAAAAAATTCAGTGAGGTTATAAAAAATAATAAACAAAATCAAAAAATGTGGAAAAAATCTTTGTAGTTAATTATATTCAATATCAATGTAAAGAAAATCAGAGCTTGGTCAGGACTTAATTTTTTTCTTTATTCAATAAATACATACAATGAGTACTAACTATATAGAAGGCATGTAGAGAAGAATACACAAGCAGAGTTGGCATCAAATTTGTAGAAATCACATTTATTTGTATCCTCTTGTGCTCTCACTTTAAAAGTTGAAAGGAAAAAGACACATTAAAAACAGCCATGATAAAGAACTCCCAAGGATGGGCCAGCTGCAGCAGTGTCTTTGTACACAGAGGACTTTTACCTCTAAAGCATGCTGAGGTTTTTCTGTCACTATTATTTTGAGAATGTCCTCGGAGAATTGGAAGAAGACAAGCCATCTAAGGATGATACAGCTCTAAATATAAAACAGTTCTATTATAAAAAAAATGCTCTTTTGGAGAGGTGCTAAATATGAAACTGCATATGTTTGAGTTCTAGGCTCTATTATATAATTGGTAGCACTGCCCTTATTTCCCCCACTCTCTTCTGAAACTGCTTCTACCAGCTAACTTTACCTAGAAGTGCTTTATCTTGGTTTGATGGAAACCTGTGGTTGCTAATAACTCAAATTGTCTCCCAAATAAGCAGGGTCTCAGTAGTCTTAAATATTGATACAATGGGGATATAAAGAGAAAAATGGAAGGGAAATTGTTTCTACATATCATAAGAATGGAGAGGTTGAGAAATACCTGACAAGAAATATTTTTCTTCCTATAAAAATTCCCTTACTCTATTAACTTTATTTCCTATGTTAAAAACTTATTAATATATACAACAAATGATAAATGGTGAAATTCTTTTGCACAGAACTTGTGGGGATATGTTTCAAATTTAATAAAAATAGTTGGAGATATCAGAGGGCTCTACCCACAGTCAGCAGGTCGGAAATCAGAAGACAGATTCACCTTTTCCAGTCTTACCCACCCCACCCCTGAGACAGAGCTTCTTGTGTAACAGTCTTGGCTGTCCTGGAACTTGCTTTGAATTCACAGAGATTCTCTTGTCTCTGCTTCCCAAGTTCTGGGACTAACAGTGTGAGCCATGGCTTCTTCTGCCTTCTCTGTCTTTCTATGTCTGCCTTAAATACTTTCTTTGCTCAGTTAAGGCGTGGCACCACCACTGCCTGCCTGGGAGCCTGGAACTCCTGTAAATGAAAATGACCTCAAACTCTGATTTGATTTGATCAAGGACATAGGTTACCACTCCTGGATATTCCCTGTGCTGAGATTAAAGGTGTGAGTTATCATTGTCTGATCCTCCTAGACTGACTGTGGGTAGATCCCTGTGATATCTCAGGCTGTTTTTATTAAATTTGAAACATATCCCCACAAGAACTAATTTTAGGAGTGGCTCTGTACAGTGGCCACTTTTTCTCTTACTTCATAGAGAGAAGTACTTGAATATATTTCTAAACATTACTTTGTCACTTGGCTGACAATGGAGAGGACAGATAACCATTTAGATTTATTTGAATTGAAAACAGGAGAAACATTTAAAAATTAAATACCGATTTTTAATGACTATAACTATAATAACTTAAGATGCCTTTTTTTCTTTTCTCTATTTTTTCTAACCTTCAGACAAAGAATGAAATTGCAAGAACAATTAGTATCTCAGGCTAAAACAGCTGGATCATGGATGTGGGAAACAGTAAGCTTGCTGAGCCATGTAAATTTCTCTCCTTACCACGTTTCTTCTCCCACATCATATTATTACCTCCAGAATTTTACTTTAAACAGTGTTGAAAGATAAAAGAAAACACTTAAGATATATCTCCATTGCACCTATATATACCAAGTATGTCTGTATTCTGTGACAGCAGATGCAATAAAAATAAACAAATGGACTATAGTTAACATTTTACTTAGGATAGAATGAGAACTATAAAAAGCTATTTTAATTTCAACTATTTCTACGGTCAGTTATAGATATGGACTGTAGTTTCCCAATAGATAAAGAATAAGAAAAACTTTAAAAAGCAGTTGATAGTATTAACATTAAGGACATTCACAAATTTCTGGACCAAAATAAACCCACAAGAATTGTACTAAGGATTTAAAAAACTATAAAATCATTTTGAATATACTTTTTACAGTAGGTTGAATAAGCCTCCTATGTCTTTCTCATAAATTTTACCTTAGTTGGACATTCACAACATCAAATTTGAGATGTTAGAAATGTCAGAGCTAGGCAAGGTGTTAAGTGTTTGGTGCAATAATTCGAAAATAATAGAAAATCAGCCTGAGAAAGAGGGGAGGGCTACTTTGGATGTTCTAAAAAAAAAATTTGGTCTTTATGGCAATGTTATGTTAAATTCAGTCATCTATTCTTGGATAGAATGTTTGACAACCTTTTTTTCAGTAATCAGGATGGAGACAACTGTATTAAGGAAATCTTTTGAGCTCTTCCATTTATAATAAAAGTTTAACCATGAATTATTGCAGTTCACTGTAAAGGTATTTAACCCAGAGTGCTGTGTGACATAACTGGCTTGTGAATGTCATGGGATACTTTTGTGAGGCTGATGGATGAGGTGATTTTTAAAAATTGGCAAGCTGTTATCTAGATAAAGTAAGAAATTGAAGGTCTGAAATGGGAATGGGAAATGCTGGGTAATCTAGGGAGCACCATGAGAAATCCATCTCAGATGAGCAGTAGTGTGCATGGATAATAACATCCCTGCAGATGCATCTGCATATATAGCTCTAACATTCCGGACAGCAAGTGTGAACAGTGTGATGTCCAGCTCAGATCTTATTGAATAGTATGAAAATCATAAATCACAAAGTTTGGAAACCCCTAGAGTTTAATTTTGTTAGAAATTGTCTTGGGTATGACAAAACACCACTGTCTAATAGGTTTCTTAAATTTCTAGCCTAACCAAATACTCCTTGTCAAAATTAATCCTTCTTTACTGATCATAAGTATAAAACCAATGATTGCCCATACGATGTGCACTAGATAGTGAATAACCCAAGAACCATTACCATTATAACATCTTCCATATGTTATAATTGAAACAAAAGAGACAGGGAATGGAGAGCATCATTTTATATGGTGACTTGAGAACGCTTAGTATAATAATTGTGTACATTTGGGATATAATAAAAATATTAATTATGACAACCATGACTTTGGACTTAGCACAAACACCATGAATGGTGTTGAATAACTTAGAGAAAGAAATAGCAAATGAGATATACATGCCAATTAAGGCATTTATGAATTATAATTTTTAAATTTAAAAAACAGTACATAATATATTGGTAATATAAGGTTGTGAAGTGTACTTGAATAAAGGAAAAATGATTCTATGGTAACTTGAAAGTAGTATCTCAAATTAGATTGCATATTTATATTAACAAAAAGGCATTGGGAACTGAAATTATTAAGACCCTTATAATAGATGAGATTGGAAAGGAGGTGATGATAGCACAAAGAAAGAGAAGATAGAATGGTAATTATTGACATTTCTTTGTTCAGACAGTCAAAGCTATACTTTAAATTAAGGATTTTTTTTTATCATCATCTTGAAACCATTAATCATTTTACTATTGAATATTTGATCTGTTGTGTGGTTCAATATGACAACAGAGCATTGCAAGAGGACAATGCTTTACTTCACATGAACTCTTACTTTCCTCCCACTATCTTCATGATTTTCTATGAAATTTTCTCAACCGCCTGTTCCTTCATCCTATTCCAACTAGAATCTTCTCAAATATGGGGTCCTCTGCCTCTCACTGTTGGTTTCAGCAGCTGAGGCTGGAATCTTTAGCTTTGTTCATGGATCTGTTGCTATGGCCTCCGAATCTGGTAATGTCCTGAACAAAGTTGTAGTAGAGTCCAAGTTAGGCATGGCTGCTCCATGGAACATTTGAGGGAAATAAAATTGTGGTCATAACTTTTATGGCCTGGGAAAACTATATTATGTTTTTTACTTAAAGATAAACTTTTACTTTAACTGGATAATAAATCTCTTGTAATATACTTTGAATTACTCTGAAAAAGCCTCGTTCATTATTTGATAGACACCTAATTCATGAAGAAATTAGTTAAGTATCTAGAAATATGTGAGCTAACATATATAAAGCAACAGGATGATGAACCAGACAACATAGACAAGCAGATAAATCTAATTTATCTCTTTTTCTGCCTCTTACTTATAAACAAGAAAGTAAGTACCCAGCTACTGCTCCATTTCCATGCTTGCCTTCCTGCTTCTATGTTCTTTCTACATGATGATCATGAGTCTGTAAGCTTCAATACTCTTTCTTCTGAAAGTTTCATTCTTGCTTATATCTTCATCTCAGTAGATAAGTAAATAAGACGTGTATCATTTATCAAAAGTTATATTGTGATTTGGAAAAAAAAGTCCAGGTACTCTAACTGCAGATAGATATTCTTTAAATATTGTTTATATAATTTAATATAATAAAATATGTATTCTACAACATTTTCCCTGTTCTAATTTATTCAATGGAGACTCACTGCAAAATAGCACAAGGGAAGAATCATTTCTGGTGAGTTCAGTGAATACATTCTACTTCTGGTGCTGATAGGGATTATTTGACTCCATGTGTCCATGTTTTACTAATTGTCATATAATTATACCCTCAATACTATAAGTTCTGTTATATGTAAATTGGAGAATAATATAGTAAATTAAAAATACCCTCGGGTTTTATAATGCAACAAAATGAGAAATGTCAATATGGACTATTGTTCTGGTATGTGTGTGCACAAAATTGTTTCCCTAACTCTCTTAGTTTCTCTTACAGACCTTTCCATTTTTTTATCTTTCTCTCACAATATGTCCCAATGCTTGTATACTCTGTCTTTGCTGGTCCCTTCAGTTGCCTTAGCTACTTGATGTCCATATGTCTAAACCTTCCTGGCCTGTACATTGTGGTTACTACTAACAAAGTCATATTTGTTTTTCTAGTAATGACTGGTGTTTCCTCAAATCAACTATAAGAAAGGTAATACAATTTTAGAATTCTTTTCCCTCCCACTCAGTTTCAAAAAAATGCTCCTTTCAGGACCCCAATCTGGACCAGTTATAGAAGGAAGTAGCAATAAGGGACTTGATGTGGGAATGCATTTCTGTATGCTGTGAATATAAATCTTTAAATAAAGGAGCTATTTTGGGCCATGACAGGCACCATAGAAAAAGTAGTAAGAAAAATCAGAGCATAGGTAGGAGAAACAGGGTGGAGTCAGGCAGATTGAGCAAGCCGCCCAAGGAGCAACATGTAATGAACACAGGTGAGCCATGGGCCACGTGGCAGACAGATGAATAGAAATGGGTTGATTTAAGATGTAAGAGCTAGCTAGCAATGTGCCTGAGCCATAGACCAAACAGCATGATGATAATATAAGTGTCTGAGTCATTTCTGGGGGCCTGAACAGCGGGCAACTAATGGGTCTGGCGTGCAGGTCTATGGGTCTGGGCCTCTGGCCGTCCAGGACCAAGAAACCCCACTACAACAGGGACTCCTTTAAAAAGAGAGATACAAAGGGAAAAATTAAAATATCACTACATTCTAAGTGTTCAACCAAACTATGTCCTGATTAGGGTTCCAAATATAAAAAAGTCAAAGCAGAAGCTGTATGTGCATGTCATCTCTTACATTCCATGACTCTCTCTCTCTCTCTCTCTCTCTCTCTCTCTCTCTCTCTCTCTCTCTCTCTCTCTCCCTCCCTCCCTCCCTCCCTCCCTCCCTCCCTCTCTCTCTCTCTCCCTCTCCCTTTCTCTCCCTCTCTCTCTTTCTCTCTCTCTCACTCTCTCTCTCTCTTTCTCCTCTTTTACTCTAGCACTAATATCCTTGTATCATTCTTGAGGTTGATTTTCATATCCCATTCCATAAGAGCATTAACTCTGGGATGTTACTATAATAGAAAGTACAAGACTCAAAGGCTTGAGGTACCATATTTGATGTCAGTGATTTCCTACTGTAGAAAGAAAACACAATTTGTCTTTATAATTTTGACTTTGAGATATGTAGTCTAGAAACACAACATTGTAAACTCAGTTAAGAACTCAATAAAATCTCATAAGAAATGTTCTCTACAAAACACAGTTAGGTGTTCCCTGGAGACACTCCAGTTAGAAAGAATGAACTATTATAGAAAAATAATCACAACACTATCCACTTGGTTTTTCTCTGGTATCTGATGTAGCAGAGTACAGACATATATCAGTAAATTTGGCGGAGAATTAAGGACAGGCCCTAAGTATGATCAATATAATAAATTACCTCTAGTCTGATTTTTTTCTTTCAAAGCAGATAACCATTATGCTTTTATTACTTCCTCAACCTCATATAATTTGCTTGACAGTATCTTAAATATGTAACTTGGAGACCAAAGATGAAAAATTTATCAAGGTAGCAGAATTATGACATGAATTTTTAAATATAACCAAAAGACAGTATATCACAATTCTATCATAAATTTCTCAATGGTTAATATTAATAGAGAATTTTAAATTATAGGAACTGTAATTGTGCTCATATGTGATTTTTGATATAAAATTGGAAGGATAAAACTTTGGCAAAGGAAACATACATTTTTGTATTGCTGGGCCAGGGTGGCACACACCTTTAATCCCAGGACTAAGGAGGCTCTCTCTGAGTCTGAGGCCAATCTTGTCTACAAAGTGATTTCCAGGAAAGCCAGAGCTATTATGAAGACAAACCCTGCCTCAAAAAAGCACACAAAGTAATAGATATTAATAATCATTTTCTTGTTTATTTGAAATTATTTTTTAAAGTCACGTGTTGGTTTAAAGTCAGATGTGGTGATTCATGCCTTAAACCCAGGTCTCTGGTGGTGGAGGCTCACAGATATCTGCTAGCTCATGGGTAGCTTGGTCTCACTAATGAATTTCAATCCCACCAGAAGTATGTAGTGAGACTACGTTTAAAAGAAATGTTATGTACTATTATAAGAATGATTTTTCTTCCCTATATGAAACATAACATAAAATGGAAAGAGTTTTGTGCAAAATTATTCAAAACTCTTTTTAACACTCAGTTTCCCCTCTGGAAGTATATAATATATATTTGAAAGTCCAATTAATATTCATCAATATCTATCTTTTTAGTGAAAATATCATTCTCCATAGATAAAGACTGGGCATTAAATCCTGCCTAACATATTTGTTACATTTTTGACTGAAATTGTGTTTTAGGGTTACTCAAGTATTTAGGTTTACTTTGATACTATGTAAACCTTATATAGTCAGTAAAAGAATAAGAAATAAAAGTTGTGAATATTTATGAAACAAGACATTTCCCAAAATAGCAAAAACATTATCCGAGCTTTGTCTATTTAAAAGTTTAATATAGTACTGCATTGTAAGTATCCATTAGTTGACAAATTGATCATAAATGGGTTATAGTATATCTTATATGTTGTATCATTTAAAATTTGTGTACAACAGACACAAGAAGGAATAGAACTTAAAACAACAAAAATAAAAATAATAAAGCAGAGCAATACATCTATATGATAATTTTACTTAGTTAAACAGTTTCTTCTCTGATATCCAAATCTTACTTAACAGTTAATTTTTACAGCTCAATATTCAGATACAAAATTCTTTGGATTTTATGAGACATTGTATTGGCAATACATAACATTTTTGTTCAATTTGTATGTAGTCAAAATTTTAATATTAATAAAAGTTTTATTGCAAATCCATTTCTAAGAGAAAAGGGAACTACACAACAGAGCCATGGAATCTTATTAAATTCAACAATTACACCACACAGAATTTTTCTTTCTGTTCAATAGATACAAATAACAGCCATGCTCTTAGCCTCTGCAATTTACATACCATAGAACAAAACAGAAGAAACATATCTGAAAACTTAACTGTAATTCAATTCAATTTACTTCATATTTTAGCTGATAAATTCTAGAATACCACTTCAAAGTGGCAAAGAAAGCACATGTGCATGCTTGTAGCTTGTCATCAAACTACATTTCATATGATAATTCTTTTATATTAGATTTCAAGTTCACGATACCTTTGACTAAAATAGCATCCTAAAAGTTTGTATCTGCTTTTTGTCACAGGAATGCAATCTATGTTTTGTAGTTTCATTCTTATAGACCTTTTAGCAGGCATAAATCTGATCACTTAAAGAGGAGTCTGCAGAAAGTGAATATGCATAGATATAATGTACTTTTTCAAAAGAACAATAATGTTTATTTTGTCTGTTTTGATAGCCAAGAAAGAAGATAATGTTTGTTTATTGAGTTCTTTATTATTAAAATCATTATTTTATAATACCAATGCAAACACCTCTAGATGCCTATAGAAAATAACTAGGAACTTCAGGAGAGCAAAAGCAAGAAATAGAGACTTTGAGGAATATTCATCAACCACACAATTAGGAATGCCTACTTAAATGACTAGATTTTTGAAAATTTGTAGCAATTAATATTTCTATAGTATTTGGAAATATCTTGTAACTAGACTTTCTTTAGAATTCCAGCTCCCAAATATTAAGAAAATGTCTTAGTAGTATGATTGCTTGGCCTTAGCTAAGATTGTTCCTTTGCTGGGAAGCACACAAGAACTATCCCTCTGGTTGGAGATACAGATAAGCTAACCATAAGAACATGAGGGCAAATCAGAAGAGGAGAAGTGACCTGCCAATTGTAGTATGAGGTTTCTGGACCAGACTTTCCAGCCTAACCTCAAGGTTTAGGACCCACAGACTCACAGAGACACAGAGGCTTTCAATAGTTTTAGGCTGAATCGGCCAAAGGCTCAGGCGTATCACTTGCTAGCTCTCTACCCTTCATGTATCCCAGGACTCATCATGTTCAGCCATGCGGTTCGGTACCTTTTCTTAGGGCAGCATAGTTCTCCCCTGCTTCTTCCGGCCTCTCTCTGGAATTCTCCTCTGGTATTCTGTTCTCAGAGATTTTCTAAGTCTGGTAGCCCTGCCTACGCTTCCTGCCTGCCTTTGGCCAATCAGCTCTTTTTATTAAACCAGTTGTTGGGACAATTATTTAAAGTGAAACAACACAACCTCCCACAGACAATCACTTTCCCATCTCCTACTCTCTATAGTACAGGTGAGAGAAAGATGCCCCCCCAAACCTCTCACTATCTGTGGCAAGCAAGATAGTTGGCCAAAGGGAGCTAGTCAAGAGAGGGTGAAAACTAGCCCTGAAACACATTAGTTTAAGCACATAGAAAACGAACCCCTGCATCCCACGTGGGCAGTGCACTAGAGCTTACCCTATTGTTGGATCCACAGATAGCCCAGCCATGAAGATAGGAGAGATAATCCTGCACCCTCTCCCAATATTGGCCCTACAGCAGCCTGGGAAAAACAGTAGACCTGGTTCTGTGATACGAGTGAGGGGGACCTGGATAAGAGGGCATTAGCGTAGAAGAACTGACACCATTTCTTGCTGTAGGCTGCAGTATCAGGTGAGCTAGCCAAGGCAGTTCTGAAAAGCTCATTCAGGTGCTGACAATGAGGGAAGTTAGTGAACTGACAAACCCACCTATCATTCAGGCCTATAACCAGGAAAATGAGTTGACCCACCCCAATATCAACCTCATCTATGAACTGTTGGAGCATGTGAAGGGGTGAACATACACAACCAAAACAGCAGAATCTCATGACACAAGACAATAAGATAATCAAGATGAGCACTAATAAAAACACATTATTGATGATGCAGCTAAACCAGAGGCTTCCTAAGAGGGATGACTCATGCCGATGAACAAATTCAAATAAACATGAATGGACAAAAGAGTAAATTGTGATTCAGTTTGCCACATTAAAGCTTCCACAATAATTTTCTTCTTTCTTATGTTTTTGTAATTATTTATGTTTATTTTTTTAATTTGGTTTTGATTGGGGAGAAGGTAACAAGGATAGAGGGAAAATTCAAAGAGATGAGAAATAAGTGAGATCAATAAAAGGAAAAATATTAAATTATTGTTTATACTAATCTACACTGTGTCACATGATTCATTATCTCTCTTCCACACTGTATGTCCAATTTCCTCCATGTCTGCTGATAAAACAGCAGCTCTCTGATTCCTCCTCCTCTTCCCCTCTGTCCCAGGAAGTCCCACCTATCCTCTTTTGCCTACCTATTGGCCACTCAGCTTTTTATTACACCAATCAGAAGGTACCTTAGACAGGTGAGTAAGGACAGACAAATCTTCACACAGTGTGATCAAATATTCCACAACATCTTTTTCTATTATCCTAATTGATCAAGATACAATGACTACAATGAGATTATCTCTTTAGAACATTGTATATATGTCCTAAGAAATAGTAATACTTAGAACCAGTGGAGGAGAAAAATTAGAGGTAGGAAATATTTTGTTCTGTATATATCATAGAATACATTCATGAAATATTTATTTAAATTGTAAATTGACTTTAAGCATGTGATATTTAACAAAAAATAAATTAAATGGTCTTTCAATTAGTAACCATTATATCACATTATAACTTTTTAATTTAATTTAAAATGAAATAATAGAAAACAGAATAGAACTGAGAATAATGACTCCAGTCATTTCTCTCTCTATGATTTCTTCCTTAAAGTAAGGGGAAAAAAAACAATACTTTGGACAAAAAAGTGCAAGAATCAAAATACTGCATGAAAAGCAACCCGTTCTTGTTTTATTGAGGATACTTTTCTACTTCTGAGAGGAAAGACCTCTAACTATAGCTTTTCAAGAAGCTAAGACATAAGGATAGCTAGACTCAATGCCTATCTGATATATAAAGTGTGTTTAAGTACAGCAAGGGGGTATTAGTGGTAATCTTTATTAAAATATAAATTGTACACAGTCTGGGCATGTATGGCTCAGTGTAGGGAAAGGAAGACACTTTCCATTTGGGAAATTTAGGGCTCAATTCTCAATATTTTAGAACAGAAAAATATGTGACAGAAATAGTATTTTTTTCTCAGAAATCCCTGCAATGAATTTAAAACCAAAAATTTATGACTGCTTTGATTACTATTTACCTTGACATATATTTGTGCCACTTTTTTTTTTTTTTTTTTTTTTTTTGTCTATGGCTTGTTGTTTCCTCACGTCAAAACTAAGATTCTCTCAAATGGTAAACACAAATGTTATTTTTGCTCATCCATTGTTATTCAGTACTTAATATGTGTCAGTGTAACAGAAGCTACTGTTATTTTGTGTCTGTCCCCTGTACTCTGGGTTCCCCTTCACAGTACAGGACATGAAAATCTTTAAAAAACTATCTGTCTATCCAATTTACCTCAATCATCTTAAAAGTTGAACACTCTGACAAAGGTCATGGATCTACATCTTCAGTCTAGATTCCAGGAAGAGAAAAGCCTCTCTGGATGGACTAGTGCCAAGTTAAGAACAATAATTTGGAATAAACTGACAACAAGGGAGGGTTACCCAGAGTAAAGCAGATTTGCATTATTCAGAAGTGATTATGACTTTCAATTTATCCTTTGTCTTTTCAGGTTAGGAGCTGATACAAAGGATAGTCAGAACTGTACTTTGAGCAGGCCTGTGTAATGTTGCATGTTTTCTGCTCATATGTGGATAACCTTAGCTGCTTTGAGTTTCTGAGGACAACAGCTACATCATAGTCAGAGTAGCCTTCAGTATCACTGACATACAATTAAACTGTACTTAAAATTATAGAAATTTAAACTTTATATGTATATCTGCAATATATGTATAGGTAGATATATATTTTAAACCAATATAAAAATAAAGATACTGAAGTGTTACCCATTCGCTAAGCTACTTCATACCCCACCAGTAATCCCTTTGTCAATCCCACAACCATGGCCTCCCATCAATCATTAGACCACAATATTTTCTAAGCTAAACTAAATAATTAAAGATTAATATTTTTCTGCTCTTTCATAAAGTCTATCATCTATCTTTTTATTATTGTTTTGGACAAAATACTAAAGTTTTTGAGTTCATTCATGCTTCCTAGCCCAGGATAACCTTGAACCTCTGATCTACCACTAGCCATCCCTGAAGTACATGAATTATAGTCATGTATCCGTAGCTTAACTTCCACTACATTTCCTAAAAAAAAAAAAAGTACTTTTGTGCTACATATTGTGAGAGTTTCTGTGTCAACATAACTGGGTAACAGGTTGCTGAGACATCTGATTAAACATTGCTGTGATGTAAGCAATTTATTTAAAAACTTGTTTGATTTAGGATATCTAAACTTTGCCTTACTATTTGTTGAAATTACCGCTGTATGCACATGAAATGCTTTTGAATTTTAGTTGACTACTCACTCAATGTACATATAAACATATATATCATATACATTTTTAGTGATGTCTTTTCCTTGTTTCAGAATTATATTTCACTAATCTATATGACATATATATGTGTATATATATGTATACATTGCTGAGAATTAACTAATAGATTCAGAATATCTATTTCAATCATGTTCTTCCATATTGAAATTATTAAATTCCTCTTTAATTTTCTATTATATATAGTTTTAACAGTCTTTTTCACAGAAGTATTGTAAGAATTAGTATTAATGATATTTTAAATTACATTTGAAAATTCAATTATTTTAATTAAAAGTTTCATAATTAAACCATTAACTATCATATTTATATACACTAACCAAACATAATATGTTAGCACATGTACATTCATAAGCTGTTCCATATACTTTGAATTTTCACATAAATTTTAGAGTTAATATGACATTTTCAAAATGTTGATAATATTCATGGAGTATTTATTTTGATTAAACTAAATAATTAGGCATTAATTTCTTAAAATTTTTAAATGTTGAGAGTTTTAGTACATTAATACCTTCACACACATGATATATATTTATATCACATGTATATAGGTATATATGATAGATAGTTATGTCTATATTATATAATATATATGTATATATATATATATATATTCATGACATTGGTCATTGTGGCCACAAATTTCCAGAAAACTCAGGAGTGTTAAACACATAGGATTGTCTTTTCAAAGGAAAAAAATGAAAGACTGTTCTATCTAGAAAACTGAAAAGTTAAAGTGATTAATATCCTGGTGATATGTGTTATATATTATAACAGGACATATCAAGCTCTTAAAGCAAAAAACTGAGTTGAATAGTAATCTAAATGATGCTTACCAATCTTCCCGGACCAGAGATACCTAATAGTCTCAATAACTATCTGTATACCCAGAGGCTTTTCCAACTACCCACAACCTGAACCAGAGGTGGCTAATAGCCCAAATGACTTGTATACTATGTGTATGACCTAGATCAGGCCAGACACTTCCTTAGGACATCAAATTAGTATACATAATTCAATTCTAGAAGTCATCTTCATAAAAGAAACCATACATGTCCTGTGGCTGGTTATATTGTAATCATAGTTCCTTGTACACCAGGAATTGTATTACACCAGATAACATTTTCTAAATTATATTGTGCTTAAATTTTCTGGAAATAAACTTCCTAGGATCAGATTCCTTGAAGTCTTGACCCAGTTAGATGACGTCAATGTGAAATAAGTTTTCATTCTCAACTCTTCCAGGTTCATTTTCACATCTCTCTAAACACTATCATCACTCAAAGTTGTGTTTTAGAAATCCTTCCCCATTTTTAGTTGTATATATGTATTATATTTAACTTCACATTGATAAATAAAGCATTTGAAAACTTCACCTTTAAAGTTAAGAATGGAGATGCAGAGTCATGTTATTTTTAGTATTTTGTTTTTTGTTTGTTTGTTTTGTTGTTTTTATTATTTTGAAACAAGGTCTCATGAATTAAATCAGTTTTCCTTCATCTTCACTCTGCCATTCAATCTGAACCATATTTCATTTTAATCAAACTTCAGGTCCCCAGGTGCTAGGATTATAGGCCTACTTCACCATGTCTGGCTGTTGTTACTATTAGAATTTTGATTCCCAAACTAAAAGAGGATATTAATTTAAAGCATGTATTAATTCTAAAATTACCACTGACATTATTATAAACTGAATAAGCCAGTAGCATAGTAAGTCAGAATTAATAAGAAAATGCACAATAGGTAGAAAAGGAAGCATAAAATAGGAACAGAGCACAGAAGGGGCAATGAAAAACAAATAGACTTTAGACAAATATCTAATAATAATCTATGATTTGCACACTTTCTACAAAGGATAAATAGCAAGGACTTTCACCTCTGAGAACAGGTGGCTCTCTGCTGTGAGAGAACAGGTGGGTAGTCTTTCTACCACTGAAGCATGCAAACAGACAAAGACATGCAAATAGCTAGATTTCAATAATATTGTTTATAGAGGAAAGGACAGGAAGTTTTACAAGATCTTGACTTAAGCATTCCTATTTAAAGGCAGTGGTTGTCAGATTGCATTTTAAAATTATTGAGTAATTGAGTAATACGATGTATTTGGAATACTAGAACATTTTAACCAACAGTAAAACCATATGAAATTCAAAAATTCACAGTGGGCATCTGACAAAAGGTGTTTGGGCAATAAATTAATAAAGCATGCATTTTCAAATACCAAATTCTTGCTAGCTATGTACACTGGACTACAAAAGACTTCAGAAATTATCTTTAAATATTTAAATTCAATATCAGTAGCAAAATTGTTCTATTTTTGTAGAAAAGTCTATTGCACTAAATAACAATGAAGGCAAAACCTCTTCCTGAGAGTTAAATTTATAGCAGTGTTATCACACTAGGCACTAATGAGGAAGTTTGCTTACCAATTAATTGCCTCATATCATACCACAAAGAAATAGAACAGCAAAATAAAATATACCCAAAAGTCAGTAATACTGTAAAAAGCAAAACATTTAGACATGGTTAAAACTATGCAATGAAAGGAAAAGAAATCTTAGATAAAATCAGGAAGCAATTAAGTAAAAATTTCAATAAAATTTATTTTAAAAAATCCTCAAGTATATTTTGAAAGAAAAGAGAAAACATATACTAGTGTTACTAGAAAAAAAAAAAGTTCTGTCATAACTATAGACTATTTGATGTTGAATCCTATGGATATTAAAGGATAAAAAATTATTATGGAAATGTTTATACATATCCAATAGCTCAGACTAAGAAGAAAATGCTCTTTTAAGATATTAACTGTAAAAGCACTGATGGATAAAATAGATAAACAGAATATTATACATTTCTTATGTAATTGAGTTGAAAATATTCTTATTAAAAAATCCCAAGACTTATATGTTTTTCTAATTCATGCTAGCCAAGATTTTCAGAGAAATATTCATTCTTACCATTCATTTCCACAAAACTTAAGAGCTTGTCAAAAATTACCTTTGAAGCCTTCATGTTGTTGCATCAAAATCGAGAAAAAACATAAAAATTACAACTATTAACAAGTATAATGTAAGTACATAAATATAGCCAGTGAAATTTAAACTTCAATCAAATTATTTGAATATGTATTATGAGCAACTAAGGCTTATTCTAATATTCAAAATTTGATTAAATATTTAAAAATACACAACCAGAGTACTAATTTATATAAGCATAATTGCAGGAAAGTCATTTGAAAGAATCTATTAGCCTGTTTCAATTAAAAGAAATAAAAGTGATAAACGAATTGATATCCTGACAATTGTGTATATGATCTGTGCTTACTGTTTATGATTATTTTGTCTAACATAGCATCTCTGCACAGTATTGATAAAATTCATAACTTAGAGCTCAGATAATAATTTATTTTGCAAATGTAGTTGGCTATTTCAAAGATGAATGAAATATAAAAACTTTGATAGCAATATTCATATTTATTCACTATTACATTCTATGATTACATATTGACTGAATGAGAAATATATTATTTTTTTTCCAAATTTTTATTCATCTAGTCATGTGACTGAGAACTGCTCTATAGAGATCTAAAGGTAGAAAAGTCTGTTGAGATTTGCATTTCTTACAATAAAGATGAAAGCGGTCCTACTGTTGTTTTGAGCATATTCAGGAATCTCAGAACTACTACAGTCTTCACTACGCTTTGGCAAAGAGGATGAGAAAACAGAAAGCTCTCTTCCACAATTCTTTGTGTGTGAAAAATATGTTTGGCTCATTCTCTGTATCTTGATAATGGTCAGTGTTGTAGCTACTTGTTTTTAGCTGGTAGGTTTTGTTTTATTGTTTGTCTTGTACTCAACATGTAAATTTTCTGCTACTTGTACAATTTTTCTGTTATATTCAGGCTTTTCATTAAAGCAGAGAAGCCAATAATTTCCTAATAACATTTCTAACATCAAAAGAGCAAAAGAGTTAATTCAGGTCAGTGGAATTAGTGTTACCAGAGTAACTCAATATGTTATAACAAATAGCTAAGCTAATTAGATAAACTTTTATTTCCTTAGCTAGTGTCGGTTTGGCTGAATCTTGTGTTTTTATAAAGAAGCAACATATGGACAAGTTAAAGAGATCATTAAAATTGAAAGACATTGTGTTCATATACAATTAAATATATGTCTGTATATAATCTGTCCTCCATATTTTTAGTATGCACTAAATATAATAAAAATACAAACTCTGCATTATGAAGCTCATTTTCCAGAAAGTTGTCACAGCTTCAAAACAGATATAAATGTATTATAAATAATTAAAATGATAGCAAATGCTTACTGTGATAAAATATTGGTTTTTGTTGAAAATAAGATATATTATAAAGCATAATCCTAATTTGTCTTACCATAAAGAAAACAATATAGGGATAATAACCTGAGTGATCAGAGAAGGAGGGGAGCAGCCACCAGTGACTTACCTAGACCCTCTAACTGAAAATGGCAGAGATTCTGCCTTAGTAATTCCTGTCTCTTCCTCCTGAGTATTGGGATTTAAGGCTTGAACTACCACTGCCTAGTTTCTATGGGTGTCTAGTAGCTAGCTCTAGCCTCTGACTCCCAGACAACTTTCTTTTTTTTTTTGTTAGACACAAACAAAATATCATACATTATTATTTATGTATCCTTAGATAATATATAGACATTTATAGAAATTCACATAAATACACAGGTACACACACAAATATGTATATATAGGCATTACATATGTCAGAGGCATATGAATGCTTCATTTTGTAGATGATGAGACTTTTAAACCATGATAAAGAATTGTCTCTATTCATGAATTTAGGGCCTGTGGTTAATTTACACCCAATTTGGCAGCTCCTTTCCTTATATCTGCAGACTGTTTTTTCTCACCTTCAGGGAGATCCAGGTGTTTTTAGAAAGATGAATTTTAAATTCAGTGTTAAATGAGATGATAGTGTGGATACTTTGAAGACAGAAAACTAGATAGTAGTCAAGAGTTTTTCTTCCAAGAATTGTTAACTGAATTTTATTACTGTAGGAGACAATTCGAGGCAACTATTCAGACAAAACAAAAGGGTTGTCAGAATTGATCTCAGTGTACTCTTATTTTCTTAGAAACACCGTCAAATTCACTTAATCAGGTAGATCCTACTTTTCCTTCTCTTATTCTTCTTATCATTATTGTATTTATCTCTTCTTTCTTTATTTTTTCTTTCTCTAAACTATCCTTTTCTTTCATTCTCATTTTTTTTCTTCCTCTCAATTAAACTGACTTGGAAATTTCAAACAAATTAGATAAAAAATTGAACAAAAGTGTACTATCATTTGCAAATTGCAGAAAAATATAAATAAAATTTGTTGAATTTTACAAAGGTTTGGGGTTAACAGTATGGCTCAGTTAATAGCAACTTGGTTCTACAATCATGAAGAACTGAGTTTGGCTCCACAGCAAACACATAAATAGCCAACCAAGGCAGTGTGATTTTGTAATCCCAATTATGACAGTGTGAATTGTCAGCCCAGAACTGAAAATGCAGAAAGAGCAGTTGTCTTCAATGTTGATTTTGTTAGTTTGTTTTATTTAGTTTTTTATCTAGTTTAGTAAGGCATGTGAACTCTAGGTTCAGAAAGAAATTCTGCTTTAAAAATAAAGGGTTAGGTGATGGAGGAAGATGCTGGACATCTAGTTTTGTCCTTCATGTGCTTGTACACACACACACAAATGCATATACAAAATTGATTAATTGATACATAAATAAAAATAAAATAACTAACAATAAATCCACAAATAGTAGAATAATAAGTCACCTTTCATGCTACTCCAAGAAGAAAGATAAATGATTATATACATTTGTTAAGATAGAAAAATCCTGTTTGATTCTCTCCCCCCAGCCCCTTCCTGAGGCCCCTGAAACTAGCCAAGGTTGACAGAGTTTCGGTTCCATTGTGTTAAGTGGCAGCTTGCTCAGAACTCAGGTTCCGGGAAAAGCTTTGTTCACAGGATTAATAGCTGCTTGCTCAACTGCACACTTGAGACACACCAAATCTGCTTGACCTTCTGGACACTAATCACTCTGAGCTGGACCACCCAAGATAAGGATGTACTTTCTGAATTTCTGCCTGACTCCCTGTTCCTCCCATTGTGACCATTGCTCCAGGAAATGAATATCCTCAGGTGGTCCTCAGCTTGCCCAAGACTCTATTGTTTCACAGGAAAAACACCTGTCTGCCTATCTCATTCCTAAACTCTATCCTAAGCTGACCTTTGGCCCTACCCTGTTGTCGGACATATCCCCTCCCTTAATCAGAGTGCAGTATAAGAATTCTACTCTGAAAACATTTGGGGCTCTTGGATTCCACAGTGCCTTGAGCCCGCACATGTGTGTACTGGTATATCATTCATCAAATTCTCTTTTTCTTTAAAGTTAACAGTGGTAATCAGCCATGGTCTTGGGGTGTCTAGGAGCTCTAAAGTTAGGGGTACCAGCCCATTACACATTTTTATTTAAAAGGATAAAATTGGAATGCATTTATAATATAAGAAACTTCTATTGGAGGAAAATCAGATAGTCTTTGAAGCAAAACTGTAGAGGCAAGATTTCAGGAAGATTCTAACTCTGTCACTAACAATGAGTGGATCAACAGTGTGGGTTACAGGCATGGTGGAAGACAGGAAAGGCAGCATGAGGGGTGGAGGGATGGCACAATTGTTGGTATTTAATATGTTGAAAATGGTTTCTCACCCATAGCACTTACATTCTTTAAAGATGTCTAACAAAAAAATATCCCAAGTGAATTTATTGACTAAAACTGGTTCCACAGAACCAATTAGCAACTTACACAGGCTGCCCTGCAAGGATTATAAGGCCATCCATCACCTGTCCATTTAACTATTTAGCATTTGTTGCAGCCATTTGTCACTGTGTCAGAGTGCTAACATTTTAGAATGGAAGTTTTTGGTTGAAAGAAATCTAACTCAGATGCCACAGATGTTTCTCCTTTAATAAGACTTGAGATTTATGCTTCTATTATATTTAACATTAAACAGCTTATTCAAGAGTGAATTTAATTTTTTATAGTGCAGAAATTTAAACCAGTTGTTTCAGAAGAATTTAAAATTATCATGCTAAATAGAAATATTTTAAGTTTAAACATTTTCAAAAGTGTATCTATCACAATGTACCTTACTTTACCTCTACAATTATCACATTTTTATTATTATTCCAATCCAATCATTTGCTTTCTTAATCTCACAGTACGCCATAAATTGCTTTGTAGTTACCAATGAATTGAAGAAAAAAATTACTTATACTGCTATTCATAGTAAAGATATCAATTAGTTTTAGGATTTAAGACAATCTTTTCAAGATTCATTTTATTTTTATTTATGAATATATGTGACTATGCCTGTGTGATTATATGTAGTATTTGTGCAGGCAGCCATAAAAACCAGAAAAGATCATCAGAACCCTTAGAGCTGTCGTTAAAATGTTTATGAGCCAACCTATATTGGTTCTGGGAACAAAACTTGGGCTTTCTGGAAGATTAGCAAGAGCAAGCACAGGTAACCATTGAGCCATTTCTTCAGATTCCAAGACATATTTAATGATAAAAAGATTACTGCATAATTTCAGTTGAATCAACACAGTTTATACCAAAATGCATGCCATGTATGCGGAAAACAGAGAATTAATCATAAAAAATGCTGCTGGTTTTAGATAATAGACCACTGATAATATTTTGCCTCTTTAATTGCCAAACAAATGTTACAAATAATTTGAAACATGCTAGCTGACAGAGGAAAAACTGAATCATGAAGAAATGGGTGAAGCAAAATGAGATTTGAAAAATGAGTGTATGTTGTATTATGATTGTAAGACATTTTAAGAAATTGTAAGAAAAATAGAACTGTCTATTTTCTTACCTTAGACATGTCAATCAAATAAAAATTATTCCACTGTCTAACATTTACAATTGATCTAAAAATAAGATACTTCTTTACTAGTGAAAACTGATATGCAAGTTTTTTTTCTTTTCCAGTTATCCTATGGAGTCACCTGATTAAGATTTGTAAAGCAAAAGAGACAATCACAATACTATGGCCTCAAATGCCACTCTGCATCTGGATGCAGCTAAGCAACTCCAGTGGCATTTCTCAGAAACTTTCAATATGTGCTAGTCACTAAACTCAATTCCAGAGAGAAAACAGAAAATGTGAACTCCTGTGGGAAGAGAATAGAAATAAAATCTTTTCTAAAATTCTTAGAGTGCTATATTCTATCATCCAAGCTGCAATCAGAAATATATATCTCTTATATTATAGAACCCACAATTCAGCACAGATGGATGTCGGGTTGTGCTATGCATTTGCAAATAAATATATTTATTTCTATGCAATATAAGTGACTACAACAATTTGATTAAGGTAATATGAATCAGATCACCTGTTTAAATTTTTTGGTAGTTTGTGTTGGTATTCCAAAAAACTTGCTTAGATAAAAAATTTATTTGTAAAGGATAGAAGAGTAAATGGTTTTAAAAATATAATTTCATAAGTGTGTATATTCCATATACACATACATTACATTTGTGTAGTATTTTCAAAATTAAGCCAGGAAATATATAATTTCAAGAAATATTTTTTCATGATTATAAGTAATGATGATGTTCATATATTTTTTGTGGTCTTCTTGAATAAATATATACATACTTAAATAGCTTAAGTCCTTGCTGAAAGCTAATTAATTGGTCAGTAGACTAAAATTAATAACTCAAAGAGAAACTAATGTTTAATAAATCATCACAAAATTTTCACTTTCTGGGAAACCAGGTAGTATGACGAGGAATATAGCTGTAGATAACTAAGCTGAGGAAATGGGAAACCAGGTAGTACGAAGAGGAATGTAGCTGTAGATAACTAAGCCGAGGAAATAAATATTGCAATATCTTAAACATTTTCAGAAAACTCAGAATGAGAGGTCACACATGGCAAAGGCCTTGAGGGCTCTAATCTCTGCAACTTAACTGAATCTAGAAATCTCATGGCCTGTCACACTGGCAAATTGTGGAAACACAATTCTAACATGAATTAGGTAGAATAAATTTTGGAAAAGCAGAAAAATAGTGTTAGATATAAATTAAACATAGAAAGGTATGTGTGTGTGTATGTGAGAGAGAGAGAAAGAGAGAAGAGATAGATAGATAGACAGAGTGAGAGAGAGAGAGAGAAGACAGACAAGTAGGCACACATATATAGTGATAAATACATAGGCAGAAACAGGGACATAGACAGAAAAGGGAAATTATATAGGTGAGAAGATATTAAATATTAATGTTTCCCAACTCCTATACATAACATTTGACTTAAGCCAAAGCTAATATTGTCAAATGAGCAAACATTTGAATAAATGCCTCACATCTGGCAAGTGGAGTTTGCTGACATTTACTTGGTACAATGGATCAGGGATTAAATCAGGCAGAATCCCACAGGACCTAATACTGGTATTGCCTTTTCACTTAGTTGCTTATGAAAAATTTAGAAATATTAATAATCAACTATTAGATGAGAAATGTAAATCATGTATTATTTATATTTAGTTTATTTTTCATATGTTAATACAAATAATACAAAACGATTGAATGAACAATTTATAGATAAATTGAAGAGTACATGGAAATATAAATGAGAAAAATGCTTAGCAATTATTTAATTAAGAGAATAGTTTTACAATACTGATATATATATCATATAGAATTATCAGTATCTATATAGGCAGATTATAAAAAAATTAAATCAAATTATAAATAAATTATTTTAATGTGCATAGTATTATTATTGTATCCTAAAAGTATTCTTAAATCTTTTCATTTTACTGTTTTATAAAACATCTAGTTATTGATGGGTACTATCATAAAAGTTTGGCTTATAATATATATATATATATGTAGTATTGTAATAGCAAACCATTTAAAATTTCATATATGTATTTTTCAGAGAACAAGCTAATTACACTTTAGAATATTAATTATTTACCCAAAACAAAATATCGTGTAAGAGAAAACTTTCCAATAACATGGATTAATTTATTGAGTGTAATGAGTTTACAGGTGTAATATTAAAAGATTAGAAGACAACAGCTATTCAAAATGGAGAGACAGATGATTGTATTTCCTTGTAACTGAAAAATGGATGATGTAATGGACTACTTTTTCTTAAATAAAGTTGAATATTTAATGCAGAATTGAAATAATAAATAACCTGTACTATTGATAAAGAATAGTTTATGTAATATAGTAATAATGTAGTATACTGGATATAGTTGTTGCAGCCATAGGAAGGTGGAATAAGAAGTAAGGAAACTATGAAACACATATATATATATTTTATTTCAGAGATGAAGAGTATATAATGTAACGGAGAAGCTATCTAGACTTGATGCCTTCTAGCAAAAATAAGAAATCTGTTTTCTCCAATATTGTCCTACTGGTTATATCAACAATTCTCCTGGCTCTAAGCATAGGAGCAGTTCGTTGGCCTGTTGTATGAGGTTTATGGCCTGTTTGGCCTGTGGTCCAGACCCATAGACCCACAGACCCACAGACCCACAGACCCACACACCTAAAGACCCGCAGAAACACAGGAACACTTACATAATTTTATGCTGATAAGCCTAGGGCCCAGGCATATTTACCCCTAAACTAACGCACTATTCTTATCTTGTTTACCCATGCAGTTTGGTACCTTTCCCCAGAGCAGTATTTCAACTTCTTTCTTCTATGTCTGATGGTGTCTTATAGAGGTGTCTCCACGGTGTCTCTCTGACTTCTCTGCTCTGCTCTACATGTTCCAAGAGTTTTCTTAGTCAGTTAGCCCTGCCCATACTTTCTATTTGTTTCTGGTCAAAAAGATTTTTATTACACCAGTAGAAGTGACAAATATTTACAATGTATAAGAACATACTCCCCCAGAATATTCCCCCCTTAAAAAAAAAAAAAAAAAAAAAAAAAAAAAAAAAAAAAAAAAAAAAAAAAAAAAAAAAAAACAAGAACCTCTCAAGGGGTAGGATCAGACTGTGTTCTTGTCTGTGGGCTGGCACTTTGAAGCCCATTCTTTGCAGGGGACCACCTAACCCAGTCTTGACTTTGGTATGAGAAAAACAGACTTACTGTAGTGGATGTGCCACCATGCTGAGCTGACCTATCTGGGGAGTTATAGTCCTTTTGGAGGAGGGATGGGTGGATGGTGAGGGGGAATGCTGAAGGATGACTGGGATTCAGAGAAGGGAAGGGAGGGGGATCACGGGGATACATGAATAAAAAAGATGTATCTTTATAAAACAATAAAAAAATGAAGAAACAAAAAATCAAGAACCCCAAATCTAATATCCTTTCCCCACTTATCTATAACAACTTATAACCAACACTGTAAACAAAGACAAATATCCATATATTTGGGGGGAAATGGATGCAATTCTCTAGACTACTTCCTGCTAAATAGGGATGCTGGCAAATCCCATGAGACCCAATGAAAAATTTAGGATTATGGAAAAGTCTTTAGTGAGGTACTGGATCATCTCAGCCAGTATCCTTGAAGTTGTTTTGGATGCAACAGTCCAGAGGATACCTTTTGCAAATTACATCTTTATGTGGCTTATTGTTCTTTATACTGTATTTCTTTTTTAAGGTCTTTATCTTTTATCTTTAGAGCTTTTATTTATTTTTTAATCTGTCTTTATTGTATATCTTTTTTTCTGTTTCTGACCACATCTTTGCCTGGTTAGAGTGGCTGACTAAACACAGCCCCTTCAATTTCTTTCTGTTTCTGACCACATCGTTAATCTGACAAGGTGTGCCTAAGGATTTCCTCCACCCTTCTCCTAGTCTAGCTTCATAGAGTTTTAGCTGTTTAGCAGAGCTCTTTCGATTGGACCCACAATTACCACTCTGGGGAAATTTAGGGTCCATATAATCACCAAGTAAAACACTGCTCTCTGCTGCTCTTGAACTTTATTTAAGTATTTGTAAACAGGACTCAGGAGTGTTTTGTCACTGAGTCAGGAAGACTCTTGTTTAAAAAAAAAATGCCTCTGTTTGCCTCCAGCAAAAATGGCTGACCCAAGAAAATGCTGCTGCTACTAAGAAGCAGTATTTGACTCTTTTACCCTTTGCCTGTGAAAATAGAAACATAAATCCACCACATATAGCTTGTTTCTTACACTGAGGCTCAGGAACCGACCTTGTTGCAGCATAAGTTCTACTCCAAAAGCCAGCCATTTTGCAGCCCAAACCCATATGCCTCACCAGGTCATCTCTGTACAGTGGCACACTGTGAGAGACACAAATCAGAAGCTGTTTTTGGCTCCGATTCTGTTCTTGAGAACCCTTTTTAATTTTTCTAACTTTACTAACATGTAGAAATAATTATATATTGATTAAACATAAATAACTGTGAAACATCAAATTACCTGTTCATGTTATAACATTTTAAACCCACTGAAATTAGGGGCAGATGGTAAAGATGAAAGATATGATATATAACATCCAATATATATCCACATTTATTTGCATACTTTTCACTGATCTGTCTACACATAGGTTCACACACACACACACACACACACACACACACACACCACCACCACCACCACCATGATCACCACACACAACCACAGCCACCACAACCACCATTCCCACCAAGACCAGTTAGCTTATTTTTCAAAACAATGAATTCCAGGAACAATAACCCTATGTGTGGCATGACTAAAATTGTCTTGGTTGTTTCTGCAATAGAAGCTCTGTACTTTTGCCTCAGTAATTTTATTTCAAATTTCCTAGGGGAGCAAGAGAAGGTGATGAGGAAATGAAGGCAAAGATGTAACAGGGTAGTATAAGTTGTATTTTAAACCTCCTTTCTCTCTTTCAAGTTCATGTCTTCTGTTTTCATTAATTGTGATTTCATCCATAAGAGGAGTCCTACCTAGTACTGAAAATCTACGCTACTACCTACGGCTAATAAAAATTGTGAATCTTAGAGGTGACTCTAAATTCACCACTTCATTCAACCAAAATAATCCTAACTACATTATAAATATTTGTCTTTATACCCATAAATAAGTGTAGTACTTAACCTGTATCATCATAACTTCTTTGCAACAAACTATCAAACAAATACCAAGCACAATTCAGAGTTATAAATCAAAGTCTCAAATGATAAATTTATAATATATCTCTACCACCTAAAGTTTAGAAACTATGCAAAAATCGGTGTAGAGTGTTTGAAAAAATAAAAGCCTGAAGAATAGGGAAGATAGTTTGATTTTTTATTTTTGTGCAAACACTAACACCTATTTATTTCATCTTCTGTTTGCTTTGTAGATAATAAGTTTGTCATGTCCAATTGTGGAAAAACAGAAGGCACATTAAGTGTATAACAATTATCTTCACCAACATTTTTTGGGGAATAGCAGAAATTATAGCGATAGAATGACAGATTAGGAAGAATTGATAGATGAATTTCCAACACTCAAATTTACAATATCTGTGATTCATAAGAAGAAACTGAAGATATGCTTAGATGACTTTGTCCACTAAGTTAGGCAGGGACCCTTATAGGAAGACCATGCTTAACAGTGTAACATTTCTATGTAGATTTTGCAGATGATGCAGAGAGTATGCTGAAATGGCTTAATAGCATAAAGAAATTACTTCATTCTTTAGAAAAATGTCTAAGACAAGTGGAAACTATGCCAAAAACACTTGGATAAAGTTCATGTTGTAGAGAATGAAAAGGAGAAATCAGGAAATTAATATATCTGTCCTAGCAATGACAGAACCTGAAAATTACCAATTAGAGATCTCCAGAAGGGCAAATTCTTGGATTATATGATAAGATCAATGCTTAAACTATATTTTGTATATAGGATAATGGAGATAATTTGTCAACGTGACTTTATATATTTTTTCTTTTTGATTATAACATAATTGCAACATATCTCCTTTCCATTTTCTTCTGCCTAATACTCCCACATACTTTTCTCTATTCTTTTTAAAACGTATGCCCTCTCTTTTCATTAATTGTTATTGCCAATTTATGTGAATGTACTTATAAAATACATATTCATAAAACACTTGTGTTATTGCATGTTGGTATTCTTGTTTACCGGAAAGGCTGGGATTATAAGGTCATTAAGCATATGATTTCAAGTGCAGCTTGGGAAGCCAAGTAAAACTCCAGTTGAAAAGAAAACACAAACAGATTCATATATGTGCAGAAATATAATATATATATATTCATTTACTTATGAAATATGATAAAGCATAAAAAATACTAGATAATTTATATTATAGCATTCTAGAAATTCTTGTAAGCCAATTCTTATGTTACTGAGTAATTTGATGAAGCTGTTTATTTTAAGAGTTGGGAACAAGGCTCTATATTGCTATGCCTATGATGGGTTTGCTGCAACATTATAATAGAGGATGGGATGAAATATACAATATTTTCACGTTGCTTAAAATTATATCCATTATTTCCATTATTAATACTATACCAAAATAGTGCCTATCATTTTTAGCCTAAGGAAGATTCAAACATTACAAAAAAGATATTTATATCATTTATGTATAAAAATTAGGCTTTGAAAAATCTCCATTATAATAAGCAATAAATATTAAGATATGTATGTCTGTGTTTTCAACATAACTCAATATAATGTGGATCTGCTGTAATGAGAAGAAATATAGAATAATAAGACAAACAATGTATAATAAAATTCAGTTAAGAATAAGGCTAAAATATAGTAAATATAGATGGGTTTACATGATATTACAATTAATTTCAATTCATCATCATGAATTTCCTTTAGTTTACTAAAATAAAAAAAAATCCTAATATTAAAGGATATTAGATTTGGAGTTCTTGTTTTAAAAAGAAAAAAGGGGATATGCTGGGGGAGAATGTTCTGGTACATTGTAAATATTTGTCCCTCCTACAGGTTTAATAAAAAGCTGATTGGTCAGAGACAGACAAATAGTGTGGGCAGGACTACCAGATTAAGTAAGCTCTGGGAGTAGGAAGAGCAGAGATACCACAGAGAAGCAAGAAAGACAACACAATGAGATGCTAGCAGACACAGAAGAAAGAAGTTGAAATGGTGCTCTGAAAAAACATACCTAGCTGCATGACTAACAAGATAATCATGGGTTAGTCTAATGGTAAAGAGTTAACAAGTTATATCCCTGGGACCTAGGTCAATCAGCATAAAACTAATGTAAGCAGCTGTGTGTTTTTGCAGGTCTGCAGGTCTGGACCACAGGCTGGATAGACCAGAATCCTCATACAACAAAATGGTGGCTCAACATGGGTTTTATACACAGGAATAAATATAGATGTTTAAAGAATACAGAACTTCCTTTCAGTTTAAAACAAGGTAAATGGTGAAGTATAGTATTACAAACAGCTTGTTTTCCTTTCCTTTAAGATGTGCTCTACAAACCAAAAAGGACAACATTTTCCAGTCAACTTATAATTAACAGTTAAAGAATATTGTGCTGAAAATTTTATGTGTATTATCCTCTATTATGCTGTCTTAATCACTTTAAAATTCTAAGCTGAGTTAAGTTGGATTCAATTTTTCATAAAAAACTAGAAAGTATGTTATTTGCTGGTCATGAGATCAGTATCAAAAATGCTTTTTCTAGTAGAATAAACAGGTCAGAGAAGAAATAAATTATGGAAATATTTTCTGTGGAAGTTGTATCTAGTCCCACTGTATTCTAAAGGGGTGTGCGTGTGTCTGTGTGTGTGTGTTTGTGTGTGATTTATTTGAGACTCTGGAGTTTACACAATAAGAAGTAGATAGAAAGACAAATAAACATATAAATAGACAAATAAAATTACACAAGAGGGCAGCTTATTGATAAAAACATAGGTGTGGTATGTAAAAGACTCTAGGTTAGACACTATAGGAACACTTTTAAAAAAAAAATACAAAATAAGGCAATTTCAGCAAGCCAGAAATCATCCTGTCACTCGCAGAAATATATGAAAATACCTAGCTTCATTTATATTGCTGTGTCCTGAGAAAATACCTAGCTTGCTATAATGGGGTTAAAGTTCCACCTCTCTGGCAAAATACTTCTGAACCATGAGTGTCCTGTCTCTCCACCATGTTTTCATACTGCTGTCTCTTACACATTTTAGTTTTCTCTCTATCTTTCACTTTATTTAGGCTTTTGTTACTTGAGAATGTTTGTTCACTGACATTTCTATCCATCACAAATGCTCACGATCGTATTTAACATACAGTATGTGTTCAAATAGTGTAGAAGGAAAGGTAAGGACAGAACGGAGCAAGAATGGGAAGGCTGAGACAGAAAACAAGAAGAGAATCTTATACAAAGTGGAAAGATTCACATGTGAAAATGAGAAAGACTGGGCACTAAGGGAGAAAATAGAACATTAATGTTCTATTTCAGTTCCTAATGACAAAGAGTTGAACTCTTCTAAAGCTGGATAAACAACTAAATATGAATAATATGAATCCATATGACTAGTAGTATATTAATAATGCATTATATATGTATATTTATAGTACATATATGAATATGATTTGACACAGAGTATCTTATAATACAACCTGAACTATGAACTCACGATTCTCAAGTCTTCACTTTCTTTGTACTCCAAATACAGCTTTTAGCTACTATGTCAACTTTAAGTAAATATTTATAGAAACTCTGTGATTTGGATTTAAATAGTAGACACATGGCTTTTGATGACAGTTAACACACTCACAAGAATAATAATATTCTCTTGAAGTGGTAACTTATGACCAAGACAGGCACTGTTATATTATTATGTTCCATGCATTACTTTCTTTTCTTTAACTTTTATAGTTACATCATTTCACCCTTCCTTTCCTTTCTCCCAAACCTCCTTCATAGTCCCCTTTCTCTCTTTCAATTGGGTTAATTAATATGTTACATATACATATATTACAAAAATGCATAAATACAAACATTAATTCACATACTTTTTGTATATATGATTTCAGGTCAGACCATTTAGTATTTTGTAACCGGTTGCTGTGCTTTTCCCTGGGAAAAGATTAATTCTCATGTTTTCAAAATCCCTTGGTACTTGTTTTTGTAGGGTTAAGGTTTTCTGTGTGGGCTTGAAGCATCAAAAGCTACATCCATAATATCTTAACAACATGACTGCCTAAAAGTGAGTTGAACAAGTTAACACCAGGCATATAATGAAGATTACAAAATTGAAAGAAATAAACTGTTATTAATATATTTTGAATATTTCTCAGTAATTTTGTCTCTTTTTCTCACTGATAATTATAATATCTAATATATAAATTTTGTTTGCACTACTCATGAAGTGTGAGAATGGAGAGAGTAATTTTCATTGTTATCATTACAATCACATGTAAAATTATTTCATTTGAACATTCTCATTGTGAAGGTTAAGCTGTATCTTTCATCTCTTGCTAATTTTTCTCACTGCTTCATCTAATTAATTCATTTATACATGATACTTTCACCTATATCTCTTTGTAGCCAGCCTTTCATCTTTAGATCTCAAAATATTATAAGGTTGTCTTCTATCCAGTTCTGTTCCTTTTAGTGTGACACTATACCAAATGCAGCTGCACAATTAACTTTGCCTCCCTAGGCTCATGTTATTTCAGTTACTTAAAGAACAATTTCCTGCACACAAGAGAATTAAACTAAAGTGTTATTTCTTTTGCATTTTTGAACTTCAATTGAATGGCTCCCTTATATCTAGTTAACAATCTGTGTCTGTGCTCCAAGCAGAAAAGTGCAACCTTTCGATGAATCCATCTGGGCCGTGTTCCATTTTTAAATCTAGGGCATTTTCCCATTTGACTTCCTCCTGATAGAATGTTCCAAAATATGAAGTTTAAACATCAGAATTATCTGACTGCTTAAAGATACAGTCAAAGAGCTATATAGTATGTGATCTTGGCCTCAATTGCAACATGAACAGATCCTTCCTCTGGGTACTGGTTTTCAAAATAATGAGATGTAAAGCGTTTGAGCACAAAAGTATAAATGAAACAAGTGTGCAGTCAAAAAACTTATCCTGTAATTTTAATAGAATGAGTTAAAAATCCTACCATTCTGTTTTGTTGTAATTGCTACTGTAACAGATCACCTTGACTTGATGGCTTAATGAACATGATCAAATTGAATTACAATTGTGTGTGTGTGTGTGTCTACATATGATTGACACTTATTACATTTACCAATGATCCAAGTGTTGGCTGAGCTCAATTCTTTCTTTGAAGCTCTGGGGAATTTGATTGAAAATGAGTCTAAGAGGTTTGCTATTTAATTTATTTTATGGCCCTTCTTTCTGAAATCTAGTCACACTGAGTGGAGCCCCTAATAATGAGTCCCTCTTTCTAGTTCTCTAAAATTAAATTAGTTTTTTTTTTTCTGATTTTAAGACCCAATGATTCTGGGAATGGTGCAAGAAACTTGCCAATGACATTTAGGGATGAGATGAAGGAGGAGAAACAGTTGTCCATTACATAAGTTCAAAGACAGAAATTATATGGTCATCTCATTGGACACTTACAAAGACTTTGACACTATCCATGTATGGTAAAAGCCATGGCTAGACTAGAAATGAAGTTAGGATAATTCAAACTAATAAAGGCTGTACACGACAATTTTACAGCCAACGTTATTGTAAATGGAGAATAACTCTGAGTTCCAATTAAGTTCATCAACAAACAAATATGTCCATTTTCACCCCCTCTATTCAATATAGTACTTGACATCTTAACAAGAGATGAGACAAGGGAAAGTAACCAAAGAGGTAGAAACAAGAAAAGAACTGTGTAAGGATTCCCTATTTTGGATATGATTCTGTACATAAATTACCTAAAGAGGTCAACCAATATATATTAGTGCTGACATTGTCAAGAAAGTGGCAGGATACAAAATTAACACACAAAACTAAGTGAACTATTTATACAGAAAGGAGAGCAGCAACCACGAAGGGAATATTATTCTTAATAGTCACTTAAAACATACTTGAGAAGAAACTTAAATAAGAAAAAACATTTTGAATACAAGGCAAGATGACCCTTATGGTACAATAGTAGCATGACTGATAACTAACCACTTTCTAATTAGGTTCTAAGCTTGCTTCATAGGAGAGAATTACAGCTTTGTACTACATCCCTAGTCAAAAAAGTCCATGGTCAAAGAATTTATAAAACCTAGGATAGAACTTGTTAGTTTTCTAACCGTTCATACTGTGAAAGAATAATTCAAACAAGCACATATTCAAATAATGCATTTGTGTTCCATTGGGCTCACATATATACAAAAGCTAATATTTTTGTATACAGAGTTTTAAACATAATCAAATCTGCCACATGCAGCATCTTTGACTAATACATCTCTAAAAGCATATTTTATAAAACAAATGGTATGTTCACAAGCTAAAATTGCTTATGAGAAGTACTCATTCCTAGAAATTAATGTATCAGTGTCCCTGCTACACAGTTCCCTCTTTTTTAGAGCAGTTCCTGTGAAGGGTATTGCCTCTTTGGAAGTGCAGTTGTTTATTACAGAATGCAGAAACTAAAGTCTTGCATTAAGTATACTCCCACAGTCTGGGTATGCTTTCATGGCTGCTACAGCCTCTTTGTTCTGCTAGTATCTCATGTGCTGTGATTATCACAGTAAACTATATTTCCAAGGTACCTTTGTTAGTTTTTCCTGCGTGTTTCAGCTGAAATTAGGTCCTCAAGACTTAGAAGTAGGAAGAATGAAGATGTAATATTTCTTTCTGCCTAGGATTCCTTGGAGGTTTTATTCAGCATTCAGTCTACCTTGTGTAGGTACCAGCTTTTGGAAATAGTCCATTTTTTGCCCTTTAAAGCCAGTTTTTGTAAGTTATCCCTTCTAGTGAAGGTCTGGTCATCTTCAAAGAAACTAGATTTTGTTATGCCACAATTCATTTGTTTTTCTTGTTTGTTTCAGCTTGTAGATAGATAGTCTTGTGAATGACTAACAAGTACTTTATCATTGATCTACATCCCCCGTTCTAACTTACCTTTTATATTTGGCTCTTTAGCTTCCTACTGTTTCTACGACCTAGGGGTCTTCATTGTTTTCTACTTAATTTTTAGCACTTTTGTTATTCATAAACAAATGTCAAATATCCAAACAAATTTATGTGAACCAGTTTTACTCTATAAATTATACTTTAAAAAAGAGTAGTGAATTTTAAGAATTGAGACCAAGTACTGAGGTTATAGTCAGCTGTAAAATAATTGACTACCATGTAGAAATTCTGGATTGAAGCTGCACTATTGAGAAAGCTGAAAAAGATGTATGCCACAAGTCATTCTAAATGATTGAGTAAATTATATGAAATTAAGCAAAACAAATTGAAGAAGGATAGATGCTGAAAAAGCAAAAAACTAATAACTCTGACACCTTTTACTTCTTGTCAAAATTAAGAAGACTGAATGCCGATCTATGCCTCAATAATACAGAAACTAGATTTGAATGTGAGACTTCCATATCAGCTGAATAATAGAGAAAAATATTTATTGTCAATCTATTTCTTAACCTCAAAACAATTTACCACAGTGATTAACAAAGTCTTTCTTATACTGGGAAATGTTGCAGCATTGAAAAGTATGCCTTATTCCAAGGAAACTGTAAAATAATATAGTATCGATTTATCAATCTGCATTTGGTATTGGAATGCCAATCCCAGATATACTCAACGTGTTTTCATTGCTTTTGGTCTTAAGTCTCTGGTGTTTCTTTAAGAAGACACATCAGCCAAAGGCCGAAAAGCAGATTACTTGTGTGAATGAATACACAGTCAGTGTCACAAGCCAAGAAGTTGGTTTCATTTCTCTGTTCCTCATCCAGTCCTGCTTTTGAGGTGTGTTATTTAGATCTTGAGGTTTAAAACAAATCTCATCAACTAAGATTTTCTTGGAAGGATAATGCAACGTAGCTTACATTTAACTGAAATGACTGTATATCCCCTGGAGATGAAAAGGAGATGTCAGCAAGACTTGCTTATCTCTGAGGATTCAGAAACTTCTTTCTGCTTCTCTCAGGGACTCTTCATTCTCCTTGGTTTCTGCCTAATAACGCTTGTTTACTCATGTACTTAACCACTTAGGGGAGAAGTTCAGTTCATATATTTTAAAAGAACTCTAAATGAAGTAGTTTTAAGGGGGGGGGGGAGCAGAGACTTTTCTCTGCTCCACTTTCAAAGTTTCAAAGTGTGCAGCTTGTGTGGCCACTATTTGTCATGACAGAGCTCTGTCCTTGAGTCTCACTTGTGTGCATGCCCTAACACTGTTTTCAGCAATTCAGGCTTAGCTCTAGATACATTTGATTATTTTCTAAGATTATAAGTCAGCCTAAGCTCTTAAATTTGTTTGCAAACTTTGCAACGAAACTAATAGTTATAAATGTCATTGCTAAAGTTTTAAGGAAAACCATCTTAGTAACTGTATGAATTTACTATAGCTGCAATGAAATAGCAGGAGGAAATCAACTTGGGGAGGAAAGGTTTGTTAAGCTACAGTTTCACGTCACTGTTCATCACTAAATGAAGTCAAGACAGGAACTCAAAACAGGAACCAGAAGGCAGGAGCTGATGCAAAGGCCATGGAGGATGCTGCTCACTGGCTAGCTTCATATAGTTTACTCAGCATGCTTTCTTATAGAATCCAGAACCATGAGCCCAGGGATGCAACCAACCACAGAAGGCTGGTCCCTCTCCCTCCCACAATCTTTAAATAAGAAAATGTCCTACAAGATTGCCTACAACCTCGTCTTATGGAAACATTTTCTTAATGAGTTTTTTTTTCCCCCTTTTAAATGTCATTATCTTGTTTCAAAATGACATAAAACTATTCTGCCCCATGTTCAATTTACAGAACAAGGATACTGAACTCAGTCACCTAGCATGTGGACAACAAAGTGTCACAGATAAAGACAAAAATGAGACATGTGAGTCTTTGATGAATAAGACATAAATAACTTCCAAAATATACCTTAACATATAAAGTGGGAAAACATGATATTGAATACATCCATGAAACCCATGAGCCACTTCCTATTATTACTGCCTACACACATGTGTGATGTCAGGAGGCATACATATGTCATGAAGCAATTGTACAAAGCAGAGGACAACTCTGATTAGGTGTTTTCTTTAGACCTTTACATAGATGCTTTCACCTTACTCAGACTTCCCAGTAAGCACTTTCAGCCTCAGAAAAAAAGGAAATAACATTTAAAAAGCCAAAAGTGAGGCATTTTGAAATTTTCTATGTTTCATATATCTTAGTATATAAAACCACAAAAGAAACAGTTTTTTAATACTTTTTTTTTGAATTCCCCTTCATCTTTGATTGTTTTTATAAGCTAACTCTATAGTGTAATGTCAAATGCAAGGACTTATTATCACAGAATGTATGGTTGCTTACAAATATATTGTCAAAAAATTATAGCACTCAGCTATTTACACATATTTATTTGTTCTTATGTAAAATTGAGCTATTGATTTTTACATCCAATAATAAATCCCCTTTATAGTCACACAATTAAATCTCCGTAGGAGTTCCTGATTCAGACTTGCAAATTTTAAGACATAAAATATCTTTAAATTTAAACAAACTATGGTCTCAAAATTGTGCATCAAGAGAAGAAAAAAAACATTACCTCTGCTACTATAAATTACAACATGTTTCTGAGTGCCATAATTCAATAGAAAGATAAATATAAAGTCATATATCTGCTTTATGACATAAAAATAGTATTCTCTGTGTCCTGGGACTCACCCCTCCCCACCTTTTTCATTCTAGATTGTTACTTTTCTACCTGTTTTCTATATTCTCATTTGTGCATTTCACAAGGGCCTGGATATGGGCAGCCCTGCCAAGAACTGCTGTGATCAGTTGCTTCCAGACTGTGTAAATAACTGCTTATGCAAGCCCACAGACAGCTGATCTTTATGGAGCACTGAAGCAACTGTGTGCACGGGGTGCTTAGTCATTGTTATGTAACTACCGAGCAGTGTAGCAAGATAACACCAAGAGCATAGAAAACTGTATCCAGAGTTCATAAAGTGGAATTTATAATCTGACTACAGAGATAAAATTCCATATTTATATTGTAATTTTTGATAGAGGGTCGGTGCAAAATACTACTTTGGGTCAAAGAAACTCTTTGCTGAAGCCCAAGCTCTACTTGCTATATCTTTGCAAGTTTTAACTGGGAAGAAGAATCCCTCCCTCCATCACCAAGCCCAGCACATCTCTATTTAGAAAATTAAAAAAATAGACTAGCAGCATACTAAGCATCCCACCTGCAGCCTGATTTGATGCACTATCTTCACTAGAAAATGAAATGCTTTATTAATTGTTTCAAAATATGTATATTGTCAACAAATATCTATTTTTTTCTAATACATAATAGATATACAGTGAAGGGCTTTCAATTGAATGGATTGATATTTGCAACACTTAAAGCAACTGGACTGAAGAGATTAATATATTTCTTATGCTTTCAATATTTGTGTGTGTGTGTGTGTGTGTATCTGCATTCATATGTGAATACATGATTGGCGCATATCAGTGTGGGAGAACAATTATATTGTTGAGGATTCAAGCATATTACAAAAACACCAACCTCAGGTACCATTATCATCTAAGTTTTCTTTCAGTACAGAAACTCTTATTGGCTTAGAGCAAGCTGGCATGCTAGTAAGTTGCATGGTTCTTATTGTTTCTGACTCTGCAGCACTGAGATTCAGAATAAATGCAAACAATACCTGCCTTTTCAGATTTTTCTTGCTTTATTTTATTTTTTTACGTGAATTCCGGTATGGTCTCAGGCCTTTATACTTACAAAGTAAGATACTTATTGATTGAGTGAACGTCACACCAAATCCACTCCAGAATTTTCTATGATAAATTATTCTCATTTTAATTACATATTTCACTGTTATTTTTTGCATAAAACATTCATGAAATTTTATAAAAAAAGAAAATCTGTTAATGTTTAGTCTGTTTTATATTTGTTAGTATTTAGAATAAGTTTTCAGAAGTTTTATGGACTACCTACAAAAATGGCAGTTAAAATTAAGAGTCTCCTTTTGCTTATTTTGAGAATGAAGCACTATTCAACACTGAATTTCCAATACACTTAAGACAAATCTGAAGATAGGCTAGCGGAAAAAAAAAAAAAAAAGGATCATAGAAGGCTGTTTCTAGAATCATTTCTTGATTGTGAAAAGTTAGTGGAAACAAAGATTAGTGAGGATGGAGTTTCCTGAAGTTTTGGAAATGGTGACAGGATCCCAAATTTGGAATGTGAAGAAAATGCTCCTTATCAAATATGGTGCATGGTAATAAAGAGATAGGAAGGTTAATGTGTAGAGCTGGTGCTCTGGGGTAGAAAAAATGTGCATGTCTATACTTTGACATCTTCTCTGTGTACTCAGCATTTATTTTCCCTGAGGGTAAAGGTAGATTCGCTGGGAAAATGGGGAAAGACTGGGAAAAGAAGTGAGCAAAGAAAGGGGGGATCACCTCTGAATGAACTATTCTTAGAAAATAGGGAAATGATGCAAAAATAATGGATTGAGAAAGCAAAGAAGACAATCTGGTTACACTGCCAATGGAACACAAATAAAATGTGTACCAAAAGGAGGAGAGTCAATTAGAAGTCCTCCCCGCTTCCCAGAGAGATGTAGGCACATTACGCAGACACACACACACACACACACAGACACACACACACACACACACACACACACACACACACACTCACTACACACACACACACACACACACTCACTACACACACACACAGACACACACACACACACACACACACACACACACACACACACACTCACTAGACTTGAGAAGATGGAAGATAATGACTTTGACTAGAGGATCTTGAATAAATTAGTAAGGTAAGAATTGACAGAAAGGCCTTTGAATCTTACTCAAGAAATAGTTGAATATCAATCTGTAGTAATTACACCCTGAAAATGGAATCAACCTAATGTCTATATCTGATGAGTAGAAATGCAAATTTGGTATATGTTAATGGAATTTTGTTTATTTATACATAAACAAAAATTATAGGAAAAGAGGTAAACTTGAAAAAATTTAACTGACTGAGAAAATTGAGACTCAGGAAGACAAAGAATACATTTTTCTTATATGTGAATCTTTTCAAACTTTTGCTTTGCATGTTTCAGGTGGAAAACATGGAGAAGGTAGGAAACAAGAGAGTGGTCATTTGAGGGACATGTATTAAAGAAGGACAGTGGTAGAATATGGAAACGTGTTAGTAGAAGGAGAAAATGGATTTATTCAGTAACTAGGCCTGAGCTGACATGGTCATAAATGCATTGGACAGAAGCTACATCATCCTACTTCTATTTCTGACATTCTCCTTTCTGTTCTACACAAGACACATCAAAGGATGACCTGCCTTTTGAGGACATCAAGAGAAATTAGTGATTACAGCTAGGAAGCATGTTAATTGCCCAGATTGATATGACTATGTATAGTCTCCTTGTCCTCTATTTAGCTTCTTGTTTGTACATTTTTCTTTATAGCTTATTGGGAGATGAATTTCTGTCCTTTCTCCATATGTGCTCAGAACTTAAACATGCTCTTCTAGGGAGAAACCCAAGTCTAACTCTTGCATGTATAAAGATCTCACTCATAACCTAAGATATAGTCCTACTAGTCAAGCAAAAGATATTTTGACTTTTTATCATTAACTGATTTAAAATGTGACATTAGAAAATTTTATATAGCAAATCAATGCAAGGGTTACTTATTTTATATATTATTCAACATTATGTGTGATACTAGATAAATAAAAATTTAATTTTTAATTTACAAACAATTTGGAATTATATGTTAGCCTTCAATAACTTAAAAATTTTAACAATATTTTGTCTTAGAAGCAATAATCACAGAACTATAGACTTTATGATAAAAACTAAATTGTGTAGAACCAGCAAATAAAAAGAAGGTATGAGGTGAAGAGAATTCTATTAAATTTTGCAGGAAAAAAATCAGGGTATAATTAATAAGAATATATATATAATGTTCAAATAGCTATTAAGTTTCTCTCAAGAGTATTAGAAGATAGCATTGGGAGCATGCTTAGAGAGTAAGTTATTTGATATTAATAAAGAATATATCCTTTGTAATTTGAAGCAGAGTGGTCTACATACTTCTCTGTATGCAGGGCATGAGAAAAGAACTGAGTGCTTCCTGACACCTGTGGTTGAAAGGAGAGAACATTTGGGAAGAGGGTGGTAGGACAATGCAGAAGAAACATCCATCCAAGCTCTTCTTGCTTTCAGAGCTGCAATTGAAATGTCAGATACTATCTAATGACTCTTTCTTCTTATGTGAATTGGTCTTTTCTCCTTTATATCATTTAGTGTCCAGTCTCTGTTCCATACATTTAGTATTTTAGTTAGTACGTGTCCTGGGATGTTTCTTTTCTTGGTCTATCTAATTGGTATTCTGTTTGCCTCTTATACCATGATAGCCATTATTTTTTTAGCATGTGCACATTTTCTTCTATGATTTTGTTAAAACTATTTACTAAGCTTTGATGTGGATTACCTCTTCTCTCTATATATCAGTTATTCATGAGTTTGATCATTTCATAGTGTCTTAGTTTTGCTGAATGTTTTATGCCTTATCTTTTTTTCTTACAATTTATTCTGGCCAAAATAACCACTTGTTCTACCTTGTCTATAAGACCTGAAATTCCACCTTCTATATCTTTGAATCTCTTGGTAAGGCTTATTATGGAGGATTTTGTTTGACATTCTGAGATTTTCATAGCCAGTTTTATTTCAGTTTAGATTCTATTTAGTGGTGTTATCTTTTTGTTAAATCTACTCTCATTTCTTAAATGTTTAAATTATTTTATTCAATTATTTGTATTTTAAGTGTCTTGGGTAAGACAATGCTAATAACTCTTTAAGGTCACTAAATATATTCATAATTGTCTTGAAATCTTTGTTTTGTGCTTCAGCTGAATTATATTTATCCAGGCCTAACACAATAGGGTTGTTGCATCCCAGAAGATCCACATTGTCCTAGTTATTTATTTTTGTAGTTTTTGTTGGGCTTATGATATTTAAAGTATTTTCTTAGTGAAGATATTTGGTCTTGTCTTCATTTTATGTCCTCGTCTTTGGTTATTGTTGACCATTTGTGGTCCTAGACAAGTGTGGTGGCTATATGTTCCCTGATTCTCATGTATGTGTGGTGCATTTAGGATCTCTAGTAGAGAACTAATCAGAAGCTCACTAGTGATTCACAAACGAATGGGGATTGTATCGAAATAAAGGCTAAAGAAGAACGCTATAAATTATTGGGAGGACCCACATTCTTTTAAAAAGAATAATTCAAGTTCCAAGGATATGGAGGTTGATATGTCTCAGGGAATGGGAACAGGGGAAAGAAGGAAGGTGCCCTATCTGAGACTCATCCTAGTATAAGAGCTCTACTTCTCTAGTAAAGTTCTGTTTTGTGGCAGCCAAAAAAGACTAGAGATTAGCCAAATGAAAAGTCTAAAAGGGGCACCGAGAAAATAAAATGGTAAGCATCAAGTGGCCAAATCCTTGGGGACACACTCTTGTTTCTAAAATTAGTAGCAGAGCTCTACATAAATATTGTTTTTTAAAATGTTAGAACTTATTCTTATTATTATATTTTCCTCATAAAAAACATTCTAGAAAAATGCAACTCCAAACTGCAGTCTCTAAGTTGTTTCTGCAGATTTCCATAAAAGTGTAACTCTTAAAAAAAACTGAGATATTACAAAAATCTGTAAAATCAGATAAAGCAGGATGATTAAGGGGCCTAAAGAAAAAGAAGGTAATAGTTCACTCTAAAACAAGCACTGATCTTAGTGGGATGTTTTCCTTGCGTCTTTATTGAAAGATTTTTATGTATTCTGAACTAAGTAAATAATAAACACCCTGCCTGACAGTGTACAAATGTACTGGACCTGCATAAATCAACATCGTCATGAGTTACTTTAACTCTGCAGTGGCAGAAAAATAAAGTGTAGTATATGCAGTTTTAATTATGTTAAAATAAATTTTAATTGTGAAAATACTTCTGTTGGTCCTAAGTTACAGTAATGGTAAGATTTCCTTTTAAAAAGACGTAAGAGTTGATAAAGTAAGCCCATTCGAGGGTATGTCACCAGGGTTAATATCTTTGTGTGAATAAGATAATATCTTTGTGTGAATGATATAATGCAACCTCCACACAAATTGTCCTCAGTCTCACTCATTATTTATGATTAATTTGCATTTTAATTGCTATGTCTTAACTTTATTTCCTAGCAATAAACCTTTTCTTAAAATTGCATATACTTGAAAGTAATATTATGTCAGTAGATAGTTATTTGTTCATGATATAAAACAGGTAAAAGAATAAGCTTCTCAATAAGTTAAATACAGCATGAATATTTTCATAAAAATTATTTTAAATAAACTACATTACATGTATATTGTCATCATTAAAACAGGCTTAAAGTCTAACTTTCTGACATAACAAAGCAATAAGATGATATTCTAAGAGAGAAAATGGTAATTAATCTTTAATGTAATTATTTTATTTATAACTAACTAAGAAACTTATACATATATATCTTTATGGGTTTTCAAGATACGGTTTCGCTGAGAAACAGTTCTGGCTATCTTGAAACTTGCCTTATATGCCAGGCTGGCCTTGAACTCACTGAGATCCATCTGACTTTGCCTCCCAAGTGCTGAGATTAAAGATGCTCGTCATGACTGCCCAGCTAAGTTATACACATATTATATTGGGGAAAAAGGTTAACTCAAATTCAGTAATGTCTGAAAGGACAAAAGTTAAATGCTATATGAAGTGGTGTTATTGTAAGGCATGCCTGTTCTCATATAAAAATTGTCTTTTGGGGGGACAATACAGTCAAGCATTTCAAAACTATTTACGTATAAGCATTGTGCTATAGATTTATTAGTTGAGGCTGCGCACCACATGGTCACTTTGATCACTTGTGCTTTTTTGTAATGGTTTCTGATGTAAAAAGATATTTCTTTGATGAGGGAGAAGATATATATGTAACTACAATATACCTCTTACATGTAACCATCAGGGATCATGGCAAACGAGATGAAAGGAGGGGGGAAATGTAAAAGTGAGAGGAACAGCAAGGCTTTGCTCCTTAGAAATGTCAGAAATACTAAACCTGTAAAGTCTGGTCAGTATGGCTGTCTAAATCTGACCTCAACCTGGATGACACCAATACGCAGGCTAACATGAAAGGGAGAAACATCATGGGGCTTCAAGCCAGATTGAAACACTATGCACAATTAGGGTTTGCTGGATGAGAGAGAAATAATCTTCCTCAGGAAAAATCCCCTAAATTAGTAAATATCCAATGGTCACTCTAGAAACCATATACATATAAGCAACATTATATAAACAAAATGAAGCAGGTTAGAAAAAAATATGTATATATGCATGTACCTATAAAACAATAATCCTAAACATATAAAAACAACCTGCTCAGTTCATATATGTGTGTATTATGTATGTGTACATACAACAATATATATATATGCATAAATATATAGACATACGTATGTATGTGTAATTAAATTGAAGCCATGGACATGAGAAAGAGCAAAGGCACGTGGAGTGGGGAGAGGTCAGAGGAAGCAAAGATGATATAGAAGATAATCTAACTATAATTTACTATCTAAAACATATTTTAATTATTTAAATGAAGTGGAAAGATGTCTTTTCTCACATTGCATTCTTACTGCCCATACAAAAAAACAGGAAATCTATAAAGTAACCAAATACTTATATTTGATCCACATTTCTATTTAATGTGACAGTTCCCATAATCATTAGCATACATTAAGAAATTTTGTGATTCAACAAAATTCAGTTTTAGTATTTTCAAAGAGTAATATAGTTGAAGATTTAGCAACCCACATAGAAACTTTACTTGCTGTTCATATGTCTTTGGGAAAATTTAAGAACATTGATGGAGTTTTGTATAGTCATATATAATAGGTATCTTCTGATTGAACAATAACCTAAGCGATTTTTCGACATTACTAATTTTTTTCAGCCTGATTCTTTACATCTGAAACTTCAATGCATTCATATTATTTATTTTTACAAATTGAGAGGAAGAAGACAAAAAATAAACAGGAGTAATAACACATTCTGTCTATGTAATAAATCGCATCTAAGTTATACTTCCCCAAGATTTTAAGATTACCACAGCTACCAGATACTTCCTGCACAAAGTTCTTCAGTGATGCTCTTCATACTTACTTCTTCCCATCTAGTGAAACTTAAAGCATTTCAACAGAACAGGTTATTACTCAAGTACAAGAGTGTTAATGAACCTATAACACTAAGAAAACCTGCTAACGCCTCAAATCTTTCTCTTGATTTTTTTTTTTTTTTTTTAGCGTTTGATATTCTTTAAAACAATTTGGACAGATATATACTTGATTTTAATCATTCTATAGCTCCCACTTCCCTCTCTCATCTCTCAGCTTTGCATCATTAAAGAGAGAAAGATCCTTCAGGACTCACCTGTCCCTGATTACTAATTGCTAACTAATGGAAAAGGTGCCTTTTCATAAAGCTGCTAAGATACCCTTACTTCAGTAACTTACCCTCAGCTAAACCTGGGAAACAAACTTTACTCAAACTTTTGATTCCAATATTAAGCTACAGAAATGGTTTGTTACCTTGGGACATTACCTAACTTCCTTCAAAGGTGACAGCATTTTTGACTGCAGAAATAGAATAAAGGCACTGATATTAACACAATAATTACTGTTAGAAAGCTTGTAGGCTATAATTAATTTTCACCACTATTTCCGATTGTCACGTGCAGGTGTGTAGTTCTAACAACTGTGAGCACTTTCATAAGAGAACAGCTTCTTAGTATGAGCAGTTTTTAATCAGGAGCATCTAACAATAGATATGGAAATGCGGTGAGATATGTTGGAGGAGTTGGCATAGCAGACAACAAAGAGAGCTGATAATTCTGTTTTATTCTGAGTAGAGAAGATTATAAACCATGAAATCTGGAAGCAGACTAAAACGCTGCTATCCCTAAAGTAAAGAAGTCAAACAAGATAGAATTATCTTTTTCTCTTTTGACTTAAGCTAATTCTATGAATGAGAAGACATATCTAAATTGAAGAAAAATCTATTTGACTCAGTACACCAATTTAGATAATAGTCTCATGCAAAGTCACAATGAATTTTTTAAAAAAAGAATAAAAACCCCATCTCAAATGATATTTAAAAATATTAAGGATATCACAGACTCAGTTGTTACCATATGAATCATAGCTCCAAAAATATATCTTCCCATACTGTATCATCATATTTATACCCTCTCATTCATTCCCTGACCCATACCTGCAACAAATGCCCATCTAACTTTCATTTCTATAATCAACTATGTTGTGACTGGACCAGGAAGTTTTTGTCTTTCTAAGAAGCAGTATCTTCTTGAGATACATTCAGATTGCCAAAAGAGTGACTAGTTCAGCAGTCTATATTCCTGAATAATGTCGTGATCTATACTATACCACTGCACCAGAGTGCTTTAACTATGTGTGATAAAGAACATGTGGATGATTCCTAGTTTTTTATTATAACCAATGTTATCATTAATACATGTGGACATATTATGTGACTATACCTTGTCTATTTTTTTCTAAGCCAAATTACCAAGTGTAATTGTGGAATTTTATTTCAATATAGATTTCATTTTGAATACCTAAAGAAAACATTATTGTGTTTATTTAATTAGAGGTAGGACCTGTCTTGCATCTGAAGATGTTAGTTGAAAGCATTTGGATGTTAGTTCTCTCTTTCCATTGAGTGGGTTCCAGGAACCCAACACAGGTTGTAGGTTTTGGTAGCAAGTATTTCACCTGCTGTACTATTTTGCTGAGCCATAATAAAAAACATAAAGAAAAATATCAAACAACTAAACAAACAAAAAATCATTATTCCCCAAAACCCACGACTAACTGTATCATCTTAATCTGCCAGCAATGAATGTAAGACTCTAGATCTTTACTCTGCCACTATTTAATGGAATAACTTGAAAAATGTTTTATTTGTTTTTAATGTTCTGTGAAATATTTATCCAATAGCTAATAATACTAAACATTTCTACATTAGCTTGCTATCAATATTTTTGTGAACCATGTGTATAACGTTTACCAAAATTGTGATAGTATAAGAAATACTTGGGAGCCATAAACTGAGATAAAACCCTGATAAATTCAAGGAGTAGCATAGAGTCAATTGACTAACCATAGATTCTGCCAGCACTCAGAAGTCAACCAAAATCCCTTCTTCTCTCTTCCTGTCCCTCTCTATAAGACTTCCCCAGTCCTTCAACATCTCTATAGATAATCCTAGTCAGTCACTTGTGGCCTCTGTACTTTGATTCAAGGTGGCATTATTGGCACAGTTCAGTGACAGAACAAGCCATTCTCCCTCCTAAAAATTTGTGTCCTATGTCCATATATGTCCCGTTTTGTAATTATATATTATTTCATATGTTTGGAGAATTTCTCCACACGCAAAACATATAAGATCTTTGCTGTATACAGTTTTCTGATATTTCATTCCAAGTACATACCTGTTCTATTTTACTTCATTGGTAGGTAACTTACTTTGCTATTTAGACACCATACCTTGATAAAAGCAATATACAAAAGCAAAGGCTTAATCAGGCTTGTGATTCCATGGTGTACTCCACAACGGCAGAGGAAGTAGCAAAGCTTCAGGCAGTTGGTCATTGAGTATTCATAGTCAGGAAGAGATGGATGCTAGTATTCAGCTCACTCCACCCTTCATTCATTGTAGGTTCCTGGCCTATGCAATAGTGCTGCCTACAAATAAGTTGATCTTCCCATCTCATTTCCCCTCATCCAGATTTTCCCTCACAGGCATTTCTACCATTAACCTCATCCAGATGATCCTACCTAGGCATGCCCAGGTGATTATCTGCAAATGATTCCAGAGCCTGTCAGACATATGACTAATATTAGCTATCATAAAATCACTTTCACAAGAACAATGTTTAAATTTTAAGAATGATCTGATTTATTCTAATTTTAATGGTATTATATATTTAAACTCCCAACCTATTAACAATCCTAAAATATAGTTTCTCATATCTTCTTATAATCTTTAATTACTTGTTAATTTTTCTCCATAATAAATGTTTTCAATATGTTCTATAAGTCACTTGCTGCATTAAATATTTGATATACTCAGTGCCATCAATTGAGGTCTATCAAGTATACCCAAATATGCCATATTTTAGCATGAAACTCACACTATCACTTTAAATGAGATATCTCTTAGGAATTAAGGCATTTGTAGGAAAGATACTTAAGAAACAAATGTTAAAAAGAAGAATATTATTAAATGGATCATGGGGAAAAAAGGAAAAATATCTTCATATCTACTTCTACATAAAAAGAAAAAAATTACTTACATTTTTATACTTATTTATATGTTATAAATGTTAAGAAATTTATAATTCTGCTAAAATATCATAAAACAAGTCTCCCATTTTTAAATTATGTCTTTTGAAAGAAAAATAATATTATAGGAAAATGTATATTAAGTGGTATACATTTATTTATATTACTTATATTAAGTGCTGTTAAGGACCCACATTAATTTTGCATTTCCTTAATATTCATGCACAAATGAAAGCATAAGAAAGTACAAAAGACTCATTATTTATTCATAGAAATTGGAATTATGCTAGATGTTAAAGAGACATTTTTCATTTCTTGCCAATTTCAAATGGCATAATTACACACACTTCCCATCATTGCTATGAAATGAAAATAGTATAATATTTCCAAATGTAATTTTACCAATAAACAAAAAAAAATTCAGCCAGATGTATTGACCTTCAATAAAATATAGTTTTCAATACAACTAATTTGATAACAGCCATATAGACTTCTGCTATGATAACTTTGTATGCACCTAAAATGTAGAGACTAAGTAAAGAATTAGCAACTATGTCCTGTGTTAACTGTTCGCAAATTTTTAATCAGCTAAATATCATTTCTGGGAAAAGCTATAATCTACAGTTAAAGTTCAGGTTCCCAGGAAGGAAACAGGAAAAGCTAGCAATTATTAACTGTTGTCTTCTCTGTCATTTCACAAGTAAAGGCAAGTACAAGACCAGGCAAGATGATTCAGTAGGTGAAGGAGCTTGCTGCCAAGGATGCAATAAGAAATAGATTCTTCTCTATCTCTGCCACTAGCCATGGCACACACACGTTACTACCACAAATAGGTAAATAAGTATAAGTTTAAAATATGACAACAAGTAATAAATGGCAAGGAAGAAGTGATTTTAAGAAAATGTTTGATGTTTCTATTTGTTCCATTTAAAGTTTTTAAGAGAGTCATAGAAATTGGAATTATTAATATCAGGCTTTATTTGTGTCTTTCTTTAAATGAATTGTCATATCCACATTGTTTAGTTTTTTTCATTTATCTTACATACAAACCATAGTTTCCCATTCCTCCTCTCTTTCCATTACCTCTCCCCACCTCTCTTTTGCCTCCACATTCACTCCTCCTCCATTTAGAAGGGGGTGGCCTCCCATGGGAGTCAACAAATCTTGGAATATGTAGTTGAGGCAAGACTAAGCTCCTTTCCCTGCATCAATGCTGGACAAGGCATCCCAGAATGGAAAACAAGTTTCAAAAAGCCAGCTCAAGTTCCGGGGACAATTCCTGAATTCAAGGGTAGCGGCCATTAAACAAACCAAACAATACAACTGTAACCCACATTCAGAAGACCTAAGACAGTCCCATGGAGCCTCACTAACTGTTAATTTAAAGTCCTGTGAACTCCCATTAGCTCAGATCAGATCTTCCTGTGGGTTCCTCTGCCATGACCCCCCTTTCTTGTAAGAGTCCCTCCTCCCTTTCTTCAGCTAGACTCCCAGAACTCAGCCCAGTACTTGGCCTATGATTTTTTTTTTTTTAAATCTGCTTCCGTCAGTTACTGGATGAAGGTTCTACGATGACAGAGTCGTCACCAATCTGCTTCCAGGAGAACATCGGTACATGCACCCTTTCTACTATTTCTAGGAGCCTCAGCTGGAGTTATCCTGTGGATTACTGGGAGATTTTCTTACACCTGGTTTCTCCATTATATTTTGATTAGGTTCTGCAACTAATTTAAGACACTTTGACCCACAATTTAATACTCAGTTGGGCATGTCCTTATATAGCTTTAAGCATGCTGGTTTGTAACATCAGGTCTGACTTCACACTTTAAGTTTCTCAGAAATGAGGTTACTGGTCTGAATGTATTTGTGACAAGTGGGACATAAATGCGTATATGTGCAAACGTATGCATATAAATTATATATTATATATTAGTGATAGTATATATAAAATATATATTATATTAGTGACTATGTATTATATTAGTGATAGTGTCAGGATATATATATATATATATATATATATATATATATATATATATATATATATATATATATATATATATCTCGTGACACTATCTCTAATAATGAAAGAGAATACTTTCAAGACTCAGGACTCAAAGAATCATTGTGTGTTGGATTCTTGAAATTTACAAATTTGAAATATATCTGCTATCAAATTGTAAATTAAAAACTAGATTTTTAAAAAAGATGTATTTATTTAATGTGTAAGTGCTCTATCTGCATGTACAACTTTATGCCAGAAGAGGGCATCAGATCCCTCTAGAGATTGTTTACAGTCACCTTGTGCTTACTGGGAATGGAGCTTGAGACACTTCAAAGAGCAGCCAGTGCTCTTAACCTCAGAGCCATCTCTCCAGTCCCTAGATACATGATTTATATGAATTTCAGAGTAAAGTTAATTTTATAAAAATTGTCATGTTTTATTGTTATGTGAGTAGATAATGAAAGATTTTGCTAAAATTAACCCATTACTTTACCTGGATCTGTTGAACAAAACTTGATACTCTGTAGAAATAGCATTTGGAGTTTCAATTTTTATCAATTCTCCTTTGGAATATGGTGCAAGCTATTTTATTCCTACACTAGTGATACTTTTACCAAGAATTTAGTGAAAAATGAATCTGGAAATTTGGTGAAATGAATGCCCTCTATAAGAAGGATAAACATTGCTATAAATAAAGCATAGCTACTGCAGAAGTACTGTTCTTTAAGGTCCAAATCAGGTAGTTTTAGGCATTAGAACATTAATGCACCCATTTATTAGAACCACTCCTTTTTATACAGCAATTATGCCAAGAAGCCATATGACATGCTTCCAAATTTTGGACGTGTAGTATATCACTCAGAGAAGAAAGATCATGTCATTTAAATTTTAGGAATTTGACTGTTAAGATGGTTCAGTGCTAACCTGAGAATTTCAGGTTTATTCATATAAACTATCCTGTGGAAGGAGTAGACTGACTCCTGTAGATTTTTATTCTGATTTCCTGCTGCATGATCATATGTCATGGCATGCATTCTTCCACATGTAGAGTCACATTCATAAATAAATACAAAATATTTACTAGAACTGAAGTGGAAAAAAAAAAGGTTCAGCAGTTAAGAACACGTACATGTAGATCTTCAGAGTACCTAACTTAGATCTTAGCATCAACATCAGGCACTCCAAGATAGAAAATAACTCCAGAGTAGCTATCATCCTTCTCTGGTTTCAGGGATTATCTGTACATATGTCAGTTATACTCTATACACAGACACACATATACAAAATAAAAACAAAATTTATCCTTAAATTGTTGCAAAATGCAAGTGTGACTCTAAGAAGCACCAGGTAGGAGAGGGAAATAATAAAACTTGCAACTTCAGTAATAATTACACCAATTTACAGGAAAATAAATAAAAGCCATCATTGGTAAATCATCTCAACCATTTGCAGTATAGTTACACACACATCTCATTACTGAGGGTATTCAGGGATAACAGAAAGTATCTGGAAATCTGACAAAGTAGACAATAGGTTCAAAGACCACATAGAAATGGTATCACAAGTGATTATTTTTTGAAAATTAGGGCATAGAAATTTTGATATACATATATATTTGGCCATTTTGTAGTTTGGCTATAAAATGTCTTCTGATGGCTCACATGTTTAAGTATGTGTCTCATTTGGGGTATACTGGAAACTTTATGATTTGATACTAATGGAAGAAGCTGGAATTTCAGAAATGTACCCCACAAATATCATGATGTTGACTGCATCTAGTTTAGCTTTTTACCTCTAAGCCATCATGAGGTAAATAGCATGATACACTCACCTACATCTGCTGTATTGTCACAGACTTCAAATCTATGAAGATGTGTGTGTGTGTGTGTGTGTGTGTGTGTGTGTGTGTGTGTGTGTGTGTTTGTGTGTGTGTGTGCGCGTCTGTGTGTACATATATATCCTGCTAAATATATCTGGATAGATCATAAAACTGAATCAATCTAAATAAACCTTTTCTTGTTTAGATTGTTAATCTTAAATGTTTTGTCAAAGCAATGGAAAAGTACCTCCATACAATTGGTAGTGAATAGTTGAATTGCTGTTGTGAATATGCCTAATGGTTCTTAATGCTTAGAAATGTTTTACAGAAAAAATGTGGGGAAGTATGAATATGAGCATTAAAGAAATCCTAGACTTTCCCAAAAGTAGCTGAATGGGTAGATCTTTTAATGTTATAACATCTGAATACTGATAAGGCAGTTTGGCTATGTTCATGAGGTTACTGAGAAAAGTGAGGATTCGCTTTGAGTTGTCTCACAGGGGAGTCATGCAACTTTCTGAAAATCTATTTGCCCTCATTCTGTTTGTGCCCTATTATTTTATGATAGTTCATATTTAAAACTGCCATTCTAATTGAGCCGGACTAATAAATTTCATGAGAGCAGAGTATTCTGACAGAGGTCTGCAATGATATCAGTGATATTAAAAAGATGCCAGGTGCTTTGAAAAGAGACAACAGGAAAGACTTCCTTGGGGGAATCTCAGGGAAAAAAAAAGCAAGAATTGACTATCACCAGCAAAAGAAGAAGAAGGAGGAGGAGGAGGAGGAGGAGGAGGAGGAGGAGGAGGAGGAGGAGGAGGAGGAGGAGGAGGAGAAGGAGAAGAAGAAGAAGAAGAAGAAGAAGAAGAAGAAGAAGAAGAAGAAGAAGAAGAAGAAGAAGAAGAAGAAGAAGAAGAAGAAGAAGAAGAAGAAGAAGAAGAAGAAGAAGTTAACTTAAAGAATTATTTCCTCAGGTTGATTTTGCATTATTTACCCCTCCAGGCACTTTATGGCTTCTATATCTTTGGTTCAAATTGGGCTTGCAAAGGAAGCAGACAGCTGCCATTTGGTGTTTGTTTTTTAATGCACATATCATAAGAGAGTTATGGTCATGAAAGCTTCCATCAAAATTTTGAAGAAAACTTTGGAAACTGAGCAGTATATAACCAGGTTGGAAACTGGGCAGTATATAACCAGGTTGGAGTATCTAAAAGCAATCCTTTGAAAGGCAAAGAATGAAGTGATAATGATTCAAAGTTCCAATTAAAAATGTCATAGAACAAGAGTCATGCTGAACTGAGTGGACTTAGCTGCCATCCAGGGCAATCGTGTCAAAGGCCATGGCAATGTCTGCATTTTTGCTATAGGTGTCTATTTTGATGCCTTTGGTCATTTTACTGCTGGTGGCCACCATAGGAAACATGCCTGTTGTAACCTGCAAATGGTGTTGACTCGGCCACATCTTTCACTGGCCCTGGGATATTGGGCCCTAGCCCTCACTGGACACTGCAGCAAGAGACCTAGTCCCTTTCCTCTGCAGAGAGCTTACCCTGAAATAGGGAAATGTATTCTCTGCTTTCACCACTGACATGGGAGAGCTGGCCCTGATGGCATGGCCTAGGAGACTTGGCTCTGCCCCTGGCCTGATGGGGTTGTCAGAGCAGCTCATTTTACCTACCACCTAGTCCCACATCCTGGGACTTGTTGGTTCACCCTAACATTGTAACATCTACTCCATCTGTGACCTACTGAATCTTGCGAAGTCAGGATGGTCCTGTAGAACCATAGCTGCAGGAATTCTGTTACATGGAACAACAGCAGGATACCCAACATGGGTTTTAGCAAGTGATGATGGACATCACTGGACAGTGATGATGGTGTGCCAAACAAAGGCCAGAGGCCTTGAACTAGACCAATGGTGCATTATACTGAACGTTTCTGAGTGTGGCTGATTGTACAAAATGATATAATAAGTGACACACCTCAGCTTCCAATGCCACTAGGTTGAATAAAGAGGTGTTGGAGATGCAGGAAAAATGAAGGCCAGAGATTTTTGGATTTTTAATTTTGTTTTGTTTTTAATTGATTTTTTTTGAGGATGGAATATTGTGGAGGGAATGCTGCAGGAGTGGATGGTAGATATAGAGAGAATGGAAGTTGAGTGGGCTTGGGGTGCATGATGTGAAATTCTGAAAAGATCAAGAAAAAAAATCTTGTGTTATAGGAAAAGAAAAGTAGAAAAGACATTAAGCGAGAAAAAAATATCATAGAAATTTTAATGATGAAAACTAAAAATGAGCAGAGACAGGCATGTTTATACAGTGAGCACATCTCTAGGTATGCACAAGATATTTTGTTCTCTAAACATACCTGTGTGATCTAGATACTGAACATGGAGTTTCAGAATTTAATAGCCATATTGAAGGTTTTAAGTTTGTCTTTGTGTTAAGTCTTCATTTCTATAACTCTACCTCCATTTTAGAACAGCGACATTAACTCACTTCTTTTTTTCTTGTAGAGTCTCTCTTCCTTGAAAGAGGCTTAACAGAAATTAGACTTATTAAGGAAATAGGGACTATTAGCTTTAAGAAGGGATGTTCCTTTCTCCTTGCAGACAGGGTTGTCCTCCTCCCAACAGCACACACCCTGAGGATTTCATAGGCATTAATTTAAAAAACTTAACTTTTAATGAGAAAAAAAAGTCCAGAAGGAGTGAGTGCCCAAAGCCAATCAATGTATTACCCCAGAGCACCTGGGTAGGGTCCCATTTCTAAGGTGCTTTCTCCTTCAACCCCAACAGGAGATGTTTGTTATAGGAATGTTTGTCATTGTTGTTATGTTTCTATCTTTGGCTATTGCACTGGGAGTCCTCAGCATCCCTGACCTTCATTCTTTCTGTACCTTCTGCATCATCTCCCATTAATGGCTGCTCCCACATTCCTGCATTAGCAATCACCTGTCCTTACCTGTTACTTTCAATTTTTCTCTGCAAGCTTTTCTTCTAGAACATACAATTTTTTTATATATCCCACAAAATAAACTTGGTGATATCCCCAAGAATCCTCCATGAAGACACATAACAACATGGACATGTACTGAGTACATTTTTCTCTGGATCCATGGGTATATTACTATGGTGTGGATACTCAACATTATTCAGCAGCTCATATACCAAATATTTGACTGCAAGGCAAGAGGATTGAGGTGTAGGATCTTCAAAAGGTGATTGTATAATGATACTATTAACTTCATTAATGTTCTATTCTTATTTACAGTCTAGTAGGTATCAAAGGATGGTATTCTTATTACATGATATAATTAAAATACTGAATGCTTCATAAATTTGAGTACCATCTTCATAGGGACCATAATAAAGTTCTCAGAATTGTTGTAAATTTACTATATGTGTTGCTGAGCTACAAGCTTGCTTATTAACCTTCCTGCCTGCCTACATTGTAGCAGATCTACTCTCCATTAACTGCTACAACTACAATATTTTGTCTTGTTTGTGGTAGACCTAAAAACAACTGGTCCATTTAAAACAATAACTCTTTGCTTCTTTGAGTTGATGGGATATACTTTGTATCTACAATGTCCATATATGGCTCTTATGTCGCACTATTATGGTGTAAGAAACTTTAGGAAATGGGATATGATTGAAAGAGTTCACTAGTTGGGAGTATGTGTTCAAGAAGTTCTTTGAGTGTTGTTACACCAGTTTTCTCTGTGTATTTATTTCTTGATCACCATGGGCAACTATATGTTCCTGTTGTGGGAATGTCTTTCTATATGCTGTGAATCTCAATGTTTAAATAAAGGAGCTGTTTTGGCCCATGACAGGCACCATAGAAAAAGTAGGAGGCAAATCAGCATAGGTAGGAGAAGGAGGGCAAAGTCAGAGACTGACCGAGCCAGAAGCCCAAAGGAGCAATATGTAAGGAACACAGGTGAGCCACGGGCCACGTGGCAGACAGATTAATGAGAATGGGTTGGTTTATGATGTAAGAGCAAGCTAGCAATTTGCCTGAGCCATAGGCCAAACAGCATGAAGTTAATACAAGCATTTGACTCATTTCTGGGGGCCTGAGCAGTGGTGGGCAGCTAAGGGGTCTGGGGTGCAAGTCTGTGGGTCTGGACCTCTGGCTGCCCAGGACCAAGATACCATATTGTAACAGTTCCACTACAAAATAACACAAATTATAGCTGGACAATTAATTATGCATGGATTAAGATTAACCATTAACTAAAATGAGGACGAATAAATAGAATTGATAAAATTACAAACACAAGATCTACGGTCCATTTTTGTTTAAAATAACCATGAGGGAGATGACTTAGTTGTGAGAACATTTGCTGCTCAAGCACAGTGAACTGATTTCAGATATCCAGAACCTATGTAAAAGTACAAGCAAGGCTGCATAAACCTGTACCCCAGTGCTGAGGGACAGAAATGGGAAGGTCAGTGGGGCTTTGTGTCCAGCAGTCTACATTCAGATACGTGATATTCCCAGTCTTAATGGGATAAGACAGAGATATAGAACATCAGATCAGATGTCATCCTCTGGTCTTTGTGCATGAATGTTTGTGCTTGCCTGCACACAAACATGTATGGATAACACACACACTCACATATAGATAAAAATTATAAATGAAACTGTTAAATTAAAGAACACTTTAATATAATCATAAAATAATATTAAAAATGTAGAATAGTAAAAATACAAATTCCAGTGGCCACAATTGTTAAAATGGTAGGTAGGTTCAGAGGGTCAGGCTCAGGCTGAGATCAGGATGATTTAGGATAGACAGATTATATGGCTTCAAACTGTACTTGAATATACTACATACTCAGCAAAGATGTCATCATATATTTTAGGCAATCATTTAGCTAAACAGCATTATAAAATGTTTAGCAAAATTAAACCTTGCTAAGAAGAAAGTTAAATATTGATTCTAAAGATTATGAAATAAAATTATGAGTAAAAGAGTCTGTAGTTGAACATAAAAAATTGTCTTCTGGGTTCAAAATATTTCTTTTTTTCAAATTATCTGTTAAGTTGACTGTGTTTTCTGTCTTCTGCTCTCTTTTTCATTTTAATGAGAAAACATTCCAAGCAATTAATGCAATTCCATCTGCCCACTTTTGGGTAGAAGATACACATTTTAAATATTAATTATCATATAGATTTGCACTATATTTCACACTTGATCAAAATGAAATTATGAATAAAGAAGAGAAAAAAAATCCATCTAATCAAACCCAAAAATCCACAGAAAGAAAAATACAAGTGTCAACTTCACATCAACTTTTCTTTTCCCTTCCTACTGTCTCTATTCTGGCTTCTGGTGTAGAGCAGTTGGATCCAAGTACTAATTTTTAGTTTTTTTCTCTTGTGAGTCCTATGTTATATTTGAGCAAGACAGACTAAGGTCAGCTGAAGCCCTTCCTGTACATTCTAATGACTACAGATTCAAACACCTGGCATTTATTTTTGGTTGTAATTGGGAGATTATATAACCTACTAGCAGTATAATTGGTAGCACTACAACTCTGAGTGTTGTGAAGCTAAGGTTAAGATGTAATTGAAATATAAATATAATTCCAAATCTGGTAGGAGACAATAGATTTTCATAGTTTTTTTTTTTCCTAAAGTAAAGAAAAAATAGAAGAGAATGTTTAAAGCAATTTCCTTAATAATATATAGAAATCCCACAGGGCTTTTCACTGAAGTGTATCAGACCTAACACTTCTATTGTAGTACTTATTATTGCTTATTTCTAATAGTGCAATAATATTTAATTCAAATAAGTAGATTAACTTATTTTTGAGAAGAGCCTCATGCTGGTGTGAAACCCTCTAGTTAGGACAGGCTGGCCAGAGAACTTCAGGGATCTACCTGTCCTTTATTTAGGGATGAGTTCTAATCCAGTGTCATTGAACCTGACTGCTTTTGTTACTTTGGGTTCTGAGGATTAAACTCAGGTTCTTTATTTAAACAAACAAACAAACAAACAACATTTTTAGTTCATTTTACATACAAAACACAGATTCTTCCCTCTCTCACCTCTCCCACTACCCCCTCCAGCTTCCCAACCCCTACTCCAACCCCCAACTCTTCCTCTAAAAGGGTAAAGGCCTACCTCATGGAGAGTTATCAAAGCCAGTTAAATTCAGTTGAGGCAGGACCAAGCCCCTTCCCCTTGCATCAAAGTTGAGGAAGGCTTACCACCATAGGTAATTTTCTTTTGACCTCACACAGTATTATACAGCCCCAATATAGTATGAACGTCTTCAAATATATACATATATAAAGGTTATCTAAATAAAATTGCTAAATAGTTGACGAGAGAGAGAGTCTCAATTGGGCATCTCTTATTATCCAACAAAAAATTTTAGTACAAGCATTTTGTTATATCTAATTGAGTTGTTGTGAACCAAAGGTGCCCCAAGGAGTTCCCCAAAAAAGCCAGGCTTTTGCAACGACAATGGTAAGTTATTTTCCATAGACTTATGGCAAAGCTCCTTTGCAGAAGAAAGCATCTATACAACTAACTGAACATGGAGATGTCAGCTGGTGCTTAAAAAGATGTTCCACCATCTTTGGTCCTGGAAGATTTTCTGCACACTCTCAAGAGAGAAAGGAAACACCAAGCCAGCTACAAATCTTTCATGTACAATGGTTTACTGCCTGTAAGATATGCTAGGTCAATGAAGACACAAAGCTTTAGTGAGTACCCAAACAATAACTGATTTGTCTGAGGGCCTGGTACACTAGAATGAAATCATACACAACACTGCTTTATGTGACTGAGAATTCACATTTCAATAGCCTAGGCAACCAGGATAAAATCAAATAACACTGGTCTAACAAAAGAAAAAAATAGTAGTAGAATTGTAGTTGAACTTTCTTGTCATACTTTCTGGAATGCTAGCCCCCAAATAATAACATGGAGACTTATTATTAAGTATAAAAGTTTGGTCTTTACTTAGACTTGTTTCCATTCAGATCTTATCACTGAATTCAACCTGTGTTTTTTTTTTAAATTAATTTCTTTTCTGTGATATTCTTCTTTACCTCTCTTCCATTCTGTATATCAGACTTTTTCAGTCTATCACTGGCATCTCTTGAGCATCTGGATTCCTCCCCCACTGATTTTTTTCTCTCTTTTTCCCCCCAGAATAGGCTGTCTTCAGTGGTTTTTGATCTTAGCCATTCTGAAAGGTGTAAGATGGTATTTCAGAGTTGTTTTCATTCACATTTCCCTGACGGAAAAGGATGATGACCAATCTTTAAGTGTCTTTCAGCCATTTGAGATTCTTTTGTTGAGTATTCTTTTAGCACTGCATCTCATTTTTAAAATTGGATCATTTGAGTTTTTGACTTCTAGTTTCTTTAGTTCTTTATTAATTTTTGACATTAGTCTTCTGTCAGACATATGGTTAGTGAAGACTTTTTCCCATTCTGTATGCTGTAATTTTGTCTTATTTACTGTTCTTTGTCTTGCAGAGCTTCTGTTATAGGAAGTCTCATTTATTAATTGTTGGTCTCAGGGTCTGAGCTACTGGTTTTATATTTATAAAGTGCTCTTCTTTGTCAGAGCATTCAAAGCTATTTCCTACTTTCTTTTCTATCAGGTTCAGTGTAATGTGGTTTATCTTGAGCTCATTGATCCTCATGGACTTGAGTCTTGTCAGGGTGATAGATATGGATCTATTTGCACTCTTCTGTGTGGCAACATCCACTTAGGAGAGATCATTTTTTAAAGATGCTATCATTTTTCATTGTATATTTTTAAACTCTTTGTCAAAAATCAGGTGTTCATAGGTGTCTAGCTAATTTAGAGGTCTTCAATTCAATTCCATTGATCCATAAGTCTGTTTTTATGTCAGCACCAAATACTGTTGCTATATAGCATAGCTTGAAGTCAGGGATGGTGATGCCTTCTGAAGTTCTACTATTAAACACAATTTTATTTATTTATTTATTTATTTATTTATTTATTTATTTATTTATTTATTTATTTATTTATTTATTTATCAGACCAGGGCTTTTTTTATTTTATTTTCCATATGAAGTTAAGTTTTATTCTTTTGAGGGCTGTGAAGAAAATGTGTTGGATTTTGATGAGGATTGCATTGACTCTATATTGCTTTTGTTAATATTGCAATTTCCACTATGTTGATTCTACCTATCAACAAGATTGGAAGACCTTTCCATTTTCTGATACCTTCTTCAATTTCTTTCTTCAGTGGGTTAACGTTCTTGTCATACAGGTCTTTCACTTTTTTTGGCTATAGTTATCCCCAATATATTTGATGTTATTTGTAGCGATTTTAAGCTTTAGTAATATTTTTCTTATATATGTTGGTGCCCTGTATTAGGGGCATAAATTTTTGAACTGATCTTGATAGATTTTTTTCTGAGATGAATAAATAATGCCCTTCTTAATCTCCTTTGATCAAATTTAGTGTGATATATTTTGTTAGATACTAGAATAGCTACATCAGCTTGTTTTTTTAATTCCATGTGATTGTAAAGGCTTTCCCCAACACTTTACTCTGAGCCAGATTCTGTCTTTGAAGTTAAGATGTGTCTCTTGTATGCAGCAGAAGGATGGATCCTGTTTTTATATCCATTGTGTTAGCCTGTGTCTGTTTAGAGATGATTTGATTCTATTGATATTAAGAGATATTAATGACTAGTGAATGCTAATTTCTGTTATCTTTGGTGATAGTACATTCATATTTAACATACTTTGGGGGTTTTCATCTATGGAGTTATCCATTATACATGGATTTGTGGGTGTATACAGCTTCTTTAGGATGGAATTTTCCTTCTAGTGCTTTATGTAGGGCTAGATTATAAACAGATATTCCTTAAAGCTAGTTTTGTCATAGAATATCTTGTTTACTACATATATGGTTACTGGCAGTTTTGCTGGGGACAGTAGTCTTAGCTGCCATCTGTGGTCTCTCAATGTCCTTATTAGATCTGCCCAAGACCTTCTAGCTTTCATAGTCTCTATGGAGACGTTGGTGTTATTCTGATGGTTCTGTCTTTACAAGTTACTTGGGTTTTTTCCTCTACACCTCTTAATTTTTCTATACTTTGTATGTTTAATGTTTTATTTACTAAGTGGTAAGAAGACATTTTTGTGTGGGTCTATTCTATTGCATGTTCTTTAAGCTTATTGTAATTTCATTGATATTTCCTTTTGCAGGTTGGGAAAGTTTTCTTCTATGATTTTGTTGAATATATTTTTCTGTGCCTTTGAGCTGGTCTTCTTCTTCTTCTTCTTCTTCTTCTTCTTCTTCTTCTTCTTCTTCTTCTTCTTCTTCTTCTTCTTCTTCTTCTTCTTCTTCTTCTTCTTCTTCTTCTTCTACTTCTTCTTCTTCTTCTTCTTCTTCTTCTTCTTCTTCTTCTTCTTCTTCTCCTTCTCCTCCTCCTCCTCCTCCTCCTCCTCCTCCTCCTCCTCCTCCTTCTTCTTCTTCTCCTTTTCTTCTATTCCTATTCTTCTTAGTATTGGTATTTCCATGGTGCCCCAGATGTCTTGGACATTTTGTGTTATAATTCTTTTAAGTTTTCTTTGACTAACTGTAATAAGTGGTTTCTGTTCCGAACTTTTGGGCCTAGCCTCTAGGTTGAGGCCAACACATGCACAGACTCACAGAGACACACAGATGCTTATAATAGCTTCAGGCTGATCTTATCAGGCATATAACTTACTAATAACGTTTTACCCTTAATCTAACCCATGTCTCTTATCCTGTTCAGCCATGCAGCTCGGTATCTTTTCTCAGAGCAGCATAGTTGTCCTCTGCTTCTTCTGGCTTCTCTCTGACATTCTGCTCTGTTTCTTCCTGTTTCTAGAGTCTCCTTTGTCTGGTAGTCCGCCCACATTTTCTGTCTGCCTTTGGCCAATCAGTGCTTTTTATTAAACTCATGGGGGGGGCAATTATTTACAATGGAACAACACAATCCCCCTACAACTAATGAATCTACTTTCTCTATTGTGTCTTCCATACCATTGATTCTCTCTTCCATCTCTTACATTTTCTTTGTTATGCTTAAATCTGTAGCTCCTGTGCATTTCCTAAAATGTTCATTTTTTTTCGGCATTTCCTCAGTTTGTCTGATTTTTGCTTCTATTTCAGTAGTCAAGTCTTGCACTATTTCCTTCACCTGTTTAATTGTTTTTTTCTTGGTTCTCTAGTCTTTCTCTAAGAGGTTGATTACTTTCTTTCAATATTTTGTTTGTATTTTCCTCTGTTCCTTTAAGGGAGTTTTTATTCTCTAATTTCATCTTTAAAGGCTTCTATTATCTTTATTAAGATACATTTAGGGCCATTTTCCTCTGCTCTTTCTGTATTGGAATGTTCATATCTTGTTGTAGAACCATTAGGTTCTAGTGGTACCATATTGTTCTTTATGTTGTTGAATAAATTTTTGACTGTGTCTAGTGTCTATTAATCTTTCTCTGATCAGTGAAAGCACTGTCTATGTTTTCGTGAGCTGTTTTTTGTTGTTGTTTTGTTTTGTTTTTATCTACTAGGTTCTCTTGGTGTAATTGGAGCTCTTGAAGAAATCCAAGGCAGTGGAATCTGTGTCTCAGGGAGCAGGTGAGATCTGTAGCTAGAGCTCTTGTAAAGGACCTCTCTAGAGTCTGTGTCTCAGAAAACCACTCTTGAGATAGGACTCTCCAGAGGCTATATGTCAGAGAGCAGTTCTTGTGATGGAGCTCTCCAGAAGCTATGTCTGAGTTTGGCAGGAAGGGTAGGGTTTGGCGAATTCATTGAGGCTTTTGGTCTAGGGGGTTTAATGAGGGATGAAGATAGGTTTGCACACAGTGATTCTGCTTGCTTACCTGTAGCTGGAGCTATGATGAATTTATGGGCTTTTCTGTGCCTTGTTATCCAGACCTCAGGGCTGTCCTAGCTGGCCTGATTGGCCAGCTGTTATTCTGTTGGGGCTCTCCAAGGTCTGTGTCTTAGAAAGCAGCTGAGGTTGAAGGGATTAGGGGGTATGGAGGAATGGATTGAGGCTTATGAGATAGAGTGTCCAATGAGGGGTATTAATAAAGGGCTTGAACACAGGGTTTCTGCTTACTTTTCTGTGGCTAGGGCTGTGATGAGTTTGGGGAGCTTTTCTGTGCCCTGTTTTCCAGATTGGTGGCCTTCTTAGCCAGCCTGAGTGGACAGCTGGGAGAAGGTAACTCACCTCTTCATCTGGGGCTCTCCAGAGTCTGTGTCTCAGGAAGCAGCTGTTTGGGGAATGGGTGGGTTCGGAGCTTATTGGTAGTGTGTCTTATGAAGGGTTTTGATAGGCTTGCATACAGAGATTCTAATTGATATATAAGTCTCTTGTGTGAGATTTCTCCAATTTTTTATATAGGCACCTAGTACTATGAAGTTTCCTCTTAACACTGCTTTCATTGTGTCCCATAAGTTTGAATACGTTGTGGATTCAGTCTTATTAAATGCCAGGTAGTCTTTGATTTCTTTCTTTACATCTTCCTTAACCAAGAGGGGGTTTAATTGAGTTCAGTTTCCACGTGTTTGTAGGCTTTTTATGGTGTTTGCTGTTGTTGAACATGAACTTAAGTTTACGGTGGTCTGATAGGATACAAGGGGTTATTATCAATTTTCTATCTATTTATATTTGCTTTATTACTGAGTATGTGTTCTGTTTTAGTGAAAGTTCCATGAGATGCAGAGGAGATATATTATTTGGTGTTTGAGAAGAATGTTAAACCTATTTGAGTCATAATATCTATTAGATTCCTTATTTCTCTGTTAAGTTTCTATCTGGTAGATCTATCAATTGGTAAGAGTTGATTGAAGTTTCCCACTACTATTGTGTGGTGTTTGATGTTATTTTAATATTTTTTAATCTTGTTTTTTATATGTTGGTATGCTTCTATTTGGAACATGAATGTTCAGGATTAAGACTTCATCTTCATGAATATTTCCTGATAAAAGTATGTAATGTCCTTCCTTATATCCTTTGATTGATTTTTGTTTGAAGTCTATTTTGTTAGATATTAGAATAGCTAAACCAACTTGTTTTTTATGTACTTAATTGGAAAATGTTTTCAAAACCCTTTACTCTTAGGTAGTGTCTGTCTTTGAAGTTTTGATATGTTTCTTGTTTGTAGAGAAGGATGGATCTTGCTTTTGAATCCATTTTGTTAGTCTTTGGCTTTTTATAGGTGAATTAAATCTATTAATATTAAGGGATATTAGTGACCAGTGATTGTTAGGTTTTGTTATTTTTGGTGACAGGGTGTGTGTTGTTGTATGGGATTTTTTCTTGCTTGTGGTTACATATGTCTATCTAGCTTTCTTAATTTGGAATTTTCCTTCTAGTGCTTTCTGGAGTGCTGGATTTGTGGATATTTATTTTTTGAATGTGGCTTTGTAATGGGATATATTGTTTACTTCTTCTATAGGATTAAGAGTTTTTCTGGATATAGTAGTTTAAGATGGCATATATGATCTCTTAGTTTCTGTATAACATTTGTCCAGTACCTTCTGGTTTTCATCGTTTCTATTGAGGAGTCCAGTGTTATTCTGATAGGTCTGCCTTTATAAATTATTTCACATTTTTCTTTTGTATGTTTTAATGATTTTCCTTCATTCTATATGTTTAGTGGTTTGATCATTATATAAGACTTTGTAGCAAGGAGTCTAGTCTGTTTGGTGTTCTATAACCTTCTTGCATATTTATAGCCATATCCTTCTTTAGATTGGGATAGTTTTATTTTATGACTTTGTTTAATATATTTTATGTGCCTTTGAGCTGTTATTGTTTTTCTTCTATTCCTTTTATTTGTAGATTTGATCTTTTAATGATGTTCCAGATTTACTGAACATTTGATGTTATAACTTTTGATCCAAAAGAAGCTGGCAAAATCTGTGTCACAGGAAGCTGCTGGGGTCTCAGGGTGATGGGTGATTTGGAGGGATAGAGGTGGGTCTTTTAGATTGCAGGGTTCAATAAACTGGATTTTTGATGAGAAAACCAGTGCATAGGAATCCTCCCAGCTATCTTGTGTTAGGGCAGCAATATTTGGCAGTAGAAGTACACAGATTGTGCCCATGGCCTAAATCATGGATACTGGGCTCTTCTGTTAGACAGGGTGAATTTTCACTTATCATTTGATCCTATAGAGTCTGGTGAAATCTGTGTCTCAGCTGCTGAGGTTGCAGGGAGATAGGTGTAATTGGGGAATGGCCTATGTCTTTTAGGTTGCAGGGTCCAACAGATTAAGTTGCTAATGGGGAATATCAGCTGTTGGAGTCTTTTCTACTGGTCTGGGATGGTACAGCAAAAGGTATGTGTGTGAGTCCAATCTGATTATAGGAGATGGTTAGAATTGTGTCCTGCAACCTATGTCCTGGAGACATGACTCTTCTTTCTGCACTATTGAACATCTGTTTTTATCAATAGTAATCAAACTTCAGGAATTCAGAACAGAGTGGTTAGGGAATAAAATGGCAGTTATCCCTAGGAACATTGTTTACCAATATATTGAAAGAAAGGGCATAATAATTATGTAGTGACATCAGCAATTATTTTTCTTATAATCAAATATAACTCATTCTGTGGCCTAATTTAATTAATGTATTTTGTAAAAATATTGATCTATTCATTTATTTTATATTTTAACTATAGTGTCCCTTCCATTCTCCCTTCCCAGTCTACTTTCCTCACTTCTTTTAGAGAAAGGGTCAGGCTTCCCATGAAAGTCAACAACATATGACCTATTAAATTGAGGTAGAACCAAGCTCTTTCCCTTGCATTAAGGTATGGCAAGGTAACCTAGTATGAGGAATTGGATCCTAGAAGCCAGTCCAAGTGTTAGAAACAGCTCCTACCTCTAAAACTAAGAGACCCATAAGTAAATCAAGCTACACACTGTCATACAGATGGAGAGGGCCTAGATTGGTCCCATGGGGGATCACAGTCTTCTTTCTCAGAGTCAGTGATCTTATATGAGACCAGGTTAGTTATATATGACCCCCTGGCTCATACAATTATTCTTCTCACTATCTTCAACGGAATTCCATAATCTTGGCCCAATACTTGGCTGTGAATCTCTTCATCTGTTTCACTAAGTCAGTGGTTGAAGACTCTCTAATGACAATTGGGTAGTTGTCAATCTGCTTATAGGAGGTGGTCAGTTGTGTTACTCATCCGCTATTGCTACTCGTCTTAGCTGGGGTCATTTTGTGAATGTTTTGGAGGTTCTCTTCCACCAGGTTTATACCTGACCACAAAATATTCCCCATGAAAACATCTCTTTCACTTCTCATAAGTTCCAACACTCCCTCAAAATAATTTATTTTCCATCACAGACAGCCCTCAGTCTTCCCTGAAGATTTCTTCTATCCCACATTCTCAAGAAAATTGATGCTGCACCAAGTCCCCTTTGGTCCCTCCTTACTACCTCGCTTCTCTAGGTTAATATATTATAAGATGTCTATGCCCTATTTTATAGCTAACATCCACTTATGAGTAAGTAAATACCATGTTTTTCTCTCTGTGTCTTGGTTACCATACTTAGAATTTTTTTTTGAGTTTCATTCATTTGCTTTGAAATTTCCTGATGTTTCTATCAGATATGTAATAAATCATCATGTAAATATATCACATTTAATTTATCCATTCTTCTGTTAAGGATCATCTAGGTTGTTTCCATGTTCTTGCTTTTACAAGTAATGTTACAATGAACATAGTTGAGCAAGGGTCCTTGTGGAATTATTGAGCATACATTGAATATATGCCTAAGAGTGTGATGATGGGTCTTGAGAAATACTAATTCCCAATTTTCTGAGATTTCATATTGATTTGAAGTGCCTGTACAAGGTTGCACTCCCATCAGCACTGAAGGAGTGTTCTTGTTCAATATCCTAGCATAAACTTTCATTAGCATTTTGATCTTAGCCATTTTTACTGGTGTAAGGTAGAAGCTCAGAATCATTTTTATTTTCATTTCCCTAATGGCTAAGGATTTTAATGCTCTCTTGAATGTGTATCAGTCATTTAAAAATTTTATGTGGAGAATTCTCTGTTTAGATCTGTACCACATTAAAAAAATAAATTATTTGGGTTTTTATGTCTAGATTTTTTTAAATTTTAAATAGGAAAGTCTTTTCCTATTCCATAAATTGCCATTAAATATCATGGTAAATGAATATACTAACAAAGACAAATATATGTATTAATATGAAATAGTTTGTCTTAGAAATTTATCACATAAGTTCAAGAATATATTTTTACAAATAAAAAGGTATACTCATTAAAATATTATGAAGGATAATAGTTTGCATTGTGAATAATAAAATGTTGAATTTATTCTAATAAAATGTTATTGTTAAAGTCATATGAAAAATTTTATTTCTGCAATTAAAAAGCATCTTAAAATAACATCCTCCATTAGAAATCCATGTCTCAATGGTTTATCTCTCCATACATGTATTTCTATGAGATCTGTGCTCAGAGATGGGAAGAAAAGGTGAACCAAAGAAAGAGAATTTCATGCATCTTTGAACTGTTTTATATTAATCCTCTTGGTATTCTGTGGCAAATTTTAACTTAAAACAATTTTATTTTATGTTACTTATACAAAGTGAGAAATAATTTATGAACATACATTAAAATCTGTAAACTCCATGAATATAAATTCCAAATTTATATCATGCCAATCTGTTTTATTATATTTTTCATAGTTCTTATAAGACAATTACCATCACAGGAACATCAACACATCCCTTTAGCTGTTAAATATTTCTCTGAGTTCTCTGGTAATAGCATTTTATTTCTTTCTAAGAATTTCAACCTCTGGGATCCTGGGGATTTCTGTAAACACACTTGTAATTTTGATTAAAAATATGTTATTATTAGGAACAGGGGAGGAGGCAGAAGCAGCTCTCTTCGTTATGGAAATGATTTCAAATGCATCAGCTGTCACCAGTGTTGTCTCCACTTGACAGTTCAATACTTGCTCATCTTCTGCTACCGGCTTTGCTGAGGTCTGAGTCAACTGTGTTGTATGCAAACTGTCAGGAAGAGCCTGACATTTCATTAGTACTGACCTCTAGGATGACAATCCCAACATGAAACCAAACAGCACAGATAATTTTCATTAGAGTTCAAATTCATCTTTACTTATTGCCACTTAGTCTTGGACATGAAAGTCCCAGAAAGAAAACATTTGATGAACTCTGTGATTAACTCAGTATCTTAAAACTAAAGAATACAGAATACACACACACACACACACACACACACACACACACACACACACACACACACACACAAATACGCAAAAGGGCTCAATGTGAGTTTTTTATTATAACACAGGCTAAACACATGCTTCACAATCATAAACTGAATTAAAATATATTAATATAGCATTAATGGCAAGAATTCCAAGTGGACCCACCTCAGCACCAATGCAACTTTAATGCCTTCTCAACTTAGATGCAACAGACAAACACCAGCTGCCACAAGAGCCACAGGTGCTGTCTGGCTTGCCAAACTCTCTGATGTTACTTTGCCCATCTGCACCTGACCTCACTTCAGCTCAGAGTGTGTGGAGACATGCACAAGTGACTTTTACCATGTGCACCTCTGCATGCAATAGGTTGAGCAAGTGTCTTCTGAAGCTCTGTGCAGTGAGGCAATGAATCGATTTTCTGGCACTTGCTTCCCAAAATTCAGAAGTTGAAGCGCTAAGTCATTTGGAGAAAACAATCACCTTTCAATTTCCCAAAATGCTCAGTGGCACAACACCGCTCTTCTCATCTACGGAAATCGAAAGATTGACCACACACACCACAAATAATCTTTTGAAACCACCAACACAAATGGCATTGAACTGTTAAGCTATATGTATCATGTATTTTATACCCTATTTTTATTTTTCAACTAAACTTCAGAGAAAATATAAATTGAGAATTAAAAGTTTACTTTAAATTCTTACAACATTTATTTATATATCTTAATATGTGGGTTGATTTTATTTTCAGAAACAGATAATTCTTTTCAGCCAAAAGTATTAGGCACATTCAGAAGAGTATTATATCAATGCATGGCCTTGCCCCTGTCTCATAAAAACAGTGTCTTCTTCTCATGAAGAAGGTTCATACCTTTATATGCAAAACAGATCTTCTTCCATATTGGAACGCAATCTCAAGTGCTCAAGCACCAAGATATACCTGAAATCCTGAAAGGCAAAAGCAGCCGCTCACTAGGGAATTAAGCCATCAGTTACGGGAGAACTCATTTTGTGAAAAGGCTCTGGACAGCTGGTGGAGAAAAGTGGCAAAACTGCATGTGGTGACAGGCTCTGGAGACAGTGACTACATTATCAGCATGATATGTATACAATGACTCATGTTTTTCCCCTTTCAGCCATCCTCATATAAATATCAAAAGCATCAGCTGTAATAACAACATAGATGTGAGGTATCACTAATATATTTTTAATTTTCTCAGCATTGATACATTTATTATAATTTAATGGTAGTCATGCCACACAAGAAAAGACAGCAAAAGGCTTTAAAACAGACAAGCTATGGTTTAAATCCATTTAACCATTAAATGTATGGTGACCTTCAGATGGTTACTTAAATGTCTTTGGGCTAAATTTCTCTATGTAATATTAGTATGAAAATTATTCAACTGTGGTAAAAAATATAAATCATATATTAAATTTATAAGGTACTGTCCCTGAAGTATCTAAGACTAATTATGATTTGATTGTATTAGTCTAGATTTCTTATATTATGTTGGCTTTGATGTTTTAGTTAAACTTAGGTTGATGCTAATAGTTAGGACATATTTTGATTTTTAAATTGCATAACTTTAATCTTTAGTTTTAAAAATACAGTTTATCTATTTTAAAGATATTTTATGTATGGATTTTCTTATGTTCTGTTTGTTCTGTGAATAAGATGCTTCAGTGGTAGAAGCCTACCACCAGGGGGCGCGCCATAGAACTTGATAATTTTTTTTCTTTTTAATTCTTTCCTTTTTTTTATTTAAAAAAAAAATTTACATATCTTCTACTGCTCCCCTCCCTTCTCTCTCCTAGTCTCTCCTCAGCTTCACCCCACGATATCCCCTACCCATTCCCCAAGGAGGGCAAGGAGTCTCAAGGTGGGTCAGTTCAGTCAGGGATATCAAGTTGAGATAGGTTCGAGTCCCTCATCACAGTGTTAAAGAGGGGTCAGGAGTTCCTCTGTAGGGAATGGGCTCTGAGATGCCAGTTCATGCACCAGGAACATAATCTGATTCCACTGCAAGAAGTTCCACAAATTGCCCACACTTTTTGACTGTTGTCTACCTTTGGAGGATTTAGTTCCTTTTCGTGAAGGTTCCTCAATGAATATTTCTGAGTCAGTGAGCTTCCAATAGCTCTGGTCAGCCTTATCTGTAGGTCTCCTCCTCATGACCCTGATCCCTTTGCCCATATACTATCTCTCCTCTCTCTCTTCAGATGGACTGGAAGCTCAACCTGGTGCTTAGCTATGGATCTCTGCTTCTGCATCTATCAATTGCTAAATGAAGATTCTATAATAACAATTAGGGTGGTCATTCATTTGATTATAGGGGAACCCTGTTTAGCTGCCCTCTCCACTATGGCTTTGAGTCCTAGCCGGGAACATCTTGTGGGTTCTTCAAGATTTCCTTAGCACCAGGTTTCTTTCAAACCCCACAATGGCTCCTTCTATCAAGATATCATTTTTTTTTTCTCTCTCTCGCTGTTGGTCTTCTCACTCAGCCATCCCCTCTCATGATTTTTTTCCACCTCCCCTCGCTCACTTCCTGAGTTTTTTCTTAATAAGATGGGTTAAATCCAAGGCCCATTTTTAACAGACACTACACAGATGGAAGAGGCCTGAGTTTCGTCACAGTCCTTCTGCTTCAGACTGGTAGGGTTCATTGCTCTAAAGCTTTAGACACTCATAGAATTATCACCAAAAATATTTAAATATGAAAAAGTTAATTCTCTAAAATGACTTGAAATGTGTACCCATTTATTTATGTTCTGAACTGAAGCTGGAAAAATTCCACCATTTTCTGTTTTACTTATCCTTCTTTCTCCCTTGCCTCTTTCCAGCCCTAATTTGCTCTTGTGTTCTTGTTGGGATAATGATATTTTGAATGAATTCCAGACTTTATGTAAGTTCCAGAGAATGTCTGACTAGTTTCAAGAAGTGAAGCCTTCATCATTGAACAAAGAATTTAGACTATAAGTCAACCATAGTATCAGATATCATGTGTCTTGTGATTTTAAGATTCTTAATACCAGGCAAAAAAATAATTCTATAAGTCATTTTCTTTTCATAGGGAGCAATTGTGTATGTTGGACATTTGGTTTAAATTTTGGATCTTCTATTTGCTAACTTTACTAGCTTTTACACATTTTTCAATATTTCTATGATTTTTGTTAAAATTTTAAACTTATAAATTTGAGATTATATAATACACATTCTTCATATGTGAGTTGACTCATAATAATTATGTCCTTGTTACTTGACAGACATTATTTTGGCTTCTAAAATAGAATGATTAAAGATAAACTCCAGTTTTTATAAACTATAATTTAGAATATTAGGGGAAATAAAAACAAGCATGAACACAGAGAGAGACAAAAAATACACAGAGAAAGAGTGATAAAGAGAGAGAAAGTCAGACAGACTTAAAGCAATGTAAGTAAACATCAACAAATAAAAAACAGCAAAATTTGCAAAGAATGTCTTTTTTTGATGTCGTAAACTATGAAAGTCAGAATTATATGCATTTCTCATAGTATCACTAGATTTCCCAGGAAATACCTCTTAATGTACTCAAAAAATAAAATTTGGCAAAGGGATGTGTTTTATTTTGCAGAGCTTAAAAATTATACTATACCATAGATAAATATTCAACATTTCATTGGGCATTGAGTTCTAAGATAGTTGATCAATAATTTACAGTTATTAAAAGTTATGGTCATTATGGAGATACCCATACAAATTAAGCATGACAATGCTCCAGCATATGTCAATATTAAAATGAAACAGCTTTTTTATATATACATTACATCATAAAGCATCTTACAATTAAACCACACAATTCTATAGGGCAAGCTCTTATAGAAAGTTCTAATCATTCCTTAAAATAAATGCTTAATAAACAAAAAGAATTAATGAACACCAATAAACATAAATTTCATAAAGATTAATTAACTTTAATTTTTTAGGTCCTAGTGAGAAAAGAACAACAGCGGAGAGACACTGAGTGTAGAAAACTACTGAGCTGAACCAACCTGTATACTTTAAAGATGTGTTGACCTACTAATGGAAACAAGGATGTGTGTTATGTTTGAAAAGAGGTTTTGATTTTTGTTTCTATTGCAGAAGATACACTATTCATACCATCACAATTAATAATGATTAGATGTGAAGGAGAGAAACTTCTTGATTAGAAGAAGTGATAGTTCATCAATCAGTGTGGCAATTCAATTTGACAAAAAGAAAACTCCCCCAAATTAAGTTGAGAAGATTTTATTATTGTCTTTCCAGAATAATAAAAGCTTTGAACTAAAGGCGCTAAAAATCGTTGGACAAATGAAGCATCTGAATAAAAAGAGAAATCACCCTCTAAAACTGTCCCAAGCAGATTAAATTGGCTTAATGGTTCAGCATAATTCCAACAGTGTAAAATTTATACATCTTTCATTTTTTTTCTTTTCTGTACAGACATGTTAAGCAGATGATCATTATATAGTTCTAACACAATTGAAAGCCTAAAGCTCACTTTGGAGTTGGACTATGACTCTCTTTCTCTAAACCCAAGCATGTTTGTTAAAAGAAAATCCTAAGACTCTGTCTCACATTAGAAGAACACCTTGTATGTGCCAGAATAAAACCAAAATCCAAGGACTATTGTCTCTAATAACATGTCTCTTCAAATTTATTTTGACTTCTTAAAACTTTACTTAAGGCATGTGTATTATCTCAAAGTTCATATGATCAACCTATATACAAACTTTCTGTTTTGATATTAGGGGACATATAGAGTATAATCTAATTTTAACCATAGATTTTATGTAGCTTCTTGCACAGAATTTCAAGGTTGAATCTAAAGGAGGTATTTAGGAATTAAGTCTGTGTATCCAAGTATATTTTATATATTATAGACTTTAATCTCTCTGCTATCTACTGTATGTGATATTTAAAATATTTAAGCTTTCCACAGTGAATAATGAACATTCTTAACAGAAAACTTTGAAGTTTCCAAAAGATGATGGCCCCCAAAATGACAATAACACCTGGATTGTAGTAACTTCACTAAGTCAATGAACATTGTCCGAATATAAAATCTGGACTATGAACTGTTCAGGACAATTTCGAGATAGTTAAGATGGTCTGGCCTCATGGACTACCACAGTCAGGAAGTTTGATAGTTTAGCATTGTGCTGTTACCCGGAGACTGAAAAAGAGATGAATTTTTTTAAGCATATAATCAATATCAATATTTTTTCAGGGTCCCCTAAATATGCCAGAATATCATGTCAACAGGAAATAGTCTAGAAACTAAAATGCCCACATTTCAAGAGATAGGATGGGTGGTTTTGGGTTGTTTTATGGACTACAAATGTTTTTCATTGTTTAAGGGGTTGGATAGAAGTCGTTACTGGTCATGATTAAGAAAATACTATTCAAAGGAGATTAAATTCAGTGATACCTTTTTAAAAGTATTAGGGTAAATATAGGAATGATTGAGGAAAAGGGTAGATTATTAAATCTAGTTTAATCCTAAAAGCAACTATTAATCTCCAAATAATTCTACATTATTATGCATGTTTGTATATCATTAAAAATTAAGTTTATTTTTGTTATATTGTATATATGTCTGTATTTTTGTTTTAGGTATTTTACCTGTGCAGCTTGTTTAATTATGTAATATAAAGTTTACTCCTTGAAAGGTATATAAAATATTTAAAAATACAGGTTTAGACAATCATAACTATCATCAGACTTATAGGAATATTAGGTATGTGTTATATATATATATATATATATATATATATATATATATATATATATATATATATCCAACTTCTCTTACATAAGTAGACAGAAACTACATTGTGATTTGGAAGCATATAGATATTGTTAGAATAATAATAGCTATCTAATAACCTTCATTCACCATTATATTAGTATAACTTATTCATGATTGTTAATGTTCTTTGTGGTCATTATTGAAATCCTTTGCAATATATCACTGTTAAAAGTTTATTCATTCCTCAGCTTATAGATTTTAAGTCACCTCACATTTTCAATATTAAATATGAGGTCAAAGTACTTGTTTGCTAATAAAACCATTATTTTCTTCCATGCAGAGAATAATCCTAATATGGTAAAATTGATCTGGGATACATCATGGTGGTCAAGACCTAAATAAATTGAGAAGCGAATGCATAAGGGAAGTAGCATCAGTTTTATAGTTTATAAACAACCCAATAATTCGTCTTGTATGTAAAACTATGCTTACAAGTAACACATCATAAACCCGGATATTATATTTAAATGTGAAAATTTAAAGTCACTAATTTGATAATACTTTATGATGACTTTGAGTCTGTTTACCTCAATATATTTTATTTGTTTGATATTTAAATGTCTGGAGAAATGAAGGAATGGAGAGAGAGAGAGAGAGAGAGAGAGAGAGAGAGAGAGAGAGAGAGAGAGAGAGAGAGAGAGAGAGAATGTATTTATGTGTTGCAGGATAATTCAAAGCAAAGTAACATAAAGAAAGACCTAAATATATCACAACTCTTAGATTTTTTATTTTTTAAATTAGTAATGCTAAATACTATTTTGTTAGTTACTGATAAATCAACATATTTGGATTCCAAGAATCAATGCTTTGTCACTTTCATTTAGGAAATAATTCTAACAAAATGTTTCTTTTTATGAAAACTTAAGAATATTAAGGTAAATATGGGAATGCTTTTGAGATTATTACATTTTTCTGATAAAATATGCATTTTATATTTCTTTTATTGAAACATTGAACATTATTCAAGTTCATATTAATTTCTATAAATTAAATTTATGTTACCTTATTAGAGTTTTTATTGTTGTGAAGGGACACCATGAACATGACACTCTTATAAAGTAAACATCTAATTGTATTGGCTTACTTACAGTTTTAGAGGGTCAATACATCATCATTATGATGGGGACCATGGCCACATGCAAGCAGAGGTGGTGATGGAACTGAAAATGCTACATCTTATAGGGAACAGAAAGTGTAACTTGCTGTCACATTCAAAAAAGCTGGAGCAAAAGATGCCTCAAAGCTCACCCCCACTGTGACTCACTTTCTCAGACAAGGCTGTACTTCCTAATAGTTCCATTCCATTTGGAGATCATTTTTGTGTTCTAACCAGCTTAATAAGTTTCTAGTCTATGAAGACAATTTGAGTATTGATGTATCATGAGAAATTTTACTTTCTCAATCAGGTGAACTCCTCACAAATAATAATACATAGGCCGGATATGGTGGTGTATGTTATACTATCAGGATATGGAAGGAAAATAGGAGGTTTCCAAAAGCCTGAGCCTGAGAGTGAAATCCTGTTAAATTAAAAAAAGGAAAGATATAATATAATGGGTTAATAAAGTGTTTTGTTTATATCAGACATATTGTTAGGTGCACAGTAGCTTAATGTACATACACATGCATAATCACATAGACACACATACTCACACCTATACATGCAATGACTAAATAGAGTTACTAGTGGTCAAAGCTTAGAGAGTATACATTTGTTTCTTTCAAAGTAAATAGTTAAATTATTAAGGGAAATTTTTTATGTCAACTCATTTTTTCCACCAAATTTTGACAATTTTTTTTATTTTAGCTGGGGCTATTAGAACTTAAGAAAGTCTACAGGCTTCTATCATGTCCAGGCTTTCAAAAATGAAAATGTCTCACATTTTACAAGTGGTTTTTCAAAGTGTTCTGATTGAATTCAATTTCCTTTTCAAGTTTGCTAGCTGTGGTCCATCCCTTTTCTATTTACTTCACAGCATCCATTTAGATGCCCAGCAGTAATTGTTATTGTGGCCATTATTGAAAGAAATGTGATCCTCAGAGATTCAGTGCATGCTGCCTGCATTAGAACACTCTTATAAGTCAAGTGTTTATATGTCAAAAGCAGGACAAACCTTAGGGACCTGACACTTGGGTAATCAATTTCTTTACATTATGACAAGACAGAAATGCTTCAAGCTGAGTTAAGCAGAATATCAGATATTTATACAAAATGAAATATTACAAAGAAAAAGCAGCAAAGAGCTAGTACTTTTCTCTGTGATACTTGACAGAATAAAAGTGAAATGGAATGAAAATTCTGTGGTACGTTTTCAAAACAGAGTAAGAACAAGACTGAAATTAAATTTGTTTTGCTAATAACAACTGTGAACTAAACCCATAATTTTAATTAAAATTGCTTCAAATTAATTGGTTGTAAATAATCCTTAATTTTTAGATGCATATAAGTAGTTTGGAATTTTTTTAATTACTAGGAGCAAAATATTAAGCACAAAAGGTATTCTCAGTTTTCTTGTTTTTTGATTGTTTGTTTGAGAAATTGTTTATAGATGAAGAATAATTTCTTTTCCATAAAGTTATTAACTTCATATGAATATGTTCAAGATATTTTTTTCTACTTTTTGTGCATCCAGCTCTGTAGTTAACATGAAGACACACCAATCACATTAAATTCCATTTTCTTCTTTTCTTTTCTCACATAAAACTCTCAATCTATTGTTAATTTGGCAATTGAAGTACGAAAGAATCAAAATCCATATGAAAAATGGTTAAAAGGAGAATAGAAAATGGTTACTCTTAGTGGAAAATCAGATCTGCAAATCTGATCTAGTTTTTAAAAGTATTGTTCCTAGATTATAGTGTATCTTCTACGTTAAGGACTATTACCAGGTAACCAAAAATTCTGGGTAGACTTTAGCATGACTTGCAATTTAATATAATAAAAAAACCATTACTAAAATTAAAATTAAGACTTTGGGGCTTACTCTAAAATTCAATTTATAGTCTAGACTTATGAATCATTTTCTAGAACAGCCAAGATTAGTCTCACTAGAACAGGAGTAGAAGAAAATACCCTAGCCTTATCTTTTTCTTGCATCCTTTTCTATTTATATTTACTAGGGCTTATTTACTTCATGCCAGTATTGGCCTTATAGACAGTATCATGACAATATTTTTATGAAATAAACAAATCTTACCTTCTTACATACATGCACACACACACACAAACACACACACACACACACACACACACACACACACACACACACACACACACACACACACACACAAATTCACTAAAACTGTGGAGCCAGTTTAATGTTAGCCAACAAGTATTCTGGATCATAGGTCATACCTAGTGACATTGTATAGGAAAAAAATCATTTTCCCTTTCTCTGTAGATATCAGTTGCAAATAGTTTATTAGTTTTGGAAGGGGCTACCAACATAAAACTAGATAGATAACAAACAATAGAGGAAAACCTACTAATATAATTATTCTGCTAGAGGAATATTGTAGGTGGAAGTTTCCTGTCCCAACTCCCCAGTCTCAAATGCCCAGTCTGAGGCTTAAATATTAATTACAAATTCGATGCCAATATCTCAGGCTTATTACAAACTAGCTCTTACATTTTAAGTTAACCCATATTCCTTATTTTCTTGCTGCTATCTGGCAGTACCTTTATTAGCAAGGCCTATTCATCTCCTGACCCCTCTTTGTACAGCTGGCAAATATTGATTCTGCTCTTGTTCATTCCATAAATCTCAGTTTAGCCTAATTTTATCTTGTTCACCTATTTGCCAGTAAATTTGTTTATCAAACCAATTATAATGACACATTCACAAAATGTAAATGAATATTCCACAGCTGAACATAGCAATAAAATGACTACTAATATTATATAGGTATACCTATTGATAAATGAATCACTCATTGAGCAACAGTGAAGCTACCTTCTTCAGAATATGGTAAAATTAATATAGGGATCCCAAATGTGACAAGTTGTGAGAGAGAGACTTTGGAGCTCTCAGCTCTGTATGATGGTTTTATCTAATTCTTCCCATCAAGAATAAGGCATTTCTTATATTTTAGGTTGGTAGTCTAGCATTTAATGTCTAAATCATTTCTCCAGCTCAGAAATAACTACACAGGACTCATAAGGTCTCACAGAGACTGAAGTTGTAACTACAGAGTCTATATGGATCTGCAGTAGGCCCTCTACATATGTGCTGTGCTTCTTTAGCTGGAGGTTTTTATTGGACTCATAGCAGTTGGAATAGGTGTGTCTCTGACTCTTTTGGCTGCTCATGGCACATATTTCCTTTTAGTGGGTTGCCTTAACAAACCTTAACATAAGGGTTTATGCCTAAGTTTCATTTTACCTTATCATGTTGTGTTCTTTTAATACACTGGGAAGTCAGCACTTTCTTATGAGAAACAGAAGAACAGTGGATCTGGGTGATAGGAGACACTGTAAGAGAGGTGAATGCTAGGAGGAGGAGAGAGAGAGAGGTAGCTGTGTTCATAATGTAATGTCTGAGAAATCTTTCAAAGGTCAAGAAACTAAGGAAGAAGAGAGCTGATTACATGAGCCAAGGCTAATGAATTATTTCAAGGAAACAGTGTCTTCCGGATCAACTCTTTAGTCCCATTTTGGCACTATTTTCCTTTTTCAGTACCTATAGTTACTCCATAGTATTTGATCACACCTAAAAATTTGGAGAAGGCAACTACATAGAAAAGAAAATGTTTAGCATTTATCATTCTTGGTCTGGGTTATACAATATATAACTAAGTATATTTTATATCTCCACCCATTTACCTGCAATTTTATGAATTCCTCAATATCATTTTATCATATATTTGTACAAATGTTCACTTAAGATTGCATGTAATACATACCATACACGTATAATATATAAAATCACACACACACACACACACACACACACACACACACACACACACACACACACACGGGGGGGGGGAGTAATTGATGTTACGTCAATTTGAGGAGACAATTTCCCTTTTCAAAACACAAACTATTTAAGAAAAGCCTGTTGCCATGCATGATATTTTTTTCTTTTGAGTTGTTGTTAGGGAATTCCGAAAGACACTGCTCAACTCTCAAAATTGGGCTATTGTCATTGTTATTCATTCCATAACAGTATATAAATATATGAGCCTATTCCTGAAGACACCACATTCTTTTAACAGAGTACTGGAGGTTATCAATCCAGACATGACCTGAAAGCTTCCTCTCTGATGACAAGATTTCATGATTCCCCAAAGTGCACTGGAAGCTGCTAAAGAAGAAAAACTAGTCAATACTCCACCCAGCTGTAAAGTCTATAAACAAAACTATGACCAGAATAGCAAGATATTCCAAGTGATTTAATAATGCCACTGTAATACTGGGAAGACCCAATAACAACCAATTGGACCTAAGGCCAACTCAATTGGAAGGAATTTATGCATGGCACTATAAACTTAGTTGACTACACTTGGCTGATGTGACCATGAAAGCTAGATGAAAACCTTCTACTACCACATTCCTAAAACAAGGATCTAAATGCCTTGTTATTACTTGTCCATGTACCTATATAGACATGTAGTTCCAACCCCTCATTAAAGAAACTTCCCTTTGCAGTAGTTGGAGAGCATTATAGAAAGCCATAAGTGACCAAAATGCAGAGAACAAGTGACAATGTGGAGCTAGTTCCAGAATCCCAAATGTAAAGTTCTGTTGGCATCACAGACAAGACAAGAAAAATTTTGGAAGCCAGAAGAACCAGGATACCTACTTATATAGATGGATGGAGGCCACAAAAAAAGGCTAAAATATATATGAATTGAAAAACTGTAAGATGGTCATAATCTGAGATTGGGTAAATATGACCAAAGTATACTGTATGAAACAACATTATTTTATTGAATTATTGTATAAAATAAAAGGGTCTTTTTATGTGTTAGCAGTATCATGTTCTTTATAGTTTGTCAGCCATTGAAATGAGTGCTGAGCTATAACCCACATGTTCCTTGAATCCCAGTAAGAAAATTTACCAGTTTATCAGTACATTATTTCTTGGTATTTGGATATACTCATAGATTAGTGCCTTCTTCAGCTACCATTATAGATGCTTCCTCCAGCAGCAGGTGAAAAGGAATATATAGATCCACAGCCGGACATTATTCAGGAAGTGAGAGATCTTAGAACATTTAGCCCCAACAGGACATGAGGTTCTCAAACATATTCCTCACCTCAGAATTTAGGGAACTCCACAGGAGAGAAAACAGAAAGGCTGTAAACCTGTGGGGCTTGAGAAGACCTAGATAAAGGTCATCTAAACCAATGTGAACAAAGCTCATCTGAGCTCACAGAGACTGAGCAGCATGTACCTGGCGGAACCAGGTCTTCCGTGTTTGTATTATGGCTTTCAGTTTAGAATTTAGATAAGATTCCTGAGTATGCAAGCTAGTGTGTCTCTTACATTTGTACCTTTTCTTGGGCAGTTTTTATTCTGTGGTCTGTCTTGTCCAATTTTGATATGGTAGTTTTTGTTTTATCTTACTATATTTCATCTTGTTATACTTTAAAAAGATGAGTGAATCAAAAGTTAGCCACTAGGCTAAAGGTTAACACTAGAACTGTACATGGTCAGAAAGTAAAAATCAATATACTCCAAGGCAGTGACGTTGATATGTCACTACGCCAGAGCAGGCACCACATTCTGGAGTAGATGACCAAATAATGACCTTAACACTTTTTTTCTGCTTTTATTTGGTTACAGTTTAATGGATTTTGTTTCTTTCTTTTCCTTTTGAGTGGTGTGGTATTTATTTTCAAGGTTCTGGACATTTTGTTTTTGTATTGGGTTTGTTTTATATTTAGAAAGAATTTAAGTTTTATGGGGAGGGAGGAGGAGAATATCTGGAAAGATTTTTGGAAAGTGAAGAATGTGATCAAAATGTATTTAAATTTTAAAAGATTCTAAGTAATTAAAAATATTTTTAAAATAAAAAAAAATGAATGGAACTGAAAGCACCGGGTTTACCTTTAATTCAGGGTCCTAACAAAAGTCAGAGGGCACATGTGTGTGCCAAGCTCACAATGAACTGGAGGTGATGAGGCTTTGCTAAATGAAAGAAGTACATGGTAAAATTCCCTGTCTGAAAACTAAATAACTCAGGACTCTTTGCTGTTTAAGAAGGGTTGAAATGCATACAGAAGAACTGAATAAAATGAAGCTTCAAATACAACTAGAAAGAGAGGAACCCTACCTAAAAATGGCAAATAATTTATATTGTGAGAAGGGAGATGCAATAATAAGAGGAAAAGAAATTTTTTTTTGGAAACCTACTGTGTTGGTGAACATTTTTGGGATGCAAATGCTTACTCCTTTGTGAGAGACAAGTAGTTCTAGGGGAAACGAGGAAGAAAATGCAGCTGATAAAAGGGAAGGCAAGCTGAAGCTCCCCTTATTCCTCAGGTATCAACTCCCAGACTAACGCTAGACTTTTCATTAATGAAGTAATATTAAATTATTTACTTAGAATTAAAATAATTCTAAATCCAATAGCAGAGTTACTAAATTGTAAAAATGATCTGTGAATACTTTCCTTTTGGGTAACAACAAGGAAAGTAAAGGAGCCCTTAGAATGTGTGGAACCTGAGTATGATATGGTTTCCAAATTCCTTTGACTATATTAGTTACCAATTTCACTACAACATAATGAAGCATGTTGTTTAAAGAAGTTAAGTAAGATTTGTTCCTTACTGAGATATTCTTTAATTTTCCAGACTGTATTATTAAATATATACCTCATTTTAAAAGGTAATACAAAACTATCTAAAACACCCAACAGCTTTTCCCTCAGAGATAAAATTACCTGCCAAGAAATTATTTACCTATTAAGTCACACTGCCATTTTTAGAATGTCATTTATTAATCATACATCTGCCATGCTGCAATCTTAACACGCCCACCATCTTCGGCTATTGGTGGACATTTGAATTAAGGTCTGCAACTTGGTGCTGATAGTTACTACTTCAGTCTCAGTAAGGAAAACTATCAGTTGAAAAATCAGGTAACACACAAATGTATTCAGTTTTCCAAAGACAGAAGGACTGATTTACGGATAATGATTGAAACAAGTCACAGTAGATGTGGGTTAGCTAAATGAGAACTATAAAGGGCTGCTATCTGATAATGTTGAAAGGCTGAACAGCCCAGGGGCAGAATGGAATTTTAGTCAGGTTAAAATATTCAAGAGGGGGAAAGAAAAGCATTTAAAAAAGAAGAGTCACTATAATGAAACCAGACAGAAATGCTACTGTAAATTAGCTTTCAAGGAAGACAGAGGAAAGGCCAAATATGTAATTTTTTAAATGCAATTTTAGTGAGGAATTCTTATCCTTGGAAAGGAATATCACCTGAAATAACACAGCCTACCTCTGTTAATGGAGAATATCTGGGCCCAGTATGTAAATGAATTCTGCAATGGGAGGTATTTAAGCTGTTAAGATCCTTCCTTTATTAAACATGAGTGAATCCAATTTGAATATAATCAGCTTGAATTTTTTTAAATTCTGTGCAATAAATAGATAGGCATTTCAATTGGTAATACCAAAATGGTAAGTTTCTGAAAAATGTTGGCTTAAAATTCTATACAATATGACCATTAATATTGACAATAATTGGTTAAGGCACTTGTTGTCAATCCCTTGCCCCAACTGCTTCATCTTGCAGGAGCTTTTTGAGGTTGTAGAAGTTACCATTGCCATTTGTTTCCAACCTTTAGATTGTCTGACTTTTCACTTAAGATATATTTCTTGAAACATTCTTCTGTCATTTTTCCATGTATTTGTGCTAGTTATAACCGAAAATTTAAATTTGTGGACAGGTAAAGGGAGATAAATCCTGAAGGATTAAACAGAGAAGGAGAGGGAATAAAGCAAAGAACACAAGATGAACAACTAATACTAAAGGTCTTTTGATGGATCACATAAAAACCTACTGTAGGAGAAGCTTCATCTAAGCTTTCATATATATGAAAGAAAGCTAAAAGGAATCACCAAGTAATAAGGACAAAATGCTCCAACTAGACATTTTTTTTTGCCACCAAATGAAACCCTTAGCACTAGGAATAGGTTATATTTGCTTGAGTTATTGGCTAAAGGGACCCCGAGGCAACTCCAAACAACTTACAGTGTTGTCAAAGTCCTCTACATTCTGATGAGTAGGGTTCTATGACTAAAGGTAACAGTTACATAATTTCTTAAGTACAGAAAATTCAAATTTGTGACTATTTTGAGTCTTTACTCTCACTGACTAATGTTCATGGCACTGGAAGTTAATCTTCATGCTACCAAAGAAGAAAAGTCACCACCAAACAAACTACAAATGCTGTATTCTATAATGATACTTCATAGTACTTTGGTGTAATAGTGGCACAAAAGTTGTAGAGTGAATACTCAGTATCTTATTAGACTTAAAACTTATTCCAAAAGACGGAACCTATACCTGGCACCTCTCAGATGGCCAAGGAATTGAGACTACTAGATAGGCCATGGATCAAGGAGTAAACCAACTTCTGATGATCTTCTAAATGTCTATTAAATTATCACTTCAAACAACATTGTGCTAAGCTCATAGAGCAGTGTCTGACTTAGCCATCATAAGAGCTTTCTCCTGCAGTAGATGACACCTAAATCACAGACCATCAACTGGACAATATGCAAAGAGTGAGAGTCCTTGGAACAATTAATCCTAATTGGTATGTCATCATCAATTCCCTTCAGTTCATCTCAGAGAATCATAGGTAAAAGGATGCAGGAATATTGGAAGAAACAGTGGTGATGGACCCAAGGAAACAAGGTCTTCCAGACACAACAGGATGTATACATACATCTATTCACAATGATTATAGATACAGGGCCTGGGCAGTTTCAAGTCAGATGGAGTCCCAGTGCTTCAAATGGATAGTGGACATATGTGTCTTTGTTTGTTTGATTGTTTCCTGTTTTGTTTTGGTTTTGTTCTGAGTTGTTTCTTTGTTTTCCACTGTTAATTTTCTGAAGACAGATAAAAGAAGGCATGGAAGTGAATTGGTATGGATGAAAAGTATTTGAGAAATTATGAGAGGGAAACCATGATCAAAATATATTGTATAACAATTTATTTTCAATGAAAAAATAATTGGAAGGTAAATCTCTTATTTTATTAATGGAAATCTAATTTTCAATATATTTAAATGCTATCATATTTGACATTGTCAAATTCCAGATTAATTTATTTTGGAATAATTATGTTATGCTTTGCAATATTGAAGTGAATTTTTAGACTTTCTAATGCTTTCTTCTTCAACTATTTCTATCTACATGTTGCAAATATTTTTATTGGCTCTTCATGTTTTTATTTTTTGTTTGTTTTTAACCTTCAATTTCAGTACAATTTTAATTCACAGATTCTTGATTTTATGCCAAAGCAATTCTCCTTTAGCAACTTTTATTCTCGAGATCTCAATTTTTGGTGGTGGTGCGATGATCCCCTTTTCTTTTCATGGCCCAAGTATAGATTAATTTATCTTTCAACCTTCTTATGCAGTTTTCAAATATACTGGTTCTATCTTTAAATGAATCTGTTTAGAATATATAACTTCAACTTATATTTTCTTTTCTGAGAAAACATTTTTATGTTGTACCTATTGTAGATTAATAAGTATATAATGCTACACACCCTTTATTACTCTATGATATAAATAAGCAGAATTAATATCCCTATGGCATGTCTATCATGTCTCTTACTTGATTAACCTTTTTAATTATCTTTTTCTTTCCCTCCAAATTTTACAGAATTCTTTATAGTTAAAAAATCAATATTTTTTAACTATTCAAACTGGCTTCTAACTTTATCCTGCTCCTATTTTTATCCTTTACTAATATGGGAAAACATATTACTCTAAATTTTGCCTATATCTTTTATGATATGATGAAGTATTTATTCTAATTCACTAATATTATGTAATCTACGTATTTAATTTATTTTTTAAATTTTTGGAAACTATAATCACAGCATTTTCTCCTCCGTATTTTTCCTCTAGAAACTCACATACTTTCATATTTTTTTTCAAATTTCTGGCCTCTTTTTTTCATTATATGTTACTGTATCCATATATGTATAAATATACCATATATTCCTAGTGTATTGTACATATTGTCTTCTTAGTCTGTATAACGTTACATATGAGTGTGTTTTCAGGATGACCATTTGTTAGTAGATGATCAACTTATCAGTTTGTTCCTAAAGAAGATCACTCTTCTCACTCTCAATAATCTTCAGTTGCCTCTAGTTTCTTGTGTAGGATTGAGCCTTTACAAGCTTTTCCTTTTCCAGATTAGCTTGTTTTTTTGTATCATCCTTGCTTAGCTCATGTCTTTGCAATCATATAGTTGAGATATCATGCATGTAGCATCTATTATTCCTAGGAGACATAATGTCACAGAAAATACACCAATTCTTAGGCTCTTACAATCTTTCCAAGTTTTATTCCATTCTGAGCATTAAGTGTGTGATTATTCTGTCTATTTGTCTATTGGGAAGAATTGTCTCTTTTAATTTTATGTGTATTAGTGCTCATATATCATCTCATATTTCCCTGGTGCTTGAGTAGGATAGAAGAGGTCATCAGATCTACTAAAAGTAAAAATACAAATAGTTATGAAATACCATGTTGATTCTGGCAACAAAACCTCTGTCTTCTGCAAGACTGCTAAGCATCTATCCAGCCCAATTTTTTTTTTAGGATGTACATATTGAACATTTTTTAAATTTGAGCGTTTGTTTATTAGCAAAGATGAATTGAACATATGTATGTCAATCTTAGGATTAATATAAGTTTTAAATTCATGAGTAATGACAAAATAGCACAGTTGATGGATTGTGTTGGTTATAAGTTTATGTAGAGTTTTAATAAATTTTTTGATGTGACTTTTACAGTTTGAATTAAGACAAGCAATGAATGTTACCTCACATCGCACTTTCCTTTGCAACATTGAAATGGTGTTCTTAGACATTCAATTATATTTACTGTAACACCTCAGAGGCATTTTTATTGTCAGTCCCTTATGCCATATGATGATGATTTTTTCTGTAGAGATTTCTGTTCAGACACTGGTTTGTTTCATTTAGACTGCTTTTTTATTGTTGAGTTTTAAAAGTTCTTTCCATATTGCATAAAACATCTTTTTATAAATTATTTGGTGAAGAATAATTCTTATCTATATATTATCCTTATATTTATTTTTATAACTGTCTTTGTAAAGCAGTAAGTCATAATTTTAGAAAGTCTATCAGATATTGCATTAGTAAGCATGTGTATGTTTGTTTATTGTGTTTGTGTGCAACTGTATGTCTGTGGCATTTGTATGTGCCACTGTTTGTGCATGTGTGTGAGAGAGAGACAAAGAAAGAGAGACAGAGACAAAGACAGACAGACATTTCATTGTTCTGTTTTGGTTATATGTACAAATTTTTATTACTTTCAGTACTAAATCTAAAACTCTCAATATTTATTTTGAGCACTTCTCTTGAATCTTATGGGTTTATTTATCAAATTTCTATTTATACTCCATTTTGAGTTAGTTTAAGTTGGTAGAGTGTGAGTAAAGATTCTTTTATTTCTTTTAAGTTAATTTATTCATTCATTTAACTTTGTATTTGAAATTCTCTCTCTCTCTCTTTTTTTTTTTTACTAAGGCCACACCCAGATGCATCACAGGTCTAGCACTCAAAATATTTAAGCATCTAAGGTCAATTTACATGTAATTCTCAAGAATTTTTATGATATTGATAAAAATATGTAGGCATATATTGCAGTCCAGGTACAGCATTGGGGGTATTCTCTAAGTGATTTTATTTAAGCTTCAAGCTAATCCTGTGAAATTGATAAATACAGTTCTCTTTCTTTATGAATATACAGTGCTGAGTGGAGGCCTGTGAGTAGTGAAGGGTGGGGGTGATTTATAGCTGGAGTGGACATCCAGAACTCACACGTAACCTAAAATGTATGCTTTCTCCACCATGTTCTCCATCACTGTGTTATGTGAAACCATTTTATATATATTTTAAGAATGTGTTTTGGAATGTTTGTCCAATCTTGGATCAGGTGTTATTGACAATCATCATTCTTCAGTTTTGGATTGGAGGCAAGCTTAACAGGAAATAAAAAGACTGTTCATAAGGTCATCCATAAGTTTTGTTTTACCATGTCTGCTTCTCATTTACAAAGCTAGAGATGGTATCAGTGAACATTTCATATTTTGCTCATAAACTTGCTTGATTAATGGTGTTTATACTAAGAGAATCAATTACAACAGAGTATTTTGTACTAGGAAATCCCAAGGTTTAGTCAGACAGTGATATTTAGGGGAGGCCATGAGAGATTTATGCTGCTTATGCAAAACGCCGTAAGTCTTAGGTGATAATTCATTTGTTTTTTACTTCAGAACAGAGGTTCTAAAATTACACATGGAGTGAACATATCATAACAGAGAGTACTGCACTGTGGTAAATGACATCCTGTTTCTAGCAATAGCTTCTATCAAGTAAACTGATCTCTTTGATAATGTACAAAGGTCATAATCCAGTCAAAGCCACGCCATCATGGATGAAAATAAAATAGAATACTTACAAATGTGTATGTGCCTGGCAACCTAATTTTTTTATTTCATATTGAAAACACAGCTTGTAAATCACATGCTTGACCTTCCAGCTAATTCTATGTGATCAATAGTGAGACGAAAAAGCTACCTACTATCCTCTCAAGATGTGATATGTGTGTCACTGAGAATAAACTAAATTGTATTAAAACTCTGAGATCCATGGCTAAGCACAGGGCGGAGCTCCTAGTCCAGCAGAGAACAGAGGAGGAGAGTCTCATAATGAGGGATTATGAGGAAAATTCCCATAATGATGGCTAGCTGGAGCTCTGAGGACTTCACTGAATAAAGAACAGCCACTGAGGAAGCATTGAAAAAGGGAGTTAGGGTAGGCGACTATCGATTGACATGGGCAGTATGTGGAGCCTCAAGGGGTGGAATCAGACTGTATGATTGGAGCTCATTCCGTGAGGAACACCTAACCCAGTCTCGACTTTGGGATGCCCTGGAGTGAATGTGCCAAGTTGATCTGACACAAACTGGGACATCTTGCCCTTTTGGGTGAGGGGATGGGAAGATGGGAAGAAGTGAGGCTGAAGGCTGACTGGGAGGGATGGAAAGGTAAGAGAGGGTGTGCAGGAGGATACATATATTAAAATTGATATTTTTATTAAACAATTAAAAAACTCTGAAGATAACAATAAAAAATTCACTTATGATGTATATCAGAAAATATACCTATTCTGTGTAATGTTATGTTCAACTATATACCAGTAGCTTGTTTTCTTGCTCATTGATAATTTAGGAAACACTATTGAAAAACAGATTGGTAGAAAATTTAATAAAATATCATAGAAACTGTAACCCAATTTACTCTGTTTTGAGAGGCAGAGAAATCTCAATTTCAAGGCTACACTAAGCAATCAAGTGATATAAAGTACATCCTAGACAAATTAAAGAGACCATATACATATTCACGCATATTATATCTATATTATTACATAATCCCAACTAATATTCATAGTTTATATTGCACTGCCAAAATGATGCCATATCAAATCTATGTTGCATATTTGTGATACCTAACTTGTCTCATTTCTGTCTTTGCCTCTCTCCACGTGTGTGTGTGTATGTGTGTGTGTGTGGGGGGTGAAATTAAATGTAAATTTATGTAGGGTAGAAGATAGTTCTAAAGAGTTAGTTCTTTCCTGTGAACTAAACTCATCTGCCATGCCTGTGCACAAGTGTCTCTAGCTGCTGAGCCATGTCATGGCTGTGTCAGTGGTCCTCAGTTTGCTTTGTACCTCCTCTGCTATTGTATTGATAGTAAGAGCAGAAATTACTAACAAAGTACAAGAGAAGTAAACAATGAAACAAAAACATATAGGAAATGTTAATAATAATAAAATTTAATTAAACTAATATGAGTATATTTTAAACCTATAAAAATTAGTGAAACGTAGGGGAAGAAAAGAAAAAAGTAGAAAAGTATAAAATATTTGGCAGGCATAAAATGGAATAATGGAACAGAAAGAGTTAAATATGATCAAAGATAAGAAGGGGCTGGAAAATGTAGTGTGAAAAAGGAGACTACCCTGAAGATCTTTGAAAAGCAATATAAATGCAACCTCTGCTAGGGCTTCATAAGACAAGTACATAATAATCAAGGTGGGAGATCATTCTTCCAGATGCAATAGATCTTAATAAAAGTGTGTTTAAGTTACTTTTATATTGCCATTACAAAATACCATGATCTCCTAATCTTTCCCATATAGTTTCACCAATTAGTGTCTGATTGTTCAAATGTCTGAGCCTAAATGGTATTCTCCTTCAAACCACAGAACAATTTTTTTTAAAAAATTAATTAATTAATTAATTAATTAATTTTATATCTTGGGCATAGTTTGCCATCTCTCTTCTCCTTCAGCCCCTCTCCCCACCTCACCTCAGCTCCAAATCTCCAAACCACTTACTTTTCCATTTTCCTTTAGTGATGTTTAGGTCTCCCATGAGTGTCAAGTAAACATGGCATATCAAGTAGCAGGTAAGAATAAGAACTTCCTCTATAAATGAGGCTTGGTAAGGCAACCCAGTATAAGGATTAGGGTCCTAAAAGTCTGTAAGAGAGTCAGAGACAGCCTCTGCTCCCACAAGATGACCAGGCCATACAACTCTAACACATATGTAGATGCCTATGTCAGTCCCACGTAGGATCTCTGGTTGTAAGTTCATTCTCTTTGAGCCAGGTTATTTGATTCTATGAGTGTTCATGGTGTTCTTGATTCCTCTGACTCCTATAATCCGTTCTCTTCCTCTTCTTCAGAGTTCCCCTAAATCTGCTTACTGTTTGGCTGTAGGTTTGCGTCTGTTTCTATCAGTTGCTGGATAACATAGTTCTGATGATAATTGGGTAGGTTCACAGGAGATGACCATTTCAGGTTATGTATCTGCTATTGTTAAAAGTCTAACCTAGGGTGTTCCTTATAAATTTCTGAGAAATTCCCTTGTGCTAGGCTTTTAGCTGATCCTGAGAACTCCCCTTATAATCACTCATGCTCCTTCCATACCTGACCACAGTCCACTCATGACATGCTTTATATTACTTTTTCCTAGGGAGATCTGAATGTCCCTCCACTAACCTATTTTGTTACCTGGCCTCTCTGGGGCTGTGTATTATAGCAAAGTTAAGCTTTGCTTTACAGATAATGTCCATTTCTGAATGAATACATACAACATGTGTGTTTTCCTTAGTCTATGTGACCTCACTCAGGATATTTTTTTTCTAACTTTATCCGTTGTTCTTCAAATTTCCTTGAGTCCTTGTTTTTAACAGCTGAGTAAGTCCCAATTTTGTAAATTTTCTACATACAAGAGTATTTTTATCTTTTATTATGTTTAGATTTTTGGACTATCAAATTTCCCTCCAACATCCACACTCGTGAACAAATATTATCATCTGCTGAAATTGCTTTTGATTACCCTCTGAAACATGATGATAAAACACTGTGCTGTTAAAGACACCAGATACATGCATGAGTCATAAGAACTTGAAGAGATTTTACTGGAGCCCACCTGAAACTTTCATTTCTACTTCAAAATTTATATATTAGTAAAGATTTCTATGCATGCTACTGTAGGGGAAAAGAAAGGAAAACTCTTACTTACCTGTAAATTTACTGCAATAACTACTGGTTTGACAAGATATATCCACTGGTGCAATAGTGATAATAATATTGTAGAAGTAACTAACTATTTGCTGATATAATAAGGCCTACTCTATAGAAATGAACTAATGACTGGTATAATAAATGAGCCCCAAATCAATTGCTGGCTAGGTTCTAGTTCCTAGATGGGCGCTTTTTCTATTATTTATTTAAATGGGCATAGGAATAATCCTAATTTTTTACTGTTATGCCTCTGAATTAATTATGTCCCCATGTTCATTAGAGAAGTATCTTTTTGAAGGTGGTTAAAATTAACACAAGTCCCTTAACTGGTATTCCCAAGGGGCTGAGGATTAAGAGACTTGATAATACGATTCAGTTCCAAAAAAGAATATGTTTATCATACTCCATGCCCCAAAGGCCCCAGAGATAGTGTTGAAAGAGAGGCAGAAAAATTGTAAGAGTCAGAGATAGTAGATTTCTGTAGCCAAAAAATATTTGTTTGATGTGGTAAAAAAAAAAAAATAACATTTAATTGTGAGAATTACTTTGAAAATTAAAGGTGGGATTTTGTTAAAGTGAGGTATATACAAAATTTCTAACTTCAGAAGTGTGTCACCACCTCTAGAACACAAAACAAAAATGGTGCTGCGATCAGAGCACAATCATCTCTATTATTAATGTCATGGATCAAACAAGCACCACTACCCACACAACAAGTTTCTGCACCTTTGTTTTTTTTAAATATAAAAGTCTCTAAGCTTCCCACATGTGTACAATTGCTTCAGCTGTTGAGTTTGAAGTGATATCTTCTGCTCTTAGATAAGAGGCTACAAATATCCTTCAGCTGACACCACTGAGGGTCTGAACTATAAACCATGCTCCTTCGAGGAAGATGCAGTGTTTCCCTGACAGCAGTATAATCTATATGTTCATTCACTCTTTTACTTTCTGTGATTATTTTTGTGCCTTTCATAAAAATAATGTCACTGGAATCCTATATTCAGATCACATGTTCCCAGACCCTACTAAGAGAATAAATCATGATTAGTTAAAAATACATTTTAAAGAAAGTATATAGTCACTCAAAAGTGAGGCTCAATATTATCAGTCATGCATCATAAAATGCATATCACAATGTTGCAATGGGGTTTCTTGGTCCAGGGCGGCCAGAGGCCCAGACCCACAGGCCTGCCATGCCAGACCCCTTAGCCATCCTCCACGGCTCAGGTCCCCAGAAATGACTCAGAGGCTTATATTAAGTTCATGCTGTTTGACCTATGGCTTAGGTGTAGGCGGAGTTTTACTTACAAGGCATCAGTCCAAGATAAATATTTATTAGAATATAAATCAACACTCACGATATTAGTAACAGCTTACAGTGGCACCTGAACAGGGACTGGAGTATCCGAGCGATGGATGGACGATGGATTCCGATCTTGTCTCTCCAACAACCAGGAACCAGGAAGAGGCTCCTCATGTCCCAGCAGCCACTTATCAATGGGGTTGGCCACACCCCCTCCAGGTTGGCTACACCTCCTCCAGGAGCCTGGGACCCTGGATAAGTGTCTTCGGAATTTATCGGATGACACCTTAATCCCACCACACTCAGGCACATTGTTAGCTAGCTCTTACATCTTAAATCAACCCATTTATATTAATCTGTCTGCCACATGGCCTGTGGCTTACCTGTGTTCCTTACATGTTGCTCCTTGGGCAGCTTGCTAGATCTGCCCAACTCTGACCTGCGTCTCCTACCTATGCTCTGATTTCTCCTCCTACTTTTTCTATGGTGCCTGTCATGGCCCAAAACAGCTCCTTTATTTAAAGGTTGATATTCACAGCATACAGAAAGGCATTCCCACATCAAACAATAATGACAAAACAGTGTAAGAGATGATGAAGTTAAGTCTGAGACAAATTAACTTGTTCCTATCTCCAAAGTCTCATCTTTCATTGTTCATCAGTGGGAGGATTTACTACATTATCTATTTCAGTTACAATTTAACTTAAGTATTTTATAAACTAACAATCAAAATGAAAACAACCATTACTACTATTTATAAAAATATAGCTGTGGTAGAAAATAATAGGAAGTAAAAAAAAACTGGCTAAAATATAAAGTGTACTAATACAAAAACTCAAACATTACAATTTTGGAAATCGTATGTTTTAACTGAACAAACTAGGTATGTACACAGTATTCCCATGATACGTTTTTATGTTTTGTGGCCCTGGAGTTGAGATTGGCACTGTGCATATTGTAGATGTGATCCTTTCACCATAAAGTTACATTCATATACAACAATGTTATAGTTATATAAAGACATTTCCTTTGAAAAATTAATTTAGTGTTTTTAAAGCCAAATATAAACTCAAAATAAATCATCTTAACCATAAATTAAACTCTAAACACAAAGGAAGAAAATATTATACTAACTTAAAAAATAGAATATGTAAATACTTTAGATGAAAACTAGTTTTAAAATAAATATTTATGAAGACATAAAATTTACCTTGAATATCCTCCAAAGACCCATGTTTATTCTAAATTACATAAATTTTTAAAAGCTTTCTGGAATAAAGATCACTTTAAATTTTTTATATTCAATAAATATGGCATTAAGCAGTATTTCTAGACAATGGTGACATATTGTAATAATCCGATTTTATAAATATCCAATTTTAGAAACTAGTGAAAACTGGTTCCTAGTGCCAGAGTTAGAAATTAAGCTGTTCTCTGTGTAGCTAAACATAAGAACTTTCTAATCCTCAGAGAAGTTCTAAGATATAGACATTGTTGAAAAAAAATTGGCCTAGGAAGCTAAACTAAGCTTTTGTAATGATTTATTTTAGAAAATTTATACTTTTATACAGTCTATTCACATGTTTTTTCTACTCACTACCATACATAAATGTCCCTTGGAACCCATCAAATTAGATCTTTCCCAACATTTTTATTATTTTATTACCAATTAATAATTCTCTGGGTCTGATTAGTTTTGACAATATGTGATATCATACAGTAGAATTTGGAGAACCTACAAGTTTCCATATTCTTTCAAAAAATGACTTTTAATACTTCAGTTTCTGGAAGCTTCCAGAAATTCCATATCTATGGGTAGAGCTTTCAAGATCCCAGCTTAGTCATATTGAAATTTTGACTGACTTTATTTTGTACAGAAGAAAACCACTGCTGTGAGTTGATGTATGTATCAGTCATACCCAGTCCAGAAAACAGAATTTCATGGCTGTTCTCTACATTCTCTTGTTCTTAAGTCATCTCTACCCACATTACATCTGTGTTCAGAAAAAATTGGATGGTTAAGATTGATACTAGTGTGTAGGGGATTGTGTTGTTCCATTGTAAATAATTGTCCCACATACTGGTTTAATAAAAAGCACTGATTGGCCAAAGGTAGACAGGAAGTGTTGGCAGGGCTACCAGACTAGAAAAACAATAGGAACAGGCAGAACAGAGCAGAATGACAGTGAGAAGCCAGAGGAAGCAGAAGATAACTATGGTGCTCTGAGAAATGGTACCGAGCTGCATGGCTGAACAGGTTAAGAGTCATGGGTTAGATTAAGGGTACAGAGTTAACAAGTTATATGCCTGGGCCTTAGGCTGATCAACCTAAAATTATTGTAATCATCTGTGTTTCTCTGTGGTTCTGTGGGCCTGTGGGCCTAAACTTTGAAGCTAGGCCCAAAAGTCTGGGCCAGAAACCTCTTACTACAAATGGCAGCCCAATGTGGATAAAATATACCCACATAAAGCCATAGAAAGCTTAAAAAATGGTCTAGAAACCAAAGCAACTTCTGAGTTATGTCTCTCATGTGAGCCTTGGTACAGAGACTCTCTGGTGAGGCACATGGACTTGAGCTACAATGACGGGCTTTTGGAGTGCAGCTGAACATGTAAAATGGCTGGTTCCTGAAGTCTTACAGGACCCTCAATATAAGCAAAAAGTTGTAAATGATGTATTTAAGCTTTTTGTTGTTAAGGACAAAAAGAGAATAGAGTCAAAGATGACTTCTTAGTAGTGATAGTTTCTTAGATCAGCTCTGTCTGCCAGAGACAAGCAGAGGCTTGGCTTTTTGAAGAGAAGCTTCCTGATTCAGCTTTAGAGGCAAAATACTTGAGTCCTGTAAGAGGCCCTGCTGCCTAATACTTAAATAGAATTAATGAGCAGCAGATGGCAAAGCTTTACTTGGTGATTATATGGACCCTGAAATTCCCAGAGTACCTAGGCTAAAATGATAAATTCTATGAAATTAGACTAGGAGCTGGGTGGAGCCATACACCCATCCTACCAACCTTGAATCCTGGAAAATTAAAGGTGTGTTCATAAACAGAAAGAAATAGAAGAATCTGGGTGGAGTCAATCACCCTAGCCAAGCAAAGGTGTGGTCAGAGACAGAAAAAGTTAAGAAATAAATATACAGTAAAGACAGTTTTTTTGTAAAAGTCTAAGTGGTTTAGAATGTGTTGAAAATATGTAAACACAGGCTTAGAGAGAGAGAAAAAAAAGATAGAGAATGTTCTTAAAAAAGAAATAAAGAAAATAAGGCCACATAAAGATGGAAAATACAAAGAGTGTATGGATTCTGTATATTATTGTCTTATCTTTAAGCTTCTTGACTGAAAATTAAATAGTAAAAGCTGCTAAAAGACAGTTGATTATAACTGCTGTTGGATTAATTCAACTTATACATCTTGTAAATGATTTTACTTTAAAATTGAAATGCAAAGATATGCTACTTTGGAGAAGAGGTTTTCTTTTTATTTTGACATAAAATGAGAGGCTGTGGATTTATTCCTGGATAAAGAACATAAAGTTTGATAGAGGAAGACCCCCTGAAACATCTCCAATGGAAATGGATGGATCAGATGATTTAGCATTTCAGAGCACTTCTGTTGAAGTCTCCCAAGCTCTGTATCCAGAACAATTTCAAGGAGATTGGCTGAGATGATCCAGCATTATAGACTACTCCACTGAAGACTTGTCCATAATCCTTCATTTTTCTTTGGATTCCCATGGGATTGAGAGCATCCCCATTCAGCAGGAAGTGGCCTACAGAATGATGCCCACATTCCTAAAACATAGATTATGGATGCTTGTGTTTATTTACAGTGTTATTTATAAGTTGTTATAGATAAGGGGGAGAAGAATTTTAGATTTGGAGTTCTTTTTGTTTTAAAAAAAAATTGTGTTGTTCCATTGTAAATAATTGTCCCACATACTGGTTTAATAAAAAGTGCTGATTGGCCAAAGGCAGACAGGAAGTGTGGGCAGGGCTACCAGGCTAGAAAAACTCTAGGAACAGGCACAACAGAGCAGAATTCCAGTGTGAAGCCAGAGGTAGCAGAAGATAACTATGCTGCTCTGAGAAAAGGTACCGAGCCACATGGCTGAACAGGATAAGAGTCATGGGTTAGATTAAGGGTATAGATTTAGCAAGTTATATGCCTGGGCCTTAGGCTGATCAGCCTAACATTATTGTAAGCATCTGTGTGTCTCTGCTCGTCTGGGCCAGAAACCTCCTACTACACTAGTGACTTATGTATGGCTAAGCATTCATGGTCACATATTCTTAGCACTTTGACCAGCTCAACTAGAAATCATCACAAACTCATGTTGAGACTACCAGAAACCTCTGGACTAAAGCATAATTTATAAATTCTAAGATACTCATTTGCTTATCTCATTATTTATTGAAACAATACTATTAGGTGTCCCACTAAGATATATGATACCACAATTTCTGGGCTTTTAACCAGATTTACAGTATCAGGTATAAAATCTCAACTGCAGCGCAGGCCTCATATTAAATGCTAAAGAAGGTGGTTATCCCTATACTTCAGAAGACAATTACAACTGTACTTACAACTTGCTTGTCAGGAGACTATTATGTCATGGGTTGGTTAGATTACGGATATTATATTTTTCACTCCCAGGACCTGACATATTACCTTCCTGTACTATTAAAGTTTATTATCCTGGTCCAGTTTATTTCTCAGAGTTCTATGATCAGTGTATGATTACAACTATCTAGTTTTAATGGGAAATCAACACCAAGGTCAATAAACTGCATTGCTTTGAGAATATTTGGGATTTTGTTGGCCAATACTTCATACAGGAATATTTTTCTTGCACTTATATTCTCATGAAATAAGTCATGTCTTCTGGGATCAGTGCAGTCAACCTATGAGCAACTCACATTTTACATTATGATTTTTTAAAATAGCTTACAGACTAATTGATTTTCATGAGGGTTATTTATAAAACCATGATTTGGATTAATTTGTCACATAACACCCAATTCCCCTGCTTTTATGATGCTAATATAACTTAAATTTTTACCCTAAAGTATCTTCTCTTCCCACACATACACACATCTCCAGTCCTATTGTTTATTCTTATCAGCATCCTTGGTTTCTACATGTTTTTCACCCAGTTTTATTTTGTTTATTCTGTCATAGAGTATCATTTAGAGAAAAGAGAAAGGAGATCATGTATGAGAAAATTAAAATTACTTAATACAATTGCAGGCCTGATTGGTCATGGATGTATGTGCAAGTCACGTACTAAAGAGTATCATTAGTCAACATATGAACAATAATGAGACATCAAAATACAATGAAGAAGGGAAATTATAAGGCTTGTATGCTTTTTGGAACATGAAAATAAATTAGAATTTTCTATTTCCAAAATTCTATGGATACAGTAAGTAAATGTGAACACTTATATTTTATAATAATTTATCTCCCATTATGCAGAAGTGATTTATATCTATTCTATAGTTAATTTGTTTGGGGTCCTACTCATCAAAGTCAGGGACATATGTTCCATGAATCCTAAATGGTATTATAATAAAAACCCAGAGCCAGATATTGGAGTAAACCTGAAAGATCAGAAAGCAGAGAAACAAGCAACTAGAAAAACTTCTCATCACTATTGAATCCTCAGAATGAAAGAGGTAGATCCTTCCTCTAAAAATCCTCAGACTGAATGTCTCTGAGTTCTCAACCTAAAGGGAAGGAATGCATCTCCTATAGTTTTATATTTCTTTCTCTGCCCATCCATACCACTTTCTGCCTCTACCCTCTAGTGTTGGGATTAAAGGCATGTGCTTCACAAGTATTGGGAGTAGAGGCATAAAATAGCAAAGGCTGAAATTAAAACTATGTGCCACCAGTGCCTAGCTCAGTTTTTCTTTTAGACTGAATTAATTTTGTGTTATTTGGGATGGTCACAGATATCCAGACAGAAATCTGATTCTGCCTTCTGAGTGTGTGCCACCACAGACTGACCTCTATGACTAACTCTGTGGCTGGCTTTGCCCTCTGAACTTCAGGTAATCTTGATTTGGTAGATTTCAAGCAATGAACCACAATAGTTGTATATTAACCAAGCAAGCATTTTAGCATTGCATGCTCATCCCTTGGGACAAAATGTTTAAGGATATACTATAGATTCAAAATAAGGTTACTACAGAAAAATTAAATATCTTAAGAGACATTTATCTTATATTTGAGAGCTCAAATTTCCATTTCTTTCTTTTTGAAGAAAAAAATAGAAAGTAAATGTTTAATTATAAAGCAATATACCTGATGTCTTTTGCATTTTTTTTATAATCAACAAATAAAGTAAGCTCCTCAATGTATGTGCCATAAAATACTGTGTGCTTAGTTGGTGCATTTTTGGATATTAGCATCATGACTATGTGGTGAATCACACATTTCAAACTATCATGTTAATGAATAGTAGTTCTTTTCAAATTTAAATCTTTATCATAGAAAAAACTATTAATTCTTCAGCAACTTCATTTTTTATTGAAAAATATTTTTTCATACAATATATTTTATTATAGTTTCCTCATTGCCAATACCTCCCAGGTTCTTTCCACCTCTCCACCCATCCTAAATTACAAACTTTGTCTCTGGTTAGAAAACGAGCAGGCATCCAAGAAATAATGATAAAATCAAACAAGATAAAAACACATGCACACTAAAACAAAACAAAAAACCCAAGTCAGAATGGAATTAACTAATAAATGAAAAAGGACCAAAAAAAAAGAATTATAAACACATATAGGCAGATGTATACATACAGCAATCACATTAAACACAAAGCTGGCAACCACAATATATAGACAAAAGACGTGTAATGGGGAGGGGTGCCTTGAACAAGTTATGAGATAAGGAACACTGAAAGATTCATTTAAGTTCTTTTTTTTTTGTTAGCCTTGGACTGCTGGCATGGAGCTTATCCTTTAGGGTGCATTGCTTTCATCTGAAAGTGATTATCAGTAGAGGCTATCTTTTAGGGGTGGGGCACTATCCATTTCTCCTCTCAGTCCTAAGACTCTATCTGGTTCTTACCCATACATACATGCCCTCCCTGTGCATGCTTCCTCAGTCACTATATGTTTATAAATGCATCAGGCATGCTGTGTCTAAAAGGTCTGATAATTATTTAAGATTGATATAAAGTAGAAAAACTTTCCATGAATTTTTTAAATTAAAAATAATTTTTAATTCCATAACCAAAACAAGTTATAGTATTTTAAATAAACAATAAAAAACAGCATGATAAATTATATTTTAAATAATTAATACTATTCTCAAAAATATGTTAATGAATTCAAGACAATAGATTACCATCAATAACCAACCACCCCTTAGCATCTTTGGTTTTTCCTTTTCTGTATGTTTCGTGTAGTAGTGGGTTTCTTGATCTCAGGCAGCCAGGGACCTGGACCCACAGACCTGCTACACCAGACCCCTTAGCCACCCAGCCACCTGCTGCTCAGACCCCCAGAAATGACTTAGATGCTTATATTAACTTTAATCTGTTTGGCCTATGGCTCAGGCACATTGCTAGCTAGCTCTTACATCTTAAATCAACTCATTTCTATTAATCTGTCTGCCACATGGCCCATGGCTCACCTTTCAGCTAGGTCTGCTTCTGACTCTGCCCTTCCTTTCCTACCTATTCTGATTCCTCCTCCTACTTCTTCTATGGTGCTTGTCATGGCCCAAAACAGCTCATTTATTTAAAGATTGAGACAGCATACAGAAAAGCATCTGGGTCCAGGGTTCAGGTCCCTTTTCGGGCGCCAAAATTATTAGATTTGTAGTTCTTTTTATTTTAAAAGGAGAAAAGGGGATATGTAGGGGTATTGTGTTGTTTCATGGAAAATAACTGTCCCACCCTCTGGTTTAATAAAAAGCTGATTGGCCAAAGGCAGACAGGAAGTGTGGGTGGGGCTACCAGACTAAAAACTCTGAGAACAGAACACCAAGCAGAACACCAGAGAGAATTCCAGAGAGAATTCCAGAGAGAGGCCCTGAAGAAGCAGAGGACAGCTATGCTGCTCTAAGAAAAGGTATAGAGCCCCATGGCTGAACAAGAGACATGGGTTAGATGAATGGTAAAGAGCTAGCAAGTGATATACCTGGGCCTGAGGCCGATCAGCCTAAAAGTATAGTAAGCCTCTGCGTGTCTCTGTGGGATTGTGGGACTGCGGGTCTGCAGGTCTGTGGGTCTACGGGTCTGTGGTCCTAAACCTTGAGGCTAGGCCCAAAAGTCCGGGCCAGAAACCTCATACTACAATTTCGTCTGTCTAGTAGATATTTGCTCAGCCCATGACCTTGAGATATCTGTCTCAATGAAGGCAATGCATATGAGACCCCTCAGAAGGAAAAAAAGGAAGGGGTCACTTTATCTCTTGGATGTGGAAAGTTTCTTGATGTACAATTCAGACTCTAAATGCCCATGTGGCCTCTGTTCTCAACCTGTGTGGCTGGTGAGTTTCGATGGAGCCTGGGAGCTCTGATCCTTCACATACAAAGATGCTCTTTCTGCCTTTTGCCCTAGGAAGCAGCCTCATGGGCTCTGCTAGGCAAATCACCAAAAAATAAATAAATAAAAAAATAAATAACTTGTGCTTATACGATGCATCTTAGAAAAATAGAACCTGTGTCTGTTTTAATCTCTATACCTAAAAATTACAAGGAAGGAGAGAATAGTACCTGTGCAAAGTTCTAGAAAATTAAGAGGAATATCAAAACTATTTTAAAGTTTTGAAAAGCAAGGGAACTTTTTAGATGTACTAAATAAAATCATATTATTATGTGAAGTTTTAACGAGAAGGAAAATATAGTTATTAGTAGAAATTTATAGAATTCTTTGATACATCCCTGACTTAATTCAAACATTAATGAAATAATTAGCTACAATGGAGAAATGCCGAATGGAATTATAACTTTAAAAGCCCTGATACTCAAGGGTAATAGAGTATATATTTGGAAAATTATGGATGCAAACCTAGAACTCTTGATTATTTATACATCTTAGATTTTAACTCTATAAAACAACATACTGCTATTATCAACCCTCGCTTCCTGTTATTGAGTATCTGATAATGTATTATCAACACAACATTTCATTTTATCAGACATCTGTATAATAAGCACAGGTTGGAACTTTGTTCTCAAGAATAATTTCCTCTCTGTTATTTTTAGAAAAGTTGAAAAAATATTTCTAAGTATAAGGAGTGTCAGCAACTCAAATAATTTGTAGACAAAAAGAAAAAATATCATTTAAGAGAACATACTGAGTGGAAGATAATTACAGAGTACCTAAATAAAAATGGGAAAGTCAGAAAGTGAAAATGAACTTCATAAAAATTTCTATTAGTGTTTTATTTTTTATTTGCCACTTACTTAATGTTGAAAAGAATTTGCTGTAAAGGCTTGTTATGTTAGCAAGTTGTTTTTATAATATTGTCAATATAGGTTCATGTTGCAAATCTGATCAGTTAATAAAAAAATTTCCCATTTTAATAAAAGTGCTCATGAATTAAATACTAATTCAAAACATTATTCAATGTACTTTAAATATGTAAAATCTGAGATAAATCTTCATGTAGTAAATTGATATAACTATGAGAATTTTCACAATCGAGTATAAGAATACAAATCAAACAATATAAATGTTAGGATGAGTATTATTCAGTGTTTTCAGTGTTATTTGGAATTTTCACAACTGATAAAGTACAAAGTCTCATATTTAAAGCTAAAGTTTCAAATTATTTATCAGGGAACACAACAAAGCTCAAATATCTTGAAAATTGTCTGTAATTTAGCTGCAGCTTTTCCTAAAATAAAGTTAATTCCCCAAGATGAGTGTCACAACTCTCTAAAATTTTACCTGTTCCACCTGACACACTTCACCTCTCCTATGATTTTTTTACCTTTTTAGTTATTAAATTTTCGTATATCTTAAAGGTTTTCTTTTTAAATTGTGTATACGTGTGTTTGCATGTTGGGATTTGCTTGTGCAAATTTAAGTCTCTTCAGTGTCCAGAAGAGGATTTTATATCCCTTGAAGACTAGAAATACAACTGATTGTAAACCACCTGACTTGGATGCTAGGAAATGTGAGTCCTCTGCAAGAACAGTCGTAGAAATTCAAGTCTATACTCTTCAGGACCTGTACTCTAGGCTTGTCATCAGTCCTTAGGATAATTAAATAGCAAGCTATAGTGCAAATCAGAAAAGAGAGATATAACCAATGTGACTGAACTCTCCAGACTGACTCTATCTTGTCCTGGTTTTATCTAACTCAATCTTGTGTCTCACCCACCTGCTCCAGACCTCCACTACCAATATCCTGCTATGTAGAACAATGACCCCCATCCTCATGCTACTAGGAATCCATTGTTTTTCAATACAGATAGTGGTCTAAATTCACTGAATCATTTGAACTATCATTTTGCTGATCCAACTCTAATATGACACAATATTAATTTGGGAATTTAGAAACTGTTTCCTGCTTGGCTCTAAGGAGGACAGATCTGGTATGAGTCTGCTATACATCACACAGAAATGAAGAAATCTTCATCTGACTTTCACTGACTAGCATACTCCTGTATCTTAAGCAGTTATGACAGAGACCACATTTGAAGGAGAAGGAGGTAGAATCATCTTGTAAGTCTATTTAAGAAGAGCTGACATGAGTTTTAGATTTAAGAAGGGTGTCAGAAGGGTCCATAACACAGCTCTCCTGGTCATGACATGGTCCTGCAAATCACTCTCATCCAGAATCCTGTTCTTATGGCAAAGTGGTCTTAAAATTGTTGTTTCTCTGGTATCTAGCTGTGTTTTGTTTATATACACTTTGCAAGGATTCAAGTTTTTGTTACTAACGTCTGTGCTAAATGATAGGCTTCATTTACTTGAAATATTACATACAGTTGTAAAGAAATACTTTCCCAATGTGCATTTGTGTGTGTGTGTGTGTGTGTGTGTGTGTGTGTGTGTGATGTGAATGTGGAGCCTAGAAGATACCCTGAGTGTCACTACTTCAGTCTCTAATAATCTTGGACCTTGATTATTTTGCTAAGCTGGCTGGTCAGTGAGTTCCAGAGATCCACCTCACTCTTCTCCTCTTGACCATCTCTTCAGACCAAATCCTCTAATGCTTCCACTTAGAATTGAGCAGGAATTTTTTTAATATATATATAAAGAAGACAGAAATATACAACAGAAAAAAAATCTTCAACAAAAGGTGTTAGACTATCTAGATGTCAGCAGGTAGATTGCAAATAGATCCATATCTATCACCTTACACAGGACTCAAGACACACTGAACACGATCGAAGAAAAGGTTTGAACACATTGGCACAGGAGACACCTTCCTGAACAGAATAAATTCAATAATTAATATATGGAACCTCACAAGACTGGAAAGATTTTAAAAGGCAAAGGACACTGACAATAGAATAGAATAGCAGCCTACAAAACTGAAAATATTTATGAACACAGTTCTTAATGTAGAAGATCCATTCTCACAGATCTCTAAGGACATTGGTAGAAGAATAACAATATTAAGAGTATAGAAATTTTTAAAAAGAGCAAAGTGAACCAAATTCTGAAAGACACGGTTCTTTCATAAAAGATGTTAACTTTTAAGCCTTTGATAAGCATTTTCTAATCCATATAAACACAGAAGAGATATGGATAAGGGGGTGGGGGAAAGGGGAAGACCATCTAAAGAAGGGGAAATAAATATATGATTATAAGAAACAGAGGAGACTGGAATGAAGGAAGTAAATGGAGAGAAGAAGGGGGTAAGGAAGAGAAAACAGAGAGGCACAACTAAAACTCACCACCATTTGAAAGTTCATATAGAAACCTAATACAAAAGAAGATTCTATTTTTCCTTTCTATAAAGGCTCATTTGTGGTGATGTGATGTGGGAATGCCTTTCTGTATGCTGTGAATATCAATCTTTAAATAAAGGAGCTGTTTTGAGCCATGACAGGCACCATAGAAGAAGTAGGAGGAAAAATCAGAGCATAGGTAGGAAAAGCAGGGTGGAGTCAGAGAGAGACAGAGCCAGAAGCCCAAAGGAGCAACATGTAAGGAACACAGGTGAGCCACAGGTCACGTGGCAGACAGATTAATAGAAATGAGTTGAGTTAAGATGTAAGAGCTAGCTAGCAATGTGCCTGAGCCATAGGCCAAACAGCGTGAACTTAATATGTGTCTGAGTCATTTCTGGGGGCCTGAGCAGCTATGGGAGGCTAAGGGGGGTCTGACGCAGCAGGTCTGTGAGTCTGGGCCTCTGGCTGCCCGGGATCAAGAAACCCCCATTGCAACAGATGGCGTCCCTGGGTGGGCCAAATATTCACTTAAAGCCTAAAAAAAATTAAAAAAGAGTTCTAGATCACAAAAACTGAGCCAAGACAGCTTCCATATTGTATATACAAAACAAGTCATTATACAAAAAAGGTCTGTGAGTCTGGGCCTCTGGCCACCTGGGACCAAGAAACCCCCATTGCAATAGTGATGTGTTATGTATTTAATAAAACCAGTCTGAAACATCAAAGAGAGAAAACTCCACAGTCAAATCTTACCCAGCTGTCTTCCAGCTTTCTCAGCATTGCTCCTCCTGGCTTCTACTGCCAGAATCTCTCTTCTTATGCTTGCCTTGAATACCTTATTTCTTCTTCGCCCAGTTGTTTCACATCCAAGTTAAGATTAAAGGCGTGGGCCACTACTATTTAGTAATTAGCCTTGAACTCACAGAAACACAGAAACATCTCTGTCTGTGGGGTTATGGGATGAAAAGCCTGGCAAAACCACTGCCTGCCCTGAAGCCTGGAACTCCCTCTGTAAACCAAGCTGGCCTCAAACCCAGATATGCTGGGATTAAAGACATAGGTCACCACTCCCTATATTTCCATGTGTTAGGATTATAGGTGTGAGTTACCACTCTCTGACCCTTCTGCATTTACTGTGGGTAGATCTCTGATATTTCAGACTGGTCTTATTAAATACATAACATATCAATACATTCCTTTATTTTATGATCTTATGTGTCCCTTATAGACTTTTGTGTGCTACATATGGATGACAAAGGTCACTGGATCCTCTGGCACTGGAATTGCAGATCATTATAAGTCATGGAATAGTTACATAGGACAAAAACCTATGTCCTCTGTAAGAGCAGATTGTACACTTAACACTAACTAATGTCTTTCACCAAACATAAGCTTTCAGCACCATGTTTATATCTAATTGAATTGTTGGCAGAAGGGGATGCTTTGGCACCCCTAAACAACTCAGGATATTGGCAATGCTATTGATTTCTCTCAACAAACTGATGGTATGGCTGAGGGTTGACACTTACGTATCACAATGAACATGAAAATTTAAGCTGATGAATAAGAAGAGCCTTCATCCTTACTATATACTTTTCATGCTTCTGGTAGGTACTCTGCATACTAACAGAGGAGAAAGGTAAATACCTACGAAGATAAAAACCCTGCGATCTAGTGGTGACTTGCCTATGTGATAGTCAGCTGTAATAATAGTACAAACACTTTTAGAATAATCATCTACTATCTAATCAGGTTTAAGGTCCCAGGAGATGGAACTCACCTGACAGTGCTTGGTGGTCAAGAACCTGATATTGTGTAGGACATAAGCCTAGAAGAAAACCAAATGCTATTGTTATTATAAAGGTATGTAACAATAAAATGAAAACTAACACAGTTTTACTATACACATAGATCAGTGGTCTCCTTAGGAAACATCAGAGAAGCTTCCACCTGAAGTATATGGGACCTAATACAGAGACATACAAATAAATAATGTGCAGAGACTAAGACATTAGAGCAAAGAATTTTAATTGGATGTTTTCATCAGATCTCTCCTATCAGAGCTCTGGGAATTCTCCAGAAGAGGAGGCAATTAGAAGAAGCAGAGAATGAATTGTACCAAGGAAACTGTGCCATCTCAACACACGAAGACTGACACACAGATGAACTCACAGAGACTGTACTAGCTTTCAAAAGGGCCTATACAGGTCAAATCCATATGCGGGCCCATCACTAAAAACAAGGAGTAGGTAGAATCTCTCATATGTAATCTGCAAGCTATCTCTAATTGATGTCCCCAGCACAGAAAACAAACCACAAGAAAGTTAGTTTTCTCAAATGGGGTCTCACTGGATAAATTAATACTTAAGGATAGGCCCCATGACCAGTATTGCCAAAGCAAAGCAAATTCAATGGCATTTTTCTGAACATTTTGTCTTGTACTGCTTTCCTCAGGCATTTGTCAAAACATTTTATTGGCTTTTTGCTTATATATTATGTTTTCAGATGTTTTGTTTTTATAGGCTTTGTTTGTGTGTGTACATATCTATATATCTTTATGTTTGTACTTTTCTATTTATGTTTCTTGATCTTTTCTGTTGCTTGTCTTTTTCCCATCATTATTCTGTTATGTTTGCATTTATATGCTTGTTTTTTAAAGAGAGAAATAAGATGTGAGCTTGGATATGTGTGGAGGTGGGAAGAATATAAAAAAAAATGATGAAACATAATCAGAATCTCTTGTATAAAAAGTACATATTTCCAACTTAAAAAACTCTTTGAAATTGTTTCCATGTTAAAACATGGAATTTGTGTTCATCTAAAGCTGATTTCTTTAGCCATGGTCATTCAAAATTGCTCCAAGGTAAATTATCTTTTTTATTCCCTTTGGAAAAAAAATGCCAATATATTTAGATTCTTGATTTAAATTTTGTATGATACTTAAAATTTGCATATCTAATTTAAGAATTCCCATTACGTTTGAATATTATTTTATTATGTTACATAGGACTAAAATGATGCTAATTCCTTGAGCAGCTAAAACAATCATATGAAAAATACTAATCAGAATTACTAACCCATGATAAGTAGTGAATATATTTAGTTTTAAATAACTTCAATATTTTAAAGTAAATGTATTTTATATTTATCTTATCTTTATGTGTATGTATGTGTTTTTATGTGAGTGTGTGTATACCATATAATTACTGATACTTGGTGAGGCCAGATATTTTGATATTGATTGATATTTTGGAGCTATAATTATAAATAATTATGTATAGTTGAAATCGGGCAATATCACCTTGATCTAGAGGTGTGGTCTTTGGGCCTTGAGGACCCTGTATAGGACATGGCCAGACTAGTTTAAGACTGGGTGCATGCTGTCTCTCTTCCTCTTTGCTCCCTCAAGCTCTGAGAGAAAGGATCAGCCCTCCTTCCACCATGATTTTCAGAAATCATCCAACTGCTCAATCTCTTGTGTTAGTGAGTGTTTCATATAAACCCCTTAGTAAATCTTAACCTTTTAAACAGTTTCTAGGGATTAATACCAACTATAATTATAAAGTTTCTAATGTGAGTATTAGAAACCATATTCTCATCCTCTGCAAAGCAACAAGGACTCTTAACTGCTGTACTGTCTCTTTGGAGCCCTTATTTTCATTATTATGATTGATCTATCAAAATAAAAATGAAAAATATTTTTGTAAAGGCAAATATAATATACTTAATTCCTTTCCTATACTTTACCTTTTACACCTTTATTTCTCTCTGTCTTTTTCCTCATCAAACAAAATATTGAAAATAAGCACTTAACTCAGCAAGACATAAAAACAGTAAACAGAAATTTTATATTATCACCAACTCAAATACTTGAAACCAAGAAGACAAAAGACATTTCATTTTTATATTTTAATTTTCTGTATTTTCATCATTCTCCAAATTCTTCCCCAACCCACCAAATCTTCCTGACATTCTTCCTTCCTCCCAAAGTCAAGGCCTTTTCCTTAACTATTATCATCACATATATATGTCCATTTATACACAAATTGCTATATACATGTTTATATGGCATATGATAAAACACAATATACCAAGAACATTCCTTTAAATGGGCCTGGAGAACATACTTTTCTCTTTGAAGACCCAAGTTTCCTTCTATTCATGTTGTGTAGATCAGCAACGGTTTTGTAACTCTGGTTTTAGATTTAACATTCTCTTCTGGACTGTGTAGGCATCTGTATTCACTGAGGCACATTCCCCCAGGTAGTCAAACACAAACACATATAATCAAAAAATAAGATGCACTTTGAAAATTAAGGAAAGGTCAATCACATCCACAATAATTAGAAGTCAAGGGATTTCTGACATGCACAGTAAGGAAGGGAAGATCAAAACAAAATCTTTAGCCAAAAAGTAGAGTGATAGAAGTAAGAAAGTAAAATCTGGATAAATCTAAGAGAAAATGAAGATAAAATATTTTGTCCTTTTTTCAATAATAGTGTATTTTTTTTACATTTTCGCCATTTTTTCTTTTATTGAAAGCAGATTGTTTTCTCACATATCTTGTTTATAATCCCTCTCCCTCTAGTCCTCATAGTTCCTTACAACCCTCCTCCACATCTCAATCCACTATTTTTGTCTCTCATTATAAAACAAATAGGCTTCTAAAGGAAAATAATAAAATAAAACAAAACACAAACTTACATATTGGAGTTGGACCAGACAAACAGAAAAAAAAATAGATCTAGATAACACACAAGAATTAGTCATTTGTTTACAGGTTCAAGAATTTAATAAAAACATAGCTCAGGAAGTCAAAATGTACTTGCTGAGGATATGGTTGGTACGGAATCGTGCACATCCAATGAACTCTGTTTCAGTTCTGTAAATTCATATGAGTTTTACACATGTTGATTCATGGGGCAATATTTTTGTGGTGTCCGCAAATCATTGTCCACCTCTTTTTCTATGTAGTTTCCTGAGTTCTGAGGGTACAAGGTGACTTGATAGAGACATCCTATATAAGGCTGAGGGTTCGAAGATCTCTCTCTCTCTAATAATGTCATTCTATGGGTATCTGTGATTTTTCCCCATTTGCCACTAGAGGAATCTTATTTGATAATGCCCATCAAGGTACTGGTCAATGAATATAGCAAAATACCAATAGGAGTCATCTTATTGTTATGTTTTTGTTATTTATTTATTTGTTTTAGAACAGTAGTATTTGGGGGTTTTTGTAAGGAAAAGACAATTACATTAGCTATCTTTTTTCATATTTTTATTTGTTTAAAAAGGTTTTTCCATATATATCACTGCTTCCCTCCCTTCCCTCCCAGTCCTTCCTCGGCCTACTCCTACCTTATCCCCCCATCGATTCCACAAGGAGGTCAAGGAGTCCCAAAGTGTGTCAGTGCAGTCTGGCATATCCAGTTGAGGCAGATCCAATTTTCTCATCCCAGTGTTAAGGCTGAATTAGGTGTTCCTCTATAGAGAATGTGCTCCAAGATGTGAGAGTTCATGCACCAGAAACACAGTCTGATCCTACTCCAAGGGGCTCCACAAGCTTCCCAGGTTCTTGGTCACCAATGCAATTCTGGGTATGGATTCTATCTCAAGAAGTAGTCCTTAATCCAAAGCAAATATATGTTGGTTGGTTTCATATAAGCTTTGTGTCATCATTCTTTTGACATATTTTTCAAGTAGGACATGAGTGTGCATCAAATTTTTATTGCTTGCAGGAAGTTTGCTTTTCTCTTTTGGTAGCATGTACATACCTCCCTTCATCAAAAAACTTTAGAATATAGAGGTGAATATTCTATGTAGGTACCAGCTTGACTTCACTATTTTTAGGCAGAAGTTCCTTTCATTAGCAGTTTGTTTAGATGTAATGTGATACAATACTAGAAGTTTCATTTGGTGGCAAAGAATTAGTTATATGGAAACATAATACAGTAGAAGCTTCCTAAAATAAATTCATATATTAAGGCTACCTAAATAAGGGTGTATCATACACCTAAAATTTAATATTTATTTTTAAGTTATTTTAGGCATACTCAAAAATCATTCTAATCATTCTTCCATGCCCATTTGTTGGTTGTTTTTGCTCTTTTGGGGGGTCAGCCCCCAACTCTCAAATAAATCAAACATGGATGATTATCCTTACTTATAAGTGCTTGGCCTTAACTTGACTTGTTTCTAGCTAACTTTTCTTAATGTGTTGTCTATCTTTTGCCTCTTGACTCTGGCCTCTTTTTATTCTGTATGTTTTACTTGCAGTCTTACTCTGTGGCTGACTCAGTACCTAGGTGGCTGGGCCCAGTGTCGTCGTCTTCTTTTTTCTTTTACTCCTTTTTCTTTTTATTCCCAGATTTCTCCTTCTACTTATTCTTTCTGCTGGCCAGACACACCTATCCTTTCCCTGCCTCACTATCTGACTTTGAACTCTTTATGAGACTATCAAGTGTTTTAGACAGGCACAGTAACACAACTTTGCAGAGTTGAACAAGTGCAGCATAAAAGAATGTAACACATCTTTGCAGAATTGAACAAATACATAAACAAATGTAACACATCTTAAAATACTATCATACAACACTCCAATTTTTTTTAAACTCCCACAGCTTGCTCCAATCTTCCCAATAAATCAGTGTATCCTATTTATGATGGCTTGTTCCATCTTTCTGAATTTTAATTCTTCTAACTATGTCATGGCTTCAGACCATAATACTAGTGGAAGCTTAAACTATTCTAGCTTTACATAAGTGAATTAACATTGGCAGTGTTACAAAACATGAGAGGCAGTGATTGATGCAAACTCTTTCATAAATACCTGTGTTAGACATGAACAAGAATGGCAGGATTTAAATGTACAAATGCTTTAAATTGGAGAAGAATTATTTTTTTAAAGACAGATTCATAAGCAGAGGCAGGAAACAAAATGAAATTATAAAATATAATTTACTGGTAAATTTATAGTAAAAGTAGGAGAGATGTAAAAGAAGTTAAAGAGCAATGCAATAGTGGGAAGCAGTTGTAAGATGGTGGGCATAAAGGGCTTGATATTAGTTAGCACTTTAATTTAACCCAATTCTAGCATAGATTAGTATGTTATGGACCAGTAACATAAATATAAAGATATTTATAAACTTCATTTAATGTCACTTTAATCATAAACTTTAGTTGAAAATAATTGTATGGAAGAACCTGATGACATTACAAAAATAATCAATCAGGCATACTGGAGTACCTGCATTAATCTTAAGACTGCTTTGAAAAAAGAAGCTCCTCTGAGATACCAAGATGTGTAAAGATGAAAATACTTTTCTTTAGAAGACACAGCAATCCTGTTGAGTGACACCTGACAAAACAGAATCAAAACATTGGGGCAATAGTGATGGAACTGAAAGAAGAAATAGACAGCTTGATTCCTAAAGTTCAAGACTGCAGTACATCCATATCCATGATAGCAAGATTGGGATGGCAGAAAATCAGCAAAGGAATGCATTACCTGAACAGCACCATCAATCAATTTGATCTGTTTGTTAATTTTAGAATAGTTCATTTAATGACAGCAGAATTCATATTCCTCTCAATTACACACAAAACATTTGTCAGTAGACCAACCAAAATTGTTAAATACTTTAACATAATCCAAAGAACTTAAAATATACAAAGCAAAAAAATCTTCTCAGGATATCACACTTTGTCACATAAGTATATTGTGTAGTGAATTAAATAAAAATGACTTCACAGGATCCAAGTGAATTGCACCTTCAGGAAGTGTGACCTTTTGGAAGTAAGTGTGACTTTGTAAGAGGAAGTGTCTATCGAGGAGGACTTTGAAGTTCCAGATCTTTGACCCAGGCTCTGTTCCCTTATTTCTTCCTGTTACCTGCTATTCTAGATGTAGAAATAAAGTCTATCTTTCCAGCATCATGTCTACCTGATGACACTATGTTTCCTACCATGATGATAATGCACTAACACTCTGAACTCTAAGTTAGTCCCAGTTTAATGTTTATCTATATAATTGTTGCCATAGTCATAGCATCTCTTCACAGAAATAAAGGCCTAAGACATAATGGAAATTTTAAAAACATGTTTACATTAAAGATCCAGATAAGGATTGCAACAAATTTCATATGCATTACCCTTCAATGCATTGGCACAGGTGATAACTTTTTAAATATAACACCAGTAGCACAGACACTAAGAACAACAAAAAATAAGTGGGATCTCCTGAAACTAAGACGCTTCTGTAAGGCAAAGGACACAATCAATAAAACCAAATAACAGCCTACAGAATGGGAAACAATCTTCACCAACCCTACATCTGACAGAGGACTTATCTCTAAAATATATAGAGATTTCAAGAAACTAGAGCTCCAAAACCTAAATAACGCAATTAAAAAAATGTGATTTAGTGCTAATTAGGAATTCTTAACAGAAGAATTACAAATGTCTAAAAGACACCTAAAAATTGCTCAATATTTTTGCCATCAGATAAATGCAAATCAAAACAATTTTGAGATACCAAATTACACCCACCAGAATGGGTAAGATCAAAAACACAATGAATGCCTATGCTGGAGAGGATGCAGAGCAAGAGAACACTTCTCCATTGTTGGTAGGAGTGTAAATTTGTACAGTCACTCTGAAATGCAGTATGGCATTCCACAGAAAACTGGGAATCAATTTCTCCAAGGATCCAGCAATACCACTATTGAGCATATACCCCCAAAATGCACATTTGTATCCCTAAGGCATTATCTCAACTATATTCATAGCAACATTATTCACAATAGCAAGAATGTGGAAACCACCTAGGTGCCCATAAACTGAAGAATGGATTAACAAACTGTGCTACATCAACACAATGGAGTACTACTCAACAGAAAAAAGAATGATATCCTAAAATTTTCAAGCAAATGGATGGACTTGGAGAATATACTCCTGAGTTAGGTATCACAAGCCCAGAAATATAGGCATGGAATACACTCACTCGTAAGTGGACTTTAGACAAAAAACAAAGAATACCCAAGATGAAAACCACAACCCCTGAATAGTTTGGGATCAGAAGGAACTTAAGAGATTCCCCTAGAAAGAGAAAAGAGAAAACATCTCCTTAGCAAATTGGGATCATAATGGGTTGCAACCAAGATATTGTGGGAACCAATCATGAGAGAAAAAGATGGTTGACTGAGAAAAGCAACAAAGAAGGAGAAAAAAGAGATGGATATCTTAATAGAAGAAGCCAATGTGGGGTTGGAAAGAGATCAGGTGCTATGGAAACCTCCAAGAACTCACAGGATGTCCCTGGATAGGTCTCCAACCAATAGTGGAGGGAGTGCCTAAACAGGACTTCCCATATAATCAAATGAATAACCACTCTAAGTGTCATCACAGAATCTGTATCAAACAATGAATAGAGGTGGAGTCAGATATCCATGGCTGAGTACAGGGCCAAGTTCCTGGTCTATCTGAGAGCTGAGGAGGGGATTTTTTATGAGCAAGGGAAGTATGTGGAGCCTCTAGGGGTGGGATCAGACTGTATTCCTGTGCATGAGCTGGCATCTTGGAGCCCATTTCCTTCAGAGGAACACCTAACACAGTCTTGATATTGGAATGAAGAAATCAGACTTTCCTGGAGTGGATGTGCCATGCTGAGCTGAACCACCTTGGGACGTCTTGCTTTTGGGAGGGAGAGCATCAGGGGATGAGGAGAGATTTGGAGGAGGGAAGGGAGAACAGGAAACACATTGGTAGAAATACTATATATCTTTATATATGTACTGTGTATATATATATATATATATATATATATATATATAGATAGATAGATAGATAGATAGATAGATAGATAGATAGATAGATAGATAGATAGATATAGATATCTTCTATATGGAAGATATTAACAAATCTCTGAAAAAATAAAGAAAATCAAGAAAAATATAAAAGTGAAAGAAAAATTCCAGGAATTAAAAATTGAAATAGAAGCAATAAAAAAGGCACAAACCAAAGGAAAGCTGGAAATATAAAACCATAAATAAACAAACCAGAACTACAGATTAAGCACAACCAACAGACTACAAGAGATAAGAGAATCTCTGGAGTTGAAGATTCAATAGTTGAAATAGATATGTCAGTTAAAGAAAACACTAAAACCAAAAAATGCCATAACACAAAATGTCCAGGAATTCTGGGATACCATGAAAAGTCCAAACCTGAGAATAATTGGAATATAAATAGAATCCAGCTCAGAGGCACAGAAAATATAGTCAACAAAATCATAGAAGAAAACTTTTCCAGCCTAAAGAAAGAAATGCTTATAAAGATACAAGAAGCTTATAGAACACCAAATAGACTAGATCTGTCAAAAAAAGAGAGACTTCTTGCCACATAATAATTAAGCTATTAGCCCTACACAACAAAGAAAAAGTACCAAGAGCTGGAAAGGAAAAAGGCCAAATTACCTATAAACACAGACCCATGAGAATAACACCAGACTATTCAATGGAAATAATGAAAGCAAGAAGATCCTGGTCAGAGGTTATAGAGACACTAAAAGAGCGTGGCTTCCAGCCCACACTACTATACTCAGCAAAACTGTTACCATAGAAGGAGTAAACAAGATATTTCATGACAATACCAGATTTAAACAATACCTATCTGGCCCTACAGAAAACACTAGAAGGAAGTCTCCAACCTAAGGAAATCAGATACACCCGTGAAACCACACACAGTTGAACATCCCAAGAAGAAAATCCCACAGAAGAAAAAGCCAAGAAGGAAAATACACACAGAAGGAAAATACACACAAGCTACCACCAAAAATAACAGGGACTAAGAATCATTGATCATTAATTTTTTAATAACAATGGACTCATAAATTCACCTAAAAAAGACACACTAAAACATGATGGATACAAAACATAAGCCATCCTTCTGCTGCATACAAGAAACACACCTCCATTTTAAAGACAGACACAGACTTAGATGAAAGGGTTGGAACATTACTTTCCAATCAAATGGTACAAAGAAACAAGCTGGTGTAGCCATCATAATATCCAACAAAATAGACTTCAAACTACAATCAATCAAAAGAGGCAAGGCTGGGCATTACTTATTCATCTTAGGAAAAATTCACCAAGATGAAGTCTCAATCTAAATATATAAGCCCCCAACACAAGTGCATATATATATATATATATATATATATATATATATATATATGAAACACTACTAAAGTTTAAACTTCATCAAACCCCACACACTAATAATGGGAGACCAATACCCCACTTTAACCCTCAGATAGGTCAACCAGACAGAAACTCAACAGAAAAATAAGAAATCTAACAGATGTCATGACCCAAATTAAATTAATATATATATACATATATATAAATATATATATATACGTATATATATAGAAACTTCCACCCAAATACAAAGGAATATACATATTTCTCAGTGCCTAATGGAACTTTCTCAAAAAATTGACTATATACTCAGTCATAAAGCAAATATTAATAGATACAAAATATTGGGAATAACTCCTTGTATCACATCAGACCATCATGGTCTAAAGCTGGAATTCAACAACAATAAAAATCACAGAACGCCTACAAATTCATGGAAACTGAATATCTCTCAATTGAACCACCTCTGGATAAAGGAATAAAATAAGGAAGAAATCAAAATTTCCTAGAATTTAGTGAAAATGAATCCACAACATACCCAAGCTTATGGGACACTATTGAAGCAGTGTTAAGAGGAAAACTCATAGCACTAGATGCTTATATGAAAAACCTAGAGAAATCTCGCATAAGAAACCTAATTGCAAAGCTGAAGGATTTAGAACAATTAGAAGCAAACTCACCCAGTAATAGATGACAGGAAATAATCAAAGTTAGGGCTGAAATCAATACAATAGAAATGAATAACAGTTGGAACAAAAAAAAAAAAAAAGCTTGTATGATTCTTTGCTGTTGATTCAGAGTAACTTTTTTTTTTTTTTTTTTTTTTTTTTTTTTTTTTTTTTTTTTTTTTTTTAATGTGTAGATGTGTCCGTGTCTGTAAGGGTATTTGTGTACAAGAAGATGCAATAGATTGTTGCTGGTGGTCATTTAAAGATTATTTTTAATGTATATATGTGTATTTATGGGCACACTGAATAAGTAGGTTCCCTGAAGGACAGAACAATACATTAGAGTCATAGTATGTAGAATTGCAGGTATTAGTGAGCCAACAGCTGTGGGTGAGAGAAACCAAACCTGGGTCAGCTACAAGAATAGCAAGTACTATTCTCTACAAAGATGTCTGTCTTCTTAGATATTTGGAATAGAAAAATGTGGAAAACCATAAACTTTACTAGACGTAAAATTATAATCATGAAGTCTGAAGCCTACTTGTTAATTATATATATATGCAGAGAGAGACATTTACATATATCAATGAGACAAAATAAAAATTGCACGAAATAATTTTTAAAAAATTCTACCAATGGATGATAAAAGCACAAAACTTTAATGGAGAAAAGTAACTATTTTATAAAAATGAGTGATGAAACAATTAGATAGATAAATTGTTAATCATGTAAAATAATATATTTTATATTTATTACAAAACCATAATTCAAAAGAAGTCACAGATTAAAAGCATTCTGACAGAATGATAACTACCACAGTCAAAGATGTTCACTGTTTTAATCCCAATAGTCACAAAACTGATGCCAAAGGATTGTAAATGTTGGATGAAAATGCATTTCATAGCAAGTTTGTGGCTTAACTCTTCTACCAGGACTTGTCTTTTTTGAAATATTATAAAACTAAAATTAAAAGTGGCCTTCAAATACACTCAAATCAAAATTACTTTAACTGCATGTTGTTACTTGAAGGAAGTCAGTAAGATCAGTTATATATTTTATATCATTTATATGAAATCCTAGAAAAATCAGACCTTTACATGATTAAGAACAAAGATCAGTCACAGATTTGTAACTATTTTGTTCTCAAAAAATTCCAGTTTTTATTTAATTTTTGGTTTACTTTGAATTTTTTGTCCAGTGAGATTATTCTGCATTGTAATGTAGTGATATACACATAATATTACTCCTTTATCAAAATATGTGAAACTAAAAAGGGGAAAAATAATACATCATTGTAATTATAATAGAGTGAATAGAGGATGAAATTCTGCATGTTAATAAGTTAGTGGGAATAAGGATGACAAAAATGTACAGAAAGAAAAAAACTTCATAATTCATGAATTAAATTTAGCTAGCTAGAGAAGTATATATTACATATATACATGACTTAGTATGCATACATGTGGTATACCAAAAGCTATTATAATATATCAGAAGTTATAATACTATAGAAAGAATGAATATACCAATAATTTTCTTCTTGGCTTCTATGTCGTCATTTACTAAAAGAGATGAAGGAACTTTAGAAAAAAAGGTTGATAATAGACTTGGAAATAATACACAAGATGAATCTGAAGGTGGTATGAGTAGAAAGTAATATTTAAATAGAAATGAAAAAAGCAAAGATATAAATAATGTAATTTTCTATTTTTATTTTTTTAGGGGAATATTTGTATCTTTACTTAAATGTTAAGCTTTACTGTAGGTGTAGGTAATTTAATAGTTTAATATTTGAAAATCTTTTTTAAAACTTCTTATGTTTTACATAAAATTTTATTATTCAGAAATTTCACATCATGAGCTCTGATCACCCACAATTTCTAGTCCTCCCAGATCTGTCTCATCACTGTATGACAACTCCCAAAAAAAGAAGAATAAAAAATGAGTCTGATTTGTCTGCCCATATATTAACAGAAGTATGGCCAAATTTACAGTACCCTGTCACTTAAATAAAGCTGAGGACTTCTACATAAGCCGACAATTATGCAGAGCTGCACTTTGCTAGTCTTATCACAGTTTTGTTCATTTATTTTTTAACCTTCCCATCACCTTTTCTTTGTCCTCTACTCTAAACCCTTTTACCTACATCCAATTCTCTTCCATTTCTCTCCAGAAAAGGGAAGGCCTTTAATGGATGTCAACCAATCATAATATTTAAAACTACAGTGAGCCTAGGTACCTCCTCTCTTAATAAAGCTGGACAAAGCAATCCAGTAAAAAGTGAGGCTGCCAAAACAGGCAACTGAGTCATATAGAGCCTCTGCTCCCACTGGTAATAGTCTAACATGAAGACCAAGCTACCCAACTGTCACATATATGCAGAGAACACAGGTAAGTTCTATGCAAGCTCTCTGATTGTTTGTTCAGTCTCTCTGAACCCATATGAGCCTGCCAATGATAGTTGATTCTATTAGTTTTCTTGTGGTGCCTTGAGCCTTCTGACTCCTATAATCCTTTGCATTCACTTCTGAGTATTTCTCCACCCTAATGGCTAACTGTCTCTATATATGTTTCCAATAGGTGCTGAGCAAAAAGTCTTTCTGATAAAAATGGGCTAAGTACCAATCTATGAATATAGCAGAATATCTTTAGGGATCACTTCTTTCATTTTATTTTATTTATTCATTCATTCATTCATCTGGGACAGTCATGTTTAGTTTTATCCTAGATCTGTGAGCTATCCTGCCTCAGAGTGATGGCCCTCAAGGTTAAACCTGAGATGAGTGTCTTCTTGTGGTGGTATGTTTCTCAACCTGTACAAATCATCAGTTGGCCACTCCCACAGTTTGTGCACCATCTTTACCCAACACATATTGTGGGCAAGACAAGTTGTGGGTTGGGGGTTTGTGGCTGGTTTGGAGTTCCAATCCCTGCACTAGAGATCTCTCCTGGTTACAAAGGATAGTTTGGGCTATATATATCCCATTAAACACATTACAAATAGATAACAATGACTTTATATTTTCCTGTAACATTGAGATTCATATATCTTTCCTTGAATCACCATTTTTATTTAGTATCTTTGAGTCTGTGGATTGTAGCATGGTTATTCCTTAAAGTAAGACAAATATCCACCTAAAAGTGAGTATTTTGATTTTTTTTTTGTGTGAGTTATGTATGTTACCTCACTCACCATGATCTTTTCTACTTCTATCCATTTGTCATCCAATTTTATAATGTCATTGTTTTAGCATCTGAGTAAGTAACATTCCATTCTGTAAATTAATTCTGATGCAAAAATACTAAATAAAATACTCACTAACCAAAATGTGAGAACATATCAAAAAGACTGTTCATAATCAAGAGGGCTTCATTCTAGGGATACAGAGATGGTTCAACATATAAAACTCTGTCAATGTCATCCACCACAAAAATACATTGAAAGAAAAAAACTACATAATCATCTCATTAGATGCTGGAACAACCTTTAATTCATAGATCTTGAAGGGATCATGGGTACAAGGGACATACCTAAATGTAATAAAGACAATGTAGACCAAACCCATAGTCAACATTAATTTAAATGGAAAGAAATGTAAAGCAATCCCACTAAGATAAAGGACAAGATAAGACTATCCCCTCTCTTTATTGCTTTTCAATACAGTACTTAAATTATTAGCTAGAGCAATAAGACAAGTAAAGGAGATTAATATGTTACAAATTGGAAAGAAGTCAAAGTATTTCTATTGGCAGATGTTATAGTAGCACACACCAGTGACCCCAAAATGTATACCAGTGAACTTCTACAGCTGAGAAACACCTTCATCAAAGTGGTTGAATATAAAAGTACCTAAAAAAGTAAAAGTCTTCCAAAAAACCTAAATAATATTTGAGTTGAGAAAATAAAAGCATAGTAACAATACCTTTCTTGATACCTACAAATAATAGAAACCATATGGTAAATTTCTAAATAAACAAGTGAAAGACTTTTGTGACAAACACTTAAAATATTTGAAGAAAGAAACTTGAGAAGCTATCAGAAGATGGAATGATCTCACATGCTTATAGATATGGGGGATCCAGATCTTAACAAACCCAATTTATAGACTCAATTTAATTCCCACAAATTTTACAAAACAATTACTACATACCTTGAAAAAACAATATTCAACTTAATATGTAAAATATTTACAGTATAGCAAAAAAATTCTGTACAATAAAACAACTTACATAGGTATCACCAACTCTGATATCAATTAATATTATAAAGCAATAGTCATAAAAATTTCAAGATAATGGTGTAATGAGAGGCACACTGGACAACTGAATACAATTAAAGAACTTAAATCTACTTATCTAGAGCTACCTAGTTATAATATCCAGAAATATACAATGAAAAAAAGAAACCTCTTCAACAAATTGTGATAGTGGAGCTGGATATCTCCATGTAGAAGAATTCAAATAGATCAATATCTACCAACCTCCACAAAATTCAAATCTAAGTGGATCAAAGACTGCAATATGAAAACAGATACAATGAACATGATCTAAAAAACATTAAATAGCCTTAAAATCGTTGACATAGCAGAAAAGTTCCTGAAAAAAAAAAATCACCTATGCCGGCACTAAAATACACAATGAATAAATGGAACCTCATGGTACTGGTAAAAAAAAAAATCTATAAGGCAAAGGTCACCTTCTAAAGGGTAAATCAGTAGCCTACAGGACAGGAAAGGATCTTTTGCTACACTGTATCAGACAGAAATGTGATATCTAAAACATATAACAAACTCAGGAAATTAGACATCAATAAACTAAATAATCCAATTAAAAATGAGATAAATGTCTAAACAAAATTCTCAACAGAGAAATCTCAAATGACCAGTGATGACTTAAAGAAATGCACAACACTCTCAGTCATCAGAGAAATTCAAATTAAAATGACTCTGAGGTTTTATCTCAAACCTAACAAAATAACTCTGAGCAAAAATAAATAAATAAATAAATAAACAAACAAACAAACAAACAAATGATAGCTCATACAGGTGAGAATATAAAGCAAGGGGAAATTTTCTCTATTGCTGGTAGGAGTGAAATATTGTACAACTTAGAGAAAATAATTATGGTGGCTTCTCAGAAAATTAGGAATCACTCTTCCTAAAGATCCAACTATACCACACCTGAGCAAATGCCCAAAGAACTCTCCCATAATATAAGGACACTTTCTCTACTATGTTCACAGCAAGTATATTCATAATAGTCAGAAACTGAGAACAACCTAGGTCCCTCAACCAAATAATGGATAAAGCATATGGTACTTTATTAAATATTAAGCATTCTCTTCTAAGGCTTTCTATCTAGGCTCTTAAGTTTAAGAGGGTAGGTGTTGTGCCATAAAAGCTCTCTATTCTCTAATCTGAATAGCTCCTTTATGTAATTTGAGGGTAAATTGCCCCTATAGGTTCTTATCATACAATGTTTGATTTCTAGTTGGCAGAAATTTCTGAATAGGATTAGAAAATTTAGAAAATGTCACCTTGCTGGAGATGTGTGTCAATGGGAATGGGTTTATGGTTTTAAAGAACCATGCCTTTCCATGTTAGCTCACTCTCTGCTGTGTTTCTGTATCAGAAGTAAGCAGTCAGATATAGCTCTGATGCCATGTCCACCTTTCTGCTGCCATGCTCCCTGTCTTGATGGTCATGATCTAACTTTCTGAAAGTGTAAATTTCAAGGAACTTTTTTTTTCTGCATGTTGCCTTGCTCATGATATCTTATCACAATGATAGAAAAGTAACTAAGAAACTCCTGATAGCAAAAAGGGAGAAAAAATACTGAGCAACAAAATAATAAAATATCAAGTTATATCCCATATATAAAATGAATATCCTAGAGTTGATAACAATAAAATAAGTGATTGATACACATTCAATAAATATCCACTTACAATAACTTCAAATAATTTATATTGGTACTGCTCTCTGAGAGATATAAAATAGACTTCTTGCCTCCTAAATGTGGGCAGTGTCTTGTTACTTTCTTAAAACCTGTAATTGTGTTAAGATTTTACAGTGGCAAAACCTTATAGCAACCCTGCCTATATGAAGATGATTGACATGTTATGATCATGCAGGCTGAACAATAACTACCTGTTAGCTACTATCATAAGAATAATTATTTACATCTGTGGATTCCTTCCTCTAAGATCATGATCACTGTCTAATCTTGAGAAAAGATGATACAAATCCCAGTTAAAGAACAGTAAGCAAATACCTGAGCAGGAGTTTCTAACATTTCTCTAACCATTTAAAATCAATTGGTGAAGAAACATAAGATGTGGTCATTGAGAAGAATCTAAAGAGTCATGATGGTAAAATATAATGTCTCTTAGAAAAAAAAATCTGATGTGGGAATGTCTTTCTATGCTGTGAATATGCTGTGAATAGAAATCTTTAAATAAAGGAACTGTTTTGTCCCATGACAGGCACCATAGAAAAGTATTAGGGGAAATCAGAGCATAGGTAGGAGGAGCAGGGTGGGGTCAGAGAGACCGAGCCAGAAGCCCAAAGGAGCAACATGTAAGGAACACAAGTGAGCCACGGGCCACGTGGCAGACAGGTTAATGAAAATGGGTTGAGTTAAGATGAAAAAGCAAGCTAGCAAGATGCCTAAGACATAAGCCAAACAGTATAAAGTTAATATAAGAGTCTGAGTCATTTCTGGGGCCCTGAGCAGCAGCAGCGGGTGGCTAAGGGGTCTGGGGCTGTAGGTCTGTGAGTCTGGGCCTCTGGCCATCCAGGACCAATAAACCACATTGTAACAAAATTTCCAAAAAAACCCACAAAAATAATAAGAAAATCAGATCTTAAAATACTAGAGAGAAAAGTGAGTAGGTTATGACACTATAAACCTCAGTCTTTGGGTGGTAGAGGCAGAAGGATCACAAGTTCAGGCTAGTCTTGTGTAGCAAGACTGCATCCCAGAAAAAAAAGAGTTCTACATAATGGTAGTGTATACTTTTTTATTGTTTACTAATATACATCATATAATTTTAATTCTTAACAAAATAAATTTCTGTACAAGAAATATAAAAATAGAATAAAATATCTTGTAACTATATTAAAATATTATAATAATTCTAAACTAAAATCATTATATGAATATAAAAAACAAGAAATATCTAATGCTATATCTGAAAGGGAAAACACGACAGTTATATGGTGACATTAAATATATGGACATAAATATCAAACATCTCTTGATCTCCAATTTATGCCCTAATTTTTACGTGTAATATTAGTGGTAACAATTAGAAAGGCATCATTTAGTGATGTTGCCATTTTGTTCACTTCAAGAATGAAGTAAAAGAACACATAAGCCCTCTGTTTTTCAGTAATAAATCCAAGGAGTATCTGCAAATTTCTTTTCCCCCAAATGCGACATCATTACTACTCTGTGCTGACAATAATTTCTTATTTTTCTCTTTCCTCCTTTTTGCAAGATTTTATTTATAGTGAGACAAATGTTATATTCTCTTCTTTAGGCATACCAAGAAACCTTTTCTATTGCAGTATATCAAAAGTGTACTTCAATGCTCAATAAATTTTCTCAAGAATAGCTTGTAATAAATGAAGAGTAGAAAAAATATTAACCATCCAATATGTATTTTTATTCTCAGAATCGAAAGTAAAGAGCCAATTTGTGAGGTATATATAAATCTTATAAGTGTATTGGTAGAGAAGCAGTGGGCACTGTTATCAAACACATTATTTCTTATAATTCTATGAGACTTACGTAGAGGAGTATTGTGAGTGCTTGTAATAATATCCGAAATATTATTCTCACTGTCATATCATTTCCAGAGAAAATCACATAAAGTCATTTGGAAGAATTATTGACTAATCACATTCACTAAAAACCTTAAGTTTAATATCAAGACTAATCATTTTAATTCACAATTATCTTTTAGATTTTTACATTGCCTGACTTCTACTTACACCAGTGAGATACTGCCATAGGCCACATCTGATGAGACTGGCTAAAGTGAAAAAGCCAGCACAATGGTTTGATAAATATCCTACAAATCTGAGCCTAGTCATTGTCACTGTGCCATCTTTGGTTTTCATCTTCACCTGTTGCATACTTGGGAGACTTTTAACATTTGCACAATTGGGGAAATTTGATTGATAGAAAATTTCTTAGGAATCATTTATACCTTGCTGTGAATTAAAAATTGCTCCTGAAGAAATAAAAAGAGGATATTCTATTAATTATCTAAGATAGAAGATAGGATTACAGAAAGTTCAACCAAAAAAAGTACAAATCAGAAGAGACCAATTGTGAACTAAAGGAATAACAAAAATTGATTGGGAGATATTAACTGGCTATGACTCACAACTTGATGAACAACTCAGGAACTAGGGGTTGGTAAAGATCTTTCCCCAGTGTGTAGGTTGCTATTTTGTCTAGATAAGATCTCCTGAGAAATTGAGAGAACAAGGGTGTTAAAGGGAGGTGAGAAGAGAACATGAGAGAACAGGATTGTAGAGTTTGTGGTGAGGAGGAACAGAGAGGGAGAACAATGAAAATATTTTAACAGAGGGAGTCATTTGGGGGTTAGGGAAAAATCTGGTGATACAGAAATTTCCGAGAATCTATGAAGATGACTCCAGCTATGACTCCATGAAATACTACAGAAGGTGTCTGAACTGGCCTTCAAATTAATAAAATTAATGGCTACTCTAATTGTTATTATAGAACATCTACAAATTACTAGAAAAAGATGCAGAAATCCACAGCTAAGCACTGGGCCTAGTTCCCAGTCTAGTCAAAAGAAGAAGGAAGGGGGATTTATATGAGCAAAGGGGCATAGATCATAACAGGAAAACCCACAAGACAGCTGATCAGAGCTACTTAGGACTTAATAACTCTGGATTGACAGCTGGGGATCCTACATGTGACAAAACATCCTCTGACTGTGATGACAATTGTGTGACTTGGGCAATTGCTTAAAGCTTTGATGCATAATGCAGTAACTACAGTACACAATGAGGAAATTTATAAATAGGTCTTGACCACTAGGGAACTTGACCTTGGAGCTGGCCACATTTCTGCCTGACTACCTCTCTTGATAATCTTTAATATAATGACCAGGATAGCCAGGCTCCTGACACTCCAGCAGAACATCTTTTTTTGTGCTGTGGTTAACTTGGCAACTTATGGCATGACTGCCCTAATTTACAGTATAAGTCATGCTGTCACAAGTAAAACAAGGGCTTCCACTCGGTCAAAGACTGCCCCTCACAGCCCTCAGATAATGCAACTCTTTTACATTTCTGGCACAGTTGGCATCAACACCATTAGTAGGAGGGCATGGTACCCCTGATATTCTGGACTCTGTTTCCCTGCACTCACCATGATGACTGTGTACCTTGATGACTCACTTGTTAAAGGGTTGGTAAACAAAGTTGCAGATGTTACCATCCTTATCAAGACCAAGGCTCATTGGTTTCCTCATTGGAAGTTCTGACTTGGCCTTGCCATCAGAGGTACAGGAGACCATAAAATATGTGTGATCTATCAACTGGAAGGAACTAGATGACAACTAGGGTCATCTGTGTCAATGGCAGTACATCTCATAACATTATACAGTATAGGCAATCACAGAAAGCCACACTTGGCTAAAATATAGAGAACAACTGTCTGTGAGGTTTCCATTTATCCATTTGATAAAACAGTGCCTCCATATACCACATTTGGAAGATTATGGGGGAAAAGACAGAAATATTAGGAAAGCCAGAGAAACAAAATGCTTATTGCAAGACTGAGACAGCATCAAGCTCTTGGCTACCAAAGACAGTGATGATAGAAACACGTAAGTTGTTGAACAAAAGTACATTTTCCCCCTGAAGAATATGTTCATGTTTATTCATAAAAAACACTGGCAAAATTTGCCAAGATAGTATCAAACAATGTAGTTTTCTCAGCTGACCCTAGCCAGAAATTGATACATATCTTTTACATTTTGTTTTGCTTATTAAATTTTATATTTCTGATATATCTGGCTGAGATTCTTGTGGCTTTTACTAAAACTAACACCAGCAACCATTTTCATCTGGAACTTTCATTTTAATTTGTATGGTGACATGGTGAGTTTAACTCAAATTGAGCTATTGTGTCCCTTCTTTATACTAAATAACAGAGAATATAAAGAATGGAACTATAGGGCAAAAATGAAAGTTTAAAGTTTTTTTTTTCTAAATGTAGCATGCTGCTGTAAATACAATGGAAAAACTAAAAAAGAAAGATTTGCTTTATTACTGAAATTTCCTTCAGTTTCCAGAGATAGTCCTGAACTCTGTGCAATATGCTCAATGCCAACTCTTACAGCACATGTAAGCACAGGTGCTCTGCATAGACATTTCATCAGTTTAAACTAATCTTAATATTTCCTCAGAAAGCCAATGATTAATCAAATGAAAGTTTTGCGCTATATTCCTTGAACACTTTTTTTCAATAGTATATTCCAGTTAAATACTAATCTAAAAAAAACAAATTCTGAAAATTATGTAACATTATAGTGGTTATTTAATTAATAAATAAAACACTATTCAATAACAAAATGAATTTCTTTCAGATCATATATGTGTGTGTGATTTTATGCATAAATAAGGAATCTAATATCCACAAATAAAAAAAAACCTGCAATATTTGTTTTATTTTTTATTATGGCTTATGTGTTACTGATTTCCAGTCACACTCAATGTCTTTCAACATAATTTTATTCTTTGTGCCTGTCTGAATAAAACTTTACACTGTGTATTAAATCACATTTTGTCATTCCTTCATCTGTTGATGGTTACTTCAATAATCCCCCTTTTTTCTATTCAAATGGACTCTGAGAGCTCAGCATAGCACTTGGCTATGGATCTCAGTATCTGCTTCCATCAAAGTTTTCACTAACCTGATCACCAGTGTAGGCCAGCTTAGGCACCCTCTTCACTATTGCTAGTATTCTAAGATGGGGTCTTCCTTCTGTTTTCCTGGAACTTCCCTTGAACCAGGTTTTTCCCTAACCCCATGATGTTTCCCTCTATCAAGACATCTCTTTTTTTGCTCTCCCACTCCATTCCTTTTTCAGCTCCACCTTCCTGTTTTCTATGTTCTCATCCTGTATCCCTATCCCTCTATTACTCCTTCTTGTCACCTGTTTTCTCAGGAGATCTCCTGAGGGTGATCCATTTATCCCTCTTAGGGTTTTTTTTTTTTTGTTATAACACTAGCTTTCCTGGATTTGTGGTTTGTAGTCTGGTTATTCTTTGCTTTACATTTAATATTCACTTAGAAGTAAAAACATGGAGTTTTGATGGTTATTTGTGATTGACAGACACATTTTCTATATTATATATGCTATCTTACAATGTTTTAGCCCAGTTTGTAAGGTGTCGTCCCATTAACATAGTGTCTTCAATGGGAAATAGGCATATGTATTAATACTATAATGTTATGATTTTATTGTTAAGTGGAAGATGATTTCAGCTTTACTCATAGCAACACTATGCTAATCTCTATGCCATAAACATTTACTTTTTCTTATAAAAACAACTATACATAGCACTGCATTTCTTATTTAAATACATGTTTCATTTTGGATAATATTTGTGATATAGGTAAGGATTTAATTATTTTGGTCTATAAATGTGGTAATTTGTTGTTTATGGCACTAATAAAAGTCCATTGTCAATAAGTACATGTGGTTATTTTAAAATTATAAATTCTATCTTGTTAATATTTTGGTCAGTTCCTCAACTAATATTGTGGAATGTTGATAACCATAACCATCTACTAAATAACAAAATGTGGTATAACGTTTCAGTTACTTATTTTGAAATGCAATTCTCCCTATCTCTAAAACATCTTGCTTTATTTTGTTAGAACTAATATTTAATTTAAATATATCTCATTTTGATAAAAGAACAATTGATAATAGCTAAATTTAAGCAGACTTGATCTATTTTGACCTCAGAAAATAGTATGTTGGTTTAATAATTTAAAGTGTTGCATAATGATTTTATAGCCATTATTGTGTATAATATATAACTTTAAACATACATGAGAAGTGTTCTATGTTTCAGAGTGAAGCAGTGCTAATCATTGTGTGAATGAAAATGTGATTAAAATCATGTATTTTTAGTTTCATAGATTCTTTGGTATTTTCTGTATACATTTATTGTATTTGCATATTAAATAAGCTAAATTTGTTTTACCCTTTAAATATATATATATATATATATATTCCTTTTTTTTTGGCTTATTGCACTGTCTAGGATTTTAAACCATAGGTTCAGGCAAACAAATGATTTTATTTTGTCTGAATCATTGGGAACTTCTGTCTTTCACCCTTCAGTATAGTATAAATTAAGAATTCTGCACACACAATTTATTAAACTTAAGAAACCTCCAGGAGAATAAAGAATAAAAGCTTTATTTTTAGAAGAGTAAAAGAAATATTTTGACAAAAAATGTGGATGAGAGCAAAGGACATTAAATGATATTATAGAATTTCAACATAAATTAAGCAGAAAATTAAAAGCTAAAAATTATATTGAGCAACTGATATCATATGTTAAAGTGTGGAAAATTAGATTTGACACAAGGAAGTGAATTAAAATAAATTATACTATTCTCTCTATGTATGTCTGAAATATTTCAAACAGATTTAAATCTATAAAGGAACAAAATGAGAAGTGAGAAAGATCAAAAAACAATAAATTTGTATAGACTAAGCAAAAGACTGCTGTCATCTGAATAAGTTTTCAAACCTAGGTGCAAAAAATATTTTTACATATGCAGTGAAGTCACAAGGACTAGATAAAACAATTATTATACTATAATGTTAATGAAGAACAAGAAGGAAATTATATACAAAATATGATCTATCAATAGAAATAAAACAGAATTATTTCTAAATTAAACTTTACTTTAAAATTGGATAGATAGCCTAAGCTTAGTTTTATGAAATGTGCATGTATGACCACAGTTCATAAAATGGGAAGCAGGAAAAAGTTGGTTACTGGTGTGTGCTACAATGAAATACATACAAAAGATGTATAGTTAGCAAAAATTTTGAAACAGTAATATTTGTGATTTTTATACATAAATACAGTAAAGTGATTTTATATAATTATTTTTGGCAGCTTACATTTTTATTCACACAGAGGAAATGGAGAAAGAGAACAGGAAGTGGGGAAAAACATAAAACTTTACTTTCTGCAACAAGGAAGAGGAATTGGATTACCTCTCCAAACATCAGAGCCAATTATAAATTAAATATTCAAATATATGAAGCAATGGGGGCAATTTTACAACCAACTCTTTACAGTGTGTTATTTAAAATGTGTAATTGTTGAATATCTCAATTTTTCAAGTTTTTTAACCAAAAATAGTATACTTTCCTTATACATCTTCATTCTGTAATAAGTAATATCAAATCATTTTATATGTATATTAAGTATTTGATAGGCTTTGAGAGCTTGATGTTATTTTTATTGCCAAATGAAGAGCAAACAAATGATTATTGAATGCCAGGATTTTAATTTGATTATAAAAATTATCAGTGTGCAAAGTTTATTTAAAGTTCAATGTGACTATAAACATTTATATTATTTTATATTTCCCATAATAATTTATAAATCATTATTCTCACAGGATTAGATTTTCCTTTCAGCTTATTTAAGAAGAGAAATAAACAAATACATTATTGGAACATGAAAGTCCACTTATAAATCAGATTTTCTAGACTCTATGTTTTGGTAGTATTTGATTTATTTTTAATAGGAGCTTATAGATCCCCTTATAACACATGGTGTCTGTGTCATTTCTCTGATTCACAGTGTTCTAGTCAAACTAGCACTGCTCAGTCCACAAAACAATTTATACATCCTGTTCCAACTTAGAGTTTTGCTTATTTTTTAAAACGTGTAGTTAGAAATGTCTTATCTTTTAAGTTACAAGCCAAAAAGGATCTCTTTGAATGTTCCTTGGCCCTTAGTTCTAAATTGGTAAACTTGATACCAGCAGAATCTCCCTTATTCTTTTCCATAGGACTCATTTTAATTTATAATAATTTTATCCTTTAAAATTAAAATATTTGAAATTTAATGTTAAAAATAATTCAAATATTTGTTTAATATTGGCAGTGAGAGAGAAAATTATACCAGTGTTACTCCCAGAACTTTTCTGTACATGTTGATAGTATTTATTAATTATAAGCAAATTTATGCCCTAAGTGTGATTAAAACTACCCTTTAAATTAAATGTTATTTACAACTAATTTATTAAACTATTTATGCTTTAAATTGCTAAATGTTTTATGAAAGAATAGAATTGTTTAGGAAAAATGAGATGGAATTCACCCTACTAATTACTTAGATATTGCTTTCCACATTTACTTAATTTTTCATCTAGTCCTTATTAAATCTAGGCTACCTTACACACTAGACAGGTACTCAACCACTGAGCTCTATTCTCTGAGCTCTCATTGATAAAACTTTTCCCCTTGGAATGGTACTATTTTGAACTTGTAACTTTTTTTTCTAATGTTTCAATCTCTAAGATAAAATCCCATGGGAAATAAACATTGGAGGACAAGATTAATAGAAAGTGGAAAGTTTTACATTTATAGATCACCAAAGTAGTCTAAGATTATCATCACATTATCCCCTTAAACTAATGATCATTGTATAATGTGTAGAAAGCTGAAATCTTTTAAATATCTACATTCCAGATAAACTACTGCTTCTGTATTGTTGACAATTATGCTGGTAATGAAAACAGTGTTTGGCATCCATCATTAACTGCACCATAGCAATTTCTAAGAGAGGGATTTTGAAGAGTTACTTTCTTAAGGATAGAATGGGTATCTCAGTTAGAGTTTCTATTGCTATAACAGAATACCATGATCAGAAATATAGTTGGGAAAGAAATGGTTTAATCAGTTTACACTACAACTTTGCTGTTCATCACTGAAGGAAATCAGGGCAGGAACCCAAATACAGCAGGATTCCAGAGGTAAGAGGTCATGTGGTTGGGATGCTTCATTACAGGGCTTGCTTTTCCCACCAATAATGTAGGGATGAAAACAACTACCAAGGGTTGGGCCCTCACTCATTGATCACCAAATGAGAAAATGCCTTACAGCTATGTCTCATCAAAGCATTTCCTCAACTGAGGCTCTTTACTCTGATGACTCCAGCTTGTGTCAAGTAGACACAAAACCAGCCTGTATCAATGACCACTTGTCAAGTTGACACACTAACAGATCACTATAAAGCTACATCTGTCCCTTTCCTATTCATGCCAATGATCTACTTTACAATCATAAAGAATTTTTAAAGACCCACAAATTCAGTCTTTAAAACTTCAGTCTCTTTAAATAACCTATCTCTTTTAAAAGTCTAAGTCTTTTCATTTGTGGATTCCTTTTAAAAAAAAAAATCAAAATTAAATACATTCTTCCAAAGGAAAGAACCAGGGTACTGTCACAATCTGAACCAAGCAAAACTAAGCCCCAGCAGTATAAATAACTCTATATCCATTATCTGGGATTCACTCATGATCTTCTGTATTTCTCCAAAGGGCTTGGGTCAGCTTTCAGGCTCTTGCATCTGTAGTATACACAGCTTGTCTTCTAAGCTCCACTGACTCCCCTATAATACTGCTACTGTTCTTATTGCCCATAACATAATACTACTATATCCCAAATTCTGTAATCTTCTGCTGCAACTGGGCTGCACTTTCACCAATAGCCTGGCTCTCCTCAGGGTGCCAAGCCTCATAAATTTGCATTACTCCTTTACCTGGACCTTCAACTGTCACCAGGGCTGCACCTTACCAATGGCTTCTCCTGACCTCTCCCAGCAACAAGCCTCAGCTCTCTCCATGACCCCTTTATGTCTTCAAAACCAGTGTAAAGATGATCTGTTTTTATTTTCATTTTGCCGTTCATGGTGCAGCTGGCTTTGTCTGTGTTGTGTTGTCTGTGTGTCTCATCTGTCTCTGTTTTGTTGGACTCTGTCGCCTTGTTGTCGAAATGGGTCAAAAATCCTCAACTCTACTCTCACCCTCTCCCACTGCTCTAAAGTCTCAGACCGGGCTAATAACTTATCTCTCACTGTTAGGAAAGGTGAATGGCGGACTTTTGATGTGGGATGGCCCCACACCATCCGAGCAGTCAAAGCCATTGTCTTCCATCCAGGTCCCTGTGGACACCTGGACCAGCAGCGTACATTTGGGTCTGGGTAGACCTGGCTGAAAACCCTCTTGATTGGGTGCAGCCATTTCTACCTCCTCCACGAACTCCCTTGCTCCTCTGCAACTATGCTTCCTCTTAAATCCTCCTCCAAGCCCTCTGCCTCTGCCTACCGGAGTCTCAGATCCGACAGGACCCCTGGAGGCTCCCCCCACCTGCCCAGGCACCCCTGGCACCATTGGGAATGAGACTGGCGCAAGGGACCCAGAGCCAGATAGCCCAACCACCTGAGGGTGTTGCCTTCACTTTCCCTCTCCACCTGATGGAAAGGGATCAAATCCTATTAGAAGCTCGGAAACTGGTCCCCAGCTTGGATGGCTGCCCCGATGCAGTTGCCTAACCTAGACATCTCCATTGGGATCTGAATACTCCTGAAGGTAGGAGACACCTATTACTCTGTCGCCAGGATCTTAATAGTGGGTCTCCGGGCTGCAGTATGACACCCCAACTAATCTGGCCAAGGTAAGGGAAGTGATGCAGGGGTCTGATGAGTCCCCCTCTAAGTTTTTAGAGAGGCTAGTAGAGGCTTATCGGAGATATACACTGTTTGATCCAGAATCGGAAGAAGGGGGGGGGGTGGCGGTAGCAATGGGCTTTATAGGACAGTCAGCAATGGATATTCACAGAAAGTTGCAGGGAATGGATGGCTTACAAGATATGGTCTTGAGAGACTTAGAGAGGCTATGAAAGTGTTCTAAAAACAGAGAAGAGAGCAGCAAAAGCGAGAAGAGAGATGGAGAGAGAGAGAGAAAAGAAAAGCTAAGAGATAAATGAAGGAATAGAGAATTAACTAAAATCTTGGCTACTTTAGTCTACAGGCAAGGCAGACAGAATAGAAATTGGAGCCGGGACCTTCACCAGAAGCTTAGAAGAGCACTGAGCTAAAGACTGCCCCAGGAAAAAGAAGCCAAAACCTGCGGTTATTACAACCAGCCTCCTTGCCCTGGATTAGAGATGTCAGGATTCGAATCCCCTCCCAGAACTCAAAATAACCTTTACTGTGGAAGGGACCCCAATTGACTTTGAAATGGACACAGGAGTGTTTAGATCCCCTCTCCAACAAGAATTCATTAGTCCAGGATATCAATGGTGGTGCAGTCATAGGGTGTGGACAACTAAAAGAACAATGGACTTAAAAAAAAAATGCAGCACTCTTTCCTAGTGACTCCCGAGTGTCCAGCCTGCTGCTAGAGAGAGACCTGCTTACCAAATTGGGCCAAAGATCACCTTTAACCCCCAGGGGCCCAAAGTGGTATTCACCAACCCTCTAGTCAGCCAGCCTGCTATAACCAATAACAATACCCTGAGCCAGGGGAACCAAGGGAGGGCTGGATTCAGGCCTTCCCAGAGGCATGAGCAGAAACAGCTGGACCATGGCTGGTGATCCAGCGGCCCCCTGTGGTGGTAAAATTTCAAACCTTCAGCCACCCCCATGCGGGTTAGACAGTGCTATATGAGCAAAGAAGCCAAGGAAGAGATCAAAGCCCACACACAGAGGCTGCTAGAGCAGGGAATCCTAAACCATGTCAGTCAGAATGGAACACTCCGTTGCTGCCCATTAAGAAGCCTGAGATGGGAGACTATAAACCAGTCTAAGACCTGAGGGAAGTCAACAGCTGGGTGGTAGACATTCATACTGTCTTAGACCTGAAAGATGCCTTCTTCTGTCTGAGTCTCCATGAGTCCAGCCAACCTCCATTTGCCTTTGAGTGGACAGACTCAGAGAAAGGGTTCTCAGGACAGCTCACCCGGACTATCTGCCTCAGGGCTTCAAGATCCTAAACTGACCTTTGGCCCTGCCCTGTTATCATGCTGAGTCCGCCCCTACCCCCACCCCTACCCAAAGTTCAGTATAAGAATTCTACCCCGAAAGCATTCAGGGCTCTTGGCTTCTACAGTGCCAGGAGTCCATATATATATATATCATTCATTCATTCAACTTTCTTTTTCTTTAAAGATAACAGTGGTCATTAGCCGTGGTCTTGGGGTGTCAAGGGGCACTAAAGTTAGGGGCGCCCGCCCATTACACCAGTACCAGCTTGGTAACTCTTACATATTACCAAGTCTGGCTGCCAACATGAGGTACAATATTAGCCATCTTTGAAAAACAGCTTCTCTGTGCTCTCAGGAAACATTCAATAAGATTTCAACTCATTGATGCTGGTCTATTCTTTTTTGATATTTTTTATTTATATTTTTTTATTTAAAAGTTTTTTTCTCATACCTACTACCACTCCCCCTTCCTCCCCTCCTTCCAATCCTTCTTCAACCTCCTCTCATCCCATCACCCCATCTATCCCACAGGAAGGGCAAAGACTCCCAGGATGAGTCAGCTCAGTCTTGCCTATCCAGCTGAGATAGAACAGAGTGCCCCCCCCCCCCAGTATCAAGACTGAGTAAGGTGTTCATCTGTAGAAAATGGGCTCCAAGACATCAGCTTATGCAATAGGAATAAACTCTGGTCCTACTGCAGGAGACTTCACAAGCTGCAAACTCTGACTGTCTTCTACATTTGGAGGGTTTCATTCTTTTTTGTCAAGGTTCCTCAACTGTCATTTCAGAGACAGTGAGGTGCTCATTGCTGGGGTGAGTAGTCTCTGTGGGTCTCCTCCTCATGATCCTGATCCCTTTGCTCATATACTCTCTCCTCCCTCACTTCAGTTGGACACTGGTGTTTAGCTATGGATCTCTGCTTCTTCTTCCATCCATTTCTGGATGTAGGTACTATAATGACACTTAGGGTAGTCATTTATTTTATTAAAGGGGAAGTACTGTTTAGACACCCATTCCACTATTGCTTTGGAGTCTGAGATGGGGACATCCTGTGGGGTCTCATATATTTCCCCTAGTACTGAGTTTCTGTCTGACTCCAAAATGGCTCTTTCTATCAAGATATGAAGAAAAACGTGGCACCAGTAGAACCTACTGTTTCTACAACAGCAAGACCTGAACATTCCAATATAGAAGCAGAATAAAATTGCCTTAAGTATATTTTTATAAAGATGATAGAAGCTTTTAAGGAGGAAATTAAAGAATAAATAAAAAACTTCCTGAAGGAAATAGAAGAAAAGACAAGCCTGACATCTACCCCTCTCTCCCACTGATTTCTGTTGTTTCAGATAGCTGCTTTTGGTCTACCATGTGCTCTTGGTACAACTGCTGCTCTCAGTGAGTTCAAAGATGATGGAGTCTGTTTCAGAGAGCAATTGATATTTGCACCTGGAGCTCTTGTGAAGCAGCTCTCTAGAGGCTGTGTCTCAGGGTGCATCTTTTGTGATGGACCTCTCCAGAACCTGTGTCTCAGGGTGCATCTTTTGTGAAGCAGCTCTCCAGAGCCTGTGTCTCAGGGTGCATCTTTTGAGATGGGACTCTCCAGAACCTGTGTCTCAGGGTGCATCTTTTGTGATGGGCCTCTCCAGAGACTGTATCTCAGGGTGCATCTTTTGTGATGGGCCTCTCCAGAGGCTGTACCTCAGGGTGCATCTTTTGTGATGGGCCTCTCCAGAGCCTGTGTCTCCAGGAGCATCTTTTGTGATGGGGCTCTCCAGAGGCTATGTTACTTGGAACAACTGCAGCTGGAACTCTTCTGCTTTTCAGAGGCCATCTCAGGATGCAGCTGAGGTTGGGGAATAGGGGATTTGGGGTAATTGATTGATGCTTATGGGGCAGAAGGTCCAATGAGGGGTATAGATAATAATAAGACTTGCAGGCAGGGGCCCCGCTTGCTTGCCTGCAGCTGGAATTGATACGGGTTACGGGGCACATTTTATGTCCTCTTGCACAGACCTGAGGGCTATTCTAACTGGCCTGGTTCGTGAGCTGGGAAAAGAGTAATTCACCTTTTTGCTGGCAATCTTCAGAGACTGTATCTTGTAACACTGAGAGCTCGGACCATAATTTGGTCCTACAGACCAGCCTAGTTACTTGCTGCTGCTTAGGTCCCCCCAAATGACTCAGACACTTATATTATCTTCTTGCTCTTTGGCCTGTAGCTCAGGCACATAGCTAGCTAGTTCTTTCATCTTAACTCAACCCATTTTCATTCATCTGTCCTGCCATGTGGTCCGTGGCTCACCTATCTTCTTTACACCTTTCTTTTTGGGCATCTTGCTCGAACTGTGTGTATCTCTGCCCTCCTACTACCTATTTTTATATTCACATAATAAAGACATTCCTACATAAGCATTAGTAAGATAGGAAGTAGGGAAGGTTGGGAGGATCTGATATAATTATTTTAATTGCTAAAAAAAACATTAAGTAGAACCACCTGTTTCAATAATGTAAAGATAACATATTTTATCTTGGACTTATAAATAAAATAAAATCTAATACATAATATAAATACATATATAGAAATATATACTGTGTATTTGTAAATAGAAATACATAAAGATTGATTTATTTGTAGAACTATTTTTGAATTGAATATCATATTTTTCAAGGAATAAATTATGGGATTGTGAACCATGTGAAATTTGGTTGGGCTACAAAAGCTGATCAAATTTTCAATAAATATTTTTACCAAAATTTTACCTTTATATTAAGTCAGATTTTATAACAGTAGGAAAATATTTTGGAGCTATTATAGTATATCAGAATGGATAGACATATTTCAGTTTTAATTTAAAATATTTCTCATAAAATTGAATTTTTAAAACAAATTTACTTACAATTTATATTTAATATAAAGAGATTTTTAGTGTAGATCACAGAATTGTATAGCTTTGTTTCTATAATCAGATAACCAATTTTTGCTTGGTTAAACAATTAAATGCATAAAATAATAAAACATCACATCTTTTGGAAGAGTCACATTATGCCAATAAACAATGCATGCACATCATTTTAATTTAAAGCATTGGGTCAAAATTGTTAAAAACAGTCTTAAAATTGGCAACCATGTCAGGTTCATTACCAGGAATTGGTAAATTACAATACAGGCAGTGATCAGCTTAATAATTTAAATATATACATTATATATAAGCATTTGTATTAGCAAAACTAAATTTCAAAGCACTAATTGAAGTATCATTATTGTAATTATAGGCATTTACCAAGAGTCTGAGCTCAGTGTTTATCTGAGAAAAACAACCAATAATCAAATTAAGGGGTTGGTGGTTAATTGAAACTTCTAACTGATTTTTCATACTGACTTTTAAAATTTAAAGTCACTAAATCATTTCTTATTTTTATGATAAGAATAAATATAATTTAAGTCTCAGAATTCATAGATAAGATTTAAAATAATTTCACTTAAATTTAGAAATATGGATCTCCTGGGATAGAGTAGTATAAAGATTTTGTGGGTGAACTGGGAGTGTTTAAAGATGGGAACAGGAGGACTAAGGTGGAAGAGGAATGGAGGGATAGAATATGGGGAGAAACTACTGGAGTGGACGTCAATGTGGAAGTCGAATGCAATGGAAACACCCTGGATTCTACAAAGATGTCACTATTAAGGACTCTTAGCAATGGAAGATACAGAGCTTAAACCACCCGTCTTCTGTAACCAGGCAAGGCTTCCATTTGTGGGGCTAGAATACCAACCCAACACAAAATATTCAACCTACAACCTGTTCTTCCTGCTTGCATGATGTGCTGCTGCAGTGTTGGCACAGAACTTGTGGGAGTGGCCAACCAATGACTAGTATAACTTGAAGCCAAAGCCATGGGAGGGAGAATATGCCTGATATTGCATGGATCCAGGATCTATCCATGGAATCAGAGGATAGAACCAAACAGGACTAAGGTAAATAAATAAGTAAAAAAACAAATAAATAAAGAGTCAATAAAATGACGCCTAATGATATTCGGCTATACTCATAGATAGGTGCCTAGTCCAATCATTATCAGGGGGATTTTCTCCAGTAACTGATGAAGACACACAGAAAAACTATGTGCAGTCAGGGAACCCAATGAAAAACTGGAAGGAAGAATTGTAGGAATTAGAAGGCTTGAAGAGTCATGAGAACACTGCAAAAATTAAACTAAACAAGGCTCATAGGGGCCCACAGAGACAGAAACAGCAGTTGCAGAGCCTCTCTGGGCTGTACTGGATGCTCTGCCTACATGCTGCAATTGTTTAGCTTGGGATGTTTGAGACACTCCTAACCGTGGGAGTGGGTGTATCTCTGATTCTTTTGATGATTTGGGGATCCTTTCACTTCTACTGGTGTGTGTTCCTTCTTAGTATTATTACATCTTTTTATGCAGAGTATGGGTATTTCTAAGTGACCAGCTCTATTCTGAAGGGAAACAGGACTAGTGGATCTCGGGGAGAGGGAAAGTTGGGGAGAGGACTGGGAAGACTAGAAGGAAAAGAGGAGGTAGTCACAGTGTAGTGCATGAAATAAGAATAAATAAAAAGAAAAATATATTTTCATTTTCTCAAGATAGTTTCCATGTGCTCTAATATTAATAGTTTCACTTTTATGTTTGAAAATGGTTTACATATAATTGACCATTGGAGAAAACTTTGTCCTATAAAGAGTCTATGAAAATATTTGTTATAACTATATACATATGTGGAAAGGAATGAACATGAGAGAATAATATTTTATATGCCAGTAAAAATAACTTTACTCAGAAAGCGAGATAAAAAACTTAAATCTAAATTTGTAGATTGATTTCACAGTTCATGTAATAGTGAAGAAATAGTCACTGTATCAAGACCACAAGTAAGTCTCTTTGAAACTTTTATTAATAAAGGATACAAAGCATTAGCACCAAAACTATCATTTTACCCTTTAGGAAATTTTATTAAGAGAATATAGAAAATTTATGTGTTATACTTATTTATGGTATAACTTTACAAGGAGAAATTATCTCTACCTATCCTCTTACACTTCTTGTATTCATGCCATTATCTACTTTACATATGCCTTTATGTCTAACAAGTATAACACTAGATCTGGAAATAACTTCTACAAATTTATACAACTGCATCATGTAATAGAGCTACTTTGCTGTTTCCAGAGAGGCTGATACCATTTTGCATTCCACTAACACAGAGTAAACATTTCTTTCTACCCAAATCTACTACTGTGCTTAGAGTCATTTGATTTTCTTTTTCCTAATTATTAATTTTATCTTAGTTATTTGGATTGGGTTTGGGTGAAATTTAAAAGTACTTCTAATTTTCACTTCCATGGTTGTAATGGATATTGAATATCTTAAAAAATATTTATTGGTCATTTATAATTCTTTTTACAAAACTCTGTTAAGTTCCTTGGCCCATATTTAATTAGGTTATTGTCTGTAAGTTTACTTTTTTATGTTTTAGTTTGTTTTATGTTCCAGACACTCAGTAACTCATATAATTGCTAATTTTTTTTTTCTGTAGGATCTAGATCATTATGGAAGAGAGGATGAAAAGAATGAGCCAGTGATAGTGAACATTGCCTAAAATAAAAGAGTTAGTGGAGATGAACCAGATAGTACAAACATGAAAAAGTCCTATAAAAACCAAACTATCCAAAAGCCAAGCTTGAAGGAGGGGCTTCCATAGCCCCATCTATAGCTGAGAAGTTGTCAGCTTCCTTCAGGGACATGACTTGTAAGAGGCTGCCTGTGCCCTAGTATGGTCCTATACCAAAAGACATACAGGTATTAAGATTCCTCGGTGAATTTACATAAAGAGCACTGTGGTAAGAGGTTTCTGGCCCAGACTTTCGGCCTAGCCTCAAGGTTTAGGCCCACAGACCCACAGACCTGCAGAGACACACAGATGCTTACAATAGTTTTAGGATGATTGGCCTAAGGCTCAGGCATAGAACATGCTTACTCTTTACCCTTAATCTAACCCATGACTCATATCCTGTTCAGCCATGTGGCTTGGTACCTCTTCTCAGAGCAGCACAGTTGTCCTCTGCTTCTTCTGGTTTCTTTCTGGTATTCTGCTCTGTTTTTCCTGTTCCCAGAGTTTTATCTGGTAGTCCCACCCACACTTCCTGTCTGCCTTTGGCCACTCTGTGCTTTTTATTAAACCAGTGGGGGGTACAATTATTTACAATGGAACAACATAATCCCCCTACAGAGCATATTAATTTGAAGTTGTTAAGTAACTGTTTGGGGGAGATAAGAGAGGAACAGAAGTGGAGAAATTGGAACTGGTTCTAATCAATACATATTATATGTATGTATCAAAAAATAAATGGTATTAAAATAGGCATGACTATTAGTAACTATGAAACTTTAATTAATCTTCCCATTGAGCTCTAACAAGAGCTATGAAATTGAATAAAATCAGTATCTACAGTAGAGAAATCTCATCACAGAACAATGAAGACTTGAAAAGTGTTTCAATTTGCTTCTGCCACGTGCTACTCTAGCAGCTCTTATAGAGAGATGTTTCAGTCCAAGTAACTCCAAAATACTCAACAGCCACTTCCCAGATAATTGACTTGGTGGCTTGCTATTAAACATAAATGTTTAACCAATACATGAAGCTTCTTACTAACAATCTTTTTATCTTAAGTTAACTTATTTGCATTAGTTATGTTCTGCCATTTGGTGATTTCTTTATTAGCACTGGATATCTGGCTGTTGGCATGTGACTTTGCCCTTCTTCTACCAAGAATTCTCTTTGTCTGGTCATCCTATGTGTATTTCCTGCCTGGCTACTAGCTAATCAGCATTTTATTAAACCAATTTGAGTAATAAATATTTAAAGTGTACAAGAACATTATCTCATATCAAGCACCTGAGGCCATGATAGAGTTGTGGCAGAAGCAATCCTGAGAATTTGATGTTCTAGCTCTCCTGTTTGAGTTTTGGTGACAAATTCTATTTATCTATATTGCTTGAGTTTATTTATGAAGGAATAGTGGAATATATACTCATTTTTGTCTATATTCGAGTTTTCCTAATATATCTTTATAGAAATGCAAGTACATTGTATTAGCCATCCCGTGAAGGGAAATAGACATTGCTATCATGTTCTTTTAATACATTGACTAAGAAGTCTTAAATGTCAATACTGAACTACTATTCTTGGCATTCAATTTATTCATTTACAGTTTAAAAAATATTCTTGCCAAGACTAACCTGTTTGTTAATAAGAAAAAATGCTCTGCTATACAGTTGAACCACTGTATCATAGAAACAGCTTGTGAACTAAACTTAAGTTAAAAGAACTTTATTATATGAAGTTATCTCATTCTGACTTCAGATGTACTAAGCTCAACATGTTCTTAATTGTAAATATTATATCTGTGTGACTATTAAATAAAGGAATATATGAATGACTTTAGAATTATTTATTCATATAAAATGAGTATGCGTTTATTAAGCACAACTGTTTAGCTACACAATTTTATTTTAATATTTGTCTTCTTTTATAGCATGCAACATTTTTTCAATTTGATAAAATTAACTATGAATCTTTATTTTTGGTATGGCAGACAAGCAGTACTTTCCAGTGTTAGATAAAGTGAACCAAATGTCTTACATATAAGGACAGGTGCTTCCACTTTCCTCCTAATCACTCTGTAAGTATCTTTGATGATGATCCTTATCAGTCATTACTAAATTTACTTCACAGAAATTAAGAATTAAATTACAGTTTCAAGGCTCATTAGGTCTTGTTAAATGTGTTGAATTGCTCACATGTGTGTTTCTTTTCCTCCATGGGGTATCTGCTGAGCAGGTGTTTCAGTGCATTGGAAGTTGGTTACAATCTATTCTGCACAAAGATGATTACACAATTGTGTTTGAAATTCCAGGTTGGGTTCTTATATTTGAAGATCAGACTTCAAATAGTCATATTTGACTATTCAAATTTAGCATAAAGAGGAATATTATGGAAATAGTCTCTTAGGGGAGAAGTGAAAGAGTATTAAATGTGAAATTCAAGGGCAGAATAGGGACCACATTCCAAACCTAATGCCTTTTTCACTTGTCTCAGTGTTCTCATGTCAAACAATCCCAAATGAAAGTGTAAATAGAAATGTATTTTACACTTTATTTGTGCCCTGAGGGATGTGTCTCTAATGCTCTCAAAGATAACTTATTTCCCTTTTGAACACAGGAATTATTAAACTAGATAGAAGTCCCTTCTACTGCGTAAAGAATTCTCTTCTCTTATTGATATTGTCTCTCTCTATAAAAAGGAAGAATTTCTCAAAGTATGTCATGTTTAATCTAAAACTCTTTTTTTGAAAATTAATAACAAATGAAACTTCGTAGTTAAATTTTTTAAAGATTCAAAATCCAATCAACCTATAATAAGTTGGGTTTTAATATATATTTTGTTTGTAAAACCGATTCTTTTACTGTAACTGGAGACTCGTACAGTATCTAGAAAAATTAATTAATAAAGCCAGGATGAGATGCTAGATACTTATGCTACATTTATATTGGGACATTAGAAACAAAAATTATTACAATAAAATTGTAAATCAGAGAAATAAAAGCTTGAGACTATATTTTACAGTCTTCCAGGTATTGGTGACTACCATTTTTGATGAAAAGTAATGAGTTGTAAGATATCTATAGTACTGATAAATATATTAGTGATATCTGATGTCAAAAAGAATAAAAGTTATTCTGGGATTATAATATTATTCCTGAGAACAACAACAGCACTTTTTTTTTTAAGATTTGTGAAACTATTTGCAGGGAAATTTTGAAATAAATGCTTCTCATAAAATTTAACAAGAAGTTAAAATTGCCTGTCTCAGTTTGAATAACTGTGTGTCCATTACATCTAAACATTATACTTTCAAGGCCAATCAAATCAATATTTAAATAATTTTAAGAGTATCTAAAAAAGACAAAATCTAAAGACACAAAAAACCAACAATATTTATATATACATGAAAAATGTTTAAATTATGTTATTACATAATAAAATATAAACTAAAGTATTGTTTTTAAAATTAAATTATACTTGTTCAATCCCTTTAACATGGTCCTAATAATTCATGAGAATAAATAAAAATTAATAATTGATACTCATTTGATAGTCATTTATGATATACATATAACATGTTATTCAGTGTTATGAGTATTATACTTCTAATAATTGGGTATATATAAGAAAAGTTCAGAGATCTTTTATGAGGCGAAGACACGACCCTGTTGAGACTGCCTGCTGTGCATAGAACATTGTGCAATAATTATGAATTGTATCACCATTAAAATTATTGATTGTTCAATGAATTGAAATATTTAAACATTGTTGCTGATTAGAAATTGGTTCATCTGTCATTTATTCTGAAAATTTTGTGTCTTAACAATGACCTATATTTTGGAAGAGTAAAATACAGTTAAAATAGGAAATGACAAATTAACTCTTACAAATGGTTTTACTCTTTACCATTTAAAAAAACTTGTACGTTAAAAATTAGCACTTAAGTGATCAAGATTCTGACTATAGAAATTATAAATCTCAAGATACCCTATATTTACAAAAGAACTTATTTTGTGCTAATAATTAGCCCTATTACCGAGCTTCCTGAGAAACTTCCAAACTGATTTTCATAGTGGCTATACAAAGCTTGTAATTCTAGCAGCAATGAATAAATACTCCCTTACTCCATGCCCTCATTAAGTTTATTGATATTGGCCATTATTACTAGTTTGACATAAAATATGTAACTAATTTTGATTAGCATTTTCTGGATGACAAAGTACGGAAGATTTAAATATTCCGCCACTATGTTTCATATTTTAATAACTTTTTGATCTATATCCAATTTTAATTGTGTTATTAATTTTTTGATGTCTAGATTTTTTGCTTATTTATATAGCTTAGATATTAGTCCTCTATCAGATGTTGAATAGATTAAGATTTTTTTCACATCTCTTATCTTGTTACTTTTTTTTTCAAATGATGATTTCCTTTGGCATTCAGAAGTTCTTCAGTTTCATGAGGTCTAACTTATTAACTGTTTTTTATAGTGCCCATGCTATCTTTGTCTTGTTCAAAAAATATTTTTATTTTCTTTGCCAACGAGTTCAAGAATATTTCCTACTTTGTCCTCTATAAAATATATGCAAAGTTCCTAGTTTTCTGATGAAGTCCTTGAATATTTGGAGTTGTGTATTGTGTAGGTAGATAATTATAGGTCTACTTTTATTCATCTACCATAAACCAAGCAGTTTGAGCAGGACCACTTATAGAAAATGTTGCTTTTTTTTCATTGTGTATTTCCAGGTTCTTCATCAAGAATCAGGTGTCTGTAGGTGTGAGGACTTAAGTCTGTATTGTCTATTGAATGTTATTGATCAATATATCTATTTTTGTGCCATTATTATACTAGTTTTATAATGTATTAATTTCAATTTGAGATAATTGATGTGGATTCCTTCCACAGTTCTTTTATTATTTAAGACTGTTTTGGATATCTTGTATACTTTGTATTTTTATATAAAACTGAAAATTGTCATTTCAAGTGCTATAAAGAATTGTGTTGGAAATTTCCTGAGGATTGTGCTGAATCTATAAATTACTTTTGGTAGGTGCATATTTTCATATTACTGATATGACTGATTCATGAACATGTAAGAAATTTAAATCTTCTGATAGATTTTTAAATTTCTTTCTTCAATGTATTAAAACTTTTGTTACAAAAAAAAATCTCTTGCTTGATTACTTAGAGTTACTATAGAAAATTTTCTTCTTTGTTAGGCTATTTGGAATTGGTGCTTTTATTCCTTTGATTTATTTCTTCTGTCATACGTTAAATTTTTATTCTGCTACTTTGCTAAAAATGTTGAGGATCAGTAGTAAAATTTCTGAGTAGAAATTTTAGGGTCATTTGTCTATAAAATCATATTATCTTCAAGTAAAGTTTTACTTTTTTCTGATCTGTATCCCTTTTATTAGATTCAGTTGTCTTACTATTGTAACTAAGATTCAAATACTCTTTTGAATATGTATAGAGAAAGTGGACACATTTGACTATTTCTGATTTTACTGGATATGCATTGAATTTATTTCTATTAAAGTTGATACTGGATGTGGGATTGCTGTTAATTACATTTATTATGTTGACTTTGCCACTTGAGAACAGAGTTTTCTACAGAATTTTTATCAGGAAGAAATGATAATTTTTCGTCACATTTTCTGCATTTAATGAGATGGTCGGGTGATTCTTGTCTTTCAGCTTGTTTATGTGGTAGAGTACATTGATTCATTTACATATTGCTGTGTGATATTTTGTTTGTGTTCTGACAAATAAAGCTTGTCTTGAAATAAGAGGACAGGAATAGTCACTAGTTAAATGTAGAGATCTGTTGGTCTCTATAGACAGAAGATAGAAAGTAATAAGATTGTGCCAAAGCAAGTGATAAGGCAGAGACGGGATTCTTACTCATTAGGTACGGAATTTTGTAGATGTAAAAAGTCTCTGGTGGTTGCTCCTCTGCTTTCCTGATGTTTCAGCTTTTATTCTTATATCTGACTTCTGGATTTAATTGATAAAACTAATTAATTAAGTTCAGACTTCATCTGGTGACCCAGGTTGAGCACAAAACGTAACTGGAAGTTTTTCTCCTGACCACCTGCTTTCAAATACAAGGAAGAAACTTATAAAATTACCACACAGAGGCTTATATTAATTAGAAATGTTTGGTCAATGGCTCATACTTATTAATAACTAGTTCTTATATTTAGACTACCAGTTTTCATTAGTCTATGCATAGCCATGTGGCTCATAGCTTACTGCTTGTTTGGAAAATGTTTCTTTGGTAGCTGGCTTTCCTCTAACCCAACTACACAATTTTTTATCTTCAGAGTTCTCACTTTTATTGCTTTCTATAACCCTAATCTGTCTTTCTATAGATGAAAACAGATTTATTATCAAACAATGAGAGCACCAGATATTCACAGTATACAGAGGACTATCACACATCAACATGTGTTGTATCAACACTGCATTTGTACAATGGGATGCATTTGATTATGGTGAGTAATGTTTTATTATTTTTTAAACAGTTTCTGAGTTTTTAAATATTTTACTGAGATAGTAAATATTTTATTTTAATATTTTACTTTAATATTTTTATTTTAATATAATGATATTTTAAATATTATTTTACATCTGTATGCATAAGGGAGAATAGCTTATAATTTTCCTTTTTTGTTAGATCTTTTGTATTTTAGACATCAATGTACTTGTGGCATTGTAAAAAAATTATGAATTATTTCTCCTGTGTTTAATTTTTGTAAAACTTTGAAGAGTATTGACACCAATTCTTCTTTGATGGTCAGGTATATTTATAAGCTAAATAGATCACTTATGTGCCTGTTTTTGTTGTTGTTGGGAGACTTTAATTCTGCTGCTATTAATTTAGGGATTGTGGGTCTGTTTATATTACTTATCTCATCTTAATTTAACATTAGAAGGTTACATATATGCTGATATTTATTTAATAAAAATAGTTAAAAATATCAGAAGACAGAATTACCAACTGCAAAGTCAGGAAGATCGGGTAGTGATGACCCAAGCTTTTAATTCCATCATTCAGAAGGCAGATATTCTCCGTGAATTCAGGGTCAAACAGAGCCATGTGGCTGTGGTATCCACCTTTTATCATAGCACTAGGAAAGTTGATCCAGGAAGTGAAATAACGGAGTGAGGAAAGAAAACTAAGGAAGAGAAGGCAGAAATTCTTCACTTTGCCTGCCCACCCAGTCAATCTGAGGACTAAGGGAGGTAGAATCTATTCTGTTTAGACTGATAAGAATTAGCTGTGATTTGTTTCCTGTTTCTCTATTATTTAAGCATTTCCTCAGTATTTGCACTCAGGTTTTATTATAATACAAAATAGAATTTGTGCAATATCTGACCGTCATTGTTTGCATGATTTGGCAAAATATATATATATATATATTGGCTGGAGCTATACATGGACAGAGTGACTACCTGGCTGAATATATATATATATGTCTTTAGTATCCTCTAGAATATTCTGTCTTTTAGGACTTTCTATCACATCACACATGTTTCTTCTCCACAATAACCTGGGTAAGTTTTTCAGAAAGCAGCTTACTTCTATAACCACATCATGAAGCTTTTCAATTCACAGTCATCTGTGGTGTCATGGACAGCAAATTTGGTGGTCAATTGAGATGTTTTTAAAAGAAGGAGTTAGATTAAGACACACAGAGGGTTTTTTACCCATATTATAACCAGGAAACATTAATGTGGAATGAGTTGGTCTTTGTTTAATATTACTCTAGCACTTCGAAATGGAAACAATAAGACAATATAGACATGATTATCATAATGTCTATTTTAAATATTTTTGTTTGATTATTTCTGTTTTATCACTAAAAAGTCAGTTAATATAAACACTAAGATAAAAGTCTTACAAAAGTTTGTCAAAACTATTTATAGAAATATTTATGCCCAGACAGAGAAATTTAAAGAAGAATCAATCTCAGCATTGTTTTTAAGGTTACAGAGCAACAACATAAGACTTTCAAACAGCCAATCTTAATACGTCCAGCAACCTTTAAAAAATGACCAAATGTTAGAAACCACAAGAGCTAAATGGACTCCTGTGCAAATGTTAGATTTAAAGAGATTTAAGGAAGCATTAGTTACATATGTTATGCACTTATCATTTTAAAGCAAATGTTAAATTCCTGGTCAACTTGTAATGGAATTATACCTAAAGACTAGACAGATATGGTTACAACAGAGTTAGAGGTCAGCCTCAATTAAAGTGTAAGACTTTGTGGAAGGATAAAGATAACCATAGAACAACTCAGTTGAGTTAGAGGTATAGAAATCTCACAGGACAAACTTCTTGGGGAGGGAGATTATGCTAAAATAAAAAGGCAAACTTTATATAATTAAAACACACTAGATTTATGCTAAATGGCATCCATGAATGCTGTGGATTAAATTGAAGAAATAGAAAAGTAACTTGAATCCTTTACAAAAGTGATTCTAAAACCAAAGGAAACCTTTATAAATTTCTTAGAAAGATTGACTTCAGTGGTAAATAGAAATCATGAAGTTGGAAAAATAATAATTGAATCTCTGGTATTGAAATGCTAACTAAAAATATAAAAGGCTAAATAGGCACTTTAAAGCAACAACATCAGTCTTAGAGAATTTAATCTAGGATATGTTTAATATAGATTCTTCTAAACTATAAAGAAAATTGGGTAGAAGAGGTGATTTCTAGAGATGTGAAAACCATGAACCAAAAACTAACATATGTTTCTGGATAAAATAATGTTAGAAGGTATTATGAGAAATAATCACCAGCCATTTGGGTTGTGCAAAAACAGGGCAAGAATGCTGCTGATCTTTCAAAGTCACCAAAATTTCTACTGTTAAAATGGTTAACAGATAAGACTATATGGGTTCAGTAATGACATTTAACAAAAGAGAAACTGAAGGCCTTAGGAGCAGGTAAATAACAGGAGCGGGTAAATTCTCAACATATTGAAGAATCAACCAGGCTTTATAATTCACATGTAATGGTTATAAAAGGAAATCTGGAAAATGAAAAATGGTAACATCTAAGAAAAGTTTACAAGGTGATTTAAATAATAGGCTCTCTAAAATGTGGAATTCCTTTGCCTTCTCTGTTACTTAAAGAATAGCCTTTTAGAGTTACTGACTTAACAGACTGTTTCTTTACTATATCACTACAAGAACAGAGCAAGGAAAAAATTAGCTTTACTGTGCTCACTTATACTAATTCTTATCACAGAAAGAAATATCACTTAAAGGTTCTTCCACAAGGAATGTTAAATAACCCCATTCTGTGCCAATATTTTTTAACAACAGTCATTAAGTATATTTAAGCAGTTTCCACAATGAATTATTTATTTCCACATTGACAACAACTTATTGACTTATTCAAATATAGATTTTTTAGAAACAGTGTTTAAAGAACTGAAAAAAAATCCTGCTTGGAGATGACAAATTTCCCCTTAAAAATGTAATCAGGGGATTATATTAATTGAGTATATAAAATCGGTCTAAAAATTAGACCTAAAAAGGTATAAATTAGGAGATAGAGTACAGACCCATAATGATTTTCAAAGATTGCTAGTAGACAGTTTTAATATGTGACAAAGTATTGAGATAAAAATATTATAAATTGATAATTAGTTCAAAGCTTAATATAGGAATAAAGTCTTAAATAATCCAGTATTATCAGCTAAAGCATAGAGTTAATTGTCTTTGGTGGAAAAGAAATTACAACATGCAAATATGAATCCAGATTTTAATTTCATTCTTCTTATTTTATCCTATATGCACTATCCTACAGTAATTTTAATGAAAAGAGAAAATATTTTATAAAAATGGATATTTCTACCACATAATTCAAGTAAAAATCTAAAATTAAAGACATATGTGGAGAAAACTTCTGATTTGATTTTTAATGGAAAATTAAGATTTTTATCAATTTACAGAAATGGACCCAGCAGAAATGTTTGTATCTGTACCTAATGAAAACAAAACAAAACAAAACAAACAAACAACAACAAAAAAAACCATGACCAATTATGGGTAGAAAGTGAACCTGAACAAGACGTTTCAGTAATTTTTGGAGAGATTAGCAACAGATATACCCAAAGCCAAAGAATTAAATTTATGAAGAGAACTAACTGGATTCTTCCTCATGTAGTTTGGAGATCACCAATTTCTAAAGCCATTACATATTAAACTGATGTAAATATATCAGGAAAGTCAAAGAAAAATCATAAAATTTACGTAAAGTAGACCAAAGCCCTCATAATATGGTTCTTCCAGGCCTTCTAGCAAAAGATAATGATGAAATTGATAAATTATTATGAGTAAATGTGCTAGATACCTCAGTGTTTCATAAAAAATCATGTAAATAGACAGGGTTTAAAAATTAATTGCTTCATCACAAGGCAACTAGATAAAGAAATTATAAAAAATGCTCTACTTGTTACTTTTATAACAAACTCTATTACTAGAAGAAAGTAATCTTAAAGGTATACAAAAATAAAACTTTCAAAATGTGGTTTGTTTTACAGAATTTGAAAACAAAATTATGTTCACCGTGCAATTGATACATTTTCAGGAATTCAACGGGCAATTGCTTGAGTTCAAAAAGGCTGATTCTGCAATCACACATTTGCCAGAAGTTAAGGCCATTGTGGAAATATCTGTACAAATTAAGACTGATAAGGCTCCAGCATGATTCTCTGGTAATAAAGGAAATAATTTTTTGTTTGTTGTAATATAAAGCATGTAATTCTTTATAAAGATCAAATGGAATTCTAAAGAATATGCTAAATTGTAGTATGAGGTTTCTGGCCTTGACTTTCTGGCCTAACCTTAAGGTTTAAACCCGTAGTCCCACAGTCCTGCAGTCCCATAGAGACATGAGAGGCTTGCTATAGTTTTATGCTGATCAGCCTAAGACTCAGGCGTATCACTTGCTAGCTCTGTACCCTTCATCTAACCCATGATTCTTCCTGTTCAGCCATGCGGCTCGGTACCTTTTTTAGAGCAGCATAGTTGTCCTCTGCTTCTTCCGGCTTCTCTCTGGCATTATGCTCTGTTTCTTCCTGTTCTCAGAGTTTTCTTAGTCTGGTAGCCCCGCCCACACTTCCTGCCTGCCTTTGGCCAATCAGTGCTTTTTATTAAACCAGTGGGTAGGACAATTACCCACAATGTAACAACACAATCTCCCACACTAAATAAACAGAAAAGAATAACTAAGAATACCAGAAATAGACTACATAATATTTTATTAACTTTAAATTTTCTCAATGCTAAAGAGAAAGGAACAACAGCTTTGGAAAGGCATTAGACAATAGGAAAAAAGTAGTGAGCTAAATCAGTTAGTCTATTTCATAGATATGTTGACCTCAAAAAGGAAACCAAGATATGTGTTATGTAAGGGAAGTGGCTTGGCTTTTGTTTTCCTAGGTGAAGAAAAGCTATGGATGCCATCAAAATTAAAAAAGACTCAATTTAAACACGAAAAATTTCTTAATAAGAAGAAATGGTGACTCATACACCTTTGTGATATCTTTTAAGACATAAGAAAATCCATCAAACAAGTCTTGGGTAAGATTCTGTTACTTCTCTTTACAAAACTAGAAATGTCCATCTTTAAAAAGTAAAAAGACTTTGGTCATCCAGACATCAAAAATAGGAGGGAAGAAAAAATTTATATCAAAGAAAAATTGAATATATTGGTACCAATTTATTCTACAGGATAAAATTTCACTGCCTATCATATATATCTTTTTAATTCTAGGAAAAGTTGAATTCCCAGTTCATTAGAAAATTAAAGCTCAATTTGGAGTTAGAGTGTGGCTCTCTCATTTTCTAAACAGAAAGCATGTAAAATGTATCATACTAGAAGAACATTTGCTATGGTATGGAAGAATAACCAAAATTAATGGACTATTCTATTGCTATAATCTTATAATATATAAATTTTATATCAAACACTTACAAAATAATATGTGTGTGTTTTAAACATTTTGTCATGATATTAATGCTTATATAGATTACTAATCAGTTCTAGGGGAAAAAAAGGCTTAATCAAGCTTTCTGCACATTTTGGGGGGCATTGAGTCTCTTAGTTTTCTTCACTGAACCATGTGGATGCCTAACTGTGATCTTCAAAGTCTCCAAAAATAAGATGTGGCCCCACAACATTGATTTCTCATGAACTACCAAAATGTCAGTAGAACAACAAGCATCAACTACAGATTAGTCTTGGGCACAAACTGCTCAAGACAATTTCAAAGTGTCTAGCTGAAATGAGACAGCCTCACAGATTACTCTAACCAGGAATGAGACATGCCTTGTACTATCCCATTATGCAGAGCCTCAATAACAAATGATAAAAATATTTATATAAGGACTTGACAATTAATCCATTTTTTTTTTCTTGTCAGGATCCCCTAAAGATGATGTTGCTCCCAGAGAGTAGAAAGTAAATTTAAGAAAATGATGTCTGCATTCTAAATCGGTGGAGTGGGTATTTGTATGTTTCTCAGTGGGTTATGGATTATTGTGATTATTTAGGATAATTGATTACAAATTTTTATTGGTAATTTTTAGAAAAACAATCCAAACAAGGTTACTTATTTTTTAAAAAGAAAAATATTACATGATAAAATATAATAGTAGATTTTTAAATATAATTTTAAAAGCAATTGTATACAAATGTGCATATTGCTACAAACCAGAGTTTACTTTTATTGTGGTTAATATCTCTATGCTATTTTCAAGTTTTTGAACCTATACATTTATCTAACAATGTAATACAAATTGCCAGGCCTTAAAAATGATTACTAAATAATTTTAAAATATTAGCAGTCATTATTAACTTATATTTAATATATAACTAAACAACTTAGTATATAAACAAATGCAATTTAGAAGTTAATAATTACAAACTTATTTTAGATATGTTTTCAAAATCAAATAGAGATATATTTCACACATTTCATCTTTAAACACTTAAGAGAGACACAGATCCTCTGCACCCATAACACTAAGAGGTATGCAACACTCCACCCAGCACAGGCAGAGATCATGGACTCTGCGACCCTGGCCCTGGGACACAGCCCTTTGAACCCCATCCCTACTCATCTCTATTCTAAATTGATGTCAACAGGAAAAATCTCTATATGCCATAAGCCCCAGTAACATCCAGTTCTCTAGACATCTCCAGCAACAAATCCCTGTCCCAGACCCCAAACCCCCATCACCTGGAAACCTCATCAAAACCAGAAAACCACAGATCCTCTATACCCATCAGACTTAAAGGTCCTCTTTACTCATCAAACAAAGAGTTCCTCAGTTTCTATTGGTTCAACAGCAGCTACCTGAGACCCTCAGTTTCTCAGCACCTATTGAATCAAAGGAAGCCACCAGAGATTCACATTGTGTGCTGAATTAAGAAAGGTCACTATCACAAAAAAAAATACACTACCTGCAAGTGGACCAAGAACCCATATTAGACCAAGAAACTAGAATACACCAAGAGAGGCTTCCTGAGACACAGACACAGCCAGAACAGATTTCACCAAAGTCAACTCCTTGAGATAAGGACAAATCTAGCTGTAACCCTAAGAAGCAATGGGCAGACACCAGTGCAAGATTACATATAACAATATAAAGAACCAACATAGCACCAACAGAATCTAGTTGTTTTACAACAAACCTGATCACAGTGATGCAGAAAAAGCAGAAGAAAACAACCTTACAAACAACTTTATGAAGATAATAGAAGCCTCAAAAGAGGATATAAAAAATTTCCTTGAAGAAATAGAAGAAAAGGCAAAAATAATGGAAGAGATAAACAAATTCCTGAAAGAAAATAAAAAATCCAAGAAAATGAAGAAAAAAACAATCAAACAGGTAAAGGAAATATTTCAAGATTATATTTAAATATGATAAATGAACAACAACCCTAAGTGTTATCACAGAACCTACATCCAAGCAATGAATAGAGGTGGAGGCAAAGATCCATGGCTAAGCACTGGGCAGGGCTCCTGATGCAGCTGAGAGCAAGGAAGTGAAGCTGTATGAACAAGGGAAAGAAGTCAAACTATATCTATCTGTGGATGATATGATAGTATACATATATGACCTCCAAAATTCTACCATGGAACTCCTACAGCTGATAATTACCTTCACAATGCAACAGGGTGCAAGATTAACTCAAACAAATCAATAGTCCTCCTATCATATAGGATAAAATGACTGAAAAGGAAACCATGGAAGCATCACCCTTTATAATTGTTTCCTATTGCATTAAATAGTTTGGGGTAACTCTAACAAAAGAAGTGATAGATCTATTTAACAAGAACTTAAGTCATTAGAGAAAGAAAATGCAAAGGACATCAGAAATTGGAAAGATCTCTCATACTCTGGATAGGTAGGATCAATATAGTAAAAATGCCAATCTTACCAAAAGCAATCTGTAGATTGAATGAAATCTCCATCAAAATCCCAACACATTTTTTATAGACCTTGAAAGAATATTCAACTTCATATAGAATAACAAGTAACCCAGGATTGCAAAACCAATCATATTCAATAATAGAACTTCAGAAGGCATCACCACCTATGACTTCAAGCCATACTATAAATCTACAGTAAAAAAAAAAAAAAAAAAAAAAAGAAAAAAAGAAAAAAAAAAAACAGCCTGGAACTGGCATAAGAACAGATATGATCAATGAAATTGAATAGAAGACCTTAATTTGCATATCTATAAGCACTCGATTTTTGACAGAGAGGCTAAAAATATACAATGGATAAAAGGTAGTATCTTCAACTAATGAAGCTGGCAAAACTGGTTGGTACTAGATACAATGCAAATAGATCCAAATCTATCAAAACTTGAATCCAAGTGAATCAAAGACCTCAACATAAATCTAGTTACACTAAATTTGATAGAAAAGTAGGAAATACACTTGAACACATTGACACAAGTGACCACTTCCTAAGTATAACACCCGTAGCACAGACACTAAGAACAACAATTAATAAATAGGACCTCCTGAAATTAAGAAGCATCTGTAAGGCAAAGTACACAGTCACCAAGACAAAATGACAGTTTGCAGAATGGGAAAATATCTTCACTAACCCTGCATGTTACAGAAGACTGATTTCTAAAATATATGAAAAAAAACTCACAAAACTAGAGACCAAAAATCCAAATAATCCAATTAAAAATTGTTTGGAGCTAAAAAGAGAAATCTCAACAGAAGAATTTCAAAAGGATGAAAGACATTTAAAGAATTGTTCAACATCCTTAACTATCAGACAAATACAAATCAAAATAACTCTTAGATACCTAAGATTTTATATATATTAAAATTTTTGTCATGATATTGATGTTCATATATATTACTAATTAAATCTGGGGGGAAGGCTTTATTTAGCTTCCTGTACATTGTGTTTGGTTTTAGCCTCTTATCATTTTACTGAAGTGACCAATGACAATGCCTAATTGCAAACTTGAAGTATCCAAAAGGATAATAATTTCACAATAATAATTTCACAATAATAATTTCACATGTTCTACGACAAAGCCACTAGGCTGAACAAACACCAAGCAAAGATCAGATTTGGACTACAAACTGCTCAGAAAAATTTCAAGTTGGTTCGCTGAGATGTAGCAGCTTCACAGACTACTCTAACCAGGACTTGAGACAAGCTCTGAACTTTACCATTAGGCAGAGACTGGTCAACAAATGGTACAGCAACTTATTTCAGGACTTTAAAATTAACAAAACTTTGCTATTGGGGATTCTTTAAAGATGCTGTCATCCCCCAGACATCAGAACACAAATTTAAGAACATATCACCCACATTCTCAAGAGTTGAGGTAGGTTGTTTTGGTCTTTTAATGTGTTATGGAGATTGTTATTGTTTAGCGTAATTTGTTAAAGAGAATTGTTATTGATTATGGATAGAAAAAAGCTAAACAAGAGAGATTAGATTTGGGGTTCTTATTTTTTAAAAAAGAAAAAAATGGCTAAGATCTGATGTGGGAATGCCTTTCTGTGTGCTGTGAATCTCAATCTTTAAATAAAGGAGCTGTTTTGGGCCATGACAGGCACCATAGAAGAAGTAGGAGGAGGAATCAGAATAGGTAGGAAAGGAAAGGCGGAGTCAGAAGCAGATCAAGCAAGCCACCCAAGGAGCAACATGTAAGGAACACAGGTGAGCCATGGGCCACATGGCAGACAGATTAATAGAAATGGGTTGATTTAAGATGTAAGAGCTAGCTAGCAATGTGCCTGAGCCATAGGCCAAACAGCATGAAGTTAATATAAACATCTGAGTCATTTCTGAGGACCTGAGCAGTGGACGGCTGGGCAACTAAGCGATCTCGGGTGGCAGGTCTGTGGGTCTTGGCCACCCGGGACCCGAGAAACCCCACTACTACAAAGATCAAAAAAAAAAAAAAAAAAAGAAAAAGAAAAAATAGGATATTGTGCTGTATTATTGAATTTACTTTTAAAAGGTAATTAATCGTTTCACATATTTCATATTGGATTGGATTTTTATATATTCTATACAAATTATTTATATTGATATAAAGTTAAGATTAGTTTTGTTACTATGTACATACCTATATGCTTGTTCAAGATATTGTACACATAAAGTTCATCTAACAATGTAATACAAATTGCTAGTCAATGAGTTTATTATTACCAACTAATTATGATATAAAGAAATGAAGGTTAGTAGATATAGATCATAATCAAACTTATAGTCATATTAGATATATTTTCAAGATCAAACAAATATAGTTTAGATGAACAGATCTTCTTCAAACACTTCAGAGATCCTTAGAATATGGTGTTTAAAATATTTTAAATACATAAGTTCTTATCATTTTTATGGCAATGAGATTTCTGCTCCTGGCAGCACCAATCCACTTCAGAGAAGATTATGGAAGTCAAAGAAACTCCATATGGAGTTGACCATCTTGGTGACAAAAGTTAACTACTGGGCAAGAAAGTACTCTTGCCTTGATTGCTGACCATATGATATTCCTATGGATGCATCAGTCAAAGGTACCTTGTTATCTAATCCAATATCTTGCTCCATGTCTTTTTATTTGAAAACTGATGTCCTTGATATTCATAATTACCAATCAACAGTGTTTGTTCATTCCTATTAGTTTGTTGTTCTGGTGTGATTGTTTCTGACACTTTTACATTAGTTAATTCTTGTGTATGCTAAGGTGTGGTTTGGTTGATGTTTTGCTAACAGTGCCTTCTGTAGAGTTGAACTTATAGCTAGATACTCCTTAAATTTAATTTTATTGTGGAGTATGTTATTTTGTTTATTATTATTTAGAGTTTTGCTAGTTAGAGCAATTTGGATTGGTACCTATGGCTTTTTAGTGTTTATAGAAAAACTATCCAGGCCCTGTGGATCTGTTAGTAAAATGTCCGGTGTGATTCCAATGGTTTGCTTCCATGGGTTATTTGTTTTGTTTCCTTGTTTGTTTGGCTTTTGTTTTTGTTTATTCCTTGCAACACTTACTATTTTTTTGTCTAGTCCATTTATTGTTTTAATTACCACATGACATAGAGAAATCCTTTAATTTTCCAATCTATTTAGTATTCTTTGTGATTCTCGCACCTTGATAGGGACCAGTTTCTTTAAGTTAGGCACATTTTCTATTATACTTTTGTTATAAATATTTTCTGCATATCAGGCCTGAATTTCTCACATTGTTTACAGCTGGTCTTTTATCAGTGTCCTAGAATTTCTCAATGTTTTCCACATGGAATTTTTTTTTATTAGTTTTAGATTTAGCCTTCCTTTATCTGAAGCATTCACTTATTTTTATCTTGTATTCAATGTTTAATATTCTATTTTATATGTTTAACTCTGTCGATAAGGTTTACCTATGAGAATTTAGTTTGACTTCCTACACTTATCCTTCACTTTTAATTTCAGTTGTCTTTTTCTTTCAATAATTCTATATTATGACTCCATTCTCCTGTTTGTGTTTGTAAAGAGCATCTTAAAAATTTACTTATATCTCCCTTAAGGTCCTTGCACATATATACAATAACTGTTTTGAATTCTTGTCTTTTGCTTGAGCAATATTTTATTTCTCAGATCCTATTATTGTATAATTATTCAGTTCTTGTGGAGACTTGTTTTGGATATTATATGATTGTATTTTTATAATACTGTTGTGGGATATTTGTACACAGTGTAAAAATATGTTTCCGTGATTGGTGTAATAAAAAGTTCAATGACCATTTGAGGTTAGGCAAGAAGAGGTTAGGTGAGACTTCAGGGGACAGAAAATATTTGGGGGAAAAGAAGGCATGATGGCCAGCAAGGCATGAAAAGGATTTAAAGAAGAAGCAGATTGGGAAGTAAGTGACAGAATATAGATAGGTTAATATAAATGAGTTAATTTATGTTTTAAGAGCTTGTGACAAGCCTAAACAAAGGCAAAGTTTTCATACTGAATTATAAGTATCCATGTTGTTATTTGTGAACTGCCTGCCCAAAGAAAAATCCAACCACAAATGGCATTCATTGTATGGCACATAAACAGAGCCCATTACTTACAGCATACAGAGTCATTGCTCTTTTAAGAGTCCCTGCTGTGCAGCACACATGCTGATGTGTTGTTAAAAATGCCTATTGCTGAGACTCAGGAAACACTTGAAGCTAGGGCAGTAACTTCACTACTTCCTGGTACTGCTCACTGAGGCTAGGTCCTCAGGGAACTGAGCAAGGGGAGCCAGATGCCATTCCTGCAACAACTGCACAGCAGTTTATGGTTTAGCTGATGCATCAGAGAATGCTGCAAGTGTGCACCTGCAGGTGCTTAGTAAAATCAGGTCCAGACCAGGAAAAGCACAGAACAGATATAGCATATTTAAAAATGTACTTATATGCTAAAGAGAGAAAACAAAGTTGACATAGTCGTACAAAAATAAATAATTTAAAAATAATGAAGTATTTAAAAATAGAGTAAAGTAACACAAAAACATGTAAGCATAGAGAATATTAAAACACAAAGAATTTGGATGTTTGTTAATTTTGAATTTTTTGAATGAATAACAGCTGCTCAGTGACATTACATTGTGGAAGGGATATTTAAACCAGATAAATTAAATTTGTTTATATACTTTAGAAATGTCTTTAAAGATGTCAAAATGGAAGTTGGAAAATGTGTTACATTGGGAGAGAGTTTATGTTTTTGTTTCCACAGGAAACAGAAAGTTGTAGATTTCTTCAAATTTAATGGAGTTCTGATTTGACAAGAAAGACCTCCTGAGCATCTTGGCTGCAGACATAAGAAAAAAGTCAAGAAAGACTGCAAGACAGGTGATATATGAGCTGATCTTTTGACATGGACACAGCTCTAAGACTTGAAAATACATCTTGTTGGCTTTAGAATCCTCATGACTTATTATAACATACCATTATTTCATATGGCATGGACTGAAATTTTGTTAGACACTCTAAATCGATTTATAATATTGATATATGCTTTTTACCTGATCAAATATAAAACATAACATCATTTTTTTTGACTTGGACATACCACACATTCCAAACTTGTGTTAATAAAGATATATATGTTACCTTCAAAAGCTTGTACATTTTCAGAGAGAGAGAAAAGACTAAACACCAATTAAGATAAGTAATTTAGGTGATTCAGCCTCTGTTGTATTTTTCTCAAAATTCTACATTTAGAACAAATTAAAAAGCTGCAAGATGAAATGGTCCAGCCTCACACACTACTCTAGCCAAGACTTCAGATAAAGTTTATACTTACCCATTACACAGAGACAGAGACGGGACAAAGAATGATACAGCTAGCCCTCTCACATTATCATTATCACATTTTTAAAAATTTTTTTTGGATCTTCTAAAGATACCATCTCACCTGGACAGGAAGCAATTTAGAGAACATAACACCTGTACTCCTAAGAGGTGGATGAGTAGGTTTGGTTGTTTCATGGGTTATAGATGTTTGTCATCATTTGGGAAAGTTGGCTAAAAATTCTTATTAGGAGTGTTCAGAAAAAAAACAAAAACAGGAGATTAGATCCAAGAATCTCTTACTTAAGGGAGAAGGTCTATAATATAGAAATGATGAGATAAAGGGGCTTATTGTTGAATTAGCTTTTGATCAAGTACTAGTCTTAAATATTTTACTTAATATGGATTTTTGTAAATTGATACAATTTAAGGTTGTTTTTGTTATACTGAGTATATGTTTATACTCTTATTTAAGATATTGTACCTATACAGCTTATTTTAAAATGTAATCTAAATTTTTAGTCCTTTTATTCTATTATTATAAACCATTTAAAATAGTTAAAGAACATGGGTTATTAGTATCAGTCATCTATAACAATAAAACTTCAGGTTATGTTAGATATGTTTTAGACACACTTTTTATATATCTTAATATATCTAAAAACATATATCTTATGTTTTAGAAATTTATATATTTTATAAAGTATATTTTATATTATTTATCATTTTATTATTTTTTATAAAAAAAAATGTTTTTTTATCCATGTATCCCCCTGCTCCCTCTCCCTTACCTCCACCCAATCTCTCTGTCAGCCTCCAGACTCTCCCCTCCACATGCTTGCAACCATTCCCCCAAAAGGACAAGAAGTCCCAAAGTGGGTCAGCCCATCATGGCACATCCACTACAGGCAAGTCTCATTTTCTCATCCAAAAGTCAAGACTGGGTGAGATGTTCCTCTGCAGGGAATGTGCTCCAAGTTGCCAGCTCATGCACAGGAACACAGTCTGATCCTATCCCTAGAGTCTCCACACATTGCCCATGCAATCAATAGTTGCCTACCCTTGGAGGGCCTAGCTCCTTTCCCCCCAGTGTCTGTTCTTGATTCAGTGAGCTCTGCAGAGCACAAGCCGGCTATCACTGTGGGAATTTTCCTCATGATCCCTATTGCCTTGCTCATAAAGACTCACCTTCCCTGCTCTCAGCTACACCAGTAGCTGCACTCAGTGCTCAGCCAAGGATCTCTGCCTCCACCTCTATTCTTTGTTGGATGTATGATCTGTGATGACACTTAGGGCAGTTACTCATTTGATTATAGGGGAAGTCCTGTTTAGGTTCCCCCTTGCATTAATTGGTTGAAGACATAGTCAAGGACATCATGTGAGTTCTTGAAGGTTTCCCTAAAGGAAGCCATTGTGGGGGGGGGGATTTGCTTTATTTGTGGGAAATGTTAGCCACTGTGCAAAAATCTTTTCTTACTTTGATGACAGAATGCTGTCCCAGTAGCACAGCTAGGCCACAAAAGAAAGCAACTTCTGAACTGTGGGTATTTAATAAAGTTTCAGAAGTTTTGGAGATATCAGAGGGTATCTACCCACAGTCTATGTGGGGGGTTAGTAAAAGCTTCAGAAGTCCCAGAGCTCAAACCACAGTCAGTCTAGGAAAATCAGAGTGGTGATTCAAACCTTTAATCCCAGCACAGGGAGTATCCTGGAAGTGGTGACCTACACCCTTAATCCCAACTGAGTCAAGGTCACTTCAGATTATAGATGGAATTCCAGGCGCTTAAGCAGGTGTGGTGGGGCCACGCCTTAATTACAGAAAGAATACTTTAGAGAGGATTCAAACACAGAAAAGGCCATTCCAAGGGAATCTAGGCTGAGGAAGCTAGAAGACAGCTGGGTAAGATTTGACTGTGATGTTTATTCCCTCTAGTATCTCCAACTTCTTCAGAGATCTATCCCTGAGTCTCATTATTTCAGTTCGACACTGAACTTTACAATACAAGATAAAATAGTCTTTCAAAATTCCTGCTTCACAAAAAAAGTTTGTCAGAACTAGGCCAGTAGGTAAAAGATACATGCTCTGATGTTGCAAAATCTGGGGTTACTGTCTTACAACCAGCTGATACTGTCATTTCTATAGTTTTAGAAGCTTTTTGTGCTACAGTTCCCTTTTACTAAGGTATTAGTATATCTTGGGACACTGAAGGAGTTGAATATGAGATAGTTATAGTTATGGATTTTTGGTTCCAAAATCAAAAGGAAAACTCACAAAAGAGGGATAAATTTTATAAGGTTAAGAGATATTAAAGCTGAAATTGTTTATCTAAGAAAAAGTTTTGAAATCTAAAATTAGTTTTAGAATGGCAATACGATTTATGTTAGGAAAATATTTAGATATAAAATCAACCAAGATAAGATATATAATAGAGTATTTTATCTAAATATACCAAATACAAGTGAACTGGATTTTGTGAATGTAATTCTAAATTGATAATTATTCTTATTGTATATATTCTTACTGTGTTAAAAATTTTTCTTTTATTTTTCTCAAAAAAATGGGGAAATGTAAAATATTTGATTTCTGTATGAAAGTATATTACTGATATTGTGCAATAAAAGAGGACTGGCCAATAGCTAGGCAGAAAGAGGCTAGACAGGACTTTGGGGAGTAGGCAAGACGTGGGAAGAAAAGACATTGTTGCCAGCCAGACATGGAGAGGATACAGGGAAGAAGGAGGATGGGCCATATGTGACAAAATGGAGATTGATACAAATGGGTTTATTTTAAGTTATATCAGTTAGTGGGACACGCATAAGGTAGGGCTGAGTGTTCACAATTAATAATATGTCTCCATGTTGCTATTTGGGAATTGAGGACCCAAAGAAATATCCAAATACATGCTGGAATCTAGATGTCTCTGTCCTTTGGATAGCTGTGGTTTTAGGTATTGATATTGAATCTTTGTTTATCTGGGTGTATGTTTTATTCCTTGGTATTGGTTTCCCCTTCTTGATAAAAGGGGTGTGTGTGTGGTGGGTAGAAAGCCTGTATATGAGGGTTTTTGGTTAAATGACAGAGAGAAATATACGTAAAGGGGCTTCAGTATAGAATTAAGGGGATAATTTTCAGATTTAAAGGTTTGGTCCACAGGGAGGTATAAGTGTAATGAAAAGAGGAGATCCAGCAAATTATAGAGTAACAAAAACTAATTTGGAGTGACAAGGAAAATATGGATAAAGATACCAGGGTCTGAATCAACAGTGCAAGCCTCCAGTGACATGTTGAAGTGAGGAGGGGCTCCTGTATGAAGGCTGTTACTAGGCTGGAGGTGAAAAATAAAGAGATTTTGATAAGAACCTACCTGAGTCTCTCAGGATATGTCCATTTCCTTAGGTGTAATTTGCTTTCTTTTTTGTTTTTTTACATTTTTTATTTAATTTTCTTTTACAATCCACCACAGTTTTCCTTCCCTCCCCTTCTACTCATCCCCAGTTCCCCCATTCCACTCCACAACCTTCTTCTCAAAGATGATAAGGATTCCCATGGGGAGTCAACAAAGTCTGAATATTGACAAACCTCTATCAAGATTGAGCAAGATACTCCTCTACAGAGAGTAAGTTTCAAAATTCAGTTCATGCACTGGGTATAAATCTTGGTCCTATGGCCAGAGGCCCCACCAGGAGCTTAAGCCACACACTGTCATCTATATTCAGAGGGCCTAGTTTGGTCTCATGTAGGTTTCCCATCTGTCATTTCAGAGTCAGTGAGCTCCTAGTAGCTCAGGTCAGCTGTCTCTGTAGGTTTCAAAACATAATTACCCCTTTTACTCCAAGCAATAGTGAACAGGGTGCCTGAACTGGCCTTCCTCTGTGATCAAATTGATGACCACTCTAATTGCTGTAGAACCTTCATCTGGCAACTAATGGAAGCAGATGCAGAGATCCACAGCTAAATTCTGGAGCGAGGTAATAAATACTAGTCAAAGAGAGAGAGAGAGTTGGGATTATATGAGCAAAGGGGTCAAGATCATGATGGGAAAACAAACAGCTGACCAGAGCTACTAGGAGCTCACTGACTCTAGACTGAATTTGCTTTTCTATGAACTAAATCTAACCTTTGACAATTCTGTTTAATCTCATCCTTTTCTTCATTAATCAATCAACCCGTCCTATTCCTTACAAGTTCTTTCCAGTGTTCATATTTGTTGTTTTATTCTGTATCCAAACAGTTTTCCCAAGGTTATCTGAGTGACCAAAGGTATGTCATTATCCAATTGAACCTGATAATCTAACAATTATATATACCTCTGAAGACAATGACTCCATCTATAAATTTAATGGAAGTTAATCTTATTGCAATAATGTATAGAACTCATTGAACCCCCATCTCAGCTACCATGGTATATTTACAATGCCAGTCTTCAGTGTGCACAATTAAAACAACTTCATAAGCTTATGATTGTAAAGCTCAGTAGATAGTATTTGCAGGCTTTTCCACTTTCCAACAGCTTTTACTTCTTTTCTCTCTTCTTTGATATGTATATTTCACCTTATTAAAGGGTAGTGTGAATTTTCAGTTTCTTGATGAGACTCAGTTGTCATTTATCCTCAACACTGAACAGTTTTCAATAACAGCAGATATTTCACTTCGTTATTAAGAGAAGCTTTCCTGATAAATGCTGAGAAGAACTTTTGCACATTAGTAGAAAATCTTGACACTTATAAGGCAGTTTGATTCAATGTCAATTTAGCTAAAGTAAGTAGTAAGTTTCACCCCATGAGCCTTGAATCTCCAATAGCTATATTGCAAACTGAAAATAAACCAACAAAATTCACAGTTCTAGACATGAATACTCTACTGTGTAGCAGGCCTTGTATTAAATCAGAGAGCTGTTGATTACCTCTATATCAACCCTCCTACTAGCAATTATAGAGTGGTTTCATAATAATAAGTTGTACATTATTGATATCTTGAAAATATTGAACTTTTCTCCCTTACACATTGGTTACATCTTCATTCATGTACATTTCCATTTGTTTGTTTATTTTTAAGATAGATTATAGCTGGCTTTGAGAACTCATTCTGTAAGCTAGGCTGGTCTCAAACTCCTATTTTTATCTTCCAAATTCTGGGAAAAAAACAAGACTGATTCTTAATTATGTGAATTTGATGTTTTAGAATAGCATTGTAGTCTTCCCAATATTATTTTTATACTTTTGTTAGATTTATACCTAAATATTTAATTCATTGTGAATCTAATATGCATATCACTGTGGATTTTATCTACAAATATAATTTTATTATTGCTTGCACACAACGAAGATGATTTTTATATATTTACTTACTGTTTAGAAAACTATTTATAATCACTTGCTATTTCTATGACTAGCAGGGTTTACTTTTGAATATTTTATATTTAGATAACCTTTTCAATCATGAGAATTGAATTATGAATTATTCTTTCCAACTATGTGTAATATTTACTTTTTTGGGATTCTTATTAAATTTTCCCAGAGCTCTTAAAATTAGACTATCAGGGGTGAAGAGAAAGATACTTACCCTGCTATGAGTTTCAGAAGAAAAAACATAAAACGGGGTGTGTCTCCATTAAGCAAACTATGAACTACAGTGAATTTTGTTTAATTTAAAATATAATCAATAAAATGTTCCTAATCATCTCTTCTTTAACTTGCTGTGCTTTTAAAATTAACATGTAATAAATTATATCAGGTAAGGTACAGGAGCTATGTGGCTCTGGATAAAAAAAAATTAAAAATTAAAAACAATACATTCACATAAACTCCAAACCTGTTGACACATATGAAATAAAATTAATGAGGAAGATACAACACACCAATAAAGGAAAAAAACACGGACTTAGAAACACATCTTCTGTTTTTTCTAAGACTTATTTTAGTCAATATGTTTTTATTTACAATTTTGTACATTGTTTACTGTTAAAGTGTTTTAATTTTTACAGACAAAATGCTTTAGTGACCATCTTTTCTCTTTCTACACCTATCCCATTTTCTCTACATATATAGTACTTATATTGCTCATAAACCTCTAGCTCACAACAGTCCTTTGATTTGCCACTTTGATTTTTCTTTTGCTCTTGTCACATTTGTTTTTCATTTTACAAATTAAATATTGATATGGATAGCTCTATAAAAACTATACATTATATTTTCTCAAGAGTTCTATTCTACAAATACACATAATAAAATAAAATTTGTTCTTTTCTGACTCATGAAATTCTCTGAAACTTATTTATCTGTCACTAAATAAGTGTTTACAAATACTTAGTAAGCATTACTTTATATCATTTCAGATCAGAATAAGACAAAACAAGAAATCAATTGCAAAAGAAACTACACAAAACTTTGAGGCTCAATATCATTACACTTTTGAATGAATTGAAGAAATAAAGTAGCAAATTTTTTAAATCTCTTCAGAATCAAATAGAAATGAGATAATAAGGTATAACAACCTCTGATGTATAACAAACGCAGTTCTAAGAGGTTTATGGCTAAAACTGCCCATAAAAACAGATCTCAAATAAATTATTTGATGATATACCCTAAGGAACATAAATTAAATAGATAGAAATAAACAAGTTAAGATGACAGCATAGAACCAAAGACCAAGATGATACTCCAAAAAGTAAACATGTGTGAACAAGCCTTAGAAATTTAAGAAAATATAAATTAATAAAATTACAAATGATGATAGAGTCCACAAAACCTCTGTAGTATGAGGTTTCTGGCCCAGACTTTCAGGCCTAGCCTCAAGGTTTAGGCCCACAGGCCCACAGACCCACAGAGACACACAGATGCTTTCATTAATTTGAGGCTGATCGACCTAAGGCCCAGGCATATCACTTGCTAGCTCTCTACCCTTCATCTAACCCATGACACTTCCTGTTCAGCCAATGTGGCTCGGTACTTTTCTTTAGAGCAGCATAGTTGTCCTCTGCTTCATCTGGCTTCTCTCTGGTGTTCTGCTCTGTCTCTTCCTGTTCTCAGAGTTTTCTTAGTCTGGTAGCCCTGCCCACAGTTCCTGCCTGCCTTTGGCCAATCAGCAATTTTTTATTAAACCAGTGGGTGGCACAATTAATTATCATGAAACAACACAATCCCCTACAACCCTACAATGAAATTTAGGGGATAATTAGAAAATACAATGATGAGTATAATTCCAAAAATCTGGAAACACTAAAAAAAATTCCATGTGGCCAGCCAAAATTAAATCAAGAAGATATAAATAATTTAAATGGACTGATGTAATAAACAAGAAAATAAAGCAAAATTCAATTCTTTATAAAACAATTTATAGAGCAAGGTGGATTTGCTTATAAATTTTACTAGATATTTAATAAAGACTAATGACCAATACATATAAAACTCAACAAAAAGAAAAGAAAAAAAAGAACTCAGGTTGATTCTATTAGTCTATTGTCACACTGACAACAAACCAGATAAGAATATAACAAAAGTAAAGGTGATTTGAAATTTTTCTTCATGACCCCATGTGTGAGGATATTTAAAAATATGTAGCTATATAAAAATATGTGTAGATGTTTTATCAGTAATAGGTAGACATTTGAAAATCAATTTCACAAAACATTAGTACAATAACATCAAGATTATATTGGCTTCTTTCCAAGAATGCAAGTTTCTTACAACATATGAAAATCAATAAATGTAATACAATCTACAAATGGACATAGAATATAATGGCATTTTTTTTTAGATAGTGAAAAGGTACAAGACACACTTTACCATAGCTTCATGCTAAAACTCCTGAGGAAAGTAAAACTAGAAATCTTATAGCTTTATATAAAAAGGCTATATATAACAAGAATCTGCGTAGATTGGAAAGTAGTGTACTAATTTCAAGACATAGGAGTTTTCAAACAGCCTATTATTGACTATTTCATGTGTTTTTTTAGTAATCAGTCATACTCAGGTCTACAATGAAAAAGAGCCAGTAAAACAACTAAAAGAATTAAAAAATATATACACCGTTTAAAGAGAAAAATATGATCAAGAATTTAATATTTGGGCCAATGCTTGTGCAAAAAGATATGAAAAGTATAAAGAAACTCATTATCTGAAATGGAATAATGCAAATTGTTCTTCAGAAAATACTCCAGCTAGGTAAGCACCCAATTGGTAAATAGCCTGCAGAATTTTAAGTGCAACAATGAGAAAAACTTCTGCAAATGTAGATGTAGAGGTTTAGGTTACATCCCAAGAGGGCAGTCAAACATGACAGCGTTGTCTACATGGTTCTGGCTTTAAAATAATAAAGAATACAAAAGTGAAAGGGTTGTGGTCTCTATAATTAAGAAGAGCCTCCAAAGCCAGCCTTATGACAGGGGAGTCCTTCTGTGGAGACTTTAAAAGGGAAATCATAAAAACTGAAAGTGAAGCCTGAATTGTACTAGAGACTACATGATTTAAGTAACAACATGGAATATTCACTAAAGAAAATTTCATCCCAGGAATGGAACACCACCCACATAAAAAAAAAAAAAAATACGGTAGCAGAGCTAACAAACAGTGCCATCTTAAATCTTGAATTACAACTTGTAGATATAACATTGTGAGCTTGCCCTGAAAAGGTTCAGTTTCACTTTGGTCCAGGACATCCTTGCTATGTCCAGATCCATTCCTATTGGAATTGCAATACTTATATTTTGTTATCATAGTCTGGATATATGTAATTTATTTTTTTAATTTGGAAAAACTTTTGGACTTTTAAACTACGTTAAAGTCTATGGATACATTTGAAGTTGAATAAACTGAGTTTTCTGTTATGGTACAGTAGTGAGGCTGTGCAGGCTGGTGATTGGAATGTAGTGGTCCAAGTGAGAATTTCTCCATTAATTTGTATATTTAAATACTTAGTCCCATGTTTGGGACAAATTGGAGTGGGGTGTTATTTGAAGTGGTGTGCTCTTTGGGATGGGCTTTGAAATTTCAAAAGACTATTTGTTCCCAGGGTGCCTCCCCATCTCCTTCCAGTTATTGTGGATCAAGATCTGAGCTCTCTATGTTCCCTCACCCAATTTTGGATAACAGCAAAATTCTAGCTTCCTTTGTCTTTCCAGGTTTTCTTCATTCCTTGACTTACTGCATCATTTTTAAAATCTCACTTTCTCTCTTTTTAATCACTTCTCAACTACATACTTGAGTTTCTTTTTGTTATATTAAAATATATATAAATACATTTTCACAAGTAATAAAAATAAATGGCTGCATTTCAAATAGTATTAATCGAAGTCCGGGTATAATGACAAAGTTTGTCACCTTGCCATCTCACCTTATTGATATTAATTTTTAAAAATAGCTATTGTTTTATAAACTATTTAAGAACATAGTTTTGTTATGTCTTAATTTTTAATACAAAGTTTATTTTATTTATTTGCTTTTACCCAGTACAATCACATTTCCTATCCCTCCCTTCCTGCCTCCCTCACTCCCCCCTCTTCTCCAAGTCCCTTCACCCAATCTCCCCTCTTTCCATCTTCCTCATCTACTTCTCGTCCTTTCTCTTTATAAAAGAGCAGATATTCCATGTATATCTGCCATGGTATATCAACTTGCATTGAGACTAGCCACCCGCTTTCCTATTATGGCTGAACAAAGCAACTCTGTAAGAGAAAAAAGATCAAAAAGGAGGCAACAGAGTCAAAGATAGTCTCTGTTCCTATTGTTAATCGTCACACAGGAAAACCAAGCTACCCAACTCAAATATATATGCAAAAGGCCTAGGTCAGTTCACATGACCTTCCTGGCTGTCTTTTTAGTTTCTGTAAGCTCCTTTGATCCCAGGTTAGTTGGTTCTCTGTGTTTTCTTGTGCTATCCTTGACTTCACTCAGCTCCTACAATCCTTTATCCCCCTCTTTCTCAGTAGTTCCCAAGGTCTGCCTAACATTTGGCTGTGGGACTCTGCATTTGTTTTCATCAACTGCTGAATAAATCTTCTCTGATGGCAATTCTATTAGGCATCAACCATGTTTGCTTCAAATTTCATAATGTCATTGTTTGCAAAACTGAGTAATAACCCATCGTGTAAATGTATTATATTTTATTTATTCTTCGGTTGATGGACATCAAGGTTGTTTCTAGTTTATAGCTATGAATAATACTATTATAAATATAGTTGAGCAGGTGACCTTGTGATATGGTTGAGTGCTCTGATGTATATGCCCAGAAGAGGGACATATGGGTCTTGAGGTAGTTTGATTTCCAGTACTCTCTTATTCTCTGTTGTTCTTTTCAGTGTAGCTCAATTTTATTCTGTATAATGAACACTGGAAAACAGGCTTATTGGAAACATTTACTTCAGATATTATAAGAAACAATTGTTCCTTTTTTCTTTAAAAGTATTAAGAAGTCCTATTAATGGGCATTTTTTCACGTTCAAATTTTAAGCTTTTCACTCTGCTTTCTTCATGAATCGTAATTTTTGAAAACTTACATAAGTATCACATATATACACACATATCTATATATACATACACATGCATATATGTATATGTGTACATATATATATATATATGCACACACATGGACACATCTATATATGTTTTCTCCTTGTGCCTATTTTGTTTAAGAAACTTGTATTTGACTTCCTGAGACTTTAATATGCTTTAGCAAGTCATTCATAAGTAATTATCCTGAGAATGTTCTTTGAGCTGTCTACATTTGTAATTTTATGTCAAAATGAATATGAAAACTTTATGCAATTACTGCTTTAAATATATCTTCTATTCTTTCCACTCTGTCTCTCTTTGTACTCTTATTATGCATATGTTACAAATTTATATTTGACCTGTCGTTCTAGGGTATTTTTATATCTGTCTTGTTTCTTCTTTAGTTTTAAATTCAACAATTTTGTGGTGATGCCTGTGATGTCCTCAAGCTCAGAGATTATTTTCTTCAGTTATGTTCCATCACGCTATGTGTCCATCAAAATTGTTCATTTTTAGTGTTTCGATCTATCATTTTATTTTATGTCACTTTTAAAATTTGTCTTTTTTACACTAGTTGACTGTTTCCTCTAATTGTCTAGTTTTCCATTAAATTCCTTAGTTTATAAAACTATTTTTAATGGGTCATAAGTTTGCCTTATTTAAAGGTGTGCATGATATATCTAGTAAAGGCAACTGAATATGAGCATACTGGTCTTTGTAGATCCAATAGAGCAGGTTTGTAAATAATACTACTGTTCTTTAGCTCTCTACCTATGAGTCAGTCAAACTCATTGAAGAGAGTAAGATTTGGGTGTTTTCCTTTCCTGACTTGGTAGTATCCAATGAAACACCAACAGATGGAGATACCTAGAAGCAGTTTGTTTGTTTGCTTTTTGTTTGTTTTTGGTTTGTTTGTTGTGATGAAAATATAATTAAAAAGAACTGAAAGTCTAAAGAGAACTTAAAAATACTTCCTTTCCTCTTGTGCTAGAAGTGCTATTTTTTTTTTTAAAAAAAATCTCTTTAAATAAAAAGATTAGACTTTAAATGATATAGTTGATGAATGTGTTTCCTCTTCTACTCACAATAACTGTGCCTCATGAAAACTTTAATTCTCAGATTTGTCTACATTAAGCCTCAGAAATTCATCATTTATAATTCAGGCTTTCTTCATTTCAGAATAAATACTGATACCCTGTCTCAGTTTTTCTATGAGTATTTGTCCTTGAGTTGTGATTTCTGTCTGTCTATCTCTCCAAGTTTAGGATTTTACTCTCTGATGTCTGTTATTCATTATATTCAATAAAAATGTTGAGTTTTTTCAACATGCTAATTACTCTCTTGTCATTAGGGCAGAATAGTGAGCTCTAAGCATTTTACATGGCAAATAGAAAACATAAAATATATCTGATCATAATAGGGTGATATCATAGTGATAATGTACATAACAGTTTGCATACAATGACAAAATAATTACAACTTTCATTAAATAATATCAAACAGTAAGAAAACATGTTGTGAGGATGGTGAGATGTCCTCTCATTTAAAGTTCCAAACAATCTTCTCTCTTTTTTAGTGTAATGGACACATTTCTCTATCATATAATTGAAGTTTCCATTATTTTGTTTACTAGCATATGTGAATGATTAAATTTCACTTTTAAAATAATGACTGAACTGTGGGAAATTATTTTGTTACATTGTAAATAATTGTCCCACCCACTGGCTTAGTAAAAAGCACTGATTGGCCAAAGGCAGGCAGGAAGTGTGGGAGGGGCTAGCAGACTAAGAAAACTCTGGGAACAGAAAGAACATGGCAGAATGCCAGAGAGAAGCCGGAGGAAGCAGAGGACAACTATGTTGCTCTAAGAAAAGGTACCCAGCCACATGGCTGAACAGGATAAGAGACATGAGTTAGATTAAGGGTACAGAGTTAGCAAGTTATATGCCTGGGCCTTAGGTCGATCAGCCTTAAACTATTGAAAGCATCTGTGGATCTCTGAGGGTCTGTGGGTCTGCGGGCCTAAACCTTGAGGCTAGGCCCAAAAGTCCTGGCCAGAAACCTCCTACTACACTGAACTTTGTTTTACATTGTAGTAATGTTTTATTTAAAAATTTTGATTTAAAAGTTTTTTTTTTTTTTTACATATCCACCATTGTTATCCCACATTCCCATCTTCCTCACCATCTTCCCCACTTCTCCCATGCCCTTATTCACTCTTCTGAGATAGTAAGGACACACAGCGTAAGTCAATGCATTCTGGCATATCAAGCTGAGGCAGGATCAAGCCCTTTTCCCCAGTATCAAGGCTAAGCAAGGTGTTTTTCTGCAGGGAATTGGCTCAGAAAAGCCAGTTCTTTTTCTAGGAATAAATTATGGTCCCACTGCCAGAGGCCCCACAAATTGTCCACACCATTTAACTATTATCTACATTCAGAACACCTAGTTAAGATCCATGCAAGTTCCCCAGCTGTCAGTTTAGAATTAGTGAGCTCCCTGTAGCCCATGCCTTGTGGGTTTCCTCATTCTTATTTTGACCCATTTGCTCAAATTATCTCTCCTTCACCTCTTTACCAGACTGAGAGCTCAGCCTAGTGCTTACCTGTAGATGTTTGCATCTGCATCCATCAAATGCTAGATGAAGATTCTATAATGACAGTTCTGGTGATCATCAATTTGTTTATAGGGGAAATCCAGTTTAGAAACACTCTCAATTGTTACCGAGAATCTTAATTTGAATTATGTTTGTGGATTCTTAAGTATTTCTCTAGCAACAGGTTTTTTTTTTTTTTAACACCAAAATGGTTCCTTTTATCAAGATATCTATTTTATTGACCTCTCTTTCTGTCCCTCCCTCAACTGAACCAGCTCATTCCTTCATGTTCCCTTCCTATCTCCTATTACCACCTCCAATCATGGTCTCAATTTACTCAAGAGATGTTACCTGTTTCCCCTTTCCATGGGGTATGCATGAATGTTAGGTTCCTCCTTGTTACCTAGATGCTAAGGACTTGTAGATTGTAGCCTATTTATTTTTTACTTATTGCTAAAACCAACTTATGAGTGCTCAAATGTTATGTTTGTATTTATGGATTTGTATTATGTCACTCATGATTTTTTTTTTTTGGTTTCATCTATTTGTCATTAAATTTTAGGGTGTCATTATTTTTAACTGCTGAGTAGTAGTGAATACACCACTTAGTTTTTTTGTTTTTTAATTCAGTTTTCAGTTGAGGGGCACCTAGGTTTTTTTGAAGTTCTGGCTAGTATGAATGCAAATGCCCTTGTTGTAAATCTATGCAACTTTTGGGTATATGCCCAAGAGTGGTATTGATGAATTATTAGGTAGATTGATTCATAATTTTCTGAGAAACTGCCATACTGATATCCAAAGTGGCTGTACAAGTTTACATTCCCTCCAGCAGTGGGGGAGTGTTCCCCTTATTCCAGATCTCTTCCAGAATAGGATGTCATAAATATTAATGGTATTAGCCATTCTGACAGGTGTAAAATGATATCTGAGTTGTTTTGATTTGCATTTTGTGGTTGCTAAAGATGGTGAAAAATTCTTTAAGTGTCTTTCAGCCATTTGAGATTCTTCTGTTGAAAATTCTCTATTTAGCTTCGCATCCTATATATAACTAGATTATTTGGTTTTTTGATCCCTAGGTTCTTGAGTTTCTTGTAGTCTTTAGCCCTTGGTAAGATGTTGGGTTGTTAATGATCTTTTCCCACTCTTTGGGCTGCTATTTTATTCCATTGACTATTTCCATTGACCATGTCCTTTGCCTTATAGAAGTTTACATTTTAGAATATTATTCAAATTTATTTTCCAAAAGACAAAAATATCTAATTATTGTTAAGATGTAATATTTCTTGAACATTTAAAATTTTTCTGAAAATTGATGTATAAATTGTCTTTACTTCTTTGTGATTTTCTGGTTGAGAACTGGACAACATAATAAGGTTTTTCTTCTTTTGTTCTGTGGCCCAGGGACAAAGATTCAGAGTTTCCGATTTACCCAAATAACACATTCTATTGAAATTGCTTCATTTCTTGTCTACTGTATTTCAACCTGCATTAGTGAACCTATACTACACAGTCAGCATCAAAACCCTTGTTCTTCTTATTGAATCTTTGTGGACAGTTTTTGACTAAATAAATGAAAGTTGACTGGAAATGCTTCCAACATATCCATTTGCAATATGCATTTCTTTATAGTTCTTATTTTAACTTTCTTAGAGAGTATTTACTATTGTCAAGAAAATAAGAATTTATCAGTTTTTCTTTTACAAGATTTTGTGACTTGGACTAGAGAGTTATTATTAAAATGTCTTTCCATATATAAAATTAAACTTGATGATTAAAGGATGGACAATTTAGCTTTAATAGCATCTCCATAAAACAAAGATTTAAACATAATAATATATGTTTATTATATGTTTTAAAATAATTTTCTTGTGAGTGTATGAATGTGTGTGTGCGTGTATGCGTGTGTGCCTGAGCCTGTGTGCATTAACCACATTGAATGCATGGAGGTCAAAGAATAATTTCCTTCCTTCTACAATTTGGCTACATGACCACAAACATGGGTCATCAGGCTTGGTCATAGGTACTTTTATTTCTGAAACATCTTGCATTTTCAAGAGATTGTTTTTAAGCCAAATATTAGTGACCATAGCCCAGGAACAAAGATTCAAAGATTCATATTTATCCAAATAACACATTCCATGGTATTGGATTTGAAAAACTTTTGGTGTGTGTGTGTGTATGTGTGTGTGCTTCATTATTCAGAATGTCCAGAATGTCTATATTAATTTCTTTTTACTTTTGTATGTATACATTTGTGTTACTACATTTATTTTTTTAATAAATTAATAAACTAGTAGTGCATCTCCTTATGATAACTCCTACCTTTGTCTCAGTAACTCCTTCCATGCCCCTTCTGAAAGTATCTCTTTTTAAAATTGCATTTTATATGTATAGACATCTGCAATATTTATGTCTACATATATGTGCACATGTATATATTCCTTACTTGTCAAATTTATTTTTGGCCTTATGTACATGTGTTCACAGCTTTTCAGTTGGGATTAAAATTTTCATATGGTGGTTTTGTACCTGAAGATTGATTCTCCCTCTTTCAGCAGGCTCTCATCTCATGACTCTTTATCTAAAGGTATAATTATGTGGAATTTCTTCTGTTCTTCTTACCATGTAAGTGTTGTTATCATTTTGTTGTTCTTGTTCAGGCAACTATATGTTTGAGAGGCAATAAACTCAGCTTCCTTATCATATATAAAAGGCACTACCACACGGTGTCTCATGGTTGTTAAAATAATCTAGCCCATTTTGTCATATTTCCCCGTGAGCACTAAGTATAGGACTTGTAGTGAAGATGTATCTGTTGCATCATGTTTTGCTGATAATCGTTAGCATATCTAGCCTATAAAAGTGTTAACTATTTGCCAAAATCTTTTTGTGGACTTGTCCTTGTATGAAAGGATATCATAATGTGGACGTAGGATGATTCAATGGCTCAGAGGGCTTGTAAGAACTACAGTTTGTTTCTAGCATCACAAAATAATTCCAGTGACCACACTGTACTCCTTGACCATCACATGCATACAAAGTGACTTATTTTCTGACCAATTCTGATTTTTGTCATAGTCTCTATCTGGTGGAGAAAGTTAGGTAAGTGGAGCTCTCTACCCTCATCATGGAGCATCCTTTTGTAGCACATCTCTCTTCTATGTTACAGAACAAGAGAAAGATACAAAGGAAGGCACTTTTCATATGCATTTGTAGAAATATCAAGTGGGAAAATGAGAGCAAAAGAAGAAAATCTCTGCTGCGACTTTCCAATATTATTAGATGGTAAAAGGTGGTGGAAGCTACTACAGTTTAATGAATTGTAATGGTTTTACCTAATACAAAGAATTATAGAAGTGGATAATAAGTGGGAATTAAAGGTGTAAATACAGGACAGAAAAATTTGGTTCTACAAGGAGTACCCTAAGAGGGAGATTCATGTATCCTCCTAGGAAGAGGAAACAGATAGGATCTCCTGAACAAATTATAACCATAAGGGGGAAAGGGACAGGCAACGCATGAAGGGAACATGAGGACATGTAAAGGGATAGAGAGAGAGAGAACGACAAAATAAATGTCTTGATAGAGAGAGGTATTGGGGGGTGAGGAAAAAGCATTCCCCCAGCTAAGACTTCAAGCAATAGTGGGGAGGGGTCTGAACTGGCCTTTCCCTATAATCAAATTGATGACCACTCTGTCATCATAGAACCTTCTTTCAATATCCAGTGGAAGCAGGTGCAGAGATCTACATCTAAGCATTTGGTTGAGACCCCAGTCCAGTTGAAGATGGGGAGGAGAGACTATATGACTAAAGCAGTAAAGATCATAATGGGGTAACCCACAGAGACAGCTAACCTGAGCTATTGGGAGCTCACTAACTCTAGACTTTCAACTGGGGAAACTGCATGGGACTGAACGAGGCCCTCTGAATGTGCATGACAGTGTGTGCTGAGGGAATTTGGGGGGCATCTTGTGGTGGGACCAGCACTTATCCCTAAAACATGAAATGATTTTTTGGTGCCCTTTCCATATAGAGATATACCTTACTCAGGTTTGAAATTGGGGATAGGGGCTTGGTCCTCCATAAACTTTGATATGCCAGACTGTATTGATTTTTCCTGGGAGTCCTTAGCCTCTCTGAGGACTTAGTAGGTGTGTGAGTGGGGTTAAAATGAAGGGTGACTGGGAAGGTGTGAGGGAAGGAGAATAGTGGTATGTGAAAAAAGAAAAGCTTTAAAGTATTTGATTCTAGGTCTGTAATATTCCAGTTCTTCCAAAGTTCTAGTCAGACAATCAATCTTGTAGAGTCCTGACCATGATGTGGTTTTCATTCCTGTGAATTTTAATTCATAATAAGCATTTACTTCCTGAAATAGGTGAGTGAAGATATGACTAGGAAAACAATTCACTCTTGCAAATAAATGTCCAATACAAAATCTCTACCTAACAAAATTTCAGTTATTTTTTTTAACAATAATTATATTTGGAATTTGGTTTTCTCCTTAGAGATTGTTCAAAAGTAACTGGAGTTATTAAGTTTTGAAATTAGGCTAAATGCTAGTGATCACAGAACCCATTATATCAAAATATAATAAAATGCATTACTTAATCTGCCTTCTATTCCTGATTCAACCAGACATTCTTTACTCTTTTCCCAGTCCTACGCAAGAGACATGTTTTCTTAGCCAACATCAAAAATCAACATGGAAACACCTAAATGCTATAAATAACTTTCTATTGATTTCTAGAAACACAAATAAAATGTGAACTTTGAAAATCTATTCACTATCACAGATGTAATTCTTAACTACAGTTTTTTGGTTTACTTCAGCTTCTGCTTAGCTGGTGCTTTTTTCTTCAGGAATGCCCATTACATTGTAAAGTTTACAGTGACATCTGATATTTCAGGATACATGGAACTATTTATCTTTAACTATTCACAATAAACCCACTTTAACAGACTTTAATGTACATATATGATATGTCCATTCTGTAGTAAGTTTTTTGTGGTACACTTTGGAAGAATAGCAGCAAATTAAATGACCCTCTGAAATCACCTACTTTAAATAAATTCATTCTAATACATCCTGGATATGTCTTTTTGAAAAAATATAAACATTTTTATCCCAGTGGGTTTTTTTGTTGTTATCTGAAGCAGGCACATAACAGTTATTATGATTTGTAAATTATAAATTCAGAAAAGAACATATGTCTTTGATAGTTTAAATGCCATATATATCTTTACTTTACAGGCTTGAATCTGAAGCCAAAGCCCTATATTAAACTCTAGTCTTATATTCTGCCTACGGTAGTTTATAAGAAAAGTTAAGAAGTTTTTGCAATTGTAATAACTGCTAAATCAGAAATCAATAGCACTCATTACTGGCAGGTTAATCACAAGTGTTACTATATTTTCATAACTGGTTATACCTCTGCTAATGTATATTGATTTGGTCATGACTTTTTTGTTATGGCTGTTGTGACTAAGTACCATAGAGTGAGCATTTTGGACCACAGAAGTTAGTTGCCTCCTAGTTCTGAAGGCAGAAATACATAACCACTTTGTGAAGAGGAATTACTTCTTCCTTTCCACTTAGCTTCTGTAGGTTTGCTGGCAATCTTTAGACTTTCTCAGCCTATACAACTGTCTTCTCTTTTGTCTTCATCTTTACAGAGCCTTGTCATTTTGTGAAAAATATCTGATTGTAGGCTAGAGAGATGCTTAATTGTTGACATGACAAGAGTTCATTTTTAAGCACCACACTATAATTCCATGGAATCCAGTGATCACATTTTGCATTCTTGAACACACTCCCTATACATACTCACATATACATGTGATTCACCTATAAGCACAAATAAAATATTTAAAATTAATGAAATAAAAAAGGACAAATGAGGTGATACAGTGGTTAAGAAAATATACTGGTTTGCCAGAGGATTCAGATTATTACCTACATCAGACAGTTTTCAACTACTTATAATTCTGGGCCTAAGAGATCTGTGTTCCATTGCTCTTCTCTATAGGTACTTGCCTACATATAATAAATATACATTCATACGAACACATGGACATGCACAAAAATGAAACTATTTATATTATACCAAGTTTCCTTTCATATTATTATCTAAATTCATGTAAAGAGTACCATCTTCATAACTTCCTAAAAAAGTTCGTTTGTTATATCTTTAATAGCCTTATTTTGAAATAAAACCGCATACTATGATATAAGGTAATAGAAATTCAACATATGCATTTGAGAAAATATAATTCTGTCCACCACAAGCAGAGACAAGCAAGATACATCATGAATCACTAACGCTCTATTTGATGTCTTTTAAATATTCTCAGAAATATTTCATAATTTTTCTTTCTTGATATTATTCAGTTTTCAATATTTTTTCTCTAGAATAATAAAAATATATAATATCACCAGGAAATAAATTGATACATGTTTTAGGACTATTAACAACACCAATAAAATTGATAGCTTTGTTACCGAAATACTAAAAAAAAAATATCAAATTGTATGGATTTGACCTAATGTGTCAAATATAAGTACAATGGTCCATTTTTCTTAATGTCGGTAGCTAATACTAGGAGACATTAAATTTGGAAGAGCTTAACACCAAGGATTCGCAGAGATTCACAGGAGCTAGATAGTCCTCAGGATTTGACAAAACTGATAGCAATTGACAAACAAGTGAGACAGTGTAATAAAATTTCAGAATGGTAGTTAAAATCACAAATAGTCCCTCCAACATAATAAAATTTGGAGGTCTGTACATTGTAATTCCAATGAAACAAAAACTCTGGTTAAATTTTATGACATTATTTTTGGTCAGCTCAATTCAGAGATCAAAGAGGCATTAAATGCAAACTCAGGCTTCTTCATGATAGAGTTGAGCATTTCCCAGTACAAGATGAGATGAATTTTATTTCACTGAGTTTTATGAGGGTAATATGTTATAAACATGTAGCAAAGTAGTAGATAAGTCCAATGCTTTAAGGCTGTAGTTGATGTTTGGTTGAAAGCTATAGTGCTTGAGGGCACAGTTTTACTGAGGGATTGTATTTCATCACAGCATCCTTCCTCTCTAGCTTACAAGAGCAAATGCAGTGAGTTCATTGAAAAAAATCTCTCCATTTACTGTCTGTGGGAAAAATAAGAGCAGTGCTTTGTGAGTGGTATCAACAGTAATTTCTGAATTACCCTTTTGTATTTGGTTGTCTTTTATTCATTTGCTCTTTACTCTTTGGGAGCCAGCCACCCAGTGCCAAAATAAACACATGCTTGGCTTGTTTCTTGCCAACTTTTCTTAAATTATCCCTTCTACATTTTGCCTCTGGGTTTTTTCATTTTCTTACTTTTGTGTATCATACATTCACTCTTACTCTGTAGTTGGCTGTGTGGCTGTGTGGCCGGGTGGCAGGGTGGCTGGGTGGCTGTATGGCTGTATGGCTGTGTGACTGGGTGGGTGTGTGGATGTGTGGCTGGGTGACCAGGTGGCAGTGTGACTGGGTAGCTGATTGGGTGGCTGCATGGCTGGGTGGCTGTGTGGCTATGTGGCTGTGTGGCTATATGACTGTGTGGCTGGGTAGCTGGGTGACTGTGTGGCTGTGTACCTGGGTGGCTGGGTGGCTGGCTGGTTGTGTGGCTGGGTGGCTATGTGGCTGGTCCCTTGTGTCTCTCCTGTTCTTGTTCCTTCATCCTTCTTGCATTACCCTTTCTATTGTTCTCTCTACCTGCCAGCCCCAATTATCATTTCTACTGCTTTGCTATTTTACCTTTAGCCCTTTATTAGACAAATCAGGTATTATATACAGGCACAGTAACAGAGCTTCACAGAGATAGCACTCTTTGCATCATTAAACAAATTTTCTACAGTATAAACAAAATTTTCTGTTCCACTTTGTTCTGAAGCCACTTCCAAAGGCTTATATTAATTATAAATGCTTGGAAAATAGTTCAGGCTTATTACTAGCTATCTGTTGCCTTTAAATTAACACATATATCTTATCTATGCTTTGCAACATGTTTTGTGGCTTATTACCTCATTTTCTACATGTCTTGATTCCTTGGGAGCTGGCAGGCATCAGCTCAACTCTGTCCTTCATCTCTGTCTTCAGGTTCGTTATACCACCTAACTTTATTCCACTTCACCATTGACCAAACAACTTTATTAACAATCAGTGAGAACAACACATAACATTGTCAGGATCCCACAGCACCAAGAATAAATGTATATCACATCATAAATTAATATTAAATTCCACAATACTCTTTGTTCCATTGAATAATAAAAACAACATATCAAGCAAAACAATAGTATCAACATATAAAGATTAAGTCCTGCAAAAAATCATCCAGTGTGTCACCTACACCATCTTTTAATCTTCATCACTATATCTCATTATATCAGGATAAAGTCATATTTTAGGACATTCATATAACAAATATTAATTTTTAGAAATTTGTCTAAATGGTGCAGTCTAATGGTGCAGGCAGTTTGTGCAGCCTCTTGCAAGAGAATCACAGTTTATTCCTGGTGCGTGAACTGATGTCTCAGAGCCCGTTCCCTACAGAGGAACACCTAACTCAGCCTTGATGCTAGGGCCAGGGACTAGGACATGCCTCAAGTGGATATTCCAGATGGAAGGAAGTGACTCATTTTAAGATTGCTTGCACTTTCTGGGGACTGGATGGGATGGGTTGGTACAGAGGTTGAGGGAGGCCTGGGAGGAGAAAAGGGAGAGAAGTAGTGGGTATGAGGAAAAAACAACTTTTTTAAAAAAAGTAAAGATTAAAAAATGAAAACAGGAAGTATCAAGTCACCTATTTTTTTCCTACTTATATCCATTTTGTAGATTGAAATCAACCCGTGGGATCTTAAATTCCTTTGCAGGAAGTATTTATGATATGAAACTAGGATTATTGAAGTACAATGGCAATTTAAGGGTTTCTAAAAGTCAATACTTTCTTTTAAAAAGTTTCATTTGTGAACTATGTTAAAGAATTAAATGTTTCTTTGTATTTTAATGTTACCAAAGAAAGATTTGCTTAGGTTGTAATATAATTAGAGAAATAACACTGTAAAAAATAATGAATAGTATTTTTTATTACAAGACAATTAATTACACTGTGAAATTTTTCACAGGACTCTGAAGAATTTGTTCCTGAGTCTGACTACTGAACATTACTGTAATATCTCGGAATTGCTTTTCTCTCTCTCTCTTTTTTTTTTTTTTTGGAGTACTACTTTTAAGAAGTCACATTGATCTATAGCTCTTTCTTTCCCATTTCCACAATATTTCCTTAGCCATGTGGGAAGAGTATGGTGCTATTAGTGTTCAACATATCACAGTTACTTAGTCGTTGTGCTCTAATCTGTGACATGTGCATATTTTGGGAAATTTAATGAGTTTTAGGGAGAGTAAAATGCTTCAGCATGGTGATGTATTGATATTTAATAAAAATAGTTTGGAATATTAAATGACAGAACATACACACACCCAGGTCATGAAGGTCAGTGAGTGGTGACCCACACCTTTAATTCTATCCCTTGGGAGACAGAGATCTGACTGGATCTCTATGAGGCCCAACAGTATGGGCAGTAGTAGCACACACCTTTAATCCTAGATCTAGGTGAGTTAAACCAGGAATAAACTAGGTGGGTGTGAAAAGAAATAAAAGACAGGGGACGGCAGAAGTTCAGCATTCTGCCTGCATGACCAGTCAGTCTAAGGACTAGTGAAGATAGGACCTACCCCATTCAGTCTTTAACTTACTTTAGTTTGTTCCCTATCTCTCTGATATCCCAGCTTTCCCATTGATATCTGGCTCCAGATGCTTATTATAATACTAAATAAAATTTGTGCAATAACACAGCAAATAAATATGTCTTCCTCCAACTTAGTTAACTTGAGTTCAGTAAACAAGTAAACCCCATGGCAGGAGAGAATATATTCTAACAAGATGTCTTTGCACCTATGCACACACATTGTAGCATGCCTTCCCCAAACTATATAAATAAATAAAACTCATATAATAATCTTATTTGTTTTAAATTTTAAGACTTTTATGCAAATCAATTAATTATATAATCTGTCTGTACAATTGCAAATGACTGGATTATATGTGACACTCAAAGTGTGCATGGCATGATTTACATCTCTCCTGCCCTGAAGGGGATATTGAGGTGAAAAGTGATATAATTTCAGAGCTTTAGTAAGATAGAAATATTTATTGCTAGAAACAAGGTCAACAGCAAAATTCCCTCTCTCTTAGTAGTAGAGAGGGTGGGCACTTTGTTCAGCTGATTTAGTTTTATGCTTAGAGTAAGAAGTATAAATGCGAAATAATAAAGTCATGGTAACAGCCAGGTTCCTTTCTTTTTTGCTATTTTAAGAGCTCAAGGTATGTAATTTTACTGAGTATATAAATCAGTAGTCTTCAGGAGTCAACCTGTTCTCTGGTTATTCTTAGGCTCCAAAGCAGTTTCATTTTGCTAACAGCCATTCTTGTCTCTGGAGGAATAACATGGCTGAAGGGGAACTGAGATTAGCATCAAGGTACATTTACTTCTATTACATAATGTCCCTCTGACATATAGACCATTCCCTAGTCAAGTACAACTTTACAGTTGTCTCGTATTCATATGGAGCATGGGCTGTTTGAAATATTCTGGTTAGGTTTGATTTTAATGATAGTAGTTAGACCATTTTTGTCATTTGAGGCTTGAGTGAGAGACAAAGCAACAAAAACATTTCCTCCCATTATTGAACATAGAAACCAGGGCAGAGGTTTGGAAAAAGTCCAGAATAAAGGAAAATGTGAACAACAAATAGATTTCTCCAAATATAGGCAAATGAAATTCCATATTAACTTGTCTTTACTTGATTTTATGAGCCACTAAAGTCAGAAATGCTAGGAATAAAATAATTATAATCAGTGAAATATGGTCAAAGAATATCATATTTTTAGTACTTACATTAGGTATCCTTGGTTTACAATTTTTAATTTTATAGTTTTCAAGACTTGTTACTACTACAACTAGAATGAATACCACAGTCATTTTGATGAAATGATACCTTTTTTAATTATACTTTCTAAATTTTCAGTTTATTTTGCCATACAAAGTACATGCCTCCAAAGTATTCTAAATAGAGTCTACTTCTTAGCTCCCTTATCTAAAAGGGAAATCATAATAGAGTCAAGTATAAAATAAATAAATAATACCACATATATTCTTGTCTTCAGACAGGCACATGATAAATGTCTGTATTTAATGCTATAATATCTAGCTAATTAATATAGATAAAAATGTGAATAAAAGAACAACAATAAGGCATAAGCATGAGATCCCAGAATAGATCAAAATTCATGTCAGTAAAATACAGGGCTTTCCAGAACTCTCAGACTGTGTGTTCTTGGGTTGTGAATTAGCAGACCAAGCTTTACAAGTTGATAAGAGTTCTTGCATAGTGGTCCACAATTTGTATAGTCTGCTGTGGATGTTTTGTTTGTGGTGTAAGTGTTTTCCATTTGGCATCACATTTAACTGCCTCACTCACATAGCAGGAACCTTTGTGTATACCCACATTTTGACTGAGTTTCTAACATCAGGCTTGCATGCTGAGTATTTGCTATTTCATCACTAGAAAGAAATTGAAGACTGATGTATGCATACGACAACACCTTAGAAAGTGCCACATGTTTTTCCTTTACATATCCTTCTGCCCTACAGAGAATAAAGAGAAAACCTATATTGGGTAGTTCAGAATAACAAATTGTACAACTTAAATATTTAAAAGAATTAATGCTGATCTTTCTCTAAGTATATTTTATAGACAATTTCTCATTTGATACTACAGTATAATACAAGCAAAAATCATCCAGTATTTATACATTTCTACTTGTCAGTTTTTTGTCATCTTGACACAAGCTAGGGTCATCTGTGAATCTGAAACCACAACTGAGGAAATATCTCATATAATTTGCCTTCTTTCTTGATTAATAATTTATGTAGGAAGGTCCAATACCCTGGACAGAAGATCACAGGCTGTATAAAATATTAAACTGAGGAAGCCCTGGAGAAGTAAATTGCAGTGCAAGGTTTCTGGCCTGGACTTTTGCGGCTAGCCTCAAGGTTTAGGCCCGCAGACCCACAGACCTACAGAGACACACAAATGCTTACAATAGTTTTAGGCTGATCAGCCTAAGGCCCAGGCACATAACTTTCTAACTCCTTACCCTTAATCTAACCCATGACTTTTATCCTGTTTAGCCATGTGGCTCGGTACCTTTTCTCAGAGCTGCATAGTTGTCCTTTGCATCTTCTGGCTTCTCACTGGCATTCTGCTCTGTTCTGTCTGTTCCTAGAGTCTTCTTAGTCTGGTAGCCCTGCCCACACTTCCTGTCTGCCTTTGGCCAATCAGCGCTTTTTATTAAACTCACAGGTGGGAACAATTATTTACAATGGAACAACATAATCCCCCTTTAGCAAATAGTCAGTAAGTAACAGTCCTTCATTGTGTCTCCTTTAGTATCTGTCTCTGGGTTCCTGCCTTCAGTTCCTAGTCTATCATTTTTTATAATCAACTGTAATGTGTGAGCCAAACAAACAGTGTCTTCTCATTTTTTTTTCCAAAAGCAACAGAAATCTAACCACAATAACATTAAAAAATCTGTGATATCAAATTCTCGGCATCCAAAAACCTTTAAATATATAACAAAGACATAAATTTAGTTGAACTAAAATTAAAAGCCACGATCTTCAACAAAATAAAATATTGTATTCTGATCTTAATAGCAAAGGTGAGGAGACATGACTATAAGAACAGATAAATGTGTCCATATATATATATATATATGTATATATATTGTTTGTACCTTTGCTAGAAAATACAGAGTATAACCTTTTGCATTGTCAATTATAATTATAATTACTGTTCATAGAAATGAACTGAATTTTTTCAACATAGTCTGACAAGTGTGCTCTCTTATACTAATTTAATTTGTATTTTCCTGCCAAAATGTACACTATCCAAATACCTTCGAATATCCTCTTGCTTAATGATTTTGGTGACAGAATTCCTCACTATTTTATCTAACTAATTCTAGAATATTTTCTGCATTTGCAAGAGACTTAGGAATCTGATTTAGTAAAAATAGAAGTTAAGCAATAGATTTGCTTACTGCTATTTAAAACCGATCTATCAGCAATCACAAAGATGCTATCATGAATGCCTTGGCAATAAGCAATTATATGAGATCCATGTGATGAAACTCGTTTGAAGTAGTAATTGTGATATATTCTTTTTGTAGATAACTGAGGCTTTTTTGTAGTTAATTTCTTTTGGGTTATACTACTAGGGCTTTATTCTTCATCAATTATTTACCTAAATACATGTAAAGTCTATAGTGTATGCTTTTAAAAAATGTGTGATGTTCAGATTTTAAAGAAGTAAACAAAAAGAGGTTGCACTATTTAACACAAACCATTTCTAATTTAGCAGAGAAGCTTTTAGGGACTTACAGAAATATGTTTCTACTGTTTTAGATGCTAATGCACACAAAGGAGAAAAGAACCATTGACTTTTTCATTGCCCTCAATACGGACATTGAGTAGAAAAGAGAAAAAGTTCCATTTTTTTCTGAGGCTGAGAGAACTTTGCCCATGGATTATACTCATTCCCACTATTTGAAGAAAAGCTGCTAATTGCAGGCCATACTAAAGAGATTTTTCATAAGATAAGCAAAAATGAAGGATCACATAGAATTGATTTATTTTAAAGAAATCTTGTCATGTAAGTAAATTATATTTAAAAAATGCACTTAATGAAGTCATCAGTACCATTTCAGCCTACCTTCCTGTAACACTAGAGAGTGTTTCACAGTAAGTCAAACTCTGAAAGGGCTAAAAGTGCAGTGCAGTGCAAGTACCTAAGGTGAAGTATGTAAACTAGTAAGAAATAGTCACCAAGCCAATGGTGGGCATTAAATTAAATATATTTTTTTACCTTTAATTCGTATCTTTTTGATATATTTAATAATAGGTTTTAACTAATTTATAAATAAATGCACATTAACATTGAGATGTTTCCTATCTTGATTTTTAAAAACTTGAAGTAGAATGTTTATTTTTTTGTGTGTTGTACACACAAGTTGTGCTTCAGCTAAAAGTGATCCCTAGCAAGAAATAACATTAGATCAGTCTCAGAGTGAGGTGTGTGTGTGTGTGTGTGTGTGTGTGTGTGTGTGTGTGTGTGTGTGTTTATGCAAGAGAGAGAGAAACAGAAAGATAAAGATGTAGAGCAACAGAGGAGACAGAAACAGAGAGACACAGGCAGAGGGACAGAGAGAGAGAGAGGTGTGCATGTGCTGTGTGCATCCATGTACTGCATAAATACTATTAGCATTATAATAAAAGCCAAGAGCCAGATATTGAGACTAAGTTGAAATATCAGATAGAGTAACAAGGCATAGTCACTTCCCTCCCAGGCAACTCCTCAAGTCTATCTCCTAGGATGCTCACACCTCCTTCTCTCAGTCCTCAGCCAACAAGGGAAGTGTCAGCAGAAGCTGAACTCCTCCCTTCTCTCTCACAACCCAACTATCTCACTTCCTGATTCAACTAACCTAGAACTAGGATTAAAAGTGTGTGCCTTACTCCCTGATCCTTATGGCTCAGCTCTGTGTAGACATGGGTATCTGTACATAAAAAAGTCCTAAGGAAGAGTAGAGTAGAGCATAACTTTAATTCCAGAACACAGGAGTGAAGCTGGTGGATCTCTGATTTAGAGGTCAGCCTGATTTTCACAGTAAGTTCCACGACAGTCCAGGCTACCCAGAGATATCCTGCCTCAAAACACAAAAGAACAGATAAAAAGGAAAAAAAGAGAAAGCTGTCCTATCTCTGAGATTAATAGCATATTCTGCAACTGGCTTTTTAATTGGATTATAAAGATTTCAACTTAAGTCTTAAGACACATATTTGCCAATTGAGCCATCTTCTCATCCCATCACTCTTTTTAAGTGATAAGAGATTTCTAGTTATGCTGTGCCTCCTGTCAAGCATCAGCACATAGGAATCTCTATATTAACCTGAGACCCTATCCGCTGGAAAAAAAAAAGATGGATTATTAGTATTAGTATTATGACATTATGTTGGTTGTGTTATATATTAATTTATAGAATTTATAGATCAGTAACACTGTTGACTTTTTCCCTTCAGCCATACACATCACATTCTAGTAATATGCATATACAAGTGTGATGTGAGAATGTCTTTCTGTATGCTGTGAATAGCAATCTTTAAATAAAGTAGCTGTTTCGGCCCATGACAGACACCATAGAAAAAGTAGGAGGAGGAATCAGAATAGGTAGGAGGAGCAGGGCGGAGTCAGAAACAGAAGGAGCCAGAAGCCCAAAGGATCAACATGTAAAGAGAGACAGACTGACCCTGAAGCCCAAAGGAGCAACATTACATGTTAGCCATGGACCAAGTGACAGACAGATTAATGAGAATGGGTTGAGTTAAGATGTAAGAGCTAGCTAGCAATGTGCCTGAGCCATAGACCAAACAGCATGAAGTTAATATAAGCGTCTGAGTCATTTTGGCAGCCTGAGCAGCAAGTGGGCAGCTAAGGGGTCTGAGGCTGCAGGTCTGTGGGTCTTGGCCTCTGGATGCCCGGGACCGAAAAACCACACTGTATCACAAGGGCCTTCCAGGTTAGTATCAGCTTGGTTTTCTGTGTGCTATGACACATGTGCATGGTTTTTTCAGCAATGGGTCTGCTCCTAAAGATCGTGGTGGGAACAGGTTAAGGCAATAGTTTCCTAGTGTTGAAATGTATCTGAAACCACTACTATAAACCAACAACTGAGCTTTTGGCCTTTTGTTTGATAACCTATGGCATTTGTGAAACGTATTCCCCATCCTCACCCCCACCCTATGCATAAGGAAACTACATTTAAATATGCATGTATTTTAGAAAGTTTATTAAACACCAGATTTCCATATGGCTTTTTAAAACATCTTTAGTATTATCCTTCCTACTTCTGTTCTGCCCTCCCACTCACTCTTGATTTAAAACTTCCTCAAATTGTCTTCCTTAATCCTTTCATACCACCTGTGTTCTACTACCTGTCTCCAGTTAAATCTTTTTTTTTTTCAGTTTTCCATGTCCAGTTCCCTGTTTTCTACATATGCTCTAATTTAGACTAAAGATTCAAAGTTGGAATCCAAACTTAATAAGAAAATGTGGTACTTGTTCTTGGTCTGGATCACCTCACTCAGTGAAATCATTCCCAGCTCATGGATTTGCCTGCAAGTCTTCTAAAAGTATAGGAGGAGCTAAGAATAAATAATGTCAGGCATCCTTAAGACACACTACAATTTTAAACTGTGAGCAAGTGGATGCAAATATAAAGCTATTAACAACTTTAAAAAGAGCAGTGTCCAAAGGTGAACATCAGAGATCTCTTCTTGAAATTTTACTTAATTACCATCCAATTTAATCTCTTCTGATATGTTGATTTCTGTCATATTAAACATAAAAGATTACAATTGGGCATGATCCAGCTCCATTTATTCTTACACAGTTCAACCAATTATCAACAGGAAAATTATCTATTTTCTTCTAGTTATGAGTTTTCTGAAACCAGTTGCTTATATGCTAATGGATTTCCCTAAATAATGCTTCCCAATGCTCATTATTGCTCTTCTACCGCTGTGTGACCATAGATAGCAAACATATATTTGTAATAGAACCCCCATGAATATCTAAATAGAAAGAAAATTGCTGTAACAAAATAATTACATTTCAAAATAATATGTATATATACATAAATATACACATATATGTACATGTCTACATTTATGGTTTAGTAAAATTCCACCTGTTAAATGAGCATAGATATTTCAAATGATTACAAACTAGGTTGAGCCTTTGGATGTAGCTTAATAATAGGGAGTGCTTATCTAATATAAATGAATACCTCGATTTCATACCTAGTATATAACCTACTTTATCATACGTAATTGGATGGAGACTCCAAGTGAACTTATGTCTTAGAAATCTCTAACAACAGCTTTGAAATTAATATTCATAATTCTTTGACCTTTTGTAGATACTACTCCCTTTGCCAGTAAAATAGAAGATGTCAGATATCAATCTTTTAATCACTTTTTAATTCTAAAATTCCCTGTATAAATATAGCCAACTATCTTTTAAAAGGGTTCTTTTGATCCCTACCCTACCTTCCATAGAACATTAGGACTGTTTTTTTCTCTTCTCATTCATTAAATGTCTGGACTTCATTGATTAATAAAGAAGTATATATAAAAAGTCTGACAATTACTTTGAGAATGTATTGAATTTGTATCTTTAGTAAAAAATGTATGCTTATTAAGTACTTTTCATTAAAATGAATTTGTGTGTAGATGGGATTTTTATAAGAAAGGAAGTATGGTAGAGTAGTATGAGGTTTCTGGCCTGGACTTTCAGGCCTAACCTCAAGGTTTGGACCTGCAGACCCACAGACCTGCAGACTCACAGTCCCATAGTCCCACAGCCCCACAGAAACACACAGATGCTTACATTAATTTTAGGCTAATTGGCCTGAGGCCCGGGTATATAACTTTACCCTAAAACTAAGCCATGTTTCTTATCCTGTTTAGTCATGCATCTCAGTACCTTTTATCAAAGCAGCATAGTTGTCCTCTGCATCTTCTGGCTTGTCTGGCATCTGTGGAGTCTGTGACATTTTTTCTCTCTTCTTCCTCTTCCCAGCGTTTTCTTAGTCTGGTAGCTCTTCCCACTCTTTCTTTCTGCCTTTGGCCAATCAGTGCTTTTTATTAAACTAATAGGTGGGACAATCAATCATTTACAATATAACATCATAAATCCACTACATGGTGGCTAATTATAAGCAAAACTATCAATAGTCTTTCATAAAAGGACCCATACAAAAAAAAAGATGTCTATGGGTAAAAGATAAATCAAAAATAACATATGAGGGTCTACTGTGAAACTATGCATTTGCTGCTGCATTACCCAAATAACTGTAAATAAAATTCTTCAAATCTCTTTAAGAAAAATATCGCTGCTACATGGAAATTCATATTATTCCCAATCTCTATTTAACAGTACTTAGGGATAAAGTTTCAGTAAACATGGAGAAATATAGTTCTAGATGTTGCAATTTGAGGAAACTGTTTTTCTTTATGAATGAGGCAAAGGGATAAGGTAGTAAACTTACATAGTTTTATTGCTTCAAATATGCCTGGCTAGTTATTTTGTTGTTGTTTTTGTTTTTGTTTCAAGTCAGTGAAGTTGATCTACATAAGGATCTTTTGACAAACAGCAATTAGTGTCATGTGGGAGTCATACTACCACTGGAATTTTCAGTGAGGGATTCAGTGTGTATGTGTGTGTCTACATTGCGTGAGGGAGGTGTCAGGTTATTGTATATGTGATGTGGGAATGCGTTTATGTATGCTGTGAATCTCAATCTTTAAATAAAGGAACTGTTTTGGGCCATGGCAGGCACCATAGAAGAAGTAGGAGGAGAAATCAAAGCATAGGTAGGAGAAGCAAGGCGGAGTAAGAGACAGACCGAGCTGAAGTCGCCCAAGGAGCAACATGTAAGGAGCATGGGTGAGCCACGGCCACATGACCGACAGATTAATAGAAATGGGTTGATTGATTTAAGATATAAGAGCTAGCTAGCAATGTGCCTGAGCCATAGACCAAACAGCATGAAGTTAATAGAAGCATCTGAGTCGTTTAGGGGGTCTGAGCGGTGGGCGGCTAAGTGGTCTCGGGCAGCAGGTCTGTGGGTCTCGGCCACCTGGGACCCAAGAACCCTCCTACTACAGATGGCACCTGTTAATCTCAAAATGCTTTATATCGGTATAGATTTTGGTTTATTGATACAAATTTAAGGTCAATTTTGTTATGCTGTATGTTTTTTTCTATTCTTATTTAAGGTATAATGTTCATGTAACTGTTTTAAAATTGTAGTGTATAATTAAGAAATGAAGGTTAATAGTCACCTTTCATAATCAAACTTAGGTTAGTTAAGATTTTTAGGTATACAAAGATATATTTCAAATAGGTAGGTAATCTTCAAAATCTTCCACCCTTCTTTTTCTACCTATTCTGATTCCCCACCTACTTCTACAATGCTCACCTAGGACCAAAACAATTCCTTTATTTAAAGATTGATATTCATAGCACATAGAAAGACATTCCCATATCACCTCCCCATTTCTGTCTAATCAAAAAGGAAGGCTTCAATTTTAACATAGCAAAATTACATTTAACAAAATCTAGTTTATTTGTATTTATTAATATAAAACATTTTATTATTTACCTTATCCTTGAGAATCTAAAGTTTCATATCCAAAATACCTATTAAAATAACTTAAAAACTATACTTATTAACTACCTAATCTTCAACTACATCTTAGTCCACAAAAGGATATATTTACCTAAGTTAACCAGAAGTGCAAGCAACTTCCAAAATCTAGAAGTGACAGAGAAATGACCTATCATCCTGGACAGTAACCCAGTGTTCCTTTATAAAGTTGGGGCATCCATCTTCAGCCTACAGGCTCATAGTCTCTTTTTCATTTCAGTGAAGCAGGAAATGTGAAGGACTGCATTGCCCATTCTGGTATAGTTCATCATTCATTTCTCCTTATGTCCTGAAGAACATCTGACAGTTTTCTATGAAAAGCAGGAATCTGAAGGACCATGCTAGCTTGTTCTGTTTTAAATGACATATTCTGTAGGTCTTAGAAGTTTTTGAGGATTACCTATTTAGTTGAAATATATCTTCGTATACCTAAAAACTAATTAATATATCTATAATTCTTAATTATACATTACAATTTTAAATGAATTGCATAAACATCATACCTTAAATAAGAATAGAAGATACATACAGCATAACAAAAACTTGACCTTAAATTTGCCTCAATAAACCAAGGTCCATACCACTGTAAAATATTTTGATTTAACAGATGATTTTTAAAGTAATTCAATAATAATTTTTAAAATCATTCATATAACATATCCCCTTTTTCTTCTTAGAAAGAGATTAACTATGACAATTAACTATTTATAATGAAAACAAATATCTATAAACAATATTTTGGGAATTTGGCCATAGTTTTTCATTACTACTTCCTGCTGATTAAGTGGTGCTGGCAGTCTTTCGAGCAACTTTCAGGCCAGATCATCTTACTCTGCATCTCTGAGGCTGATATGAACATCTCTTCCCACCAGAGAATTTTCAGGTGTTTTTGGTTGATGAAACCATAAGAGCCTGGAAGCAACCCACAGGTTCTCATCTTTTGTTTCTGTGGAAACAAAAGCAGAACTCTTCCAAAGAAACATATCCTTAGACACAAATTTCAAAATCAAGATACCTTTAAAATTTATATTCTTGTTCAACTTAGCTGCCTTTGCAATCCATTTTCTTTCTTCAGTTAGCTCATTAACAGTTAAAAAAATAAAAGAAAACAATAATAACCATAATCCATATTCTGTGTCTATTTATATCTTTACATGGATTATTATATTTTTATTACTCTCTTTCTTTTTTTTTAAGACTGACACTATCCTCTTTCTTTTCTCTCTGAAGCCTTGACAGCTTTTTTCCCATCTGAATCTGTTTTATTGCAATTCCTTAATCATTTTTTTAACCAGAAGAGCTTTTAAAATATTCTCACTCTCTTCAAGAACCACAAAGTTTTTGCAGAAAAAGATGAGTCAGAAAGTTCTCTTAAAGGGGCTGTGTTTCTGTTTGCTGCCAGTAAACAGAACAGACCCCCCAAAAAATGCTGCTACTAAGAAATCACATTTTTCTCTGTTTACTTTTTGTTCAAAATAAACAGAAACCTTAAATCAATCACATGCTACCAAGTCTTCTGTGAGACTTCAGCTTATGCTCCCTGGTGCAAGTTTGCTGCCACTATTTTGAATGTGGTCTGGATGCCATGCTATCTTTGTACAATGACCCATTTCAGATACACAATTTGAAAGCTGCTTTTGGCTCTCTTTCTGCTCTAGAAACTTTTTAAGCTTTCTCAGGCTTTAAGTGTGTGTTCAGCCCACGTTAGGACACCATCCATTACAACGAGGTTTCTTGGCCCATCCAGCCAGAGGTGCAGACCTACTGACCTGTTGTCCAGACTCCTTAGCTGTCTGGTGCTGCTTAGTACCCCCAAAATGACACAGATGTTTAAATTAACATCATGCTGTTTGGCCTATGGCTGAGGCACATTGCTAGCTAGCTCCTCCATCTTAACTCAACCCATTTCCATTCATTTGTCTGCCACATGGCCAGTGGCTCACCTGCATTCCTTATATGTTTCTTCTTTGGCATCTGGCTTGATCTGTCTCTGACTCAGCCTTGTTTTCCTACCTATTCTGATTCCCTACCTCCTACTTCTATGGTGCTCACCAAGGGCCAAAACAGCTCCTTTATTTAAAGATTGATATTTACAGCATACCATAAGACATTCCCACACCAATGTCTCCACCCTTCCCATCCCTCCATCCCCTCCTCCTAAAGGGCATGAAGTCCCAAATTAACAGTTAAGTTGGGCATATTGAAGGGTATACCCTATTTATGCAAGTCAGTCAACACAGACATGTGATTTGTTAATTTGTTTTGACAAAAGAAAACATGAAGTTTGATGGGTCAAGTAGAAAGGAGAGTCTGGAAGGAGCTTGAAAAAGGAAATGAATACGATCAAAATATAATGAATGAAATTTTCAAAGGATAAGTAAAAACACTATTTAACAAAAATTTAAGAGGAAGTCATTTAAGAAACCATAACTTCTGTTTCAAGAGTCTTTAAAATCTAGAAATACACAGTGGAGAGAACAGCCAGTGTGAGAAAAAAGGCAGAGATTACTTAGATTTGAGCCAGTTGGAATCCATTTTGATCAACTCTAAATTAAATGTTTGTCCCAGTGTCCCAAGTCTTTGTTCACAGAACTTTAAAATCACAAACATATAACTTCTACACTGCTAAAAAAAATTTTTCATCAAAAAAAAGCAGACCACAGAGAGGATTGATGGGTGGTTGACAATGGGTGTTCAGTACAAATATCTTTTTTTCTCAAAATACCAAGAAATTACAATATTTTCTTTTTTTTCTAGGTTACTGCTATTTTCACTTAATTAAAAAAGGCAAACCAGTAATTCTTTTTTGTGGTCTATCTTTCAAAGCTGTAATTTTTATGCATATATGCCTGAGAGTCTTAAAATATAATATTAAGTCATGATTGTGTACTTTGAAAACAGAAGACAGAATTAGATTCATTTTTGAGAGACACATTATAATCCAATGAATTTGGCCATGGGCACCAGCTATGTCTAAAAGGAATAAGTATTTAAAGTCAAATACACTGTGATTTAAATTTTGGTTCTACCACCTGTTTTCCATAGGTCAAGTGGAATCTGGTACCACAACTCCCTTAGCCACATGTCTCACCTCACCATCACACTTAGACCTGAAATTGTATATAGATGCTAAAACTGACCCATTAACCTTTTTAAACCAATATTTCATAAATTACTCAGTATGATCATTAATGGGGGCAGGTAATCTTCCACAAACATGTAGCATACTTACTTCAGAAAATAATGATACAATTCAAAACAGTAAATTTACTATAAAATTACAGCATCATTTTTTAGTATTAAATAATAGATTTTTTAACAGCTATTCCTGTATTACTAAAATTGTAGTTTACAAATTTGTCTCTAATAATTTAAAAGCAACTATAATATATTTAATGTATATAATGCAAAGTATTGAAACACATATATTATAAAATAATTAATTAAATAAACTAACATCAATTAAAAATATTTCCTAATAAACTCTAAACTACTCATATAAGAATTTCAATATGTTTAATATTTTAAGAATATTCACGTCATTCTCATCCTTACCTACCATTTTCTATAGTTAAATTATATAGTTTTGGGAAATATAAAACTCTCCCATTATAGGTACAATAATTTTTTTCTTCTTTCTGAAATTACTTTCATCAAAATAATAGTTGTAAATTCCACCTAACAAATTTTATAATTTAAATAAGTATACAAATACTCTAAGAAATTACTGATTCTTTTCCAAACAAATGTTTGCTTTTTATACTTGCTTCATTAAGTGCATGTGTGAATCTTTATTTTCTCCCAGAAAAATATCAGCTCAACTCCTAAAATGTGATGAGCATTACCTGAACCACAGGTAGGTCTACAAAATAAAATTTATTCATTTTCTGCCTTTTTGAAGCTTCCAGACTGGTGGATGAAAGAGAGATTCAAAGATATAGCTGCTTCACAACATCCAGTTTTTATAGTAGAACATGGGTGTTAAATTATAAAAGCAGAAATGCAGAAGGAACGATAAAACATCTTATTTTGAAACTGAAAAATACTTGTGAATTATGCTAATAACAAAATCTAGGTCCCTGTTATTACAGCCGCCTTCCTTTTGAAATGCCTGTGACTTCTGTAGATAAGCTCTCAAAAGAAAATGCTCACTTTCAAAGGAAATGCCTGTTAGAGTCATCAGTTGTACCACAGCTTCCAAATGGATGGTGGCGAATATTGAAACACTATCTGACATCAGAGTAATCTAAACAAAATTATAATGGAATTATCTTCAATTAGTGAATTACATTTCTCATGAAAATATTTTGCTTGGAGTCTGTGGAAACAATGGGGTTTTCATTTCTGTTTGGCACATTATTGATCTTTGGATAAATGGTCTGTGACATTTAAATAAGATTCTCTTTTCAAACAGCCTTTGGGATTTGGAGTAAGAAAAATAAGAAAGAAAAAACAGACTGAATAAACCTAGTGCTTTTGTGTTTCATAACAGATGATTAGAATTCTCTTCCTCAGACAGTGTATACTATGCACAGGAAATTATTTGGAAACTTTGAATATGGTAAGAAACCATATATGACTTTAGTGGATTCAAATTCCAACTGCAGTTTCCACATATGTAGAATGGAATAAGCAGATAAATTTCTGAGAAAGGAGTCCTGAGGTGACAATTATACTTTTCCTCTTACCTTCCACATCTCAAAGGCTTCAAAGTACTCTATGTCATTTGGCTTTATTTTTCATAGCCAGTATATTAAGGGAGAAATTTATATCAGTGATAAAGGTTTTCTCAAATCAGTTCTCCAATGCACCCTAACCCAAAGATTAGTACTGATGTAAAGTTTTAACAGGCCCGCACACTTCTGTTATTACCATGTATGTTGGTTATAAATGGAAAAGTGAGACAGTGTTTCTATGTAAAAAATGTAGTCATTTAAAATGTATTTTAATTAACAACAGATAATATTAGGGAATAATTGTAATACTAAGCTTTCAGTTGTCAACTTAATATAATCTAGAATTACCTGTGAAGAGTTTCTCAAGGAGAGGTTATATAGATTACATTTTCCTATAGGTATGTCTTTGGATAACAACCTTGATTGCATTGACTAGAAAAGACAGCCTAAAAAGGACTCACACAATTACAAATTGGAGTTCTTTACTATATAAAGTGAGATATCATGTACATATATTTTTTCTTTCTGTCAACACTTGACTAAGGATAGGATAATGGCTAGTTGCTTTAAGTTTTCTTGGCCCCTTGGTTTCTTTCAAATGGACTATGACTGAAATTGTGAGTTAAAGTACCTTCTTCCTCTTCTAAATTTCTGTTTATTATATCATACTAATAAAAAATGAAACTAAAATATCAATCTAGTAAAGAGATATACACAAGTCTGAGAATATACAGAAACATGAATAAAATAAATTAAGCAAATGTTAGTACAACCTCTCTAGAAAGGATCCTGTATCCTAATCCCATCCTCTTTTCTGGAAGTAAGCACTGAAAGGTCATATATGATTTTCTTGCCTTGTAGGCGGAGCTTACCCACAAGGACACCAATACCAGATAGATATTTATTAGAATATAAACCAACACTCACGGTACAGGCAACAGAGTACAATAGCACCTGAACAGGGACCGAAGTCTGCAGACGGACAGACGACGTGAGCCTCCCTCCAGCAGCCAGGAACCAGGAAGAGAGCGTGTCGTATCCCGCAGACCCTTTTCAATGGGACTTTTCCCCCTCCCCCTTCAGGTCAGGGGGCCCGGTGCTCTGTATAAATGTCCCTTGACCTTGTCAGCTGACACCTGAATCCCACAACATCTCCCCCCTTTGTCTAACTAAGAAGGTTCTAAACTAAGATTATGTACAGTAGGAATTATTATGAGGTAGGATCTAGGAGAGGTCAAAGTATAATTGCTAATCAAAGCCTAACTTATATAAGGTATATCTAATAGTTCTAGAATATTGGTAGATAGTAGGGTGTATAGATTATTTTAAAGGGTTAATTTGGGAAAGTGAGAATCTAACACCTGAGTGTTCTTATCTAAGGGATACTAGGGTGAAAACCTTAAACATCTATTCTTCAACCTCTTCAAGACCTGAGAAGGAAGGTGAATTTGTCTGAAAGACAGAAGTATATGGAAGCAGCTACTTCCAAAGTTTGGGAGAGGACAGCAACACAGCTACCTGGACAATCACCTCTGGATTTGTGCACCGTGAGAGCATCTATCGGATTGGCTATAGGCCTATGGCATCTGACAGATCTTTTCACAAGCAGAACAATTTTGAAGGGACTGTCTTATCCTGTCTAGGCAGGTTTCGTCAGTCTCCATCTATCAACTTGTTCATCCAGCTTGACATCATGTGTGTACTGTCAGCAATCAAGGTAAGGACAGTTCCTTACTCAACCAGCCATTTTTTGCCAAAAGGACCAACTCCAATGAAGTATCCTTGATGCTCCACACCATCTCGTGAAGGGAGCAGTGACACCAGGAGTTGTCGTGTCTCTCGTGGCCAAATTTTAAATGTTAAATGCCATATTCTCTGGGTCTATGAAACGGTTGAAGATTCTTGTCCATCTATGATATTCTAACCTGTATCTGAAATGACTGGGATATGATACCTTAAATAGTGTTGACTGCAGATCTTATCGTCTTAAGGAATAAACCCTGTACTAAAAATTAGAATACCTATATAAGGGATGTACAATCTCTGAACAATGACCCTTAGTAGAACTATCGAGCATTAGCCAGGGGTATTTTACCAGGTAAAGTGTCCACAGCATTTTAGACATGTAAATACATATATATCATCTAAACAGAGGTATATAAAACATCTTGTGCATATATCATAACTAGTGCAATCATACATTATATCTAGTATAGTTAAATGAAGGTAGTAATTGCATAGTATACATGACAATGATGTGCAAATATTTTAAACAAAGGTAGGAGCATACATAAAATATAGCAATTTCAGATTCAGCCTTACATAATAGTTACAGATTCAGATTTATATCGAAGTACAAGTTGCTTTGGTTACATAAAACAATCTCAGATTAAACTTTGTACCAATGTACAAATTATCACAATTAAACATATAAAATGATTTTGCATTAGTATCAATATACAGATATCTATGACAGTGCAAATTGTCTTTAGCTTAGCCCATACATTCAGGTAAAATGAAGTATAGGTAGGTAGAACAGTCTACCTTTATCTATCCTATCTATTCCCCCTCTCTTCTTCAAAAAAAGATCTCTGATGCTATATTATAGTTTTGTCTTTTACCCAGTTTTACCCACAACCTTTGGAGCATAAAACTTATTGGGAAAGGGGGCGTAGTCGTTTATAAGGTTGCTTCCTGCTGACTTAAGGGCGATGGCATCTCTTTGGGATCCTGTAAAAGCTAAAACAATGGTTAGTTCTTAATGGACTGACCACATACATCTATAACCATTTTTAGGATAGTGGTTAACTCCATCTGGAAACTCAATTAGCAGTGTGATCTGAAGGATAATCATAAGGAGCTATCTTGCAGCTGTTTTTGAATAATCTATTTCTTGAAAGCAATTATTGATTGGTGCGCACCAGGTTCTTGATTTTTCTATTTTTGTCTCTGCTGTCTGTCTATCTGTCTCTTATTCTCTCTCTCTCATACTCTTTCTTTTATTTTTGTTTTTCTAGCAGGAGTTGTTCCGGTGGAGGCCCCATCTCGGTTCCAGATTCTTTGTAGATAGCTGATAGGAGGAAATGTTATTTACAGTGGAAAACTTAAGCATTGTCGATATTCAAAAGATATTTATATCTTTCGTGACTTTAGGAGACTGGAAGCAGACAGAATGAGATGTTTGAGAGGTACAGAAACAGGGAGGAACAAGGTTTAAGATGAAGTCACAGTAATATTGGTCCCTAAATATTTTGCCTTCTGTCTCACACCAGGTGGCTTTTATGATGTGAGACAGAATTTTTCATATTCCTTTACCAATATGCTTGGGTTTAGGGAGGGAGAAAGCCACAAGTTCCCAATCCAAATCCAGCCTTATTAATAGTCAAATCAGGACCATTTTTTTTTGAGATGTAGATGCAAGATGTAAGGCAGTAAAAATTGAGAAATTACCCAGTAGTGCATGTGTGTATCAGTTGGTCTCGTAGTCCGTCTTGTACATTCTTTAATCCTCAGTCTGTCTTCTATTGCAGGTGAGTAATTATTCAATGTTTAGTCAATGCCGTAAAAATAGTTGTATCCATTTTCCTGTAAAGACAAAACTGAGAGACCCTGCCCCAGGTTTGTTAAGTGTGTTTTCCTTACCACGCATCCGTTTGTCATGTCAGGGATGAGCAGTTACTTTTCTTGTTCAGGAAGAGATTCCTTTTCGAAGCGGGCTTTTATTAGTTTTGTTGGTACCCATATCTTTTCTGTCCCTGTTGAAACAAGAGCAAAACCCCTACCCCATCGAAGCACATACCCTGGCTTCCATTCGGAAGTCAACACATCTTTGAAGTAAATGGGTTGATTTAACTCAGAAGATTTTTCTACTACCCAATGTCTCTCAGCAGCTGAAGTTCCCTTTTCATCAGCATTAAGAAAATTTAAAGTCAATAAGGCACTATGCAACCTCTCTCTGGGTTTTTTCATTTCTTTCTTTTGTTTATAAAGCATCTCTTTTAATGTGCGGTGAGATCTCTCCATGACTGCCTGTCCTGTAGGATTGTGTGGTATCCCTGTAATATGCTTTATATCATAGTATGCAAAAATTATCTTCATTTTTCGGGAGACGTAAGCTGGAGCATTGTCAGTCTTAATCTGAGTGGGAATTCCCAATATGGCCATGGCTTCCAAAAGGTGAGTAAGTACAGCATCAGCATTTTCAGAACTCAGGGCAGTCGCCCATTGCATTCCAGAATAGGTGTCAATAGTATGATGTACATATTTCATCTTTCCGAATTCCGGAAAGTGAAACACATCCATTTGCCATATCTCATTTCCGTGTGTACCCTTAGGATTAGTTTCTGCAGGTAAAGATGGTTGGTTATAGAAAGAGCAAGTGTCACATTTTTTTACTATTTCCTTTGCTTCAATCCAAGTGATGGGAAAACTCTTCTTCAGCCCTTTGCTGTTAACATGATGCTTTTCATGAAATTCTGTGGCCTTTAGCACGCTCCCTATTAGCAACCGATCTATTTCCTCATTACCCTGTGCTAGAGGGCCTGGGAGGCCCGTGTGTGCCCTGATATGTGTTATGTACATAGGATGTATCCTACCTCTGATGATATCTTGTAGTTGTATGAATAGTAAGGTCAAGTCTGTATCATCGTGAATGAAGTCAGCAGTTTCAATATGTGAAACAACTCTTTCTGCGTATTGAGAGTCAGTAATTAAGTTAAGAGGTTCTGTGAAATCCAACAACACCATAATAATCGCATATAGTTCTGACTTTTGAACAGAGTTATAAGGGCTCTGAGCCACTTTAGTTAGGTTTTCAGACTTGTAGCCAGCCTTCCCTAAATTGTTTGCATCTGTATAAAATATAGGGGCTCCAGAAATTGGTTCATCTTGTACTACATGAGGAAAGATCCAATTAGTTTCCTTTATAAATTGAATTCTCTTGTTTTGGGGATATTTATTATTAATTTCTCCTAAAAAGTCACTGCAAGCCTTTTGCCAAGGTTCACTGTCTGCCCATAATCGTTCAATTTCTTCATTAGTCAGAGGCACAACAATTTCTGCAGGGTCCTTTCCAGTCAATTGGCGGAGTCTCAATTTACCTTTAAAAATCAGATCAGCAATTTTTTCGATATATGTCTTCATCTTTTTGCTTGGCCTATGTGGCAGAAATATCCATTCTAATATGATGCTCTCTCTTTGCATTAAGATTCCTGTTGGAGATTGTCTTGAGGGTAAAATAACAAGTATGCATTCCAAGTCTGGATCCACACGATCTACATGTGTTTCTTGAGGTTTTCTTTCTACCAACTCTAATTCTTTCTCGGCCTCATCAGATAGTTTTCTCGGACTATTTAAACCCTTGTCACCTTCTAAAGTCTTGAATAAATTAACTAGTTCATAGTTTTTTATACCAATCATGGGCCGTATATGAACAATATCTCCTAGTAGCTTTTGAAAATCGTTAAGAGTCTTCAATTTATCTCTATTTAATTTTACCTTTTGTGGTCTAATTTTTTGTAAACCTATCTTATATCCTAAATAATTGATAGAATCTCCCCTCTGTACTTTTTCTGGAGCAATTTGCAGTCCCCAATTAGGCAATACTTTCTGTAGTTCTTCAAACAATGTTTCTAATGTCTGTGGGTTTGGGTCTGCCAACAAAATATCATCCATATAATGGTAAATGATAGATTGTGGGAAGTGCTTGCGCAGTATTTCTAGTGGTTGTTGTACAAAATATTGGCATAAGGTGGGACTATTTAACATTCCTTGGGGCAGGACTCTCCATTGGTACCTCTTAGCTGGCCCTGAATTATTAAGAGTAGGCACTGTAAAAGCAAATTACTCTTTGTCTTGTTCCTGTAAAGGTATGGTAAAAAAGCAATCTTTCAAGTCAATAACTGTAATAGGCCATCCTTTAGGTAGCAGAGAAGGCAGGGGAATACCAGATTGTAAGGAGCCCATAGGTTGAATCACCTTATTAATTGCTCTTAAATCTGTCACCATTCTCCATTTTCCAGATTTCTTCTTGACAACAAAAACAGGAGAATTTCACGGACTGGTTGATTCTTCAATATGCTGAGCCTGTAACTGCTCCTGTACTAACTGTTCTAAAGCCTGAAGTTTTTCTTTTGTCAAAGGCCATTGTTGAACCCAAATAGGCTTTTCCGTTAACCATTTCAAAGGCAGTGCTGTGAGTGTCTTATTAAGAGGGCAATTCTTTTGTACAACTTGAATGGCTGGTGAATTTTTGTCATTTTTGGAAACATAGTTGAGCCTCCGGCTGACATCATAACCAGGAGGGATTTTAATCTGGGTATTCCATTGCATTAGGAGGTCGCGACCCCACAGATTCACTGCTATATCAGCCATATATGGCTTCAACCGTCCTTTCTGACCTTCTGGTCCTATGCATTCAAGCCACCTCACACTCTGTTTCACCTGAGATATTGTTCCAATACCCAGAAATTGGATATCTACTGTCTGTAAAGGCCATCTCGGATGCCAGGACCGTGGGGTTATGATCAAAACATCAGCCCCCGTGTTGACTAAACCCTGGATATAAATATTGTCTATCAGTACACCCAATTTTGGTCTTTGTTCATTTATCGAAGTCTGCCAAAATATTCGTTTCGTAATTTTCTTTGGAGTTTCTGAATCTTCTTTTGAATTTATGTTGTCATCTGATATTGTATGTTTTTCAAGATCAGGTATTTGGTGTTCTATTCGTCTTGAGAATGCTGGTCTTCTACTACGACCGGATATGATCTCACCATCCTCGAATTTGGAGTCTGATTTTGGGGGGCTCCCCAGGGGAAGCCCCGAAAGGCGTTTCCCGGTGGCAGAGGGTTGCCTTCTTTATCTCTGGTAGATCTACATTCATTGGTCCAATGCCGTCCCTTGCCACATCTTCTGCATAATCCAGAAGGCAATGGCCTTCTGTTCGAATTAAACCTAGATTGGGCATCGTTTCTAAAAGTACTTTGTGTACAGTTTCGTCTTACATGGCCTTGTCTACCACAGTTGAAACAAGTGATTCCTTGGTTCCTCTTCCTTACCTTATCAATGGCTTGGTCTACCCAATTGTCTTCATTACTATGGAGAGGTTCAGCATTGATTGTATATTGAATCCATTCTTCTAGAGGTGCGGCTCTGATTTTTAAAGGCAGAAGCATTCTTCTACATTCCGGATTAGCATGATCAAAGGCCAGAGAAAGTATTATTTGCTTTCTAGCTTCTGGATCTGATATTGCTCTATTTACAGCCGTGGTAAGCCTGTGTAGAAAGTCAGTATAAGGCTCTTTCAAACCTTGTTTGACCTTAGCATAATGCTCAACTTTTTGACCTGGGTCTAAAATCTTTTCCCATGCATTAAGTGCGGCCGTACGGCATAGCAATAAAGTATGTTCGTCATAAGTAGTTTGAGTCTTCACGTCAGCAAACATTCCTTCACCAAGGATTTGGTCCTGAGAAGCGAAGAAACCCCTAATTCTTCCTTGGTGTTCTAAGGTCCTGGCTTCCTCTCTAAACCAGCTTCTCCACTGCAAATTTTGGCTTTGGTCCAAGACAGCAGCCGTTAGCTGCATCCAATCGAAGGGGAGGATTCGGTTTTTTGCAGACCATGAATTCAGGAGCTGCTTTACATAAGTAGAGTGAATACCATACATGGATATTGCCTCTTTAAAATCTTTGATGTCTTTCATATGTAGTGGCTCATAACTATACTCTACATATTCTGAGGAACCCCCTGGTGCCATCTTGGTCTGAATAGTAGCTGGGAACAATAGTGGTGGTGAAGGAGGTATCCCCGTGATGTTTACAACTTTATGTAAAGTATTTCCAGTACCATAACACCCCATTGGGGGTTGACCTGAACTGTTCTGAGCATAAGATGTATCATTGCCCTTTTGTAGTGTTGCAATATGGTCCTCACATTCTTTCATTTTGGATATAATGGGTTTCCCACTCCTGGATTTTGGACATTGCAGGTACAAATTCTTGTATTTCGGATACCATCTGTCTCAAAGTTTGACTTTCTTGATGAAGTAATCCTTCTAAAGACCTCGCCGAGTCAGCAATTTTGAGATCTACATCCTTAGCATAATTAATGATTTTCTCGTCCACTTTATTAATGTGGTCAACAAGTTTCTTGTTCTCATCAGTTACGTAGAGTTTATATTGTTCTCGTATAGTGCTGTCATAATGAGAAAGCTTGTTGTAATCAATTTGTAGAGTATCTATCGTCTTAGACATAACAGAGTTTGAGAGCTGTAATTCACATACGTTGGACAACAGCTGCCGATTTAAGTTCTGCATCTGCTTAACGTCATCTGACAGTGTAGCGTTTGATAATTCTATAATACCAAGTTTGGACTGTAATTGAAGGTTTGAATTCGTGACCTCAGTCATCACCCGTCTATTGTGGAACACAACATACAGAAACAGACCAAAAAGTAGTAAAACTGGGGTATTGAATACCTCAAGATACTCATTTAAAAACTTGTCAACCATCGTGGAAAAATATATACCGAATTCCTCAAAAGAATAGTTGTCAGCCATTACCTCAATCCAGGTGCAATGATGCTGTGTGGTCAGAAGGTGTCACAATAATGTTTAGTGCCCTGCTGTATGGCTGATGTAGAGACACTCAGCACGCTATTCACAGATCCTAGGTGTTAAAGGGTCTCAGCGGGCACAATAGAATTCCTGGGAAAAGCAAGGTCTCACAAATCAAGACAGCCGCTTGAATCTGCAGTTTTTGGGTAGGCAGCAGGGTCCCGGCCGCGCGGTTCGTGCGGCTGATTAAGGGGCGGAGTTACTGACCACGCGGTGTAATCAAATGGCTACAGCTAGGCAGCGGAAACCGGCCGCGCGGCTGGTTGATAGGCAGAGATACTGACCGCGTGCAGCAGTTCCTATAGCTAGGCAGCAGCGGAGCCGCGCAGCTGATTAATAGGCAGAGATACCGAGACCACGCGCGCGCGCGCAGCAGTTCCTATAGCCAGGCAGCGGAGTTATCAACCGCGCGTGCCGCAGAAGTAAACAGCCTGGGTCAGCCGTTTAGCTAGGCAGCGAGCCGCGGGCCGCGCGCTGGGGGCAAACAGCCTGGATGCGCTGGATGAGAGGCTTCTGAAGCAGCCCCGACCCGCCTGCCCGCCGGGACGTTGGGCGCCAGATGTAGGCGGAGCTTACCCACAAGGACACCAATACCAGATAGATATTTATTAGAATATAAACCAACACTCACGGTACAGGCAACAGAGTACAATAGCACCTGAACAGGGACCGAAGTCTGCAGACGGACAGACGACGTGAGCCTCCCTCCAGCAGCCAGGAACCAGGAAGAGAGCGTGTCGTATCCCGCAGACCCTTTTCAATGGGACTTTTCCCCCTCCCCCTTCAGGTCGGGGGGCCCGGTGCTCTGTATAAATGTCCCTTGACCTTGTCAGCTGACACCTGAATCCCACAACATTGCCTCCCCTTTTCCTGTCTGTCCAGAAGTGAGCAGCTTTGCATGACCCCATGACATCATGTCCAGTCTCACCACAGACCCATGAGCAATGGAACTAAGTGAGCATGGGATGGAATCTGAAATTCCATAACCAACTTACCATCCAATTGTTTACTCAAGTGTTTATTCTTCCAAGAAATAGGAGTTGAAAACCTGGACAGTTTCAGGGACTGAGTAATGAGAGATGCTCTGCATTGTGTCAGATCAGTAGGAACTCAGGTGAGCAAGAATAATGTCAGACTTCATCTTAAGCATTGGGTTTGGAGTGCTTAGTAAGGCCTCATGATACAGTAACATGGCTTGAGCATATGGAAAGCTGGCATGATCAAAGCATAAGCAACTGTGGATTCTAGACAGATGTCAGATAATATGAGTTTTCTGACAAACTGATTTCTCTGTATCCTACTTCCCCTGAGTTCCCCATCTTTCTGTCCCATTTAAAAGACACCTTCTTTACCAAAGACAACATTCTACTAGATAGAAATAGTTTTCTTTAAAACAATATTCACAGTACTTTACCATGTTTCTCAGTAGACAGTAACTTCTTTAAGGAGAGCATCTGTTTTCACGTTTGTATCTTCATTGTTAAATGTATAAACATATAACAATGATTGAATAACAACTTTGTCAGGATGACCAAACTAATTTATTCCTGTTTAATCATAAATTATAAAATATCACAGATGATAAACTTGGTAATTAGGAAAAGTCATTAAAAATCCAAGTAATGTTAAGATATATTTTAATAATAACAGAAAAAGGAAAAGGGAACAAAAAGTTATATCCATATTCCCAGTCTGTGGATATAAGCATGTAATTTTTCCTTTTCCTTATCCTTAAAACACACTCCAGATCAATGTTATGAGACTCAGTAAAACTCTCCAAGAACTCATAAGCTAGGTCTCCAACCAATAGTGGAGGCGGTGCCTAAGTAGAACTTCCTCTATAATCAAATGAATGTCCACCCTAAGTGTCATCATATAACCCTCGTCCAACAATGAATAGAGCTGGAGGTAGAGATCCATGGCAGAGCACTGGGCTTAGCTCTTATGAGAGTGGAAGGTGAGTTTATAAGTGCAAGGGGATAGGGATTATGTGGAAAATTCCCACAGAGATTTCTGGCTGGAGCTCTGGGAGCTAACTGAATCTAGAACATCCAGGAGGGAACCATCAGGAAAAGGAGCTAGGCCCTCTAAGGATAAGCAACTGTCCATTGGCATGGGCAGTATGTGAAGCCTGAAGGGGTGGAATCAGACTGTACTCCTGTGCCTGGGCTGGCACCTTGGAACCCATTCCCTGCAGAGTAACACCTAACCCAGTCTTGACTTTGGGTTGAGGAAACTGGACTTGCCTGGACTAGATGTGGTATGATGAGCTGACCTATCTTGGGACTTCTTGCCTTTTGTGGGGAGGGAATGGGAGGATGGTGAACGGGAGTCAGCTGACTGGGAGGGATTGGGAGGAGGGAAGAGTAGCAAGGCAATACATGAATAAAAAGACTTTTTAATAAAAATATAATAAAATAAAGAAAAATATTAAAAAAGAAAAATAAAGAAAGAAATCTTCAGAAAAACCAGGACTATATTATGTAGGGGATTATGTTGTTTCATTGTAAATAATTGTCCCCGCCTATGAGTTTAGTAAAAAGTGCTGATTGGCCAAAGGCAGACAGGAAGTATGGACGGGGCTACCAGACTAGGAGAACTCTGGGAACAGGAAGAAACAGAACAGAATGCCAGAGAGAAGCCAGAAGAAGCAGAGGACAGCTATGCTGCTCTAAGAAAAGGTACCCAGCCTCATGGCTGAAAAAGATAAGAGTCATGGGTTAGTTTAAGGGGTAAAGAGTTAGCAAGTTGTATGCCTGAGCCTTAGGCTGATCAGCCTAAAACTATTGTAAGCATCTGTGTGTCTCTGTGGGTCTCGGGTCTGTGGGTCTGGGGTCCTAAACCTTGAAGTTAGGCTGGAAAGACTGGACAGAAACCTCCTACTACAAATGGCAGCCCAACATGGGTAAAATATACCCACATAAATCCATAGAAAGCTTAAAAATGGTCTAGAGCACAGAAATGAAGTCAAAAGCATTTCCAAGTTGTGACTCTCACATGAGCTGTGGTACAGAGACTCCCTGGTGAGGAGGCATGTGGGCTTGGGCTATGATGGCAGGCTTTGGAGTGTAGTTTAAGGTGTAAAATGGCTGGTTCCTGAAGTCTCACAGGACACTCAATATAAGCAAAAAGTTGTAAATGATGTATTTAAGGTTTCTGTTCATAAGGACAAAAAGGGAACAGAATCAAAGATGCCTATGGAGGCAAGCAGAGGCTTGTCTTTTTTAAAAGAAGTTTCCTGATTCAGTCTTCGAGGCAAAATACTTGTGAGTCTTTTAAGAGGCCCTGCTGCCAAATACTTAAAACAGAGTTAATGAGCAGAAGATGGCAAAGCTTTACTTAGTGATAATATGGACCCTAAAATTCTCCAGAGTACCTGGGCTAAAAAGCTAAATTCTATAAAGCTAGACTAGTTTCAACATTTCCTACCAACTTTTGATCCTTAGCCAAGGACCTTGGCAGATTAAAAATATAGTCAGAAACAGAAAGAAGTAAAAGAATCTGGGTGGAGTCAACCACCCTAGCCAAGCAAAGGTATGGTCAGAGACATAAAATTTAAGAAATAAATATATAGTAAAGACAGGGTTTTTTTTAAGTCTAAATATTACACACAAAAATACTATTATAAAATATTTTAAAAATCTGAAAAAATAAAAAGCAAATTTACCCTGACATCCCTTTACAATGGTCATAGACAAGTACTAATAGCCCGGGCCTCACAGTGGAACAAACTCAAAGTGGACTCAATTTGTCTTCTTGTTTCCTGACTGCCAACTTCTATCTGTAAGAAATGTATAACTTTATTTCACAAACTTATTTTGTGAGTAGGGTATTTTGCTGGTAAATATTTGGCTGTCCCTTCTCAGGCTTTGACATCTCTATGATCTTTTGACAGCCTTTGGAGAATACCCTGTCCCTCATAAACTTTCCTCCACACCAATGTGAATAAAAACCTCTTTCTTCCTATTGAAGCTTAAAAACCTCTTTTTCTTTCTCTGAAGCAGAAAAAGAAAAGCCTTATTCCCATCAGACCGAGGAAATAAGCAATTATGCTTGAATCAGAGGTGCAAGAGATTTTCAGGCCTGCCTGAAAAAAAGACATGATCATATATGTTGGTTGATACATTAGGGAAATGTCTTATTGAGTCAAATATTTATTTTTTAAAAGTGACAGTTAAAGATAAATTTTGTGTACCTCTTATGCAGGTGGGAAAAGACTCAACAATCCCAATTTACTGTGCATGTTATATTGATGCATTATGCATACTTCACAATGACTGTCCATACTTGATGTATTCAAATCAAGGTTAATTAATAATAAAGTTACATTAGTATGGACTCAAAAATATTAATTATGCATATGAACAAATAATTTTTAAAATAGTCTCTCTTTTTATTCAAATGCAAGTTAAAATACTGAAATTTCAAAATCATTGATTCTCTTTGGAGACTAATCAGAACAGGATTTGCAGTATATATCTTCAAACAGGGAAGCATAAAAGCTTAATTCCATTCAAAGTAAAGATGTGAAATGTGCCTTAAAGATCATACAACCTCAGTGTTGACTTTTCAGCAATGCTTCTGCAGAAAGAGGCTATAAATAAAGGAATGACCAGGACTTTTTTTAAATAAATTGTGGCAAAAAAAATTTCTAGAAATACAGGAAAGACATTAAACAATGAAAATAATTTATAGACTAAAGAAGTCATCAGTCAGACTTAAAAGCCCACTTAAAAAAAAAAGAATTTATGGATAGCACCTGTCAGGTTCCCATGGTCAGTGTTCTTCATGGACTCTAGAAGAGTACCTACAACTGATACATTCCCATACCAGCATAATTCCCAACTACGTTCAGAACATTTATTGCAATACCTATGGGAATATATATTTCTCACTCTTATTGATGAAGCACTTTTCCCCAGCTGTTAGAGACCCTAATAGACTTCTACAACTCAGATTATACAGAACAATTGGCCATGGGATACCAATGAATAATTTAAGCATTTCTTTTATAGTATCTACATCTAAAGCTTGGAAAACATCATTGGAGAGGGGCTGAAAGGATATCAAGGGCCAGAGGACCACAATGTTAGTTATGAGATAAAATCTTCTGTATATGAAATGGGTTATACTCATGGAATCTTTATGTGGTTACCAGGGCAAGACCTGTACAATGGAGACACTACTTGATTTCTCAAAGTGGATGATGGAAATCTCACAAGCCACAACCCTAACTGAAGAGAAACAGGAAAATAATAAAAGTTAGAGAGGACTAATAAGTATTTTGAGGATGAATCAAGCCACCTCAAGGTTATCTAATTCAAAATGGCCAGACATAAAAAAATGTATGTAAATAATTATGAATGTACTCAGCAGGTTCAATGTTCATGTGTGTGTGCATGTATGTGTGGGTGTGCGTTTTGTGTACTTATCAATCACAATTGTGAAAGAGGCTCATAGAGATCATACTCTCCATACAGACATACTGGATACTCTACCATGTTTTCTTGAAACACCAGGCTCCAAATCACAACACAGAGATTTTTTAATTAATTTTGAAAACTTGGTCTTTAGCATATTGTTGTCTCAAAATCTCTTATAACTTATTTTGTTATTTTACTTCCTCTACATTTTGCTTACAAGAATGTTTTTAATCTTCCTTTCATTCTGCATGTCCAACTTTTCTGCTTCCTCTCTGCTGGGCCTCTGGTGTTTCCCTCTATTTCTTCCCCATTCTCCTCTCTTGTTCTCTCTTGAGGTTTGCTTCCTACTCCTACATATTCCCTCTGCCAGCATCCCTGCCTGTCCCTCTACTGTCTAGCTATTGGCTCTTCATCTTTTTATTATTTCAATGGGGTGCCTTAGATAGACAAGGTAAAACAAATGCAACACTTCTTTATATAGTTAAACAAATGTAGTATAAGCAAGTGTAACTCTTAATTACATAGTTAACCACTTATATCACTTCAGTCTACTGAGATAGGGGTCATTGTCTTCAGCTGTATATTCACCCTATGTCCAGTAAGCTCCTAAGGATACTTCAAAAATGTGAGAAAGCAATTTGTAGAAAGGAAAGCAAGTAGCCAGGGATGGAGAATGATAGTGTTTAGGTTGCATAGTATACACATGTGAAAATATCAAGATAAACCTTAGAGCTGCAGTAATAAAAAGAGCCTAGTACTGACGTAAAAACAGACATGTGGATTAATGGAATCGAATCAAAGACCCCAATATTAAACCCTACCCCCCACACACAAATAAAAAGAAGCTTGTCTACAGCAAAAAGAAGGAAACAATAAACACAGATCTGTTTACAGACTTTTCTGTCATCCCAAGTGGTCTGTTATTAAGCAGAAGCACTCTGTGTTTCCTCTGGATTTGAAAGATTTCTTTCTTAAATCATGATTTACTTGCGATATCTATACCAAGTCTATAGATAGGAGCAATAAGTTAATTTTAGTAGCTCTAATTTTCACAAACTGAAAATCATTTGTTTGTTTAACTTTTTTACTAACTATTATGTGAGATATATTGCAAGTACTCCTAAAACAAAAACTTTCACCAAATTAACATTCTTCTACACAGCTCTATTAAGTGCTTTATCCTATGTGTGTCTCTTTCAAGATGCTCAGATTATACAACTTTTCTGATGTTCTGGCCAATTTAATGCTCTCATGATCTTTAAAATATCTTGGAGTACTCCCCCTCAAATTTAATTTCAGTACCACAGAGCCTATATGCTTCTCGCCGTAAGAATTTCCCTTACTATCTTTTCTCCTTGCTGTGAAGTTATTTATTTTTGCCTTCTTCTATACCTGTGAGCTTCACTAGAAACAGATGTCTGAATATATTTGGAATGTGATGATGATGATTAAGTTTGTTTCTAAAATTAGTTTCACAATCATTCTCTCAAATTTTATGTCAGTTCTTTAACTCCATTTTAGTATCTACACATTGTTTGCAATACTTTTTAAAGCAAGGGTGAAAATATTCTAATAAGTGTAGGCTGTGAAACCTTTTAACTTTGCATTAGTGCATTTCCTGCGATGAACTGAGTAAGAATCCATTCGCCACTGACGGGAAACCGATGAGAGGATGGAACTCTAGGCTGATTTTGTGAATCAAGTTCACTGTTCATTGGGATTACTTACAGGAGCATAGATTGCCACATCACCAGAAAACTCACCCCAACATTCGGGCATGATACATGAAAGCTCCCTGTCTGAATTAAAGGAAGCAGTACTGCTATTCTTTCCTGGATGTATTGCCCCTGCCCTCCATCTTGGAACTTTCTGAGCTCTTAGAATATCAGTAATTATTTTCTTCAATTCATGGCTGAACATGTACATAAACACACATTTTAAAGACACCTATCATTTTATTAACAAAGCAATACTAGTGACCACCCCATTGAGTTTTTGTATCTCAAGTAATTGACCTTTGTCCTAATTTATGCAAACAGAAGTGAGCTCTCTATTTTGTAGTAGACTTGGAGACATTTGATTGCACCCATATCAGTTTGTTTCAACTTAACCCCTGGTAAATCTTGTGCAACAGTTTTATAAGGCATTATACTGACTCCTTTAGTCCAGTTAGACCTGCTGAAGACAATCCTGTACCCTCATCAGAATGTCAATACTTCCTAGCACTATGAAAGCCAGAAGCAGAAAGGTTGCTTGTAGTTAAGTCCCAGAATTATTTTCTATGCCTTTTAACTTTTGCTTCTTTTCTGTTGAATGTTGTCACTGAGGAATATCTTCTACCATTAAATATGATTGCTACCTTTCTTCTGCAAAAGTTCATGTTTTGGGATCCTGATCACAATTCCTAGAGCTTGTCTAATCATCATCTTTCACTTAAATCTTTCACGGTGCCAGCTCTTCTTCCTTATCTTCCATCTAACACACTGAATCAAATCAGAGACTAATGTATAGAGTAGCATCTGCAGGTGCCTTTTCCACTGTAATAATTCCTTTACATAGTTAAGCTTTTTATGAGAAGACAGCTTTGTCTGCTCACAATGAAGGATATGGTGCTACCTCTATAGTTCTCTTACCATCCCTTTTTACACGTGGAATGTATTTTTCAGCCTATCTCCTAGCTTGGTAACATCCCTCTACTCATGCATTTGTCTCTATTTATCAAGAAGTTATGTTCATTTTTTTCTACACAGAAGAACATGGCAAACAAGGGTCCCCTCCTATCCCCTACTCCAGAGCCCATTTCTTTTGTATGATTCAGTATGATTTCATGTCTTAACAACCCTCATCTTAGGAAATATCCAATTTCTGCTAAAGGAGGCATACCATCCTATATGATATGAGCAAAGCACATCCAGATTGACCTGGAGAACAATCTACTTCAGATAGATGAATCTCTTTTTCATGTCTTATCATTTATTTTAAGAGTCATGTAACTGTACTTAGCTTGAATTTCAGTCATCTTAGTGTGACTTTTCTTGAAGAAACTTGATAAACTGTCTATTCATGATAGATAGGACAATTATGACAAATAAAAAATATTAAATTCTAGTTCGGTAAATCAATGTGTTTGAGTTATTTATAGGAGCGTCGTTGAGTTGTAAATTACTGAAATGTGGGTGACATAAAGAAAGCTGTGCCGTTGAAAATACCATCTCATCATAGACGATGACACAGGAAAACTGAGTGCCTAGTGCTTACTCATCAACTTGCAGGCCACTCCATGGGAAAGGTTCTTTTCCTCAGAAGTTATTTCCTGCTTATTTGATGTTGGAGAGCAACTTCAGGAATCTTGTAACTTTTTGATCTTCTTTGCTCATAAGAATTTCATGAGCTTCTTTATTCTCTGTTTCCTTGTTTTATGAAGCCCTTATCCCCATTCTTAACAGAATAGTTACACTCAGAGAAAATAGTTACACAACATCTTTTGAAAAATATGACTCAAAAATTAAAGGATTTTTTAAAAAATGGTTTCAGAGAGTTTTCATGACAAAACTAAAGCAAATGCTGATAAAAAAGATCCATGAAAGTATGTCCAATGTTAGCCAATTGATATATGGGGATTCTAAACAACAGTGAAGATAAAAAAAACAAACAAATAAAAAACAAATGAAAAACTAGGCAGTTATTTTGCAACATAATATATATATATATATATATATATATTAGCAGACAAACATTTTGAATCTAAAACTGTCAGTAGAGATCCCATTAAATTTCCATTACAATTGATACATAAAATATATATTCTCAGAATTAATACAAAACAAATAATGCATTGTTTTTACTGGGGTAGGATTTCTGCATTTACAAAGCCAAAACTCAATCACTCAAATTGTATTAAATTTCCATAAAAGTACATTCCAGGTGCAAGCACATATTTCTCAGTTTCTATAAACAGCTTTTCAAGTTCTATATGAAATAAAAATAAAAGGTAATTAGAAATAACAAGTTGAAAATACATCCACCAAAGGACATGAGCTGGGTTGTATAAAAGGAAAGAGACAATAAGATACACTTATCAGGAATCCAGTGACACTTATACCTTTATCTATTTAGTGTGTTCAAGTAGGTTAAATACACAATATTGCTGAATATTGGAAAAAACTATCATATGATGAAGATAGTTTATGGGAATTAAAGAAATCAAGCAAAACAAAATAACACCAGAGTTCCTGTCTGCCAAGAATCTTATTATACTCAAAAGCAACAGTGAATCAGAAATCAGCATCCAAAGGTTAGCATTGTCTTCTTTCACCCTATCACATTATTTGACTTTGTTCTATGCACCAATATTAGTATGAATTTCATTTATCAGACAGATTCCAGAAAAAGAATTGTTTATTTATCTCATGGTTTTGAATTCATTATTGGGTGCATATATTTGTTCAAGCTCTCACAACAACTGTTATGCAGGCCGTGAAAAGAGAATAATTTACTACCAACAGGGGTTCAGTGACTCTTATTATTCTTATAACAATTTTCTCTCACATGATCAAATAATTCATTGTTCATAATAGAAAGACTCCTAGTTTTTTCCTTGGATACTAGCTCTAAACAACCTGAATATTTCTCAGTGGGACCATTTACTTGAAGACTCTATTACATCTTGCATCACAACCCTGGGAACTAAATTTACAACATAAAACCCCTTGAGGAAAAAATAATCTATAACTTCAGCCACTCAGTTAACTAGAAAATCTCTCATATCCAGAACCTTAGCTAAGTGGACTTATTTAAGTACCTTTTGGCAACATAAGAAAATATGTTCATAGGTTTATGGATTAAAATGTGGTCATCTTTGGTTTTTTAGGGTGCCTAATATTCTGTTCACTGTCAGATATAAGAAGCATGAACTTCCAGTTATTCAAGAGGTAATATTAATTGGATATACATAAAGTGTAAGAAGGTGTAAGGAGTCCCCAAATCTGAAAGTCATCAATATTCTAATGACATAACATTATAGAAGAAGTTTAATTGAGGAATTCCAGATTCTGAAAAAGAGAATTTTAATGACATAAGAACACAGTGTTTAGAAAGATTGAGTGCTTTCTAAGAAAAAAAAAAAAAAAAACTTCACCTGGAAAGCCAAGAGAAGATACCTATTCACTGGCCAGTCGACTGTGTAAATGTGGGTGACAGGTCAGGTAACAGAAATAGTCTCCATTAAATTTTGTGACCACAAAGATAGATTATTATTTTTAAAAGCTTAATAGCTGCCGTGTTTTGTTTCCTCCACTTACCCAGCTTTTCTTACCCTCAGTGTGTTTACAGTGGGCAAATTCTGTGGCTCTTAAGCAAAGTTTCCCATCCTCTACAGTTGCATACACTTAACACTCAAGGCATAAAAGTTCTCACTTGGCAATGAGTCCTCAGTTATATCTGGAAATTCACTCTCTTCATATCTCTTTCAATGACTGCCTTCTTTCTTTGCCACAGGTACATGTGTTTTTCACCATCATCCATTTAGCAAAATATAGTAAAATCATGAAAAGGAACCATAAAAATGAGTTACTTTTATAGATAAAAGGAAGAACTACCCAGAGTGCAGAAAGAGTAACAGACAAAATTGATTGATTTATTTTTCTATAATCATACAACAGAGTCAATGTATAAAAAAGTAAATGGTGTTTGAGAAACTTAATTACACCAAAATTATAATTTTCTAGTTTATCTAAATGAGATAAAAGGACACATAAAATGATTACAATTTTTAACATTAAATCCAGGTATTTCCAAATATAGAAATAAATAGAATCTCAATAGTTTCTACAACACATAAAAAGAAATTATGTAGTAATAATCAAAATATTTAAATAAAATTTAAAATGAGTTAACAGCAAACATGAACCTTGAATATCAAAAAAGTTATAAATAATGTAATAAACATATAGAGAAAAATTTAGTATTACATTAAGTATTGATTCCAATACAATATGTGATGAAGTCGCCAAGGATCAGCCACGAGCCATTTTTTAAAAACACTTAAAGAAAAACAATCGAGTAGAGTCATGGCACATGCTCTCCTTTTAACACCACTACACATGCTAAGAGTAATACAATAATTTCAAAGCAAAAACCAAAGTAGTTTCAGGAGCCTCACAGTATTATTATGCTCTCTAATACCCAAATGAAATAACTGTACCACAGGTGGACTGAATGATACGTGGATGAAATGAATGAATGGCCAGCAACTAAAGCTTTTTCAGTAATTAATTATGAATCAATATAGGTAATAATACACTACTCCAGACTAAAGCTACTGAATAATAATCAGCAAAGGATGCTATAAAATTGGTAAAGAATAGTCCAATAGTGTACCTAGTCCAGGTAAGTTGAAAACAAAATTAGTTATGTGTCTTGGATATGAAACAAGAGGCAGTTAAAGCTTAATCAATGTCAAGGCCTTAATTGATACAATTATACCAAGCAGTCAATATTTATATCATATGAGGTGTGTGTGTGTGTCTGTGTATCTGTGTGTATGCGTGTCTCTGTGTGTCTGTGTGTGTGTGTGTCTGTGTGTGTGACTGTGTGTATGTGTGTCTGTCTCTGTGTGTGTGAGAGAGAGAGTGTGTATGTGAGTGTGTGTGTGTGTCTGGGGGGACACGAGAGCAAAAGTTAGGAGAAAGGGCTGCAATAATGGAAAATAACTGATATCCTGGTGGGTGCGGGTATCTATCTTGCATGAATTTTAATTTTTATGTTGTACATATGAAGCCCCAACATTATAGTGAATGGCTTATTTTCTTTACCAAAACATTATTCACTTGTATCCACATTATTGCAAACAATGGAATGCCATTTTATGTCTTAATGTTATTCCATTCTATAAATAAATAAATCCACAATATAATGTTTCTCTAATTTAATCACATATTAAATGTCAGGAACTAACTGAAACAATATCAGCTAGTGTTTATATTCAAATGTGGTCTGTGCATAAAGGTATTGCATGTGTGTGCATATGCATGTGTGTGAATGTGTGCATTAATGCATGTGTGTGTGTCTATGTGTGTGTGTCTATGTGTGTGTGATATTTATATGTTTACTGGTAAGACTGAGGAACAATAACTTGAAAACACTGAATTCATTAAAAGTATTTTCAACAAAAATGAACCAAGGCTCTTCACAGAAACAACTGACGTACAAGTTGGGTAAGAACTGTAGATGACTAACATATTCCACAGCAGTTTACTATACAACTAAATAAGAAATTGCTCAATGCAAAGCATAGGTATGTCAGAAGGATGCAGATATCAGATGCAGGGAGCATTGATGACTAAGTTAGTATAATATGAACCCAAAAATAAATACTGTATAAAACGAACGCAAGTAGTTAATTAAAATAGTGAATCAGAGCTCATCATTAAAAACTGTTGTCCAAGAAGCTTTGGAATACTTATTAATAATTATTAATTTCTAAAGGGAATGTAACAGCATTATTTGAAGATTTATAGAAAACAACAGCTTAATTTTAGAATTGTTAGAAACTATAAAACTTTAATAATAATAATAATAATAATAATAATAATAATAATAATAATAATAATAATAATAATAAAACTGTGCGTCACCTGATAGAATGCCAGGAGATGCATACAAAATCACTTTTCTTCTTCCTGCCAATATTCATATTATGAATAAAACCTATGTATAAATATCAGATAAATCTAAATTGATGACAATTCCACAAAATAACTTCCCAAGCATGTCTATCTTCAAAAGTGTCATGTTTATATAATTTACGTAAAAAATTATCTAACTGCTTTCAAATGAAAAGTGTTCAAAAAATAAGTAATGTAAGTCATGATTCTCAGCTTTGGAAGTTTGAATGGCTTTAGAAATTCATCATAATAATGTATCAGATTATTATATCCTATAGAGTGATTATAAGGAAAACAGTCATTCTAGCAAATATACACAAATGTTTGAGGGATTCAAGTACTTTCAAATGAACTAGAAAATACATACTTTTATATTTTATACGCATTTGTAACTCTTTTGAGAAGTTAAGGCAATTTATGTAGAAAGTCAAACTGAAGAATATGCCAGTACAAAATGCTGCTAAGCAAATTGTAAGAATTATGCCAGTTTGCACTGCACCTGATATAGTTCTTATTCTAAATCATAGAATATCTACAATAACATGAACATAATTTACATAGTAATATATGCAAAGAATGCTGGCAATATTCTTCAACCAGAAAGAACACCACCTCCAAGTCTGAAAAACCTGAATTCAATTCCCTAAGGTAGACTTCAATTCAATTAACACAAGCTTTTTTGTTTTTAATTATTATGTCCAAATGCTTACTTGGTATATTAATAGCAATATTAACACACACACAAACACATTTAAATAGACTCAAACTCCCTCAATTAGGAGAAATACAATTCACATATATTTTTACACCTATATACATTCAGTTTCTAACTTTCCTCTTTTTATCTCTTTTTGAAAAGATTTTATCTTTGTGTATATGAATATATATGGACATATGTATATTTATTTATGTATGTATATGAGTTAACCAGTATAGATTTAATAAAAATATCTTAGAAAAATATTAGATTTTTAATTCTTCAAGTGCTGAATTTTGTGTCCTGGTATTCCTATATTACCTTATGTTAAGTACATTGATGTATATTTGCTGAAATTGATAAGATAATGTAATAGATATTTAATGATTAATGTTCTTTTGACAATAATTTAAAGCAGTCCATGAGACTGGAACCCTGCCATTCTGGATAGTTAGCTAACTAAAGCTGTAATTATAGGCCACATGTAAAGTACTTAGAAAAGTTTATACTTGAATATATGTTTTCTCAAAAACACCAGTCTTCTTTTCTTCTAAAACCAAGCAGTAGTATAAAATGTAAAAACTGTTCAAAAATTACATGTCATTTAAAGAGTAACAATATTATTTAATCTGAATAATGTTAAATGATTGTAATTTATGCTCTTTTCTTTTATTATTCATAGCCAGGAATTCCAAATTCAAAGTAATACTACAAAAACAATGAGGCATTTAGAAAGCAAATCTATTGATTGCTGAAATTCTGTTATTTGATTTTCTTAATAGTCATTACATATTATTTAAATTGATGTATGCAGATGTAAGTGATGCCTTTACATTACAGATATCTGTTAAATAAATAATAATAAGCATGCATTAGCCACAGGAATTTTAAAAGCCATCTTCCTATCTTAAACCAAGACAAACAAAAAATATCACATGCCTTCAGGCATTTCAAGTGAATTATAAAGAGGGGCCTTAAAAATGTATGCATTGTCATGTTTTAAGAAGGACAGCTTTCGTATAATCATATATTGGTTAACACTAATATTGATCCCTTTTTATCCTACCTGATAGGTAGTTTTTCAGTATTATTCTTTATACTTATTAAAATATTAGTAGTGAAAATTCTATTTTATACTATTTATATATATTTAAATGTGATACATTTATCAATAAAACTTAAAACAATAAAATTGCATGTAATTTTCTTAGAGAAAGTATATAGTTAAATCACTTCGTATATTTGTTAAATTTTTTGCTTTTACTCTAATCCAAGCACTCTAGAGGTGAAAGTAAACACATCTTTGCGAGTTCAAGGTCAATTTGGTTTACAGAGAGAGTTCAAGGACAGTCAGGGCTACACAGAGTATCTCTGTCTTGACAAAAACAAACCAAAGTAACAAATTTAAAAGAAAAGGATAAAAACTTTTTGCTTTATTAACTATTTTCATAAAATTTTTAGGACATCTGTATCAATAATGATGGCAAAATCTGACATTAAAGAGGTTAAATAATAATATTATTACCTAAAAGATAAATGCCATTTTAAATTGAACATTTGTTCATTACCAAGAAATTCAGGTAATAAAGAAGTAGTAAGAAGGATCGTTTATTATACCAATTTTTTATCCCTTTATCCATATGTATTTTTCAATTGTGACTGGTTACCACAGGATCAAATTCTGTTTTTCTTTAGCATATTACTTCACCAACAATAAATTATAATTTTTGAAAATCATTGAAAGCATTGTAGTTTATGTTTGTTATTGCTCTGAATAATCAGAAAATCACTTTCAGTCACCACTCAACGTCAGCCATAGTTTAGGGCATTGCCCCACACAAGATGTAGATGTTCTACTGTCAATGCTATCTGAAAATAACAATGTTTTATTTTGTTTGTTTGTCTTGCCCAATCACTTATCATTCAAAGTAAGTGTAAATGACTGGTTTCTACATTGATTGTCCTTCTCCACAAGAACTCTAAGATGGTCACTCTATTCCTTGTGGTTTCTACATTGATTGTCCTTCTCCACAAGAACTCTAAGATGGTCACTCTATTCCTTGTGGTTTCTACATTGATTGTCCTTCTCCACAAGAACTCTAATTTCTTGTTTTCAGCTTTCTGGGTTTTGCAGTAAAGGGTACCACTCATCAGTATTATTTCTGAAATGATGGTGCTCACTAATTTTACTCTTTTAATTTCTTCTGCTCAATTATAAGTTAATTGTCAACTTTCCTTTGTAAGATATATAAGAATTTTCTTTATTAATCTTTCTACATAAATCAATTTTATTCGAGTTACACGTCATGTCTTCTTATCTAAGATCTTCCAAAGGGTAGTGCATCACTTGAGATGCTCAGCTTACTATGAAAAAAATAAAAGTGCTTCATGACTCCATGTAACAAGAGCAAGCACAAAACTTGCTCATATAGGTGCTTATATAAAAAAATAATGTTTTTTAAATTAAGTCATGGAACATTATGGAGTTCTATCTGTGAGTTAGTAAAGCATGCCAAACTCAACAGAAACAAATAAAAAATCATTGATGGGATTTTCCAAAATGTTAAATAAAACATTCATCACAACTATAATTAATTTAAGTCATACATACTGTACAAAGTTATATAAGGCATTTCATCAAATGTATTTTTCAGAAGTTAGTAAGACAAAGGTTTTAGACACTCAATGTACTAATATGGAAACTGAGGTTGAACTCTTACAGATATTGTAGCACTCAGGAGATATTTGGTTCACCTTGTTTCTTAAGAATTAATCTGGGCCCTATAAATTTTCATTATTCAGGAATCTGAAAGATTGCTCAGTAAAGAAATAAACCTTATAATGATTATGACATAGTCATATCAACCCATTGCAGCTGCTGTTTTCTGAACTGAGGGTTCCCAAAACTGCCCCAGACAATCACAGAGAGGGTATGGGCTCATGGTCTCTACCTCTTGCTGCTGAACTATTTTCTATTTTTATACTCTGGAAAGAGTGTCATTTTCTTTTTTAGTTGCTTACTCACTATTGATCCCACCAGGTTACAATGAATTGCTCCAAATCCATGATCACACATAGGCTTCTGGTTGAACTCAGTTGGTCACAAAACAAAACAAACAAACAAACATACAAAAAATCTCCAAAACTGACTTCAATGTGTAAAGGTGATTTTTAGGAAAAACGAAAATTTGAAAGAATTAAAAGTGAGAGCAAGTAGAATGTATAAAATTGTCAAATATTTATTTCAATTAATAAAGAAATAAAATGAATTACTAGCCTTGATGTTTAAATCATTGTAGTTCATTATGTTAAAAGCTTTATAAATAAAGAATATAATAAAAATAGTTAAGTTACTTTGTTTTGTGATTGTAAGTATAATATTTCTTCTTTTCCTTTATTCCCCACAAATCCTCCCATACAGTTCTCCTACTCTATTTAAATTTTTGCGCTTTTTCACATTGTCATTTTATGCATATATATATACACATAATAGCCTATTATCTTGAGATATATTATTATAATATAATAATATATATTGATATATATCAATATATAATATGATCCTATGTGTGTAATTCATGAATGTAACCTATTCTACCTTATGATGTTTCCTGTATTTACGTACTTAGGGCTGACCTACTCTTCTGAGATCAGAGAAGCTCTGGTGTGTGATGGGTACTGTGGCCTTGGATTGGATTGACCAGTTCCTATTGAATAACCAATCCAAGTGTTCAACCCTAAAAGGACTATTTCTTTAGCTCTCAGTATTTTTTTTATTTGCTGTTCTTTGTGTAAGGTTAATGTATCATGGTCTTTCCTACATTTACTTTGGCATATCTACAAACATTGTCTTTGTTCAGCTCGTATGTATACAGTTATGTTGCTGAGATCTTAAGGTATAGCTTCTTATACAAAAATAAATTACACAAAATTTATAGTGTAATTTTTTTATAATTCATTTTAATATTGACATTACTCACTGTAGTTAATATAAATAAAATTGATTCTCTACATTGGTTTGTTATTCTGAAAATTCTAAATTTTCATTTTCACATTGAAGTATTTTAGATTTTTTTTCCTGTTTAAGTGACTCTGGATCTGGAAAGGAATGCAGTTTTACCTTTTCCCTGTCCAGCTCCCTCATATTTTCTGTTACATTATTAAACAGACAGGACTTCTAGAGTGCTGTAGAGCAGAGAAGTGGGAGGGCACATCCTTTCTTACTGTTCCTCAAGGTTTAAGCTGACAGTTTCATCATCTCTTCACTCTAAAAGTCTTGTTACTTTTTCTTTTGACTTATTTTGTTTTGTTTTATTGCTGAATTACAGCTTTATTCTCTTCAATAATTATATTATTTGTTATATTATTTGTTTCCCATTAATTTTAGTATGGAAGAAGCTTTATTAATATTAATGTTTAACATTTTATATAGAGGGGCAGGTCTTATTGAGCTTCTGTTTATATAGTCATCTCAGCATTATGTGGATATATAGTTACCTTCATAGTAAAAAATAAATGCTCATAATGTATTAAAATATCTTACCATTCCTATTTAGGTTTGTTTAGGTTCAATGTTGTCGACTTGGAATGTTGAGTATTAGCATGTATCTTTTTTTTCATATACTATGATAATATATGTGTTTTTCATTTGTTGTTGTGGTACATTACTGTTTACTTACTTAAGCCTATTGAAATATCTTTGAACTTCTGGGATACATTTTTACTTTGTCAGGTTAAATTTTATGTTAAATTTGAGTTTTCTCTGCTATTTGCTATTAGTATTTTTAAGTTGTATATCTATGTTTATTATAATATTGAGCTATAAGTTCCTATATTTTTATCATTTTCTATACTTTTGATGAAACATGTCTTTCATTTGTTATTTTGTGTTAGCTTTTCCAATTTCTGTATAGTTTGTTTCTGTTATAACTTTTATTACTAGCTCCTTTCAAATGTAGAATATTTATACAAACATTTAATCTTGAATATGATTTAACATGATCTCCTCATTAATTTTCTCCCTGCATAACTTGTTTATTCCATCTATGATGATTGAGAGTTTTGCTGGCTATAGTCTAGGATGTCATCCATGGTCTCTTACTGTCCTTATATTATCTGTCCAGGACCTTCTGACTTTCATAGTCTCCATTGAGAATCAGGTATTGTTGTGATGGGTCTGCCTTTATAAGTTACTTAGGCTTTTCCTTTTCAGGTCTGTTCATTTTATTATTTTTAAATCATAATTAAACACTATTTGTCCACAAATCTAGCCCTACAGAAAGCACAATAGAATGGAGCCTCTTGCAGTAGAGCCAGAGTTTATTCCTGGTTCATGATCTGACATCATAGAGCCCATTCCCTACAGAGGAACACCTTACTCAGCTTTGATACTGGGTGGAGGAACTTGGATCTACCTCACCTGGATAAAACAGACCATACTGATTGATCTTGGGATTCGTTGCCCTCACAGGGGAATGGATGGGTTGATGGGGTGAGAGATAGGCTGTGGGAGGACTGGGAGGAGGGGAGAGAGGGGGAACATTATAAATCTGGAAAAAAAAACTTTTTAAGTTAAAAAATAAAAAGGAATTTAGATTGTGCACAATAGTGATAAATTGTCCCTGGTCTACACTATCTGGGGATTTTTTTCTGAAAAGTTTCCAAAATTGTTAACAAGAAATGTCTCTGGGAGGCTAGGATATAACATCTCAAACAAAAAAGCTGAGCTCATTTTAGAGAGATGTTCAGAGAACCCATAATTGGGGCTTTTCCATGTGATCTGGAATTCTCTCAGACTTGCATGTGTTTCCATAGAAAATATCCACATAGTAAACATTCTATTAGTCCAAATTAGATACTTAGGCTTTTGCTCGCCTAACTTCTGAAGTCACAGCATACTGCTTGAACCTTCCTACTCAATTGTTTAAGGCTGTTTAAAGTACTCACAGATTCAAGAACAAGGGAATTAGACAAACTATCTTGATATAATGTGGAGTTTATTAAAGTACATGCAAATGATAAATATGTGAGGGTCTTATTTGGAAACTATTCAGGGAAAACAGAAATTAAATCTACTATGTCAAAATGGCAGGCTAATAAAGTGTGTACTGAGATAAATCAGTTGTTCAAGTATTTATTATGAAAGAATATGGACTGAAATTGTGATTCCCATAACATGGAGAAAGGACAATATGGTGATAAACATCTTCCGTCACAGGACTGGGAAGAAATAGACAGATGGATCCCTTGGCCTTGCTGACAAATAAAACTGGCAAGTCTATAAACTCTAGGTTCAATAAGTAACCCTGTCTCAGCACACTGGGAGGATTGGGATGGAAAAAACCATCTCAAATCACCTTCCAACCTTCACAGACATGCATATATGGACATTCACAGTCATACATCATAGACATGGACAGTCACAACACTACACACACACACACACACACACACACACACACACACACACACACACACTCACACTCCAGTGCTGTTTTTCTTATTAATTATTGAGCATGTTCAGAGAAGCTATTTCAACGTAATCTACTTCTTGTCAAAATGTGAAAAATTGAAAGAACAATTCATTGGAGAGGAATTTGGAAAAACAGTGTGTTTGCCATGAATTTAATAAGAGGACATTAAAGAGAGAAAAGAGATCATGGTAAATATCTGAGACCTATAACACAGCACATGCATAGATTATACACATAGAATATTTTAATCAAGTAAAAGCTATCGTAAAATTTTAGAAGAAATATGGTGAACTAATTTATTAATTTTTAAATGCCATCAATTGGTGTGGGGTGTCTTTCTGTATGCAGTGAATATCAATTTTTAAATAAAGGAGCTGTTTTGTCCCATGAAAGGCACCATAAAAAAGTAGGCAGGGAAATCAGAGTATAGGCAGAAGAAGGGTGGAGTCAGAGACAGATCAAGCCAGCCTCCAAAGAAGAAATATGTAAAGAACACAGGTGAGCCACTAACCATGTTGCAGACATATTAGTTAAAATGGGTTGAATTAAGATGAGAGAACTAGCTAGCAATGTGTCTAAGCCATAGACCAAACAGCATGAAGTTAATATAGGCATCTAAGTCATTTTGGGGAGGAAAAGCAGTGGCCGGAGGTGGCTAGGTGCTCTGGGGAGGCAGTTCTGTGGTCTGGAACTTGGGCAGCTGGACCAGAAATCTTATTGGAACAACCACTGGTGTTATATAAAGTATTAAATGTAAATGTGGTGTGTATAGATGATTTTACAAAAAACTAGTGGTGTATTTCAGTGACAAGGACTATGGCTTATAATGGAACTGATATATGTTCAAAGGCAGTTCATAGTAGATGAAAAATCTTGCTGGTGAATTGGAAATGGCATTGGAGAATAAGTATGAATCTAAGATAACACCATCACTTTGGGGAAAGAATCACTGTATAAACTGGTCTGGTATTTACTATAATGGCAAAAATTTGGGAAAGAAGATGTTGAGAAGAAATTAAGAAATCATTGAATAAAGCATTAAATGTCACTATACTTTTTAGGTAGCTCCACATATTGGAAGAACTGTCCAAAAACTAAAAACGTGACATTCTTTAGTATTCCTGTAGAAGACCACAAACTTCACATCCTTTATATGAAACTATGTTGTATTTCAAGAATAAAATAACTTAAAATTTTGTTGAGTTAAAATGTTTACTATATTATTATTACAAGACCACAGGGCTAGCTTTTATTTCTGAATCATGCTCCTTTACAAAGGAAACTAAAAGAGAAAAAAGAATGGACCATAAAGAACCTGTATTATTTAAGAGCAGACTCCATCCCTTACAATACCTTAATTATTAATGCCATCATCAAAGTCAGTGTCCAGAGACTATGTTCTGTTGCCACCTCATTTCATTATTTAACTCCACTCAAAGGAATACTTCCAGCATAAGATGAACAACCTAGTTTTCCTTCCTCCTAGGCCCCATATCATACTTTGCTACTATCTCCAGGGTGCTGTTGAGTAGTCTGTTTGAGGTTGAAAGGTCTGTGTCTTTGCCACAGGGTATCTCTGAGTCTGTTAAAGGCAGTTGAGATCTTGCGTCTTCTGTTCCTGAAGCTTCTAGGTGGCAAGATTTCTCAATTGCTGAAATAATAAAGATGTTACCCGTATGTCCACGACAAAATCTTTTGTATAACAAAATAAAATTAAATTAATCTGAAAATACTGTTTCTCTAATAAAAAATAAAGAAAAATAAAAAATAACATGAGCAAAATTAACCATTCAAGAAAAATTGAAGACAGATGGAATAGCTTTTAAAATAGCTTTTCTTCAGTAGTTTTATTGGATAGATCTATATTTTGATATATTTACTAAAATTAGAAAACTAGATGACATCATGGTCATGCTATTATATTCTCTAAGCCTGTTTCCCTGTACATAAAACAGATTAACAAAGTTTTTGTTGTTTATATATGTAGTCAAGTACTAAAATGTCCATTTTAAATAATTCTGTAGGCACATTGTTTTTAAAAGAAGAAACAACAATAGGTACTGGATACTAACTAATTTTGGATATGAGTCATGGTTTAATTAATTAAATTGTGTACATGAGTGAGTGTGATTCTTCTGTGCTATGTGTACTGTGGCATTTATGTATAAGACAAAGGGACAACTTTCAGATGTTGGTTCTTGCCACCCTGCTCCTTGAAGTAGGCTGTCTGATACTGCTCCATGTACCTCCATATTGCTAATTTCTCAGAGATTCTCTTATCTGTATCTCCTCCATTATTATAGAAGTGCAGGGATTACAGACACAAGACACCACATCTGGCTGGTTGTTTGTTTATGTTTGTTTATTCACTGTTAATGATCAAACTGTGACTAAACTAACAAATGCTATTACCCACATGAGCCTTTTCCTTAATCCAGGTATAAGCTCTAAGCTATTTTTTTTTACATTCTATTCTATACAATTTAATTTAGAATCCACTCAAAAGATTCGAATACCTTTTAGGAGTACTCAATCAACGTAATTTTCTTAGCCTTCACAAACCAAGTATTCATTGATTGAAGGCATAAAATGCTAGTTAAAATATCCACTTTATATTTTGTTTTGCAAGAAATGTGTGCAGAACATTTTAAGAAGGAAAGATATCATCTTCATTTTGTTTTAATGACTGTAAACTGTGAATTTTCTGATTTCTTTTCCTATTAAATATTTCAATCAATTATATCTGAAGATAGCTTTGAATACACCCTAAATTCATATTAGAGGGGGCACATATTTATAACACATCTCCTAGTATATGGAGGCAAGAGGAATGAGATTTCTAGGCCAAACTGTGCTTCACAGATAGAAATTCCCCCCACACCAAACTCAAAACTGCAAACATCCAACTGTCCATCTCCCTTAAATACTGAGCAAAAACATGCTTTGTATGTAAACACATGCAAACATGTATGCATGAATAAGTACAGTATCTCATATAAATCCTAGAATAAATATTGATTGATTCATTTGCTTTTCAAATTTAGAGATCATTCCCTACAAAATGGTTATTTGGGGATTGATTTACTAAAGAGGATAACTTAAGAGAAAAAGTATATTTACTTAATAGCTCTGAACAAAAATGAGCAAATTACTTTAATATTTGTGGAAATCTGAGTAATCTTTGACTCTAAAAAAATTATATTGCTTTGTTTTGAAGTACACGTTTATTTAACAGATGAAGCCAACAATTGTGACCTAGGAAAAATGATGAGTGGAATTGTTTTATATAAAATACTGGTTTTCTATAAATTTTTCATTATTTTAAATAATAATTTAAAATATTTTAAAAGGTCACTGGATTTTATTATATAATTAATTACTTTGTAAGGTAGCCAACTTCTCTATGACAGAGATGAATTCAAACGATTTTTTGTTAATCTCCTCATATTATATGTCCTGTCTCCAGCAGAATTCCACTGCTTAGGGGTAAGTCATACAATTCAGAAGAACAAATTTGTTACTTGCCCAACATCTGAATTGCCTAACTATTTAGATTCTGTTCGCCAAGACCCATTCTGTGATCTATTCCTTCCACCTAATAACTATTACTGCCCCCAACCCCATGGGACTGCTATTGGTCAAATGGAGCCACACCAGTCAGAAGAACAGGGATTTTCTGCTGCTCAAAAGCCCTAGCTAGTTATCAGATGGTGAGTTCCCAATTTGGAGAGATATTTTCTAGTAGATCAGATATAATATGAGTCACAGAAAGATAAGAATACCAAAGAAGAAACAGAAACTGAGAAATAAAACCCTGATCTCAAAAAACAAACTAAAAAATAATGACCTAGTCCTGTAATCATACAAAACTCAGATGCCTAACACCATTGTAAGAACATAATCAATAACAGCCAGGGAAATATGGCATTTCCAGAGCCCAGCTATCCTACAACAGCAAAACAGAGTATTCATGATTATTCCAGTGCAGCCGAAACACAGTAAAACAAGCTTTATGGAGATGAAAAAGGTACTAATGAGGAAATTAAAAACTCCCCCCACACAAATGACAACCAAAAAATTAGAGGAAACCAAGAAATCTGAGGATCAATCGGTGTTTGGAAGGTTACAGAAACTATTCAAAATCTGAAAATAAAATAAAAACAATAAAGAAAACTTAACCTGAGAGAATTCTGGAGATGAGAAATCTGGGTAAGTGAACAGAAAACACAAATATAAGCATCACCATCAAAATACAAAAGATGGAAAACAGACTCTCAAGTGTTGAAGATATAATAGAACAAATAGATTAATTTGTCAAAAAAATGCTGAATCTAAAATTCTCCTAGTTCAAAAACATTCAAGAAATAAGAGACACTATGAAAAGTATGAGGGAAGAATAGAAAATACAAAGAATAATAGGAATCAAAGAAGTAGAATAGCAGTTCAATAACCTGGAAAATATATTTAACAAAATGTAGAAGAAAATTTTTGCAAATCTAAGAACCTTACGGAATTTTGAATATATAGAACCATAAAAGAAAGTCCCTCAGTCACATAATAATCAAACTCAAAATGTATAGAACAACAACAAAAATATCAAAATCCCCAAGGGAAAAAGACCAAGTAACATATGTATAAAGGCAGATATATTACAAATACATCTGAGTTCTCAGTGGAGAATCAAAAAGCCAGAAGGCTCTTAGATATCTTGTATCTTGCAGACTCTAAGAAACCACATATGCCAGCAGAGACTACCATAGCCAATAAAACTTTCAATCACCATAAGTGGAGAAACCAAGATATTCCAGGAAAAGTCAAATTAATATAAAATCAGTTTACGAATACAACCATGCAGAGGGTACTAGAAGAAAAACCCAACCCACAGAAGTTAATTACATCCACAAAAACACAACCAATAGATAATATCATGATAGCAATATCCAAATAATACACAAATGTGCATGCATTCACGTGCATACACACACACACACACACACACACACACACACACACACACACAGAGGAGTGCTTGTGGGCATGTGCACACATGCATACTACCACCACCAAAATCACCAACAACAAAATAACAGGACTTAACAACCATTGTTTATTAATATCCCTTAATATCATCAAACTCAATTCACAAAAAGACAAAGGCCAATAAAATGGATAGTACAACAGATCCATCTGTCTGTTGCATACAAGAAACACACTTCAATATCAAAGATGGACATTACCTCAGAGTAGAGAATTGAAAAAAATTCCAAGCAGATAGATACAAGTAGCAAGCTGGTGTACCCATCCTAAATACTAAAAAATTAGACTGGCAGACAAAATTCATCAAAAGAAAATAAGAAATGTGTTTTGGCTTCTTCCTTGAAATTGTTGACTACATTGGTCCCTGAGGGTGGAGGAAACAGAAGCAGGGAAAAGAATTCAAGATGGATATGGGTATAAACAGAAAGAGCTTTCTTGGAGACTACTTTTGGTAAAAGAGATTAAATTTATTCCAGAGTATAAGGAATACATATGATTGTGAACTCTGAAAACAAACCATAATTTGCATTAAGTGGCATGCTTATATCATAATAGTGGATTAGCAAGTTAGCTGGATTAGTGTAAGTACAACCCTGTATATATGACTACAACACTTTCCTAAATATCATGTGGGTCATCAGGGGAAGAACATTTGCAGGGAAATTTGTCAAGAGTCCCCCAAGATAAGACTAGAGAGCAGAAAGCTTTGCTGTTGAGAGAGGGAGTGTCTATGTTTCCGAGCTTAGAGAAAACTTTTCCAAGCAATACTAGAATTGCAGCCTCTTAATAGCCAGTAATGTCTTCCAACAGAGAATAGTATTTTATACTCATCAAAAGAAAAACCCACCAAGATGACATTATAATTCAGTACATCTATGTTGCAAATGTAAGGCACCTACATTTATAAATGAAATATTATTAAAGTTTAAATCAAACATGGAACCCCACATACCAATTATGGGAAACTTTGATACCCTACTCATGCCAATAGATCTGTAGTTCTGACAGAAACTAAATAGAGAATTATTGGGACTAACTGATGTTATGACTCAAATTAACATATCTGAAGAATATTTTACCTAAACACAAAAGAAGGTACCTTCTCAGCACTCTGAGAAACTTTCTCCAAAATTGAACACATAAGCAATTACAAATCAAGCCTCAAGAGATACAAGAAAACTGAAATAGCTCCCTGTTTCTTGTTAGACAAATACAGAATAAAGATGGATCTCAACAATAGAAAGCATACTAACTCATGGAAAATGAACAACTGTCTACTTAGAAAGAAAAAGAAAAATTACAGACTACTTAGAGTGCAATGAAAAGAAAAATGTATAGCATACCAAACTTATGGTACAAAATGAAAGCAGTGTAAATTCAAAGCACTAAGTGCCTTCATAAAGAAATTTTTAAAAAAAGGATACAAAGAATCAATAAAACAAAGAGTTGGTTCTTTGAAAAAATCAACAAGATAGATAAATCTTTATTCAAATGACCTAGAAAGCAGAGGGAGGAATCTAAATTAAGAAACCAGAAACAAAAAGAGAAATATCATCATAACAGACACCAGGACAAACATTATTTACTTATCTCAGGAAAAATCCATCAAGATGATGCCTCAATCCTGAGCATTCATGTCTCCAACACAAGGGCACCTGCTTTTGTAAAAGAAGCATTATTAAGGCTTAAATCTCATATCAGACCTCACACTTCAATACCCCACTCTCACCAATGAATAGGTCTATCTACTGGACAGAAACTCAACAGAGAAATAAGGGATCTAACAGATGTTATGACCCAAATGGACTTAATAGACATATACAGAACCTTTCATCCAAACAAAGTAATATACATATTTCTCAGCACCCCATGAAATTTTCTCTAAAACTGACCACATACTCAGGCATAAAGTAAATATCAACAGATACAAAAAGTGGGAATAACTCCTTGTATCATATCAGACTACCATGGTCTAAAGTTAGAGTTCAACAACAACGAAAATCACGGGAAGACTACAAATCTACGGAAACTGAACATCTCTCAATAAACTACCTCTGAGTCAAGGAAGAAGTAAATACATAAATCAAAGACTTTCTAGGATTTAATGAAAATGAATCCAAAACATGCCTTTTACAGCATTTATTAAATTCTGTACCTTCACTTACTGAAAAAAAAAGAATGAAAAAGAAAAGAAACTTCATTGACCAAAAATAAAGCAAAACTAATATAAGGATATAAACATAAATATTTAGAAGGTATTTTGGAAACATTTTCATTAGTCCGTCTAAGGACTTTAAACACTCTAGCCATAGCATTATGACCAAGTTTATAGAACAGTAAATGCTTTTGTTCCCCATAAATTACTCTTGAAATCCAATCATGGAGTGCTGGGTTACACCTTAAACAGTCAAGACACTGTTGGAGCTGTGGGCCCATTTGCCTGAGTGGTCAGGATTGAGCACAAGGTTCAGAGTATAATGTCTTTCTTCAATCAGTAAAACCTTCTGCACTATGGACACTAGCTGGGAGAGAAAAAACATCTAGTTTAACCAGTTTGGCTAGTCCAACTTCATGTATGGTGTGCAGCCCAAAGAGTGGAATGGCTTCAGGAAAAGATCATTGTTTAGTTCTGGTGGGAGATTAAGATCAAAGAATAAGTTCCTGCTGGTACAGTCTAATAATGGAGCCATGAGAGGAGAATTTCTAAATATTTGTGATAAAATTCCATGAAACAAGACCTTAGCTTCTTCAAAAACAAAGAATTGTTTCTGGAATGTGCTTCAGTGCAATTCCCAGGTGTGTGGAGAGGAGTTTATTTCATGTTACTCATTACAGCTGGCTTTAGTTATTTGTTTATGTACCTCTAAATAAAAAAATGTTTCTGCTACAAATTGCTTGTCTTTGTGATTATACTTTTACTCCATGTGATTCGTTTTAACCCTAAGAGTATAAATTATCTAATTCTCTGAATTAAGTGGACTACTGCATATAACTTTATAGTCCACTTCAGTTTTAGGCTCCATTTTCCGAGGTCTAACCAACAATATATCAGTAAACAGGCTCCATAGTTGAGTGTCCTCTAGGGACAAACGCTAAAATACTCTTACACATGACACTTAGATATTTCTTTAAATATACTATGATTTCTAGGCAGGCTGTATTTAGAAAAATATATGCCTATACAAATTATATGCATATAGTAACAAAAAAACATTAAATGAAAGGAAAGTGGGATTTGGTATAAGTAAGGATTTTGAGTGAGGAAAGAAAAGAAATATGATTTTAATACAATCACAAAAAAAAAATAACCAGGTTTAGAAAGAATGAGCTTTCTCTACAACATTTTCTAATCCTTAGCTGTGGTTTTCCTTATCCTTAAACCCTCCATTTCTTCCATCTTCCCTCACCCATCTCCCATTAGACATTTCCAGTACTAGCCTTCACCCACATTTTCTTTCCTATTGCATACATTTTACTCTTCATGCCAAGGCTTTTTACCACTGTGGCTTTGTCTTGCTTATTGGTTTCTACAGATTCCCACTCAAAAGCAATACCTACTCTACATGCTGCCTTCTAAAGTCTGAAAATCAGAGAGAATAAATGCTTTGAGAAAATGTTCTTCATGAGAAAACATTTTAAGAAATACAGAGCAAAAAGACTGAAGAAATCCTGGGCCATTTTAGTAATTATTTTGCATCTTAATTTTCAATTTTGTGATACATCTTCTCCTTTATATTAGCAGGATCCTCCACAAATAAACCAATAAGTATTTTAAGCTGGAGTTTTGAGTACTAGTCAAAGATCATTGTCATGAGTTCCATGAATGCAAAAGCATCTGTAGTCTTCTGTTTGTTTAGGTTTTAGATTGGTTTTATTTGATTTTTGAGACAGAAATGCACAGTTATGTCATTTTTAATAAATTTTATTATATAACAAACTTGCAACTAAAAAAAAATCACACAACAAATTGACCACTTCCAAGCTGTATGCATTTCTATGAAATATTCAGTCAGAACATACATTTGAAACAGGTGGTGTGGAGTTTCACACTGGATCTTATACATGCATAGCTACTTCTTTGACTTGGAAATTACCTTTAATAGGTGAAACTGCAGCTCTTTTTGTTATCTGTTCTTTGGGTGAGTGTTGATACATAGATAAATGTTTTAAAATTTTAACAGCATCTAAAGGCAGAGAAGTTCAGACGTGTCCCAATCATTGCTCACTACCTCACATAAATTATCCAATAAGTTGCTGCAACAAGTTCATATTTATATACTTTATGTAGAGATGTCCATACATTCGCATATATTTTGTTTTATCCACAACAGCTCTCATGTTGCCTCAGTTTTTAGAGGTTAGAAATTGGCTTATTTCAATATGGACTACAGGATCTTTAGTGGGTTTTTCTTGGCTGACATAAAATAAGGTCAAATAACTAATCAATTGGGCAAATTCTTATTTGATGTTTCATTTTTCTTTGCTTTCAAGCTCATTAGAAATCAGCTCTAAGGAAACTGGCTGAGATGACCCAGCCGACTACTCCACTTAAGACTTGTCCATAATCCAAAATTTTTCTTTGGGTACCCATGGGATTGCTAGCACCCCTATTCAGCACGAAGTCATCTAGAGAAAACAGCCTACATTCCCCCAAAATGGATTATGGATGTTTGTTTTTGTTACAGTGCTGATTACAAGTGAAAATAGTGAAAAATACTATACAAAGGAAAAAATTAGCTCTAAATTTATAGTTTCTATCAATCTTCCTATTCCTAAAGTAGTTAACTAGATGTCTTTAAATTTCTATAAGACAAGTTTCAAATGACATTGGGAATATCTTTCCTCAGTTTTATAAAAGAAAAAGAAAAAAATTTAAATAAAAATCACAAATTGCAACTTTTGCTTTTTTTACTTTGTGAGTTTCATCTGCTCATTGATTCAATAAGATTCCTAGTCTTTCCAACACACGCTTACCTCATTGATCAACTGAATATTTTAACATCCTTGTTAAGATTTTGCATCACATATCTCATGTATATATTATAGAGGTTACCTTAAAATTTTCCAGATTCAAATTTATAATCTTAAAACACATTTATATGTTAAGAAATGGTGGTACATCTTTAATCTTAAGACTTGGGAGAAAGAGACTGGTCGATGCCTATGAGTGCAAAGCCACCTACATCTACATGATATATTTGAGGCCAGACTGAAATACAGTGAGAGCTTGTTTTATTTTCTTCTTCTTCAAATGGAGATTATATTTATAGATTGTATTCATAGATTTGGCAATGAAGCCAGGGAAATTGGTAAATAAACTTTGGGGAAATGTCACAAAATTGTAGCTTGTACAATCACTCAAAAATTCATATGTTTAATTTTTATGGATGTATCTTTATAAACACAATCAAAAATATTTATTAGGTACCTTGGAATACATTGGCCCAGTGAAGTACATGAAGTTGTCTATCACATTGCTGTAATAATTTTATATTCTCGTGGTCAGTATTTTCTCTAAAGACACAACAATGCCCTTTGTTATTACTCAATGGACAAAGTATAGGAAAAGTTTGTATGCTGCACAAAAAGACACTGCTAGATTCATTACCTTTACTTTTTAACTTTATGTATATATTCATAAAATTCATATACAGTTGAGATTTCAGGTTCCTTTTTAATAGTCTATTCAAATCATCCTGGTATTGAAATTATAATTAATTATGGTGGAATTTGTTCCATTTATTACAGTTTTTCATATCCTGAAACACTCTGTTAGGATTGTAGAAATCCCACATCTACTCAATTTTTATAAGTTGATTAATTGAACATATGGTTAATATCACTCATTACACTCTAAGAAGGTGACAATTTCTGGGGAAAATATTTATTCTTAAATTTATGATAAAGTTTTTTCAATAAATATGTTCTTATTTTTCCTTAATTCTAAGCATCCACAGAAAGGAAATATTCATTAAATTAACAATACAATTTAAAAAATCATTGAAGACTGTTTTTAAGATTAGCTCTATTTGCTCATTTGGCTTAATCTCATGAGTTCCATTAATCTAGTTTTGTTTTTAATAATTTATTGTTGTTGGTTTGGTTTGATGTTTTTGACACAAGGTCTCACTGTGTAGCACTGACTCCTGAAAGTTATTTTGTAGAACAGGTTTTGTGGGAGGTTGTGTTGTTTCATTTTAAATAATTGTCCCAACCACTGGTTTAATAAAAAGAGCTGATTGGCCAAAGGCAGGCAGGAAGTGTAGGCGGGGCTACCAGACTAAAAACTCTGAGAACAGAATGCCAGAACAGAACACCAGAGAGCACCAGAGAGAAGCCACAGGAGGCAGAGGACAACCATGCCACTCTAAAGAAAGGTACCGAGCCGCATGGCTGAACAAGAGACATGGGATAGATGAAGGATAGAGAGCTAGCAAGTGATATGCCTGGGCCTGAGGCTGATCAGCCAAAAACTAATGAAAGCGTCTGTGTGTCTCTGTGGGACTGTGGGACAGTGGGTCTGTGGGTCTGTGGGCCTAGACCTTGAGGTTAGGCCCAAAAGTCTGAGCCAGAAACCTCATACTACAAGGTTTGCCTTGAAATCAGAGATTTACCTACTTCTGCCGTCTGTGCCCTGGGATTATAGGCATGCCTCACCATATCAGGCCCATGAATCTACAGTCAAGCAGTGCTCTAATTATTTTTAGATTGACTCAATTTATTCATTTTATCATATGATTATGAGAGTTTTGCCTGTGCATTGCATGTTTGGCTGGTGCCAATCAGTAGTCAGAATGGGGCTTTCTATTTGCTGAGACAGAGTCAGAGGTGGTTTGTGACGTCCCCCATGAGGCTGGAAATTAAAACCTTCCCTCTACAAAAACAGCAAGTACTCTTAACAACTGGGTCAATTTTCCAAGGCCCTCTAAGCTGTGCTTTTTTTAAGGATGAAATATGAATTTATATTCATCTTCATGGTATTCAACACTACCATTTAAGAAATATTTGGTCCATTAACAACAAATACAGTTATAATGTATAATGTTTGTAATGTATAATGGACCAAATATTTTAAAATAGATTTTATGAGGAATAATTACCTTTTTATATCAAATATAATGTATTCAAGTATTTAACATGTCATAAAATGAATAACTTCAAAACACCCTGGTGAAATGATACCAAATCACTATGGACATAACTGTATTCTCACTGTCAGTACTTCATAGGCTTATAAAGCACAAGTCAGTATCACTAACCTTGCATGTATCCACAGTAACGAGTGAGAAGGAAGGAAAAAAACCTCTCCAGTAAGGAATTTGTAAAGAATGTTTCTGGTATTGATTCCACTAGCAGCTTGTCAAGTGGTCTCACATTAAGCCAAATAATCATCATTAAATCTGTTGGTATTTATTTGACATAGATGTTAAATCAATCCAAACCTCATTATATAATTAGACTGACTTTTGAGGCTTATGTTGATATCATGAGTATTTGAGAAGTCTGTGAGAAATACATTTTTTGAAAATCAATATGTTGGGGTGTCTGGTTTCTCTCTTATCTATTAAATACGAAATGTTTTTGGGGGGGATATTTTATGAGCATGCTATAAGAAACATTTTATTAAGTAATATTTGCATAAATTTAAAGAATATTGATATCTTAAAAAATTTGATGAGCTGAAATCTCCCAGATCTTTTTATGCCTTCTGTTAGCAATGACATTGCCATTTTCAAGCTCTAAAATTCACTATCAGGAACACACACACTCTTCCATAAAAGTAAATATATCTTCCCATTGGCTTCTAAGTTGGTAGGTTAAAACCTATGAAATCACCAGTTTAGAAGAACTTCTAAAGTTCTCTTTGTTGCTATTCTTTGTGAAATGAAATAATACACTCTTCCCTGTAAGGCATGCCCTCAAGCTAAATTGGTACTTATACAGTTACGACATAACAGAGAACTTTGTAATTTTAGAGTTCAATGTCCAGGAAGCAATCATGAATGTTGTGTTCTCACCATTTTATATGAGATACATTTATATTAAAATTTTTATTCTATATAAATCCTCACATACAGATTTTGTTTTTAAATTAATATATGTATACATTTTAGCATTAATTTGATCTTTCAGAGACTTACAGCGTGATGTTCTGTTTTAAGTTAGTATATTTAGAGATACCCCTCTGGCCTTGCCAAAATCTAAAACTAGAACAATAATTTTGAAAGGACTTCATACTTAATTTCCCAGTGACCACTGATACACAAATCTTAAATATTATCATAAGTAAGGAAATTTATTTGAAGATGTAAAGTAAAGAAAAATTGTGATTTTTTTGGTTGCCTAGTTTGGCTTTTACATAGTTTATTTTAATGCTTTGAGGCCTTGATAAACTTTGTAATTTGGTCTAGTGAACAAGTATTTGTTTCACTATCCACTATATATTAAGCAGTTAATGCATAAAAAAATTGTAGATAGAGGAATAAAATAATAGAAAAGGTAACACCTTGTAAAACCCCTCTTGCTTGGTGGGGACTACATTCTTTCTATATTCACTCATCCAGCAGCAAGTCAATATAAACAAAGGAAAATAATTCAAATATAAAGTGTTGGATATGATAGATGGGAAGACGTATGTAAACCAGAGACTTGACCACTATTTGGTTGCTTTGGACCTGTTGCCTTATTAATTTTCTTACCACCATTTTTTTTTAATTTTTAGTCTAAATACTCCAAAACTATACAACTACATGAGACCCTGACCAATGGGAAGCTAAGCTGAACATATAATCTTTTCTCTGTTGTTCAGTAATCAGTCAGATACAATATTTTTCTCATAACTTTCTAAAAGCTTTACTTTCAAGTAAAACATATACAAAGCAATTTATTTTCCTTCTTTCTACTTGTAGCATAGATAGATACAGTAGAAAATAAACCCAGAAATATTCTCTGCTTATACTATGTCTTTTTCTATAGTATAATTTCTCTCTTTCAGTTTTGAAGAACTTGTCCCCAAATATTCTCATGCATGTGCATCAATTGTGTCTCTTCTATCTTGAACGTTCCCATCTATAATCTTGCAACCATCATTATAAAAGAACATCCTTGGGAAAATCACTGCTAGCACAAGAATATAGGTGAGCTGATGCAGGAGATAGAGGAAATGAACATAATTTATACATTTATTTGCAGAAAATCTCTGAAAACAGGATAAACCTGCAACACTTTACTTTAGGCTGAGAGGAAGTGTCTGTGAGGATAAATGCAGGCCTGCATCATTCTCGTCTTTCTATAAAAACAGGGCAGACAGAAAGATGAAGAAAATTTTATTTCATGAATTATTTAGCTCATATGCTATTTGTAGACTCAACTTTAAATACCTTTGGAGTTCTATATAGTATTGGCTGTACTTGAACAAGGGATTATTTATTTTTGATGTGTTAAATCAGCAAAGAAAGAGAATAGCATTTTCTGGATTGTAAGCAATAGCCAAATAAAATTCATTAAAAGCAAAAGCAGTTTAATAAATCAGAACTAATTTAATAGTAATGATAATAGCTGACCTATGTTTATCTGATGCCATATATAATATTGGTGTACAGGATTTATCCTCATGATTAAATCCTTTAAGGCTCATTGCTAATTTGCACATGAGAATTTGTGAGGATACTGAGCTATAGAGATATTGCATGGCTCTAAAGAAACATTATTGACAAATTTATTGATATGTTCCTCTCATAAGTTTCCATTTACTTACAGCAGTTCTAAATGTGTAACCGTGTTTTTAGCTGTTATACACTGACTGCTATGGAGAATCAAGTACTTCTATCTATTGATAATTTAGAGAAATGTAAGAGAATAATTTTAATGCATTTGCTAGGAAATGTTGCATGTTAAAATCCAGTTCATGGGCTCACATTTGTATTTGGTAATATTTTATTACAACTATTATAACTTGGCTTCACTATAAACTAATTGTCTTAATCACTGCAACTTCTAGTAATATAAACTGCTTGGCTATAATTAGGCAATAAGACATGACAAGTGGTGCCTTTCAGGATGATTACAAGATATTATAATTTCATAATAAACTCCAGTGCTCAAGTGATGTTCTATATTCATTTACCACATTAATAGAATTCTCTACACATTTAATTTTCTCCTATATTGATATAACTATAACTTTTAAGTAGTTCTGCTTCAATACCAGATTTGAACATAAATTTATCAACAGGGCAAGAACATTGAAGTAATCAGTGCTGTATTTTAGAATTAAAGCCACCCTTCATGGGCCAGTGCAGTTTTTCAGAGGTACAGAGGTGTGGGATTAATGATTAGCTATGAGAAAAAAGAAGACATTTATTTACAAATATTAAAAATTCTTTTATACATTATAACAATATTTAAATACGGATAAATAATTGTATAAATAACAAATGAACACCAACTATGATTTGGGAATAATTAACCACTTAAATGTAATGAATATAGCTAAAGAAGCCATTAAAAAAGAAGTTACTTTTTCTAAAAGTGAAAATCATAACAAATTTAAAAACTATTTGTACTTAACCTCATTTTATTGATACATAATCTCACTAGAGAAGATTTTTTTCCCAAATCCTTTCTAGAAAATTATTCCTAGATCTAATTAAAGAAATGTTAATTAATAAACTTGATATTAGTTAAATTTTTATTCTTTTAAAATTTTTATCTTATTATTTCATAAATAAATACAATGTATTTCAATCATATCCAATGCTTTCTCTCACCAAATACCCCCATTACCCAAAAATTGTTCAAATTCTTACACACACATCACATATATTTATGTATAAAAATACATGCATGTATGTATGTATGTATTTATAGCCAATTATTGATGCCCATATGTCCATAGGTGTTCTGTCTACATGATAGCTCATCCTTCAATGAGATGTACTTAAAGAAAATGTACTCTCCATCTCTAAGCAGACGTGTAATGCATGCAGCTCTTCAACAAGAGTTGGGACTTTACACCTTTTCCCACCCATGTTGAGATGTCAACTGACACAGTTGTGTGAAGATATTTTATTATTGATAGCGCATGGATGCCAACAAAACTGTCCTGTATAGACGTGATCTTTTTAATCAAAAAACTGTGAGTGGTTTCTTTTTAAAGAACATTTTAATTCTCTCATGAATTCTAAATATCCATAAATGTTATTTTTCCCTTGATAATATTTAAGTAATTGATTTTGTTTTTTCCTCTGTAATTTCTATTATTATATTGGTAGGTGCTTTGGGGAGGGAGTGAGCTGCTTTTTTATTTTGTTGTAAATTCAATCTTTCGACAGGTAATGTTTCAGTTGCTAGCTAAACAGGGATCTTTATTCACCAGTTCTCAGTCATATTTCACCGAATGCTATGGGATGTCCCACAGCGTGCTCTTTATAGACCTTGCCTTTGGTCCTTGTCCTCTTTCTTTGTCATTTTCCCTTTTATTTCAGAAAGACCCATAACATTCACTGATTTTGTGTATGCGTAATACTTAGCTGAAATTGTGCTTTAGAAAATTCTTCCTTCTACTCTTAATATGTAGATATAATTTTCAAAAATTATGAAAGATTTGATATTTTTGGTACCAAAACTAGATGATCATTCTTGGTACCATATAGTCCAAGTAATAGAATGTATATTTAAATACTCAGAATTTTAACAGATGAGATAGAATAGTGTAGTATTCTAATTTTTATTTTTCCAAATTATGAGGTTTAATATACCATTTTTTGATAAGGACTCTTTTATGTTTTATTCAGATGGTATCTATTTTTATATATTCTATTCTGTGGTGAAATTTTCAATTATATGCTTATGTTGCAATATTTTAAAAATGGAATACACAATATGTTTTTTGGTTGGAACTGGAAATCTTTTCTTAGAATAGCTTATTTTTAGTCTTTCCTTGTCTCCTCTTACATGTTTGTATTTTCCTTCACTTAAATTTATATAGTTCAAAATGTAATATTGTCTAATTTAGATTATGTGAAGTTTAAATTAAATTAAATTTAAATTAAACATAAAATCAAGTTTTATGCTTTTAACAATATTGTAATATATTCGCATTGCTTTCTAAATATACTGATATTCAATTTATAAGAATTTCGTACATGTGTACAAGATATTTTGATCATGTCCACTTTCACTTTTCCCTCATCTTTCGAAACTCCTCCAGTACAGGCCCTCAAATTTTATGTTCTCGTTTTTTCTCTATTTTAACCCAGAGTTCCAATTCATATTATCTTTGTATGGCTGCAGAGTTATACAGACTTTAAGGGAATGATTCAGGTTCAAATCATAACAGTGTCTGAAGAAAACTCAAGTATTACTTGACATGGACATCTTACAGGGTTGATGTCAGAACTTTTGTCAAATTGTAGCAAAGTAGACTTTATTTGTTTTTATATTTTTTTGTTTTGTTTCCTCTCTTACTATGGAAACAGACCAAAAGCCTGAAGAACAGTGCACGTAAGTGAAGGAAATAATCATCCAGTCATGTAATTTTGATAGTGACCAAAGTGTGTGTGTGTGTGCTTGTGTTTGTGTGTGTGAGTTTGTGTGTGTGTTTGTGTTTGTGTGTGTGTGTGTGTGTGTGTGAGTTTGTGTGTGTGTTTGTGTTTGTGTGTGTGTGTGTGTGTGTGTGTGTGTGTGTGTGTGTGTGTGTGTGTGTGTATGTGTGCCTCAGAGACTATAATCTTAAATCTTTAAGATAAAAAAAGAGAGAAACAAACTGGTGCATGGTGCCTGAAAAATAAAATAAAAGGTTTTTCTTCAAGTGTTTTTACTTCTCTCGTGCATATACACATGCAGAGAGAGGCAGAAAGAGAGAAGGAAGAGAGGGAGACAGAGAGAGATTTCTTAATTACCCATACCAAGGGCTTTTTTTCTTATTTTATAATGTGCACATTAAAAATTGACATCAAATCTTTCTATCTGCATTTAAAATTAGTATTGCTAACAATTTTGTTCTGTAATAAACAGTACATTTAAACTCCACATCTTCAATTAATCTTATTATTGTTTTTTACTTAATGATCATCTATAGTACAGGGGGTGTCTAAACAGGACTTTCCCTATAATCAAATGAATAACCACCCTAAGTGTCATCACAGAATCGAATCCCAACAATAAATAGAGGTAGAGCAGAGATCCTTAGCTGAACCATGGACGAAATCCTGGTCCAGCTGAGAGCAGGGGAAGAGTGTCTGAAGGAGCAAGGGGATAGGGATTATGAGGAAAATTCCCACAATGATGGCTGGCTATTGCTCTGTGGAGCTCACTAACTCAAGAACAGCCACTGGGGAACCATTGGTAAGAGTATCTAGGCCCTCCAAGGATAGACAACATTCGACTGGTATGAGCAGTATGTGGAACCACAAGGGAGGGGTAAGATCAGACTGTGTTCCTGTTCATGGGCTGGCACCTTGGAGCTCATTCCCTGCAGAGGAACAACTAGCCCAGTCTTGACATTGGGATGAGTAAATCGGACTTTCCCAGAGTGGATGTGCCATGCTTAGCTGACCCACTTTGAGACTTCTTTCCCAAGAAGTTTTGACAAGGGGGGATGCTGAAGGCTGACTGGGAGGGATTAGGAGAAGGGAAAGGAGGGGGATACAGGGATAAAAAGACATTGGGGGCGGTAATAAAATGAAAAAAAAATTGAGGAACAATTTTTAGCTTGTATCTCATTTTTTTTTTAAATCCTTATGATTTTGTTAACTTAGAAATAAATTTAAGACTTAAATTGGTTTTAGGAGAAAAGACAGTTCCAAAAAAGGCCTTGCACAGATAAGTTTCTCTAACTCAAAGTCTTCTAGGTAAATGCTGATGTATTCAGTGTTTAGCTAGATCTATTTTAAGGAGAAATCTGGTCTATGAAAAATATGTTACATTAAGGTTATTGTGTATTTTTAATTAAATATAATTCTCAAATTTTATGATACCCTTGGGTATCATATCGAGTTTGTAATCACTTATGATATGGTTTTATATGGCAATTTGGCTTTTCAAGAGTTTGCTTTTAAATATATATTTGTTAAATATGCTAAAAAGACATTATGGATTTTCTTGAGCAAAAAGAAAGAAAGAAAATTAATTTAATATTTTAAAATATCATTATCCTTTTTAATAATCCTTGATGCTAATTAATAGAATGCTTTAGATGGCACTTAAGTGAAGTAAACCTCAGTTGTAAATGCATTATAACTTTATTTTCTCCCAAGAAAATAGTCTCAATCTATTTTCATCTGTACAAATCATAAACATCCATTAACCCTTGCTAAGTTTTCAACTGCACCAAATACTTGGCAGGTATTAAAAATGGCTCTGTGATCCTCCCTTCAGCTGAGGTATCAAACTAAGGTCTCATTTTATTGCCTCTAGTAGCTACTGCAGGGGAATTAAATAACAACAAAAATCTCACCATGTCTTTATTCAAAGGACAACCTCTGAGCCTTGTCCTTCATTTTCAAAAGATGTGCAAGGCAGACTGGAGTGACTCAATGCCTCCTAATTGAAGATGCCTATTTGGCTTTCATAGGCTGTGAAATTCCCAGCTTTATTTTAAAATTTGACTTCAGGATATTTTGAAATGATAAAATCTGCTGAAATCTTATTTAATTATGCTTCATGATATCATAAGGATAATAGTCATATCTGTGATACAGAAATTTAACTTCTGATACACATAAATTTCAAAAACCAATAAAAGTTGTACCTTTCAAGAAGTCATTAATAAGATTAAAAATTACATGGGGCATTGAGAAAGTCCCATTAATAGGATAACAGTTGTATGTTTAATGTGCCATGTGAACTACGAAATTTTAAGAAGCAGATAGAAGGCTTTGAGATATGCAAACATAGCCTAATTTTTTTAAATCCATGTTTATTGTTTATATACTGCTTAAATCATGCATGTCATCCTTCCTAAAGTTTTAATTTCATACTTTGCAAATGCATAAGTCAATGGAATGAACATATCTCAAAAAGTTAGAGTTACCATATTTTTTTTATTTTTTCTTTGACTATGGTCTCATTTTATATTTGGAATATAAATATTTCACCATTAGCAAGAGAGATTAAGTGATTACCGTGGGTTGTAGGAATTGAGAGTTATCCCAAGTAGAGAACTTTCAGTCAAAGACACAAAATTTCAACTGTACATGAAGATATAGTTTAGGAGAAAGAATGCACAATATAATGACTAGAGTCATGCATCATATTCTTGAAAATATTGACTAAAATATTTATGTGTTTTCATTACTCAAAATAATTATCTTCCACAATTGGTATGATAATTGGCTTGATCTAGCAATTGTATAATGTATGTATAAACTAACATACTATGTTGTGTGTCATAACTGTATACTGGACAAAATTTTTCAATGTAAAAATGGAGTAGGTTTTTAAAATTGGAATGAAAGTGCAGTTACTAGTTTAGCTCAGCACATTCTTCCTTAAACTAAATAAAAAAATCATACTCTTCAAGAAAATAAATTGGTTTTAATTTCTTAAGATGACTACTTACTGTAAGTGAGAAATGATGTTTTTACATGGTTTATGACATGAAGAAGAAAAAATAAAATAATTAACAACTATATTTATTTCTCCACATTAATATTCAGAGGTAAATTTCGTGAGAGCAAATTCTCTTCATTTCTTTCTATTCTCCCAGGTAACGAACGCTGTACCTGCTACCTGACACATACTGGGTATAAAAGGGCTGTTAAATGTACTCAGGCATGAATGAAAGAGATTTAGAGCTTTTGTTTTTAAAGAATACTACTTCAAATAAAACTCTAAAGAGTGAGACTCATAAAATCAAAGAATGATAGATTTCTTCAAACACTGCTTATCTCAGGGAGACACCACAATGTCTTTAAGGAGTCTCATGAGAAAGCTCTAGAGGTAAGTTAGAGTTGTAGACCATCTCCTTTGGGCAATTACAATAAGAGTGAGATCACTTTTCACTCATCTGTATCAAATAATATGTCACACTTTGTGTTTCCTCCTAATAAAAATAAAAAAAACCTAAACATATCTTTCAACTTTATATACCCATACATTTCAGCAAGCTCTAATGGAAAGAATGGGATTTCTTCTTTGGAATCACTGTCTCTACTGTTAAAAGAGGACAACTAGTCCAAATTTATGACTTCTGACTACTGGGTTAAATTCTATCTATTTATGTCCTATGCCTGTGCAATAAATAAGCTCTCTGTGATTTGTATAAGCAGGTTTATTGGAATTCTATAAAGACAAAAGACTATTAAAAGAAGTAGAAAGAAATATAAGGTTCTGCCACTAGAGTTTTCGAGAATGGGGCTATTCTTGATTTGGAATTATTGAAGTGAATTACATTATTATACCCTCTGATATTTTAACCAGATAATCTAACTACAATTAAGTGTTATCTTCTTTTCTAAGGACAAAACCAGTGATATTAAGCTGAATGAATTTCCAAACATTTTAGAATTATTTTCTTCATGGGATAGAGTAAAGGAAAAGAACAATGGACCTCTATTTGATGCTGGAGCTCAGCATACACAATTACAAGTAGCTATTTCCAGTTCATCAAAATTCTGAGTGCAGCCATCAAGATGAGAGGCTGAATACAAACCTGAAAGTTAAAACTATAAGAAGGTAGGGGGCTTTCTGTGAAAACACATTTTAAGGACACTTAGTATGGTGAAATAATTGTATTGTAAATATTTCATGCTGAGTTAGATTTTTCCAATATATGGTCTCCCATGTGGAAATAAATTAGGAATGTTTGAAAGCTGCATGAATATTTTTAAGCTATGAGCAAAAGAAAATATATTAATGACACCTAAAGAGTCTGAACAATAAATAATTTCTTTTAAAAAGGGGGGGTATGATTCACGACAAGCATATAAAAATCCCACCGAAACTAGTTGGTTCAATACCTGAGTGAATAAAAAGGTATCACGTGTGCTTGTTAATGGAAAAGTAAAAGGCATCCTTCTCTGGACAAATGCTATAGTAAATAGATTACAAACTCCCATTCCAGAGTTTGGAAAATATTGTGGAAATGTGGCTTACCCGGGTCATAATTGTGTGCACTGCTACAAATATAACAAATGAGTAATAAAAAAAGTTCTTTTACAAATGATTATAAAAATATGATGATATTAACTAATTAATAAGGGAATAATAATAAAAGTATATTTTTTCCAGAAGGCCACTGTTTATGGACAAAACAAAACTATAGTCACTGATATATTCTCTATGAATGTCTTATGATAAAGAGATATCCAGGACAGACAGATTAAATACATGTGTACCAACTCAGAATCTAAAAAATCAGATCTAGGTTAAAAAAAAAATATCTATCACTTAGCTGCATAAAAGTCAGAAATGCACTAACTAGTAAAACACAGAGATGAATCTAGATAATACATAAAACAGCTCAAAAATCATTAAATATACTTAGAATTAATTATGCTGTGATTTGGTCACAATTTGATAAAACACATAGAAGTTTAATGTATCAGAACCTTATACTCCAATCCTGAAATGTTAAGAGATGCAGAGATCTTTAATGGACTAATCTACTGGGACGTGACAGGGGACAATGGATTTTCATTGGATGAAGATATCACTCTTAGGTCCCTACTTTCTTCACTGTTTCCCATCTCTCCAAGAGCTTCACCTCCACACATCTCACACTATAATGACGAGTGTGATTAGCAAAACTAGCCAAGTTCAATGATATTCTCTTGAGACTTTAGTAAACTTTTTCCATTATATCTACATCTCATAACAGAAGTAAAGGCTTAAAATGGGCTCATTTATAATAATAAAAACTCTCATTTACTCAAATTATAATATTAAAATTTTAAATTAGAGATGGAAAATTTTATATATTCACAAGAATTAGAAATAAATAAGCAATCATTACAAATACTCATAAGTGGTCCAATAACAGATAATAAATGAATTCTAAATGTCAAGGCAAGAATGGGATATATATAACACTCCCTTAAAGATTCAGACATCTTAGAAAAATATTCACAGGTAATTGTGGTAGAAAAGATGGGAATATTTTAACTCCAAGAAATGATGGAGTTGGATGTCAGATTGTATTTCCTAGCAATGTCAGAAGCTACATTCATGGAGTCTAACCAATTTGTAGTAAAAAAATTTCTAACCTTGCCTCACCTCAAGGTTTAGACTTGCCAGCAGCTGCTTGATACCAAATAATCACACAAAGACTTTAATTACAAGCTTTTGGGTTTATGGGTCAGGTTTATTATTTACTAACTTTTATATTAAGTCAACCCAATATTTTTATTTATGCTTAGCTACAAGGCTTGGTACATTTTTTTTTTTAGTGAAGTATTCTCACCATGTTCCCTATGTGTCTACTTGTGTCACTGCTCTGCTCTTTTTATATTCCAGAATTTTTCTAGTCTCTTTACACCACCTCTACTTCCTGTCTAGCTACTTGACCAATCAGCATTTTATTAAACCAATATTTACAGTACAAAAGCATAGTTCCATAGCACATGACTAATTAAACATGAACTAAACATGGATGACACCAATAGTCATGACTAAGTGGACAAGGGAAACTCATGAGTCCCTACAATAAACAAAGAACTGTAGAAAATAAAAAGTGCTGGGAGTTGAAGAAATAATTTCTAACACACCAGTTGATTATCTGATGCCAAATGGTCAGCCTTGAAAATATTGTGCAAGTAGCACCATGCAGACCAAGCAAGTTAGTTAGACTTCAGAATGTAAATGAATATAAATATACATAGAAGCCGTAATAGCAATTAGTAAAAAAAATAAATAAAAGAAGATAGAGAACATTGGAAGAGAGAGAGAAAGAGATAGAGAGGGAGAAAAAGAGAGAGAGAGAGATTTGAAAGTTTGGAAGTCTGAAAGAGAGAAAAGAAAGGGAAAAATACTATTACTAAATTGTAATCTCAAAAGTAAAACCTTAACTATCTAGTATTCAAGCCCATCAAATACCTGAGAAGGAATATACCCGAGGAAGCTGGAAGTACAAACAAGCAAACTCTAAAATTTAGTGACAAAAACATCAGCCAGTAGCCTGGACCTTCACCCTGTCACCCGCAGCTTTTCTGCAACTTTGGAGCACCTTTTTTTTTTTTTTTTTTTTTTTTTGGCTACAGGCCTAAAATACCTGACAGATCTCTTGAAGAGTAGGGTGTTTTAAGAAACGTCTTATCCCAACTTGGTAGATTTTAGCAGTATCTCTCCTTTGTCCTGCTCATCCAACTGAACAGCACATTTACTGTTAGTAGTCAAGGCAAGGGCAGTTTTTTTTGCCCAAAAAGTTATATCCACCAAAATGACAAAGTCCATGTGGAGTGTCTTTGATGCCCATAATCATCTTGGGAAAGAAACAATGCTTCCAGGAGCAATTATATCTCTCGTAGCCAAATTTTGAATAAGAAAACATTTAAATGCCAAACTATCTAGGCTATTTATGAAGTGTTTGAAGACTTCTATCCAACTGACATATTCTACTATATATCTAGGAGACCTAACTGACATGATTATTATATGGCAAACATAGATTACTGTAACCTGTAATTCTTATTGGCCTAGATAACCAAAATACTAAGGGTTGTATTATTAAGGTTGAAAATATACACACAGATGTACAGTTTTAGGACAAACACTTCAATTATGACAATTATACAAACATCATAAGCAGAGGCACAAATGTACAGTGAAAAATGATAACAGTATTATTAATATGTATTAATATACAAAATATCTTAAACAGGTATAAAATATAAATATATAGTATGACAAATATAATTAAACAGATGTTGAATTGGTATAGTGCAAGCAACAATAATAATATGCATTAATATACAAAGTATTTTATACAGGGATATAAGCATGTACACAACTTAACAAAGATTTAAATTTGTATTAATATACAAATTATCTTAAACTGACATATAAAATAATTGCAAATTGCATCAATATATAAGAATATATACCAGTGTATATGGCTAATATTTGGCTAAATTGTTTATATCTACCATCCTTAACTACTCTACTTCCTTCTTTAAGAGATTCCCGAGTCTAATTTTATTGTTCTACCCTCAACCCAAATATAACTTAAAACAACCCTAACATAAAGATAATTATCCATATCCCGTAGAAGACAAAATTTATCAGGAGAGGGGGCATAGTTTTTCTTAAAATTGCTTTCTTCTGTCTGGAGGCAACAGTATTTCTATAATTAAGTCTCAATGAACTTGCTGTAACATCTGTAACCAGTCTTAGAGTACTTGGGAAGACTATGTGAAGTTCTGGTTAGAAGTATAATATGTTGAATAATCATAGTAAGCCATCTTACAATTGTCCTGAACAGTTTGTGGTTCAGAATCAATCAGAGTGGTGTGTACTAACAGAAAAATCAAAATATGCCAGGTAAAATCATTCTGTTGGGGACTCATCTTCTTTCTGGACTCGTTAGAGATTGCTGTTAAGAGAAGTTGTTGTTTACTATTGAAACCACCAAACTGTTTGATATCATGTTTTTCTCATGACCCCTTAATAAATATTAATCTTTTAATAAAATCAGTTGGTAGTGGTTAGTAACAACTATCTCTGGTGCTCTAACGTACTTCATGTACATCCACATAAAGCCTGAGGAAGCTTAAAAAGGATTCTAGAGCACAGAAAAACAGCTTCTTAGTTGTGTTCCTCAAATGGGCCACGGTACACAGATACTGTGGCATGGTTGTGGACATGAGTTACAAAATAGCAGGATAGCTGCTGGCAGTGTGAGCGTCAACAAGGCAGGTTCCTGCAGTCTCACAGATCCCTCAGTATGAACACCAACTGGATATAAGGTTTCTGTACAAAAAAAATAAAGGGAACAAAGTCAAAGATGGCTTTTTAGTAGCAGAATTTTCTAGTAAGGGCTCTATTTGCTGGCTTAGAGCAGAGGTGAAACTCCTTTAAGTGAGGCTTCCTGACTCAGCCTTGGTGGCAAAAACTGTGTGGCTCTTGTATGAGGCCTTGCTGACAGATACTTAAATTGAGTTCATAAGCAGTGGGCTGTACTTGGTGTCAATGTGGACTCTAAGATTTCCCAGAGTTGGGGTTTTATAGCTAGTAACATTCCTAAAAAGCTAAACTCTCTATAAAGCTAGACTATGTAGCTTGCTCCTTTGTCTCTCTGATTTTTCAGCATTTACTCAGATACCTAGTTCTAGTTTTGTATTATTAAGACAAATTTGTTTTTGCTTTATATAACATAATTTTAATTTTAAAAAAGTATCCACAAATCTCTTTAAAAAGTACTAGTACCCTACTAGTTTGCCTCTTTCAACCTTAATAGGAGAAGAGGTGCCTATTCTTACGGTAACTAGATATGCCATGACTAGCTGATAGAAAAGGATGAAGAGTGAATGGGAGATGGGAATTTGGGGGAGGATTTAATAGGAAGGAATAAAAGAGGTAATAGTAAAATAAAATTATAAAAAATAAAAGTAATCAGGCTAGAAAAAATAGTCATTAATTAATAAAAAAGAAAACTTCCTTCTGCGTAAGTAGCTAATGCTGTTCTCAGAGGCTAGGATTTTTATATAAATATCTCCATGCCATATTGGTGTATCAAACTATGAATTGTTATTCAAGGAGATTCCAGAAGCTTTCCAAACAATAAACATTATTGTCTTTGCTCTTAATCCTCTACTAGAAATGAATGCTAGCACACTATCACCCAAGTCACAATATACCTTAATTTAAGGACAATGCAAAACCATACTTTAACAGGATTGAAAGCTTCATGCCTGTTCTCTTGCATTTATAGTACTAAATATGTTCTATATAGACTGCTGGTGACAAGTATTATCAGCCATCTTCCTCAGCAATTTGCCCTTTATGCTATAAAACTAATCTTTTAGGCAATGTATGCCCATAGCAAAATGACACTCAATCTTTGTGGGTGGATAACCAATCACTTTCTTATTTAATTTGAGTCCCCTACTACTGGAAGGACTACATGAATGGTACTATAAACAAAAAGGCTATGGCAGGAAGTCACAGGTTCTAGTGGGGAGTGTTCTATTGATTATTTTCTAAATGTCTAGCTGTCAAGTCACCTTCTAAACACATTTGTTTGTATACATAGTGTTGTTCAATGTCTGGGGCATTAAAGATTCTTGTGGTAGTTGGAGCTAGTTAATACAGATATTCATAATTAATCAAATCTCTAATAATAAGTGACTACTGAGTGTTCAGCCTTAAGAAAGACATCAAAGTCTTCCAAGTAAAGTCCATGGAAAATCTAAGTAGACAGGGAAGAAAGAATATAAAAAAATCAGAAGCTGCCTTTTGGATATGACATAGCTATTACAATCATTAAAATACAGCAGTTGTGTTTAGCAGCATGAGATCTGCACACACACACACACACACACACACACACACACACACACACACACACACACACACACACACAATTAGTTCATAGGAAATCAGAGTAGTACTAATGAGACTCCAGGAGTTATATAAAGAAGGGAGAGAAGGGAAAGGGGGAATAAAGAGGGGAGGTGATGACACTGGGAGGGAATATATGGAGATCTCTCATGGGATATGGGTGTGTTCTAAATACATTGTGTCCATGTTTAAAATCTCCAGTGAATAATCAAAAAATGAAAATAATACAAAAATATGAAGGTGGGAAGAAGACTAGTTGTAATTAAGGAATAAGCTCAAGTACATGGGGATGAACAACAGAATAATAACATACCAGATATATCACAATACATATATAAAATTGTTAATTTTATAAACTAAGAAGAGGGTTTCATGTGACCCAAACATTTGCCCTTAAAGCACAAACAAAATGTTTATATAGGTATATGATAGATAGATAATGATAAATAGTTAGAGAGAGACATAGACAGATTGATAGATAAACATATAGATAACATATATAGAAGATAGGTAAATAATAGATAGGTAGGTAGGTAGATGATAGATAGATAGATAGATAGATAGATAGATAGATAGATAGATAGATAGATAGATAGATAGATACATACATACATACATACATACATACGTACATACATACATAAATAGATAGACAACACAGAGAGGGGGAGATAATAAATAGACAAAAGTTATTTAGATAGGATACATTTCCCTGAGAATTGTAATCAGAAAGTTTAACTTAGATCTATACACAACTAGATTTGAATATTATTTTCACTAACAATATGTAATGGTTTGACTATGACTTTACAAAATAGTGCAGAAAATGCCTGTGACAGAAAAATTAAAGAAGAGGAAAACTAAAAGAAATATATTATTGTAAAGGCAAACAAAAAGAATCAGAGCTCTGATTCATGTTTCATTTCCAGAAAGAAAAAAATGAATGTGCTTTTAAGTTTCTTTCCTGTAGATTCTCCAAAATAGAACACTGTGGTGAAATCAGAGGGGCACTCAAAAGAGGATGGCTTAGCTTCTAATTAACACTGGAGAATATGGCAAGAGCACATGGTAATTAATTCTCTGTAGGGATGGATGTCCTTTTTTGTCATTTTTAATGAACATGTCAGTGTTAATGTAAGATAATATGTTTGTAACATGAATTAAAAATGAATAAAATGTGTGTGTCAAAATTAGAAATTTCTAAACGTGGACTCAATTAAACTACAGAAAATGATAAAAATGTATACCCAGATTTGAATATAAATATTAATTTTTATCTTTATAAAGAACAATAATAATAAAAAATAACACAAACAACAGATTCAAATTATGCATGACTTTTTGGTAAAGTCTTAACTTTAACATCACAAAGAAATACTACATTAAAGGGCCTTAGATCAAAGTGACTTCCACTCCAGTTTGTGAGTTTTGAGAATATTTTTACCAAATCCTCGGATGGGTGCATCACCCTCCCTCAAGGTGTTTTAGAATCACCCTTAAATTTGAGAGTGATAAAACTAACATGCCTTCTGGCTTTTAACATGCCTTTTCCCCTGGGAAATTTGCCTACAGATAAACTGAGGTTTGGAAGTACCCAAAGGTTGAATGGGTCGATTATATGCTCCTTCCAGACTCTACAATATTTTGAATTGTGGTTCACTAGTGGTCAAGTTCGGATCCTTACACCATTACTTATTCTCTGTTCATCTGAGGACAGGGAAATTCCCCTGTTTAAGTATCTCTTCACCACAAATAAAAACTATCAAATGGATTTTAAAACCACTATGGTCAAACATTTAGCAAATGCTCCCACTATCAATCTGCCTTTAGATGCAATTTGTCTGCTTATTTATTTATTGCTTTCATGCATTATTCTATTTGGCTTCCAACATTTTTAAATTACCTAAATATTTTACCATAATTGAAGCTGGGTAGAGAGCTGATAAAAAGTGAAAATATAAATATTGTTGCAAATAATTTTCCTAACAAAAGAAAAAGAAAAGAGAAACTCCCTTTGGTCATATAAGGTTAATAAAATGTGACTGAATATAACAATTAAAATTTTTTCAGTTGCAAAATAATTTATCTCCTGAGTAAACATTAGCTGTGTATATGTTTATAATAAGAAGAAACACACAAAATAACTCAGAAATGGAAATGTGCACCCAATGATGTATGTTACACACGGGAAGGTGATTATTTTGCTCTGTATTGACAAATGTGTTTTAAACTGCCACTCTCATTAAGAAATCCCAAATTAAAATTGAAGAAATGAAAGTACATTGTATTTTGAATAAAATAATTAAAACAGATTGCCATGGTCTTGCTACAGCCTGTGTTATGGTCTTGAGACATGGAAAAGGCAGTATTATCAAAAAATGCACTGTTTGACCATCAGATGAGTTTCACACAATGGCTTGTCCTAAATAGTTCCTGCAGCCTTTATTTACACTTTCCCATGCAAACAAACAAGATTTTGCCATCCTCCAATATTAATATCCAGCAAAAACAAATATGTCAAAAATGTTTTCTCCCAACTTTTTCATCAAACATCTTTAAACTGAAAACAATACATCATTTTGCTAGTTTGGACAAATATCAAGCCAGGTATGTCTTGTCTTTACAAAATTAAAAGGTTTGACATTTGCACTTGCTTTCAAGAACAATAATCTTGTCCAAAGCATATTTACAGAAATAGGGATGATCTGTCTCCCATCCTGTCAGCACTGAATCAGAACAGCTCTGGAGCCCTGAAGTGACAGTCAGAACCCCAGAAAAGAAACATAGGAAGCAGCAGTTTACAAATAAATTTATATAAAGATATTTGAGAAAAAATGGGGTTCCAGGTGTGATCACATCTTTCCCATGCATGATTAACAAAAATGAGTCAAGATCTGCCAAGAGAATCATCAGGTTACTAGAGAAAAGATAGCATGCAGGCTAAGTGGTCCAAGCACTATAATGTGCTGTTCCAAAGTTCACTGGTCTTTCCACTGTCAACACTGGCTTTCACGACATATGGAGACTTCTTGGACAATCATTGATGTACTGGTCTGAAACTAGATTTCACAGCTCTCAGTAACAGAGTATAAGTAAAATTGAGTTATTGTTGATATTACTTATTTAAGAATGTCAGTGTGTATGGTGAAAAAGGATCAGTTACCTAAAGCTGGTGAAGGTACTGTTTGACAATTTAACTGCTCTATAATTTTGATTGAGTATCCCAAATTTGTCCTCTACTGTGAAACTATGTAAAATAGATACTATACTATTTGAAGCCCTATAGATATGAGAGCATTATAATGGTATTAAATGATAGTAAATAAATATTAAATAATAAGGTATTGGTAAATTATCAAATATATTTGTGGTAATATATGTTACATATGACTAACTTTATTAAATATACAATATATCACCACATGTATTGCCTGATTAATAGATATAATAAATAGTAGATGGTAATGATAATAAGCTAAACATATAATTGCTTAAATATCTCACCTACATATTTTATTCTAAGTTGTTTTGGACCTAAAGTAAATAATTCTGTTACCAAAATGTAACAATTTATAAGTTATTTGAAGTATATCACAGATTCTTACAAACAATCATGAATAACAATCAGTATTTATATAATCATTTGATGCCTATGTTAAATCTGGAATCTGGTATTTCAATCATGAGCTCCATTTCACCCCATTGGTTTTTTTTTTTTAAATAAAGGAAATTTCTAGCAGTTAAGAGCATAGATGTCTATAACCACAATATGCATTTCTAACTCTTGTCTTTGTATTGCTGTGAAACCTGAAGACAAACATTTGAACTCTCTGTCAAAACACTGACTGCATAGAATTTCTGAGGTCATAGAACTGCCTGAACTGAAGGTAGTAAACATTTAGTGTATAATCTATCCTAAAATAAGATGCCAATTAATATTTCCTATAAAAGACTAGAGACTTACTGTTGTGTATATTCATAAACAAATCTCTCAGGAGGTTATAGTGAAAGAATGAAATTTCTAATCCCAATTTAGATCAAAGCAAACAAAAAAAAGTAATGAGTTATATAAACCCAGAATTTCTACAGAACTTCTTATTCATATTATGATTTATACTAATTTATATTGTGACCTTAAACTTTTTTATTTGAACATTTTTATAATTAGTTTCCATTTCACTATTTCTTACCATTATTTTCTCAAAACTGAAGGGTAGTATTATTGATAATTTTCCCCTGTATCTCTCATATTTGATTGATAAACCTGGAGTGTATATAAATGCTGTATCTATAATTTGCTGTTATTTAGATATAGTTAGCATAGGGTTCAAAGCATGTTCCATGAGCATCAAATTAAATATATCAGGTTAAAGAAAATAGAACATTGTGCTCATCCATCTGTGACTTTGAATTAAAGAATGTCAAGGGAAAAATTGGTTATCTATAACCAGATGTATCTAAAAGGATCTTTATCTTTTCCAACTTGATCATAACCAGCTTTCTTTTCTCATTTTAATAAATTCTATTTTCCTTGAATTGAAGTTTTGTGCACAGTGAGAATGGAAGCTATCTCAAAAGTATCTAGAGATACGTGTGAACCTAAGATAATTGGGAAAATGTAGTATGAAGTTTCTGGTCTAGACTTTCAGGCCAAGCTCAGAGATTCGGAACCTCTTTCAGTCCTGCTTCCACTTAATTCCAAATAATAAAACAAAGGCATATATTAATTTCATGCTGATTGATCTATAGCTCAGAAATAGTGCTGGCTAGCTCTTTCACCTTAATTGAACCTATTTTCATTCATCTGTTCAGCCATATGGCTTGGTATCTTTTCTCAAGCAGCATGGTTCTCTTCTTTCCTCTGTATACTGGTGTCTCTGCTATTGTCTCCTTGGCGTCTCTGCCTGACTTTTTCTCTTTCTACAGCTTTCTTAGTCTGGTAGCCTCACCCATAATTCCTGTCTACTTTCTGGCCAATCAGGCTTTTATTAAACCAGTGGGAGGGACAGATATTTACAATGTATAAGAACATAGTACCTCAGCAGGACAATGATCAACTCATACAAATTCATACTTAACAATACATAGATTTTAGCATCAAGATGTTACTAACCCCATTTAATTCCTATTTTATAACTGTGATATAGCCTATAAGACATTTTGTCATCTATCTTCCTTGAGCATCATACATTTTGTGACCCATTTCTCATTTTGTGTTCAAATATATTTTGGTATATGTAAGGTTGTATCACTAATTTTCTCTAGAACAAAGGTACTCATCTACACTCCTATGAAAGCTTTCTTAGGTAATTTACAAAATGAGCAAAGGTCAAAACTTTTCTGTCATATAATTATACAGCCATATATATATATGACTTTAACTGCAGTACCAATATACCATTTCTTATATGCTGTGTCATCTTATCTACATAAAATATATACACAACCATTAAAAATATAAAATATTTAAAAGTACATATTGATTTTGTATACATATTTCTTCCCTCTCCTGAGTATTCTTCTGATCAAATAGTAAAAGTAACATTAGATCAATAATGCAATAAATTGATTCATAAGGAACAAAGGAATGGAGAAAAATGGATAAAATATTTTAAATTGTTCTTGTAAGCAAGGAGACAGGTGGGGGATAGAATATTGTGCAGGAAGAAGCTACAGCAGAAAGTTTCCCATACTAAAAGATATATTTAAAAAGTCATTTGACTTCCTTCTAAAAACATAATAACATAAGAACTTACATATGCAATGTATACCAGGGAAATGTGATTAAAATAAACAGAGTAGGGGAAACACACATAAAAAAAAAACAGGGTTAATTTTAGGGACAAATTGATATAGACATTTGTATCATTGACACTAGATTCAGCAAAAGGCTGTGGTACAGAGATCATAAGATAATAAACACAGATCTGTAATGGAACAGTGTATCTCCAGTATCACTATTTTGTTCTGTGTGGCAGTCTAAACATATTAAGACTTCTAATAAAGACAGGACAGAAACTCATTATTACAGTTGTAATCATTACAAATTACTTTGTGGCAGTCTATTTCTCTCTTAAACATCTTACAGGAATTGAAATATCTTGCCCATTTAAGAAAATAAAATCCAACTTGAAAACAGATACAAAATATAATGAGGAAAATGATCTTATGGAAATATAATCCAGGAAGGGAGAGAGAAGAAGCATAAGTCCCAACTTGTTTCTTCAAATGAAGCATAAGATATTCTATTCCTAACCTAAATAAAGCTACTGTATATTTAATAAAAAGCTTGTAAAAAATGGCTCATTGAAGTTTAAAACAGGGTCACTGAAACCTTGCTCTCCTGGTGCTATTACTACTGGTGGCTAGGATATTAGAAGCTTATCCAGTTTAAAATAATTGTACCATGTTAAAAATTAAAAATAATTTTATAGATTTAATCAACAGAATAAAAAATCTACCTAATAGATTAAAGAAGGAAAATATCATTCTATTACAGTTCCCAAAGATAAAAGTGACATCCTGGCCAAAGCCCTGGACCTCTTCCAGAAACTCAAGTTCCAGTCTCAGCATTAGTGATGACAAACAAACAACTGTACCTCCAGTCCCAGGGTGATCCTACAGCTCCTTCTGGCCTATATAGGTGTCGGATATATATGTGGTACACAGATGTATATGTAGACAAAACACTCAATGCTGTTGAGTTATGCTTTTGTACATTGTAAGTATTTGTCATTGTAAATATTGGTTTAATAAAGTGCTGATTAGTCAAGTAGCTAGACAGGAAGTAGATGTGGGGCAACCAGATTAGGAGAATTCTGGGAAGCAAAAGGGCAGAAAAGAGATGAAAATGCTATGCTGATGAAAAGGTACCAATCTACATGACAAAGTATAAATAAGAAACATGGGTAAGCTAAAGGTATAAGAGTTAGCAAGTAAGAAGGCTGAGACATAGACCAAACAGCTAGTAAGTAATATAAGCCTCTGACTGTTTATTTGGGATCAAGAACAGTGAGACAGTGGGTCCTAACTTCGGGGATAGGCAGGGTGGATGGGCCAGAAACTTCTGACTACAACCTATAGATTAAAAAATAAATTATTAATAATAAATTAACTAATTAAAAGGTATATTCCTACTGAAAGTCTACTATACTTATTCCAGAAAACCCGAAAATTCCTTAGTGATTATTTCTGCACAATCGTTTGCCAGGCCAACTGAATAGAACACCAATCTCCAAAGCTTATCACTTAATATTCCATAGAGAAAGCATCTTTCTGCTCAGATTTTTCTTTGAAAAACTACCAGTTCCTGTAAATATAAAACCATTTAAAATACATACATCATTTTGAAATAGTGTTACAGGGTATGTACCCAAGAACTGATTATTCTTATAATTCATATGATGTACAAAATATCTAGGAATGAGGATGTGACTCAGTCTGCAATATGTCTGCTGTGAAATCCTGATGAATGATCTAGAGCTATATATGAAATAATAGTTATAAAAAACAGAAATGGGAGCTCTGAGCTTTCTGGACAACCATTTTAGCTGAATTAACAAACTCATGTTTTTGTGAGAGACTCTTATCAGATAAAAAGATTGAGTGAATAAAGAAAGTTTTCAAGTAATCTTCAGGCCCCCATAAACATGTGCACACATATACACACATATATAAACAACTGCACAGAGAGAGAGGGGAAGAGGTTTTTTTTTTTTTTAAGGGGGGGAGAGGGATTCAACAAACTTGAGAAGAAATTCTTTTAAGTAGAATTCTATATCCAAGTAAACTGTTCCATGTGTGGAATCAGCAAAGATAGACTTGGAACTTGAGAATCGTCATACTTTTTGTTTTTTGACTTTTTTCTTTCTTTTCCAACTGTATTTTCTTAAATTACTAGAGTACATGGTTTTCCACAAACAAGTGGTTGTATAGGGAAGGATACTACTGGATAATAACTTCAAGGTCCATTAAAGAGGAGTCCCAAATATGTACCTGTAGAATTTATATACATCAGGCCTAGTGAAAACCAACATTGACTGATGAGTAAATCAGAGGTCTGTAGGAAAATGAAATTACAAAAAGAAATAGAACTAATAAATTATTTTATGGAAGCTCTATAATCTTTAGTTATGAGCACTGTGGGAGATTCAAATTAAATATGTGTATGAATTATAAAATGAAAGACAGCTAAATGACCACTTAAATTGCAAATCACTAATTTAAAGATAATATACTTAAAACTAATTAAAATCTCAGCAATAAGTTATGAACACAAACTAAATTGAATATTGAATATTTATTTAACAATAATCTATGCCTTAAATCTCTTTAGAAAAAGAAAGGTTAGGGATAAAACATTCTTGGCTAATGTTTGATAGATAAACAAAGACTACAGTAGAAATTTTACATTTGTAAACATGTTGTTAAATTTAACAAAAGAAAATATGTTATGCTAAGAAATTTTAAAAATCAGAAAAATGGAAATATTATTATATAATGTTTTATAGTAGTAACTGAAATTCTAAACTATGTGATGTCATTAAGCATTTAATGTAATTATAGTCTGATTTTAAATGGCCTCTCTCTAGAACTTTCTGACTTTAATATAATTCCCTTTAACTCCAAAAGTTCTTCACTTCAGCTAAATATTTTATGAATTACAACCTGTTTGTCTGACCAACTCTCAGCTTTCTCTTCTATTATAATTTCTCATTTCTCTCATATCAGGACTTTCCCAGAAAGTCCCTGTTACACCAGCAGTTCTTTTCCATTAGTGCTGCTGGCAGAGATGCTCAAAACAGTCCTGATTGATTGAAACCTGGTTTGCTAGCCCCACAATTTTCAGGAACACTAAATTCCTTTGCAAATTAAAAACAAACACAGCTGATCTCTCTTATGTTTAATTTAGCCCAACCTAGATTAAAGGGACTTCAGGCTCATTGGGACCTTCAAGAACTTTGCTGGGATAATAATAAAAACCTGTTCTGTTTAGCAGCAATGTCCCTCCTTTCAATGACTACTATAAATATATTATTAATTCTAAAATTAGACGCTTTCAAAATAGTTTCTATGTTTTATATTTGTGTGGTTATTGGGAATCTATAGAAACAAAGTGTTAAGTAAATTGAAATATCACCATAAGGAAGGCTACTATAAATAATGTTACTTTTACTTATAATATATTTTTATAAATTATTTTTGTGACAAAATAGTCATAATGAATATACCAGATATTTATGAAGAGTAAAACATTGCAGACCAAAGCATTTTTATGATTCCAGTTTTATCTACTTAACATAAATACTGAGAACACATATGTCCACAGACCTCAAGTGTAAAAGCACTTCTTTGATCATTTTGCCTTTTTCTTTCTTTCCAGATTAACATTACTCAGATTTTGTTCAAGGTATTCTTAATATATATTTTATCCACTGTTGCTTATGAAAGATCTGAAACTTCCTGACCAAGTCCAGGGCTCTCTTAAAGTTAAACATCCTGTCATTACAAAGATTTCAAAGAAACCACCAAATAGATTTCTTTCAGAATTTCATCATATGTTGGATCTTCTCAGATTAATTTATTTGTGGTTTTAATTTTGCTTTTGTTTTTTGAAACATGGTTTCTCTAATAACACTGGATGTTCCAGAACTTCCTTAGTAGACCAAGATGGCCTCAAACTCATAGAGATCCAACTGTCCCTGCCTCCTGAGAGCTGAGCTTAAAGGCATGTGCCACCACTGCCTAGCAACCCAATTTTAAGTATCACCCTGGCCTGATACTGATAATGCAGACCACCTGCCATTTTGACCTGACAAAGGGACTATGTGACCTACTTACAATATCTGAAACATAACACATACACAAACACACACATGCACAAACACACACATACACAAACTCTCTCTCTCTCTCTCTCTCTCTCTCTCTCTCTCTCTCTCTCTCTCTCTCTCTCTCTCTCTCTCTCTCTCTCTCTCTCTCTCTCTCTCTCTCTCTCTCTCTCTCCTGACCATATCAACCATATCAGCCCATTGGCCCACTACCAAATAAAATATGCATGAAGGTTCCATTGTTTCTAAAATAATAGCTGCAAATAAGGTTTAGTTTTTTAGACCTGACAATGTTCAAGACTCTGTTTTTTCTAACTTAGTGCCTAGTGCTTTTGAGAAAATAAAAACAACACTTTCTTGTAACACGATCTTGAGAGCTACTACATCTTTAACAATGTGCAACTGTATTGTTAAAATGCTCTCTATATATTTGATTTTGCTTTTTAGCTTTTTAAAAATATATTTTAACTCTCCATGAAGGGGCTTTTAGCCTTTTATGTTAAAATTGATTTTACATCATAGCCCAGTGAAAGACTACAAATATTTGTAGAGTCGATTATTCTAGTTTATCTATGTTTTCCTGAGACAATTTCCTTATACATCTTTGCACCAACATTAAAAGTGTCATCAACTATTCTAACAGACTTATTTGATTCTGAGTCTAGAGAAAAACATAATGAAGTAAATGTCAAAGTTAATGGTATTAATTTTTGAAGGATAAAATATGGAAATACCCTACCTTATAGTAGAAAACTGTGAGGCATCTGGGATGAAGCATATAACATAATCTGATTTTTATATCTTAATCATTCTTGTTTAACTTTTTTTCTAACCATAACCATTAATAATTTTAACCAATTAACCTAAACAATGACAATCATCCATGACCCACTGAATGATAAAATAACCCACCCCCCACCACTTGGGAATGTGAGCCCTGTGTTCTTAAATTTTCTTCCTGGTGTCTGAGGGCAATGGTATCTTTAGGGGATCCTGAAAAGGAAAGTTTTGTTAAATGTCAAGTCCTGAAATAAAAAGCTGTGTCATTTGTTGTCCAGTCTCTGCAAAACAGGGAAGTGCATGGCTTGTCTCAAATTCTGGCTATAGTAGTCTGTGAAGCTGTTTCATCTCAGCTAACTGCCTTGAAATTGTACTGAGCAGTTTGTAGTTCAAATCTGATCTTTGTTTGGTGTTTGTCAGTCTAGTGGCTGTGTCAGAGTTCATGTGAAATCATTGTTGGGGGCCCCATCTTCCTTTTGGATACTTCAAGGTCACAATGAGGCATTGTCATGGGTCAATGCAGAAAACTGATAAGAAAATAAAACCCAACATAATGTAAAGGAAGCTAAATATATAACTATTTTTTCAGCATAGGATTAGTTACAATAGAATAGTCTTTTATTTTTTGTTATTATTCTGTCGCATATCAGGTGGCTCTTCTGATATGATACAGAGATTTTGTATTTTCCTTTAACAAATTTGCTTGAGTTTAGAAAAGGAGAGAGCCACACTCCAACTCTAAAGCCAGCTTTAAATTATAATTAAACTGGGACTTCAACTTACAAAAAAAAAATAAATAAATAAAGGTTAAGCAATGAGATTTTACCCTAAAGAGTATACTGGTACCAATAATTACGATATTCTATTGCTTGTAAACTTTTCTGGATAGCCTCCCTTTTGCTTTAGTTGTCTAGATGTCCAAGGTCTTTTTACTTCTTGAAGATGGGTATTTCCAGTTTTCTATAAAGAAAAACAAAAACCTCCCCCACCTTTTGTTTTTTCTTACAATTTATAGAATTGTAACATGGGTGGATGAGCTATAAATTCTTATTTTCACAAAGTTTCTCTGGTTCAAATCAAGTCTTTGTTAATTTTGAAGGTATCCATAAATTCTTTTCACTTGCGGAAACAAGAGCAAAACCTCTTCCCCAATGTAGCACATATCCTGGCTTCCATTCAGAGGTTAGTACATCTTTGAAGTATACAAGCTGATTTAGTTCAGCTGTTTTTTCTATAGTCCAATGCCTTTCAGCAGCAGTTGTTCCTTTCTCATTAGCACTGAGAAAATTCAAACTTAATAAAGCATTATGTAGTCTATCTCTGGGGGTCTTTGTTATTCCTTTCTGTTTATTTAGCATATCCTTTAGAGTTCTATTTGATCTCTCTGTGACTGCTTGCCCTGTAGGATTGTGTGAATCCTATAATATGCTTTATATTATAATAAGCAAAAAAATGTTTCATTTTACTAGAAACATATACCAGAGCGTTGTCAGTCTTAATTTGTACAGATATTTCCATGATGGCCATAGCTTCTAGCAAATGTGTGATTACAGAATCAGCCTTTTCTAATCTCAAAGCAGTTGCCTGTTGAAATCCTGAAAATGAGGAAGAATCAATTTATTTTTCTTTAGAAATTAAATTCTTTTGATTTAAGGATATTTGTTGTTAATATCTCCCAAAAAATTACTGCAGGCTCTTTGCCAAGGTTCACTTTCTACCCATAATTGGCCAATGTCTTCATTAGTTAAAGTTACAACAATTTCTGCTGGGTCCATTTCTATCAATTGACAAAGTTTTAATTTTCCTTTAAAAATAAGTTTAGAAATCTTTTCCACATATGTCTTTAATTTCTTACTTGGTTTATGTGGAAGAAATATCCATTCCAATATAACATTTTCCCTTTGCATTAAAATTCCTGTAGTAGAATTCTTAGTGGGCAAGATAACTAGAATGCTATTAAGGTCTGGATCCACACGATCCACATGTGCATCCTGTAATTTATTTTCCACCAAAGCTAATTCTTCCTTAGCTTCAGGTGACAATTGTCTCAGACTAGTTAAGTCCTTGTCACATTTAAGATTTTGAACAAATTATTCAGTTCATCATTTTTAATTCAAATATTGGGGCGTAGTTGGCAATGTCTCATTAAGTGTCTTCAGTCTGTCACTCCTGATTTGTATCTTTTGGGGTCTAATTTTTTGTTGGCCTATTTTGCAGCCTAAATAATTAATGGAATCCTCTCTTTGTATTTCTCTGCAGCAATCTGTAATTCCCAAGCAGGCAAAATTTTTTTCACTTCTTCAAAAATTTTTCCAAGGTACTGATATTTGAATCAGCCAACAAGATGTTATCCATGTAATGATAAATTATAGATTTATAATTTATTACTTTGTTACTTTGTTACTTATTTGTTCTACTGGCTTTAGTACAAAATACTGGCACAGAGTGGAGCTATTCAGCGTTCCTTGAGGGAGGACCCTCGACTGGAATCTCTTTCAGTCTGAGAACTATTATAAGTGGGCACTGTAAAGGCAATTTTTTCTTTGTCTTGTTCTTGTAAAGGTATTGTAAAGAAACAGTCTTTGAAATCAATAACTATAATAAGCCATTCTTTAGGAACAGAGAAGGCAAAGGAATCCCGGATTGTAGAGAGCTCATTGGATGGATCACCTTGTAAATCGCCCTTAGGTTTTAATTTTTTAAATTGTTCTGAGAAGGTGTTTCCTCCTCAATGGCAGGGTAAGACTGGATTGGATTTTATATGGGGGCTTTTGAAAGCCCCCTTGGAGCATTTCCCAAGGACAGAAAGTTCCCTTGTCTGTGTCTTGTTGATATTCACTCATTAGTCCAGTGTCTTCCTTTTCCACATCCTCTGCAAACTCCAGAAGGAAGGGGTGTTCTCTTGGGATTATTTTTATCAAAAGCACTGTTTCTGGGAACACATTGTTTACAATCTCTTTTTATGTGACCTTGTCTTCCAAAATTGTAGCATTTAACATTTGATTTTTTTCTTATACTTCTTGAAATAAGCTCTCCTACCCAGTTATCATCGCTGACATAAGACTCTTGATTAATTGTCTCACAAATCCAATCCTCCAAAGGTGCTGACCTTGATTTTAAAGGTCTAAGTATTTTTCTACATTGTGCATTAGCATTCTCAAAAGCCACTGATTCAATTATTATTCACCTGGCTTCTGAGTTCTGAACCCTTCTGTTTACCACTGTAGTTAATCTGTGCAAAATGTCTGTAAATGTTTCTTTGGGGCTTTGAATTGCTTAGTGAATGACTCAGTTTTCTTTCCTATTTCTTCAATCTGGCCCCAAGCATTTAAAGCTGCCATGTGACATAAGTCCAGAGTGTGTTCATTGTATAAAGACTGCCTTTCAATATCAACATAATCTCCCTCCCCAAGAAGTTGGTCTTGGGAGACTTCTATTCCTCTGGCCCTGTTTCTTTGTTCTATTGTTTTAGCCTCCTCCCTCCACCATGGTTTCCACTGTATAAGCAGCCCTGCCTCTAGCACAGCTGTAACCATATCTAACCAATCTTTAGGGAAGATCCAGATACAGCATGACCAGGAGTTCAATATTTGTTTTACAAATGGTGAATGTATCCCATATGTTACAATTGCTTTTTTTACTCTCCATAATACCAGCATTTGTACTGGAGCCCACCTAGATTCTGTACTATCTTTATCATACTTCACTTTTTAAAATGTTACTGGGTATATTAATGTTGCCTGTTTTGTGTAATTTTAAATGACCCTGCCAAAATTGGTTTTTCATATTCCCCTGTTTGAATTTGAACATCTTTGTGTTTTCTCTCTCTGGGTTTTTTAAAGACCTTTTTCTTTGTATTTACATTAACTAACTTTTTAAGTGATAAAATAGAAATCAAACAAAAAATTCATAATAAATAGTATTATATTCATTATAATAGTTCCATCTACCTTATTTATGTTTTCCTTCACTGGTTTTAATACCAAATCATCTGGCAAAAGATCACAGAAGGACCAAGCACCTTCCATTGCTTTAAACAAATTCCCTATTTTAAAAAATTGATCTACTCACCAATTGTTGTCTGTTGATGATTCAATTGATTGTGAAGTAGGGCAGCTACCTAGTGTAATAGAAGCCCAAGGAGGGGCCCAAAAAGAAAAAGAAACAACTCACCAGGAGAAAGAGGCCACTGTCTGAAAAACTTATCCAGATGAAAATGAAATGGAACCACGTGTGGCCGGTCTGCCTAAGATTGAAGGCTAACTCAGAACAGAAAGCCTAGCCCACCAGTAATTACTCCTCTGGCCACATGTTGCTCTGACTGGCAAGTGCAGTTTTTTAGGTAGGGAAAGGAGGAATTCATGCCCCAAAGTTGGACACCAAGTGTTACACAAATAAAGGAAACTCAGGGCTAGATCTCTGGGAATGGAGGAGAGAATAGAGAGAATAAACACCACAGTCAGATCTCACCCAGCTGTCTTCCAGCTTCCTCAGCCTCCCTCCTCCTGGCTTCTTCTTCCTATCTGTCTTCCAATGCCTGCCTTAAATACTTTCTTTGCTCAGTTAAGGCATGGCATCACCACAGCCTGCCTGGGAGCCTGGAACTCCTTATGTAAACTATAGTGACCTAAACTCAGATTGAATTAAGGGAGTAGGTTGCCACTCCTGGGATATTCCCTGTGCTGGGATTAAAGGTGTGAGTTACCACTGTCTGATCCTCCTAGACTGACTGTGGGTAGATCTCTCTATATCTCTGAATGTTTTTATTATATTTGAAAATATCCCCACATTTATCTACCTACCATCTATCACTTGTTTATTTTTCTACCTTTGCTTACAGTAGACCTAATAGATTCATTAATTCAATAATCCTACATAGAGTAAAAGTTGATAAACTGTAACTATCAGAAGATTGCTCTTAGCAACAGTATGAAGTCATATTGACATCATGCTCACCATTTAGTAGTCCCAAAAAATACTATCAGAGTGTGAAAAAAAATGTGCAGCTTACAATATCTATAATGTAGCTCATTATGTTCTAAAGAAATAAACAATTTCCTTGATTATTTTATTGAAATAACATACATACAACACAAGATTAATCATCTTTGCCATATTGAAGTGTGCAGCAGAATGATATCCCAGTAATCCATAATGCTTCATACATATCAGCAGTATATCTCACATCCCTTTCCACAGTAGGAAGCTTACACTAGCACCTTCCCTGCCTCTAGTACTTCTCTCTCCTTGGTTTTGATTAAATTTCCTAATGTAACCTATTGTTTTTGTTATTTGACTTGCTTATTACACTAAGATTTGTTTTGTCAAATACATGTAGCATATATCAGAATTTCTAACCCTCTGGAAGATTAGTTTGTATGCATTTAATACACTTACTTTTCAAAATACTCTGATTTGAACTATTGTTATGTGACTGTTATTTTAAGTATTATTAATAGTGTATTACATAGATAGATAGATAGATGGATAGATAGATAGATGGATAGATAGATAGATAGATAGATAGATAGATAGATAGATAGATAGATAGAGATTTCTTTTAATTCTTTTGAGAAAATATCCAGAGGTAGGATATCTTGAATATATGAAAAATCAATTTAATTTTGGATATAATACCCATACTGTGTTTTGAAATAGCTCTACAATTTCACTTCCAGTCATCAGAGGGAAAAGGTTCCAATACCCTGGCATCATTGTCCACACTTGAAACATTCTAGTTGTTCTTAGGTGTATGCATCTAAAGGATCTGAGATGACATCTTATTTTTAGTACGATTATTGTTTTCATAACAGTTTCTGGTATTAGCTGTTCTTCATAAATTTATACAGGTGTTTACCCTTGGAGAGTAGTCACTTACGGTCTCATGGCCCATTCTTAAACACACTGTATTTGTTGTATCTGTTGCAGGATTTAGTTCTCTACATATTTTTCTATTAATAAAATTGTCAGATATATTATCTGCAAATATTTTCTACTATGCTATGGATTGTGACTTTTTTTCTCTCCATTACTTATATTTATATTCATGGTACTTAAATGTTACAAAATTATATGGAGCTATGTAAGTTGTGTAAACACACAATAATCACACAGTTCTTGCTTTTGCTTGTATGACAGATGCACAAAATCATTGTCAGAATTTAATAATGATAAGTTTATCTTTATTCTTTCTACACTATTATTTTAAAAAAAATGTTTTTTTTTATCCATGTATTCTCCTGCTCCCCCTTCTTTCCCTTCTCCAAATCCCTCCCAGTCAGCCTTCAGCCTCCCCACTCTCCATCCCATGTCCTCCACCTTTTAAAAGGACAAGAAGTCCAAAGGTGGGTCAACGCAGAAGTTTCTTTTAGATTTTCTCCTGAGACTCTCATGGTTAGGCCTTTATTTAGAGCATTGTATATCTTGAAGGTTTTATTTATGTTTCACTGTACTTATTATGCTTTTACATATTTTATCTTTAGAATATTTTTTAGAGAATTCCATGCTCTTCTATTTTCTTCACCCATTATTTCCATGTCTGTCTCCAGTTCTTCCGTCACTCCATGAGGATTTTAAAATTGTATTTTAAGATCTTTGCCTGGTACATCAGCCATCATCTATTGGTTCATTATTTTTCTCTTTTCAATGAGGCATACTTAACTTTCTCTTATTTATTTATTACTTCCTGACTTTATTTTTTTCTTTCAATTATAGATTCTCATGATGCTGCCAATTTTGCTCTCAAATTCATATTCTCCCCTTTCACCCTACTGATTGTTGAGATATGAAGTGTGTGCTTCCATGTCTGCTTAGATGTTTCCTTTATGTTTTCTGGGATTTATTTTTTGTTACAAACAGACATTAAAGTCAAATAAAGTAACTCTGGAAACCGATGTCTTCCCAAGGTTTCAGTATATTTTTTATTGTTTATAGTTTTATTATGCCTCTGTATAGAGACATAAGATCATCTCAGAACATAAACCTAAGATCTTCCTGTACTTTTTCTGAACTCTGGCATGAGTGGGCATATTGTTTTTTCACAATCTTTGTATAGTTTACATTTTTTAATATCCTGATCATTTCATATGTGACTCTAAAACAGGAAAAGAAAATGAGTGTAGGTGGGAATGGTACACACCTTTCAAGTCCCCTGAAAGTTGTTTAGGTCTCTTGTGGGGGCAGGTAAGACAAGGCTCATTTTAAAATGAGGAGGAAGAACAAAGGCAGTCGGTCTCTTTGCAATTCTGTGAACAGAAACAGTGATCAGCAGTAAGCAAAACTGGTTATTGACACATTTGAAAATGCTTACAAACTTTTTGACAGCCATGGGCAAACCTTGTCAGAAATACATGTACAGGTGTTACCACAAAGCTATGTTGAAAGGGTTTTAAATTTGTATCATCACTTCCTGAGGCTTCTTCTGAAAATTGCAAGCCTCAATACATTCAAGAGTTATGTAATAGGATGGGCAGAGAGCCTTAGTGGGCATTTCCATCTGAGTAAGAATTGTACTTCTTTTCCCATCATCTTCTCAGGATTCTTTACCCCAAGTAGTATTTAATCTAGACAGTTCTAGACATATGAATAACTTTATATTAAAAATGAGTAGAAATTGTCATTTCCAGGATGGAAGAAATCAAAGATCATTTAATGTATTTAAAAGTACATAGTAGCCATGCCTTTTCTTCATGATCTAAGTTTTACATGGAATATTTTACTTATATATTTGCCCTTTATCTTAGTAAGAGAAGGTATGTTATTTTTAACACTGATTTCCCTTTGCACTTAATTAAAATTAATAATGATATAATCTTGTAACTTTATAATTTCAACTCATAGCTTTCACTATTCATTGTTATTAGCGTGCAATTTATAAATGGAAATGCAGATTTGTTAAGTGGTTGTTCAGTGAAGCACACGCTTTAAAAAGTAAGACTTGGTCCTTTCTCCTCTATATCTGTTCCTTTCTTTCATACCTATGTGTCAGATACTGGCAAATTTCAGCACTGAATTAGAAGCTAAAATTAGAGTCTTGGGTGTGGTCCTGGATTCAGAAATACCTAAGAAACTGAGTCATTCTGTGTTCTCAACATTCTCTGTTCCTGAAATTATTTTAAACAAAACACAAAAAATCTCTCAGATGTGTCTCTATTGTTTCAACCAAACCAAATTTTAATTAATGTAATGTCATAGTATTTAGCAATCATTCAGTTAGTTTATAGATGGAAATGATTAGATCACATCAGTTTCTAGTTTACCTGTAGAAAATTGAATCTGACCATTGAATTTTAGTAAACAAAAAATATTTTAATCTTACAGCAAGGCTAATTTTAAAGTATACCCTCTCCATTTTAGGAAATCTAAACATTTATTTCCATTTTTAATACATTTAAGAAAATAATAAGAAGCTTTGTATTTAATGGCACAGAGAAATAACTATCACTTTTAAAAGATGTGGAAACCTAAGTTTTAAGTCAAAACAGTGCTACCATTCCATGGGCCACAGACAAGCCTTGAAAGGATTAAGGCTTGAGTTCTAATTTGCAAACAGGGTTTATGATCAGATTAGGATTTGAGTCCAATTTCCATTCATGTATTTAGAGAAGGCTTTTTATTAATCATGCATCCTTAATAGTAGCTGGTGTGTATGTGGATGGAACAAAAGATATATTTATTTAATAAACTTGGACAAATATAAACTTTATGTGAGATTATGGATATAAATTGCTTTTGAAAAAATTGCATATTATTTAGGACTCAGTGCATAAAGTTCTTCTGGAGTAAAAGTATCAGAAACTATGGTGTCACTTTACATTGTTTTGAGGAAATTATTTTTAATCAAATATTTAGGTTGAGTTTGTGTTAGTGAATATACATATACAGCTAGACAATTAAATAATTGAACACCAGAAAAATGAATCTATAAAGCATATTTTCATATATATGCTGATTTAGATATTACTAACATTCATTTGATACTTTAGTATTCAATATAAAATAAATATTTATTCATAAACACAAATAAAAATAGAATATGTGGATATAGAAGAAGAAAATGGTAAATGATTGGAAATAACTTTTCTGAAAGTTTCAGTTCTGCATAAGGTTTGGTTCCAATTCCCTTGAAGATTTCCAAATATCTGTGACTGTCCAGGACCTTCCACTCAGTTGAAAACCAGTATTCCTATCATAAGTATGATATCACACCATATACACATACACACACACACACACACACACACACACACACACACACACACACACACACACACACCCTGAAAGGCACTTAATGGTCAGTATCATATGAATCTTGACTCACAGACTGAACTCAGTGGTTTTTGCAGCCCAGCTATTCAAGACATCACTTACTGGCATTTAGTTTATTTCCAAATAAATGATTGAATATGCCAACTACATTTATCATAGCACAAGAGTTTCACCACAGTGGTAAAATTCAAACTTCTATAACTTGTATATGCATATAGCACAAAAGCCTATGCTAACGTCAGAGGTCAGAATGTCCTACAAGTTGCTCAAGAGTAGATATACTTGAATATACAAAGAAGGTTTCTTTTTTTTTTTCTTACTGAAAATAAGGGGAATTTATTTACTGAAAATAAAGCAATTTTTCTCATATAATATATCCTGATTACAATTTCCCTTCCCTCTATTTTTCTCTACCTTCCTTGGCAACTCCACTACTATCCAGACCCAGTCCATTTCTAAATGTCAATAAAAAGGAACAGGTTTCTAAGAAATACTTACAAAACATAACAAAATAAAGTATAGTAATATAAAACAAAGACCATCATTTTGAAATTGGACAATGCAAACCATCATAAAGAGCTCAAAAGAGACTCAGAGACCTTCACATTCATAATCCTTGGAGTCTCCTAAAAACACTAAACTGGAAGTCACAGAATATAGGCAGAGGACCTGTACTTGCTATTATAGTCTCTGTAAATTCATATGAGCTTTGCTTAGCTGATCTAGAGGTTCCATAGTCTCTTTCTCTATGCCATAAAATCTGTCTGTGTGTCTCTGCATTTGTTCCCATGTACCTCAGGAGGAAGCCTCTCTGATGATGACTGAATTTGGCACTCATCTGTGAGGATAAAAAAGTATCACTAGAGGTCATTTTATTGTTACCACATACCTACTTTTTTTTCTTTCCTTCTTTTTTCTTCCTTTTTTTCTTTTCTTTTCTCTTTTTAGACCAGGAATATTTCATCCAAATAGTTCTTTGGGCTATCTAGATTCATGTTATTGGTGACCCAAGCAGTGTTGGGCATAGGAAATCTATCTTGTAGAATGGGCCTTAAGTCAAATCAGACATTGGTTGGTAACTCTCATAAGTGTGTGCCACAATGTACATAATGTATTTTTTAGGCAAGACAGAAATGAAGATCAAAATTTGGCAGAGTTCAGAGAATTCAGCAGAGGAGGTATGGAAGGATCAAATGAATCAGAAAAGTGAGGAATACCAAGACAACATGGCCTACATGACGGGGACCCATGGAGGCTTGAAGAGATCAGAGAGTCTGACCTAGGTTCTCTGCAAACATACGTTATGACTGAGTATCTTGGAGCTCTTGTGGGAGCATGAGAGATTACCGACTCTTTTGCCTACTTATAAAACATTTTCCATATACTGGGTTTCTTCATCCAGCCTAGATATGATGGCATGTGCTTGGTCTTATTGTACACAATACTGTGTCTGGTTGAAGTCCTTGTGAGGCTTGCTCTTTTCTGTGGAGATATGTTGGATGGAGTGTAGACCTGGTGAAAATGGGAGATGTGGGAGGTGAGAAAATACTTTGGTAAAAAAAGGGAAGAAAGTGCAATTGAAGTATAAGATGAGAGAAGAATAAAAAATTCTGGCTTGGTTGGTACATACATTTGTCTCTCGGTAGCCTTCAGAGTACCTTCTCTTACAAAAGACACTAGAACATAACCTTAGAAGATTCTTATTAGAATGTCTTAGTAGAGACCAGTCATTAGCATTAGCTCCCTACTACCAGTTAATGTTGAGCCACATTTAAAACTACTAATGGAAATCTTTTCCATCACAATGACAGCACATCCCTTAAGGTGTTGGTACTATATACTGTCGTTGATGGTTCAAAATGACAATGATAATGCTGGATTACAGTACCATATTAACAATTCTATTTATCATTCATACAAGCCACTACCAACCTTCACTTCTAAACTTGAGTGACTTTTTGTTATGGTAATTAGAAAACTGGTAGGAATGCAGTGTATTATAATTAACAAATATATCAGATTTTACATGTATATATAACTCTAGGTATAACCTATAGCACTAACTATATACATGTATGTGTGTATACATTCATGAAATATTATGCTTATATATACTTGCATGTATATATTTGTATAGGTTTATCACATGAGTACCTCAGCTATGAAAACTCTTAGTCAATGAGATACAATAAGGAGCTTTCTAGTCATGGAGCAAGCTTCACATTGAAGTCAAAATTCAATTTGTTAACAACAAGGAAAAAGATGAATGTGGAGTCTCAGACTGCAGGTCCACAAGTAGAAAACATTATTTTCCGATCTCAGTGGGATATCATTACAAAGGAGCAAATGTTCCTGGGACAAGAGGAACATAATGACTAGAGATAGCCCAGAAAATAGTATGCCAGGTGTCCAGAAATTACTAGAATAAGAAATGCATGAAACCATAGTCAGGGTAGAAGAGATGGAAAAGCAGGCAAAGGCTCAGGACACTGTCAAACACTACATCCACTATATCCCCTCACAGGTTCCTGGAATTATAGGGCTGTTAACCCAACAATCCTAAAGAGACATCAGGTAGTGACATTATCCGAGTGCATATCCAATGAGGTTGGATTAGTACTAAGCAGTCAGTGCGAAGATAAGTGAAGATTTCAATAAATATTCTGGAGGATGATTCCAAACATTAAGTAGGTAACAGCAGGACTTGTTAGGAGCGAATAGGTGTAGGTAAGACAGAAAGGAAGAAAGAAAGATAGATAGAAAGGATGGAAGGAAGGAAGGAAGGAAGGATGGAAGGAAGGAAGGAAGGAAGGAAGGAAGGAAGGAAGGAAGGAATAAGACAGAAAGATGGAAAGAAGGAAGGAAGAAAGAAAGGAAACCAACAAAAAATTGTGACTATAATTTATATTGCTCAGTTTAAATTTATTGGCATATTAGTGACACATGTTGTGTGAAATAATAACATTATTACTTTCTGTATAACAAAGAACAATAAATATATTTTATTTAATTCCCTCTGCTTTGTAAAAAGGAAAACATAAATTTAAAATATTACAAATAGCCAAAGCAACTCATTATAATAAGAAAGTAATTATTCTCTCAGCTTCTGCTTTTATATATCTTACTCTATAGTGAAAAGAAACTGATGTGGTGAATAACCATCCTAAGTGTCATCACATAACCTACATCCAACAATAAATAGAAGTGGAGGCAGAGATCCATGACTGAGCACTGGGCAGAGCTCCTGGTCCAGCTGAGAGCAGGGGAAGAGAGTCTGTACGCGCAAGGGGATAGGGATTATGATAAAAATTCCCACAGTGATGGCTGGCTGGAGCTCTGGGGAGCTCACTGAATCAAGAATAATCACTGGAGATCCATCAGAAAAGAAGCTAGGCCCTCCAGGGTAGACAACTATCAACTGGCATGGGCAGTATGTGAAGCCAAAGGGGTGGGATCAGACTGTGTTCCTGTGCATAGGCTGGCACCTTGGAGCCCATTCAGTGAAGAGGAACACCTAACCCAGTCTTGATTTTTGAATGAGTAAATGGGTCTTGCCTGGAGTGGATGTACTATGCTTAGCTGACCCACTTTGGGACTTCTTGCCCTTCTGCTGGAGGGGATGGGAGGTTTTGGAGTGGAGAGGCTGAAGGCTGTCTGGGATGGATTGGGAGGAGAGAAGAAAGGGAGAGCACGGAGTTACACAAATAAAAATGGCATTTTATTGTAAAAATAATAAAATTTAAAAAAGAAACTGATATGATAATAGTGAGTAACAAAGAACACATAGCTGAAACGATTCCATACAGTGACCAAAAGCAAAAAAGCATGTAAGCATGCTTCTTTCTCAGTTCTGTAGGACAGATTTTCTCTGCTACATTTTTCATTGATTCAGCATAAAAGACTAAACTTCCTCCAAATATTGCAGTCTGTTTGCACTGAGCTACTGAGACAATCTGTAAGCATTGGACACTAATGTTTCCGTTGGTTATATGTAAAACACATTTAGAATTACAACAACCTGTTTCCTAAGAAACAGTGTCGTTCCTATGTAGCTATTAAACACTTTAATTGCAAGTGGTATCACCAGTGTATTGCTCTGTTTTTTAATGTCTTTATCATTTAAAAAAAATAAACAACTTAAATGCAAACATAAAAAGTCTCTGGAAGTAATCCAGAAGAATATCTTTCAGCTGCTGTTTTTGTCTTTTTTTGAAAAAATAAAAGTTGTAATACTGAATTTGCCTAAATATGGCCTGCGTTCCTAGCTGAATCACATAATCATAGTGTATCAATTACTAGTGTTGTTTTCACACAACTGGCTGAAAGGGAAATGTGAGTGTCCACAGTGGAGACAGGTTAGATGGAGACCCTGATCTTTCAAGTTGTCTAACCTTGAAAAACTTAATTAGTCCATCTGTGACTCTGTTTTGTTACCTGTAAAAAGATTTTGGAGTATGTGAGATAGCTTAGGTGGTAAAAGCCTGGCCACCTTGGTTTAAAGATTCAGGACCCTTATCAGATAGAAAGGAATCATTTATCAGATAGAAAGGAATCATTTATTCCATGAAGGTGTCCTCTGATTGTATATTCAGACCATGGTCTCATTCCTATACTCACACATACAAAATACAAATTCACAAAAAATATTATATTTTTAAAAATTAAACTGATGACTCTAATGTATCTGAGGTAATATAGCAGATAATTATCTCAATATTTATAAAGTGATTATGGCTATGATCTAAATTATATAAATATTTAAAATAAATAGTAACTGGGTTAAGGTATATGCTACATACATAGTGTGTTATTTTGTTTAGAATTTTTCATTTATTTCTGAAATTTTGGAATATTACATCATTTTTATATTGTAATCGACAATAAAGATATGTATTTACAAAGTTTGAGCATATCATGCCAATGTTAAGAATAGTTTCTCTATGCAGACTTGGGAGCCACTTGGATACTAACCACTAGATTTAGCTCTAACTATTGTGCTGACTAGACTTCAGTTGGAAATTCATAAGAAAATATAAAACACTTAGTCATATACATACTCATTAATACTTGGGGTATTTTTAGCTTTCAATTAAGAAACACATTTAGATTTATATAGATTACAAAATCATTACAGAGAAGCCATGCTCTTTTCATCCCTATCTGCATACTAGATATACCCTTTGGCATTTTATTCTGCTAATTAGGTATTAATCCTTCTAATCAGTACATATGTTAGCAAAATAACAATTAAAGCATTATTTATTAAATTGCCTATGTCCCAACTTCAGTTTTTCCTTCCTGAGATTCACTCGAAAATCACACCTGAAATGATAATAGCCGTATAGTTAGAGACTTGCTCAAATGTACAAAAGCTTCTTTTCAACATCAAAGTAGAATTAAAATGTAGCTTTGTAAAAATCTAAGCAGTGTTAGACTCAGTTTGGAAAATGAGCTATTGTAAGAGGATTAGGTTTTCCATTGTAAATAATTGTCCCCACCTATGAGTTTAATAAAAAGTTCTGATTGGCCAAAGGCAGACAGGAAGTGTGGGCGGGCTACCAGACTAAGAAAACTCTGGGAACAAGAAGCACAGAGCAGAATGCCTGAGAGAAGCCAGAAGAAGCAGAGGACAACTATGCTGCTCTGAGAAAAGGTACCAAGCTCCATGGCTGAACAGAATAAGAGACACAGGTTAGATTAAGGATAAAGAGTTAGCAAGTTATATGCCTGAGCCTTAGGCCGATCAGCCTAAAACTATTGTATGTGTCTGTGTGTATATGCAGTTCTGTGGGTCTGCGGGCCTAAACCTTGAGGCTAGGCCCAAAATTCGGGGCCAGAAACAACTTACTAGAAGCTATAAAAGAGGTTTTTTATTATCCACAAATAGCACATAGATACTGGCTAATGGAAAAATGTTTTTTTAAAGGGCGGGGTGTAAATGAAATAAATGTAGTTAAAAGCTAAATCAAAAAAAACCCAAAACAAAACAAAACAAAATCAGAGCCATATACCATGGCACATGCTTTTAATCCCAGTATATGGGAGCTGGAAGCAAGAATCTTAGCCTTTCTGTGTCTATGACTTATAGCATGGTTATTATTTATCTAGAAACTAATAACCACTTATAAGTGAATACATACCGTGTTTGTCTTTCTGAGTCTGAATTGCCTTGCCCAAGATGATATTTTTCTAGTTAAATATATTTTCCTGCAAATTTCATGATGTTATTCTAAACAGCTGAGAAATACTCCAGCATATTAACACACTATATTTTCTTTATCCATTCATGTTTTGAGGGATACCTAGATTGTTTCCATTTCCTAGCTATCATTAATAAAGTTGTTATGAACATGGGTGAGAAAATGTCATTTTGGTAGGACAAGCTGTCCTTTGGGTAATGCCAAAAAGTGGTATAGCTGTGTCTTGAGGAAGACAACCACTTGTGTGAGCAATTCCAACATTGATTTTCATAATGGCTTTACAAGTTTGCACTCCTACCATCAATGGGGGAGTGTTATCTTTGCTCCATTCTCTCTCCAGCAGGAAGTGTCACTGCTGCTATTGATTTTAGCCATTCAAACAGGTGCAGTATGGAAACTCAAGAGTCACTTTAATGTACATTTCCCTGATACTTAAGAATGTTGAACTTTTAAGTGCTTCATATTCATTTTAGATTACTTACTCTGTTGAGAGTTTTCTGTACACCATTTTTATTGGATTATTTGGTTTTTTGATGCCTAGGTTCTTGAATATATATGTATATACATTATACATACACACACACACACACACACACACACACACACACACATATATATATATATATATATATATATATATATATATATATATATATATATATATATGAAATTAGCCCTCTTTCATATACGGTTTCATATGCCAAACACTTGTCAGAGCTAGGTAAATTATGAGGAAGGATTGTAGTTGCCAGAGGGATTGATGACACTTGGAGAACATGGCTCATAGAATCAACAAAAGTTTTCATAGGGTCTCACAATGACTGAAAAGACAGACATGGAACCTTCATGGGTCTTCACTAGGTCCTCTGCACATATGTTATGGTTATGTGTGTGTATATATGTATATATATTGTGAGGCTCATAACAGTGGGAGTGGGGGTGTCTCTGACTCTTTCCTCTTAGATTGCCTCATCCATCATTGATATGATAGGCTTTGTACTTTGTCACATTATAACTTGGTATACCATGTTTAGTTGATACGCCTGGAAGCCCTGAGATTTCCTGCAGGGAAATGGAAGATGAGAGGATCTGGGGGAAAGGGAGTTGGGAAAAGGCTACTACTGGAATAAGTGGAGGCATGGGAACATTCTGGGATATCATATGTGAAAGAAAAATATATTTTAAAAAATTAGAAACAATAATTCATTACTAAGAGGCTTATAAAGTAATGACTATTTTATTTTGTCCACATTTTGTACATTTTAATACTTCTTAATTAACTAAAACCCAAGAAGCTGGACACATGATGAATTTTATTTCTTAAATTGTTTGAACTGGGAAGACACAACATTAACAGGGATATTTTGAGAAAGAAAGATACATCTTTAATCTAGACCATATCTAGTAGCAACATCTATAAAAAACAAACAAACAAACAAACAAAAAACCAAAGGAAGGTTAGTTCTTTGCCCTCACTCACAGTGATAAGTCCATTCCTTTATTGACACTAGAGCCTACTTCTTTTGGCTCCAAAGCATACTGAAACATACAAATCTGATGTTCTCAGCTTTGTAGATAGATATTGATGGATTCCCTTATTGATAAACATCCTAGAACTATAGACAGATAGATAGATGATATATAGATGATTGATAGATGATAGATAGATGATACTTAGATAAATAAATGATAAGTAGATAGATATTTATATAGAGAGGAGCCTTGACTGATGCGAACCAACTTTAAATTCTTATTAGTACGATAGACTTGCCTCAATTATTGCATCATGGGATATTTTGAGAAATGTAGTTAGCCCTAAGCTTTGAAAAAATCTAGAGTTCATGACTATGGTCATGTCAAAGTGAGGGTTTCCAGGACATCTTCCTCTAAAAACTGACAAGGAGGCCTGTCAGGACCTCTTCAAACAGTTAACAGATGGATATGCTAAATATAGGATTGTGAGGGTTACAGAAAGCTACATCTGTTACACATAATCTCTCATTTTCTGATTAAATCAATTTTAATATAAGGCAAATTTTCAGAACTCTTTTTCCTAGTAATATTATAAAGATTCATTTTAAAAACTATCAAATGCTTTAATGTTATAATATGGTTTTTGGCCTAGCTGTTAGAGATCTAGACCCTTAGATCTGTAATTAGTTTTAGATTTTTTAGCTGCCTGTTGTTCAGTCTCTCTTAAAGTGATTTAGACATGTATAACTTTATACTGTTTGACCTATGGCTCAGCTATATTGTTATTTTGGATTTTTTTATTCTAACTTAATTTATTTTTATTAATTTGTTTGTCACATGGCCTGTGGCTTATTTGTGTTTTTTATGTTTTTTGGGGGGGCGGGGGGGGGTGGCTCAATCTGTCTCTGACTTTACCCTTCCTTTCTTACCTATTTTGATTTCTCACCTACTTTTTCTACAGTGCTTATCATGGGCCAAAATAGTCTTTTATTTAAAGATTGATACATACAGCATACAAAAAGACATTTCTAAATCATCTCACCATTTCTGTCTAATCAAAAAGGAAGGTTTTAATTTTAACATATAAAAATTATATTTAAGAAAATAGTTATTAAGAATTATAGTTATAATCTTTAGTCTATTTGTATTTCACAAAATTAAAGAAAATATTTTATTATTCATCTTATTGTGAATTTAAAGTTTTATATCTAATATACTTTAAATAATTTTTAAAATATATTTATAATTATTTAATCTTTGACTATATTAAAGACTATAGAAGGATATAATATTACCTGAGTAAACAGGAAGTATAAAATTTTTAAAATCTAGAAATGAAAGAAATGACACTTATATGTCTGGACAGTCACTTAAAGTTTTTTTTATAAAGTTGGGTGCATTTACTTTTAGTCTACAGGCTTAGAGTCTCTTTATTTTAGTGAAGTAGAAAATTTGTTTTGTTTATTTTGGTATAGTTTATCAGTTTTTTTGAGTCTTGAAGAATGTTTGACAGTTTCTTGTTTTGTTTTGGTTTTTCTTTTTTGGTTTTTTGTAAAGTAGGAACTTGAATGACTATCTTGGCTTGTTTTGTTAAAGTTTAGAGGTGACTTTTTTATGGAACTTATGTGTCTGGTTTAAACAGCATATTGTCAAGCACTCAATATAAGAACAGGTTTTTGTCATAAAGAAAGTAAACTCTACATGGAGTTTTTTAATGTCTTTTTTATTTTATTTTTTTTAGGTAGATTGGTGTAGCCAGGAACAGATCTGTCTCACTGTATAGAAAAGTCTAAGTTTTTAAATTATTTTAAATTTCAAATTTTCTAGGTCTTAGAAGTGTTTGAGGATTATTTATTTAATTGAAATATATCTTCATATATTTAAAAGTTAACTAACATGTATTTTTAATTATATATTATAATTTTAAATCAGTTATATAAACATTATATTTTTAAAAAGAGTAGAAAATATATATATATAGCATAACAAAATTGACTTTAAATTTGTATTAATAAACCAAAATCTATATCAATTTAAAATATTTTGAGATTAACAGCTGATTTTCTGAACAAAGTAGAAATGTACAACGGATTGCCTAAAATTATTTTGAAATGTAATTTCACCCCATAACACTGAAATGAGGAAAATTTTGCTAATGAATAAATACAATAGAACAAGATGTCTCACTAGGAATAATGAACTCTGACATATCAGTCCATGAAAAAAGCATAGATAACTGATGGAATATATTTTATTTTCTTCAGATTATAAGGTGCATATTAAACTTGAAGTTTCTAATGTTATTGAACTGCAATGAAGTGCAGTTAGCCCTAAGCTTTGAAACAAAAAGTTATCTATTCTAAATGCAGAAGACAAAGTTAGGAAAATAATAAATGACAATAGTGCTTATGACAGAGCATGAATTTGGCACACTGGTGAGAAGGAAGTTTTTAAAGCAATTGAACTGTATAATGGGGAGGGTCTTTTTCTGAATTTTATCATATATATTTAGATTTAAATCTTTGTAATAGGTAATTATAATTTTTTCACAGCTGGGTGGGTTGGCAGTAAGTTGGAATAGTTAGCATAAATCTGATGGTGGTTAGAGCAACAGCAGGCATCCTAGTTTGAAGCACACAGTGCCACAATCCTCTCATAAATACATTTCTCTACAACTTGAAATTAAAATGTTCATAGAGATGTGGAAATAGAGCATGGATGAATTTTGCTGAAATAAGTGTTAAAAGATTGTACGTGAAGCAGAATAAAGTTTTCTATGAGTAACAGGATCTGCTGTGTGCTTTAGCTGCCACCATCTTGTAGCGTGGTCTCTCTATTACTTTTCTTTCCTTTTTATTTTATTTCATTTATTTACTTGTTTATGTGTGTGTGTGTGTGTGTGTGTGTGTGTGTGTGTGTGTGTGTGTGTGTGTTCTAATCAAAGGTACCATCTCAAATCATAAAATGTCAAGTTTCTATTAGACAACAAACTCTGCATTTTTAGATTAATTTTAGAGGACCATTTAATAACTACAAAAGCAATTTGGGACATAATTGAATACCTAAGCCAGATCTCTCAGTAAGTACAGGAAAACAGACAAAAAGAAAGATATTGAAAATATTTTTTTAATATTTAATTATTTGAGAATGCTGCCCAATGTGTTTTTATCGTATTCAGTGTCCCTCACACCACTTTCTCTGTCCACCCCCCCACCCATGTCTGGCTCTCTTTTATTTAAATCCAGCAAGAATAGTTCATGCTGTCCTAGTGTTTTTAGAAGTCTGATCTTCCACTAGTGTGTGGTAGACTTACTAGAGTCTACACTCTTAGAGAAAAAACTCTCTCTCTCTCTCTCTCTCTCTCTCTCTCTCTCTCTCTCTCTCTCTCTCTCTCTCTCTCTCTCTCTCTGAGCAACTCTTAATTGCCAGTAGCACCTTGACAGCACTAGGACACCATGCCTATTTACTTCTCTGTGTTTAGATTCTATAAGCTTGGGCTTGCAAAGCGTTTGTGCATACTTCCACAGATGCTATGTATATATCTATGTAGAGGTGCTGATGTGTCCAGAAAAAAACTTCCTTTGTCATTATCCACTGCCTCTGGTTCATATAATCTTTCAGTTACCTCTTTCACATTTGATCTGATCAGAATAAGCCAAGATAATTTAAATATTACAACAGATATTTGTATAAATATGGGAAAAATATAATACTATCACACAGCTAGTGAAGCTGTTGCAACTACTAGGGAAATTAGTGAGAGCATTTCTCCAAAAGTTAGAAATATCTACCACATGATTCAACTATAACACTCCTGGGCGTATATTCAAATGAAAATTAATTTGTATATTTTAAAATGTGCTGAATTTCACAAATATTCTAAAAATTTTAGGTGATTGATCAAAGTGCTCAATTAAGGAAATAGTTCTTTGTTTGTTGCTTTTTATGATTCTTCTTGCTCGGTTAATTTCCCAAGATCAGTTTGACTATGACAAAAAAAGCATATCTGTTAAAGATGCACTATTCTTAATCTTAGCACATTAAAGAAATAACTCCCCTGAGCCCTCACAAAACAGGACATGATATGATGTATTTGACACTTTCATTAAGTATAATAGTGCAAGTTTTCTGATGAATCCTAATAAGGTTATGTACAATTATATATGCTCTACTTTGACCTAATAGAAAATATGATATTAAGATTTAGCTTCTTCAGTGTTTCATTATTTAATTATGTAAAATTTTCAAATATACACAAAATATTGTATTACTGTCTATGTATCTATAAAATATAAAGTTATTTTTCTTTTTTATTTTATCAATACTGATTTCTGATTTTTTCATTATACTTATAGTTACTTTATCAGAGATTTACTTTCTTGACGATGCTCAAATATTAAGGATATAATTTGTATGTAACCCGTACATTTTACTGTCTAAAGGATCATCCTCTCACTTCTCTACCTAAAACGGTGTGTTTCATAGTAACAACTGGATGACAGCATGTCACACTGACCTCTTTCCTAGAATCTTCTTAGTTATCTTTCACTTATATTTTTTCCTAACTTTTAGTTTAGTCTTTTAATATTCTTTTACTTAGCCTAGTGCAAATATTTTAAACATAGAATATTGTAAACTAAAGGGAGACTTGTTTTTGATGAGTTATTTTTCAAACTATAAGTAAATTAATGCTTCTTTAGAAGAAAAAGATGATTTCTTAAGCAGTAAAAATTCTATTAATATGTTAGTATGTGGAAGAAATGAATACATTGTTTCTAAAAATAATAATATGTAGGCTTATGTTATAAAATATACTAGCACATGTAAAAGTAATTCAAGCTTAATTTAATGAGAACTATATCTGACTTAATGACATTGAGAAAAAACACAAACTTATAAAATTTTATTTTTAACTACATGTGGTACAACTATTTGCTTTCATTTTTAAGGCTCTATTGCTGGCCTCCATATCTGCATTTAGCATAATGGCTACATTGTGGCAAATTGTGGTGGCTATTATTAGTTATTTTTAATAAGGCCATTTATTAACTTTGATTTATTCATTTAATAGTATTATATTTAAAGATGTAAGCAAGGAATCATTAAAGCATAGGTTTGATATCTATAGTATATCTTTTAAATTTTCTTACTATGTCAATATGGGTCCAGGTAATATATACTTTTATTTATTAATATTGATATCAAAATAGTTCATATGTCATTACTGCCATTTACTATATTTTATTCTAATTGTCTTTTAAATGCTCATAACTGTCCAATGAACATTTATCTCCATTTTATAGCCAACGATCTTCCTGTCCTGGCAGGTTGGAGGTTAAGCATTTTGTCTCTGTAAACTGATAACATAAGGTTGAACTTCAGCACTGACATCTATCACCCCAATGACATTTCTATCGCTTTTATTGCTTACTGCTATGTAACTGTCAAAACTAAGTAAGCGACTTCAACTCTCTTTTTATTCTTGTCTTGTATCTCTTTCTTCCTTTCCCTGTATGGCTGCTTTTCCTCCATGAGTGCAAATGTAGCCTATAATTCATAAAGAATAGACCATTAAAACTTTTATGTCGGGATATAGTAATAAGAAAACCTTTAAAAATCATTCAACTTTGGCCTTAGAGTTTGGCATCATTGATATGTGTCCACCACCAGTATTTAAACCCCATAGTTTTTGACTAGTATTTTTTTAATCTACTATTTTAAGAAATTCCTTTTTCTTAAAATAATCTTGCAATTTTATTGTTGAAAGAAGAAAATAACAAACAATTGAATGTCCAAATATATTTGTTTATATGTTTATATTTATATAAACACACACATGTTATACTTTCTTTGCTGAGTACAAAATAGTACAGAATCATATCAGTAAAATACTACAGAAATACAATTAAGACTGATTAAATAAGCCAATATTTGTAGGTCATTGGAAATGAAATAGCAAAGGTTAAGCAAACAAGTTGAAAGAATATGCTATATTAATATAATAAGATTTTTTTGTTTCTAATGAAATTAGTTGTTCATTGTATTAAAGGGAAAAGTATAATTTATAAGTAATGACATTCTTTAATATCACACAAAAAGAGAGGAAGAGAAGGTGTGATGTGGGATGTCCTTCTCTATGCTGTGAATATACTTTGTTATCATTTGTTAATAAAGAGCTCACTCAGCCTTGGCAGTAGGCACCCACACTAAATGAGCTACCTTAATGGGCTTTGCCTCATCCCATAGTCTCTCTAACTCTACAAGGCTGAGTGAGCTTAAACAGACTGCTCCTAATAGGCGAAGTTCTCCACCAGAAGTTAGTGGTTGTTATAATGCTACTCTGGTCAGATAGCTTTGATATAGAGTCTAAAGCTGTCAACACTGTCCTAACTGTAAGTCCTTATTCCTACACTTAAAGAAGCACAATAAAAGACAAACTTCCCTTTGCTTTTGTTCAGATATAAACTATATTAATTCATTTCTTCTTTTATCTGAATTTTCAAAATCAACTCTCTCCTTATTGCAATTTTGCAGAATTTCTTAAAGATAATAAATCATCATAAGTAACCCTACCTATATTTATTCTTCTATTTATTATTGTCTCATGCCTTATTTGTTAATATAAATAAATTTGAACAAGTTCACTAAAATTTTCCTATTGTGGTATCAACGGTTAGTTGAAAGTAATGTGGGAATTTTAGAAGTCTCTTAATAAATTAGTATGGGAATTTATTATTTCAAAGTTAATAAAAAGTCACAACATGAAAATATTGTGCCTCAGGAATAAATAGTGAAGGTAAAATACATAAAATAAAATGTCACAGGAATGTTCTTCATCTTAACAAGTATGAAAGAGGTCCCAATGGTGCTGAAGTCCAAATTATAATGCTGTCAAGCTCTGGGACTCATGGCTACAGCTTTCTATAGTTTCTCAGCTGACCACAAGGGGGAGAGCTCTAGTCATTCATTCTTGAGTTGATGGCATTACTCACTGGATGCTGCTGTTTTGTACTCACCAGGAGCACCCCAGTGACTTTTGTTATGACTCTTAGTCCTGTGTTCATGAGAAGGCATGTTTTTACCCAGATCAGTTTTCTATTTCAGGAGTCTCTATGGATACTATATGAAGGAAGGGATATGACAGACATTGATTTTTAAAAGAAGAAATATTATCTAGAATCATAATAATACCTATTACCTAATTGCCAGTTGACACCCATTTCTATCTCCAAAATTCAATTATCAGAGAGCAGTCTTAAAGAAAGTAGAACCTGGAGAGACCAAATAGCATTTTAGTGACATGCACCTCAGCTGACAAGAGAGTTCAAACTCCATCTCCTTGAATTCACTGGGAATACTAAGGAGTAAATCAGGAATAACATGGAACCAAGAATGCTCAATGTATGTACATGAGTTTTCACCAGTAAGCCAGCAGTTGGCCATTCGGTGAGCATCTTAAAAATAGAAACAAATAAAAAAAAATGGTACAAAAAGAATTTTATTTTAGAAAACTATAAATTACCCATTTAATGAAGTACATCATGTAAACAAAGTAAGCAGATTTCATTTTCACTAAAATACTTTCAGTAAAATTATATAAGCATAATTTTTTAAGAATACAGCTAATCCAAACTTTATTTTTAATTTAGAATGGAGCACAATAAAGATATTACTGAGACCATAATTAAGCATCCTTAGAGTACATGCCAAAACTTATTTTCTAAAGAAGAGGTTAAAAATCATGTCAAACTAACAATGTTTCTATTTGAACACTACTACTTTGTGTAAGTCTGGTCTCAGACTCACCCTTGCTTCAGAGCCTCTACGCTGTGTACAATATGTGCTCACAGTCTTTCACAGGTCCTTCACACCTTTTCCAAAAATCATAAAAAGGAAAAACAAATGACGTGATCAATTTTCTGGAAGACTGGGAATTAGCAATCAAAACTGACATTATAATAAAACTGAGGACCAAGGGTTTTCTCATGGAATGGAACCCAATTTTCTGCCAGTGAAAAGTTTTGAGTTCAGAATGAAAGGACTGTTTATACAGAGAGATAATGCCAATGGTTACTATAATATTTGTGTGAAAAGAATTTCTCCAATACTATAGCACAGAACTTAGCTTGTCCTGTGTAATAACACTAATTTGGTAGACAAAACCCTCATACTATGGACTATGCATATGCTTTAAAATCATGGAGGCAAAATATCTAATTTTTATTTTATTCTTTCATATCCTAATCAAACTAATTATACATCATAGTTCAATTGAGTCATTAATTTCCATTCTTTATTAATTCATAAATATTTCATAATTCATAAATTAAATAGTAACTATTGGAAAACAGATTTTAAAATCACTTGAAATAACTAAAAGTAAGAAAAATAAATGTGTGCAAAATCTCAACCAGAGATTATTAGCATGTACTTTATGAACAAAACTATGTATAATATGCTAAATGTCTATGTAAAATGTAAATGCAAAAGTAGTACAATTATATGGCTATCACCCCATAAAACACTCAGTGCACATTATACTTCATGGAATATGTTTTGCCTGGATGAGTTGAGACAGATTGTATAATAAAATGAACATGGCAAAAGTGGGTTTTAATTCAGGAAACAGATCAGTGAAGCAATTTCCTGAGTTATTTAAATGCTTTCAAAGAGAAATGTCATTACATCCTTCAGTTACACTGGCATATAATTACATGAGCATCACAAATAACAATGTCTCACTAAGAAAAACAGAAGTTATTATGGAAGAATTCTTTCACATCATAAACCTTTATTTTAAGCTCAGGTAAATACACAGAAAGGGATTTTAACTTTTACTAGAATTTATTCTAGTGATGAAATAATAAATTAAAATTATAAATTGAAAAAAAATCTTTTAACTTTTTTAGAAATTTTTCTCAATCTTAATAATATTGTTTACTAAACATAAATTTCAAACATTATTTTAGAATTAAATCCAATTAATATTTAACAGTTATGGTCTTATAAAAGATATTTAAATCTTTAGTAACACTTTGAAAATTGTTTTCTCTCCCTTTGTTTTCAGCTAAATATTTGCTATAATTTAAAGTTTTTTCTAGTTATAAAATGTATAATATGTGACATAGAATGAGCAAATGTCATTCCTACTTCAAGGTATCAAATAGTCTACAAAAACTTCAACTTTCTGTTGATAGTGCAATGAGATCTCTAGTTAACGTGAAGATACTGTGCAAGAGAAATCAAAGTACCTCAATAGGGACAGAAAATATGAATTGTTGTGCTCTTTACAAAGAGTAGCCATGAAATTGGTAAGCGCAAAATGACGGAAATGTTAGAGGCTTCCTAAAAGCCACAGCAGGCCAAAATATTAGCACCTTAGAAACGGATACTTGAACTCTAAAATCTTGCAAGCCCTGTATAAGGAGAGATCAATAGGCAATTGTCAATTCTGTTCACTGGTGGAGCAAATAAAGACCACAGGCAGAGGAAAGACATGATATTTACACCTCCTCTGGTACCATTAGGAAGCGATATCCACTTAGCATTAGGAGAGTTAAAAGGAGTCCTTTCAGCTTGCCCCAAGCCATAGGTCACTTTTGTGACAAGAGAAATCAAAGTAAAAATTATCTGCTACAAAAACTGGCAGCTTCAGAGGAAATGGAAGGAAATAAATTAACTGCTTCTGTGGGACAGATAGAAAGTCCATCATTTGCGGATCTCGCACCACATTAAATGAATTTCATGGATTTGAGGTGAAAAAGCAAGCTATATACAAAGATGGAACATATCCTAGGTCAAAGACATGTCATGAGAACCCCACATTTCAGAAAAGAGATGAGTAAGAGAATCAACTCCCTACCCCACGTGGCTTTACCGAGTAATAAAAGAAAGCAGCTACTTTACTGAAAATATGTGAAAGGAATCCCTCACGTGTGCTGGGCTCACCAGAGAAGCTAAGGGCACAACAAGGAGCAAGGACACCAGGAAATGTTTCCTGAATTCCAAGACTCACAGGATAAAAATGGGAGCCTGTGTTTACCACTAAAATAAGCAATTGGTAATTATAGCCACAACAGAGCTCAAAGCCAGCTCCACTACAGACTGGATGAATTTTACCACCCATTAAATAACTGTCATTCCTGAGAATAATCACTGTTTCCCCTACTTCTAATAATCTGAGGCCCACAGAGTGATAATGACAAAAGTAGACCATAGTCACAAAATAAAACAGCCAACAGAAAGAGAGAGAAATGAACACTTGTGACATGGTAACACTTGGAGACATTGAAGTACATATTACAGCTGTGGTCCTATAAGGAAGGCCTGAGAAAGACACTGTACAAGAAGATACTTGTGTCTGTTTCTTCAGTAATCATAAATTTATATTTTTATTATTTTTCTGTAAAATTGGTTCACTTAAGAGTCTCAATATTTAAGTTCACCTATAAACAAGAGAACACGTGAATATATAATAAATTATCAACAACTAAGTATGTATCAGCAAACTAAACTAAAATTCTCTCAGCTTGATGAGCTTTAGTGTATAGAACAATCTTAGCACATGAAAAGAAATAACTCCAGTGTTTTTCTTCTAGGAAGAGAATCCAATTAATGATGTCTGACCTCACCATTTATGTTTAAAGTTATTTCCTAGAAAGTGAAGCAAGAACAAAAGAGGGAAAAAAACATACTGCAGAAAATAAGTAAGTATTCCTCTCATTTCAAACAATATGATGACAAAAGCAATTATTCTCAGAGTTACAGGATATAAAGGCAACTTCGGAAAAGAACTGTCTTGATATTGGTGATGCACATATTTAATCAAAACATTGCAGCATTTTGGAGGTGGAAGCAAGAGGGTCTCAGTGAGTTTAAAGTCAGCCTGGTCTAAAAATGAGTCCCAAGGCTTCAAAGATTATACACAGTAAGATCTATCAAAAATAAACAAGCAAATAGGTAAATATAAGATACCTAACTCATTCTGGAGACTCAGCTCAGCAATACAGAACTGTTGACTCTTGCAGAGAATCTAGATTTGGTTTTCAACCACCCATAAGTACAAATACTGGGGTTGTGGCATCTTATCTGACCTCTGGAGGCACTATACACAGATACAAACAAGTAAGTACTCATACATACAAGTTAATAAAACTGAATAAAAATTTTAGTGAGCTACTTATCAAATGTGGGTAATTCGTGCTGCAATCTTATTTGAGCTGTTTTAGTATGTAGAGGCACACATCTTGCAAATATGTATAACTATTATATAATGAACATCATTTTTTTTCTGTTTTTAATGTCCAAGGTTACAGTCCTAAAACCTTTCTGTTCTTATATTCTACCATCCCTCAGTCTCTTCTCTAGCTCTACAACAGAAAACTAGCTGTGGCTTCCTTGCCCACTACCCACATCCTCTGTGAATACCAAAGACCAACCCCTATAGCCTTTCACCCTTCCTGACATGCTACATCTCAGCCTCCAACACAAGTAGATATTCCCAGCTAATACAACAGCTAAGAAGGTCAGTAAAACATCTCTGAAAATCCAGAGAGGAAACAGATATTAAGAAACAAAGCACATACCAGGCAAAGACAAAACCAATTATCAAATCCTAGACATATATAATCACCTCGAAAACATATGCCTAGATGCCAGCATAAGAAACTATTAATAACAGTGTGGACAATATCTCACCACTAGAACCTAGCTAGCCTACCACAACAGGCTGTGAATATTCCAGTACAGCCGAAGCACAAGGAAAACACTTTAAAACCAACTATGTGAAGATGATATAGGTTCTTTTAAAAGAAATGAATAAATTTCTTCAAAAAAGCCAGAAAAATACAAAAAAGAGGAAATTTAAAAATTCCATAAAGAAAGCAAAGACAAAACAAACAAGCAGTTGAAGAAAACAAATAAGACCATTCCGTTTTAAGAAAATGAAAAATAAACAGTAAAGGCAACATGAGATGAGGGAATTCTGAAGGAATTTGATTGGTACTACAGGGGCAACTTTCACCAAAAGAATACAAGAGATGGAAGAGAGAATCTCAAACAATAAAGACATAATAACAGAAATGGATAAATCAGTCAAAAAATGTTAAATCCAAAAAAATTCTGACACAAAACATCTCGAAAATGTGGGGTAGCATGAAAGGATAAATTCTAATAATAACAGGAATAGAGAAAGGAGACAATTCCCAGTTCAGAGGCCCAGAAAGTATCTTGAACAAAATTATAATAAAGGAAAATGTCTCTAATCTAATGAAGGAGGTGCCTGTAAAGTTACAAGAAGCAAACAGAACAGCAAATAGACTGGGACAGAAAACATTGTCCCCTCTCCACATAGTATTCAACACGCTAAACATAGAGAAAAGACAAAAGGGGCCAAGTATCATACAAAGGCAGTTCTATTAGAATCACACCTGAATTCTCAGTGAAGACTCTAAAACCCAGAAGAGCCTGAACATCATTATAGATTCTTGGGGACAACAGATGACAGCCAAAATTATGAAATACAGCAAAATTTTTAATCACAATAAATAAGATTTTCTATGATAAAGGCAAATTTAAAAATATCTATCCACAAACCTAGTCCTATAAAAAGTGCTAGAATAAAAACTCCAGTTCAAGGACATGAATAACACTCATAAAAACACAGGATATAAACAATTTTATACCAGTAAAACCAACACACACACAACTCCAACAACAACAAAATACCAGGAATCAACACACATTTCTCTTTGATATCTCTACCAATAGTCTCAATTCTTTAATAAAAATACAGTTACTAACAGAATGAATGCAAAAACAGGGTCTATCTATCTGCATCCAGAAACCACACCTCAACAACAATTATAGACATTATTTCAGGATAAAAGATTGGGAAAAGATATCCCAAACAAATAGACTTAAGAAGCAAGACTGTGTAACTATTTTAATATCAGAAACAATGGATTTTGAACAAAAACTAATTAAAATAGAGAAGGACACTATGTTACATAGATTCTATTTGGTATTATAATAAGAACCTGGAAACATATGTTGGGGGGAGTTGAATATAAGAAAGGTAAACAAGCCACTGCTACTTCTCACCCAGCCAACTCCTCTGGCCTTCTTCCATGACGAAAGTAAAACTATTTTTTTTTTTCTTTTGGATTTAATGAAGTACTGCTAAAGCTAGTTTGACTTGTTGAGATATGTCAGACTACTAAAAGGTATATACAGCTGGATTTAAAACCAATCCCCAAACTCTTTGAAAGAATAATAAAACATATTTTACAAAACAAAATAAAAATGCAAATTAAATTGAAGAACCTATCAGAAAGGTTATGCCCCATGATCAAGTAGGCTTCATCTCACAGATACAGGGATTGTTTGATATATGAAAATCAGTAAATGTATTGCACAATATAAACAACCTGATAGAAAAAAATACACAAATTAATCTCATCAGATGAAGAAAAATGACGTTAACAAAATCCAACATCACTTTATAATAAAAATTCTAGTGAGACTTGGGATACAAAAAACATGTCTAAACATAACAAAGTCAATTTAATCAAGTCTGTAGCCGACATCAAATTTAAAGACAGACTCCAAACAATTAAACTAAAAAATAAGGAACAAGACAGAATTGTCCACTTTATTCTTACCTTATATAGTTCTTGAAGTTTTATCAAAAAATATAAGATAAATGAAAAAGATCAAGGGGATACAGATTGGAAAGTTAAAAGCCAAAGTATTACTCTTTGAATATGATTCTAGTATATACAAGTGACCCAAAAAACTCCACCAAGGAACTCCTACAGCCGATAAACACCATCATCTGAATGACTGGATTCTAGATGGATACAAGATTAACTTAAAAGACAGAAATCAGTAACCCTTCTACATACAAATTAACTGAGAATAAAGTCATAGAAACAACTTTTATAATAACCTCAATAATGTAATATATTCTTGGGTAACTAACCAAGCCAATGAAAAACTTGCATGAAAAAATTCTCTAGCATTTGAAAAAAGAAATCTAAAAGGATAGAGGAAGATGAAAAAAATTAATAATCAGGTGACATCTCATGTTGGAAAGGATGTGGAACAAAAGAGGACTCTATTGTTGGTAGGATGTAAAATTATAAAACCACTATGGAAATCATTATGGCCATTCCTTAGAAAATTGAGAATCAATTCAAGATCCAGCTTTACCATTCTTGGGAATATACCCAGAGGACGCTTCATTCTATCTTAAGGACACTCAAATAATTTTATCTTATTCATAATAGCCTGAAGCAACCTAAATGTATCTCAAGAGAATAACGGATAAAGAAAATTTGATAGTTTACATAATGGAGTACTACTCAGCTGTAGAAAATAAATGGCAATGTGAAATTTACAGACAAAAAGAACTAAGGAAAAAAATTCTCAGATAAGTAAACCAGATTCCAAAAGAAGACCGATACCTTATATGCTCATATGTACTCTCTTATATGTAGAAATTAGCTGATAATTTCTGGGTAAAGAAAGTATAATGTAAAGTGGGCAAGGACAGGATCAGAAAGTATCAGGTGAGGGAGATGTGGTAGAAGGAGAAAGTGTGGGGCTAGAAATGAAAACATTTGAGGAAAGTGTAAAAACTATTGCAGTGGAAAATTCCTGGAATCTGTAAGGACTCCAAGAAAATGGCAATATGGAGTATCAACTGGCCATGTATTGTAGCCAAGTAAGACTTCCACTTGTGGCACAGGTTTTTATTCTGTTGAGATGTTGACCAAAGGGTCCTGGGGAATTTCCCAAACAGCTCAGACTGATGATGCTACAGCAGAGGGCTGTTCTCTGCAAACTGAGAGCAGGGCCCCATTTCTGAGGACAGCATTTACACAGCTCATGAATGTGGACAGGTAAGACTGGTGCCCATAAGACCTTCATCCATATGGTCACTTTGGTGTGAGATGTGCTCTGTATGCTACAGAAGGAGGAATTGGAATATGAACACAGCCACAAATTTCCTTGACTAACAATCTGTCCAGCCTGAAAAATTTTAAGATGCTCTGGGTAAATAGTGGCACAGAACTTGGGGGAGTGTCCAACAGACATTTTGTTTAATTTGAACATACTTCCAGGGAGGGAGAAAATGGTTGACATTGCTTGATGTCTCAGAATTGGATAATGGATAGGCCTAAGTCTTAGGATGGAACCAAACATGGTTTTTCTAAAAGAAGAAAATGAATCAGTGAAAGAATTCTTTATGATATTCTGTTAAACTCATAGATCAGTGCCTTGTCCAGTTATAGGTACAGAGGCTTTCATTCTACAGAAACTCGTGGTAGTGAATGCAGAGAACCCCAGCCAGACATGAGAAGAGAGAGAGAGAGATAGAGAGAGAGAGAGAGAGTCTAAACTGAAGGTCTCTATCTGACCACAAGCATATAGCCCACTGAATCAGCTAAGCAGGACTCACATGGGGTCACAGGGACTGTTCTAGCAAGCTTGGGACTACCAGGTCCTCTGCTTATGTGTTATGATTGTTAATATGGTCTTTTTGTGGGAGCAGGTGTGTCTCTGACTCATTTGCCTAGTCCTGGGACTCTTTTCTCCTGTCAAGTTATATTGCCCAGATATGGTGTGAGGGTGCTTGATTTGCCTTATTGTATTTTCCTTTGTTTCTTGAAGGTCTGTTCTTTTCTGATGGAAGATTGAAGGGGAGTAGATATGGAGACTAGAAAGGGTGTTTGGGAAAGATTAGAAGAAGCTTAGAGAAGTTGAAAAGAGGGAACTGTGGTCCAGATGTATTGTATGAGAGAATAATCTATTGTGTGTGTGTACACATATAATGTAAATTATTTGATCTTCACACATGCATGAATCCATTTTTATTGTTTTGTAGTGACAGATAGTACTCTTCAAATACACAAAAAAAAGTAGGACACATTTATTTTTAATCATATTGGGGATTAAAAAATGGAGTGTCACATATACTGAGTCAAGAACCCAGTGACTAAGTCAAATCTTCACATTTTTATAATATTCTCCATAAATATAAATAATATAATAAAATAAAAGCAAAAGTAAATTTTAAAAGTTTATATTAATTGATCATAGGATGAGATAAATATGTTTTAAACTATCAATTTTTGATTAAATGTAACTTTGCTCTTTCCTATAATAAATTATGGCTGCATTTTATGGGTCTATCGTGATCATTTGTTAATTTTGTACAATTAAGAATGTACATCACTTTGTGACACAATCTAGTTATAAAATACTTGAGTAACAATAGAAATATTCATATATATTTGCAAGACCAACATAATAAAAGCTACAAAATATGACTGAGAAAAATTATTAACAATTTAATTAAATAAAAAATTAATGTCCAGAAATTAGAATATATAATGGGGTTAATTTGTTTTTTATCTTCAGAAATGATCTATAAGTTTGTAGTACTTCCAAACATATTTTATCATTTTACTTATATTAATAATGGAATTATAGTACTTTATCAAATTTTATTAGATCTTTGAGAATTTTATACATATGTTTTAGTCACATTCAACAATCCCTCACCCCCCCCCCAGCACCATTCCTTTTGATTTACCAGTTTATCTAAGAAGTCATAACACTGGTCAGTGTATGGTTTAGTGATTACAATAGACCACAAGAAAGGCATGTAAATTACTAGTAATATTTTTCTTATGAGTGTTACAAGGACCTATTTGCTTTATGAAAACTGATCAAACTGGAAAATTAAGAATGCAAGTATAATTTTTAAATACTCTCTTCATAAATGAAAACCATGAAGGTGAAGGAAGACTGGTGATAATTGTCTTGTGAAATACCTAATCAGCATTTCCATATTGTGAAATAAAGTAACTGCATATAAAAAAAATCCATCATGTCCTTGAGCTCCCTCTACATTGAAGCCCCTGGTGCTCATGTCCTGTGTTAAGTTGAACTGCTTCTGCCTATATCTGGGTAGAAACAAATTCTAGTCAAAAGCTAGCTATCTTTCTGCTAGAAGTTATTTACATATTGTTTCTGCCTTGGATGTGATGATTTACATTATTTATTGTGTTTATGAGGGAAGTTTGTCCAAAAGAGGGTTAAAGTGAACAGAAATTTAGCTTAAATCAGAGTTTTTGTCTCTGACAAGAAAATAGCATAAGTATAGAAGACATTAAAAAGTGTGAAAATAAACATTCCTTAAAACCTGCTCACTATCCCCAGATTGCACACCCTCCCTGAGTGCCATACTATGGCACACAGCTATGGCAGTTTTATCTGAGGCCAGGCTGGTCCTGGTAGTTCCAGGTAAGATATCCCTTAATGCCCACTAAATCTCTTTTAGCCTGTTCAACATCCCGGACTGCAACCTGTCTGTAGTAGTACAGTTTCTTGGGCCTGGGTGGCCAGAGGCCCAGAGACCCACAGACCTGCCGCCTGAGACCGCTTAGCGGCCTACTGCTCAGACCCCCAGAAATGACTCAGACAATTATATTAACTTTATGCTGTTTGGCCTATGTCTCAGGCACATTGCTAGCTAGCTCTTACATCTTAAATCAACCCATTTCTATTAATCTGTCTGCCACACGTGGCCCGTGGCTCACCTGTGCTCCTTACATGTTGCTTCTTGGGCAGCTGGCTCGATCTGCCTCTGACTCCGCCCTGCTTCTCCTACCTATGCTCTGATTTCTTCTCCTACTTCTTCTATGGTGCCTGCCATGACCCAAAACATCTCCTTTATATAAAGATTGAGATTCACAGCATACATAAATGCATTCCCACATCACTTCCCCCTTTCTGTCTAATCAAAAAGGAAGGTTTTAATTTTAACATAGCAAAATTATATACAACAAACAGCATACATGAACACATTCCCACATCACCTGTCCACTAGGCAACGTATACTGGCTTACAATTTCAGAAGAAGACTTCACCTTTACTGGAAGCAATTACATATCTAAGGGACTTAGGACCCCAAAACATCAGAGGAGAAAACCTACTAGACCTGAAGACTTACTAGTTCCTAGACCCTCAGACATTTTGTCCAAGACAAGAGAGGAAAGAGAAACTAAGGAATGAAACTCCCATTGGATGAAGACAAATAACAGAATCCACAACTAGGCCTTTAGTTATCCCAAATTCTGGTGTCTAAATGCTAGTGTAAGACACAATCAGTAACAGAAGGGCCAATATGGCACCACAAGAATTCAGCAACCCAAAGTCAGAAAGACCTGAATAATCCTATGCAACTGAGGCAGCATAAGAAAATGACTTTACAATGATTTTTTTTAATGAATATGTCAGAGGTACTTAAATGAAAAAATCCCTTAAAGAAATTGAGAAAAACACAAATGAACAGACAGAGAAAATAGTTAAAAACCTGAAAATGAAAACAGGAACAACAAAGCAAACACAAACTGGGAGAATCCAAGACATGGAAATTCTGGGCAAGCAAACAGAAAGTACAGATGAAAGAATCACAGAATACAAGAGATGGAAGAGAGAATCGCAAATGCTGGAATCAGGGCAAAAAAAATAGATGTGTCAGTCAAAGAAAATGCTAAACAAAAAACAAACAAACAAACAGACAAACAAACAAACAAACCAAAACCACACATGAAATATGGGCACTATGAAAAGGCCAAACATGTAAATAGCAGGAACAGAAGTAAAAATAACCTGGGGGTTCAAAAACTCACATAATATACTTAACAAATTCAAAAGAGAAATATTACTAAAGCTTAAATCCCACATCAAAATTCACACAATAGCAGCGGGTGACTTCAGCATGCCTTTCTTACCAATGGGCAAGTCGTTCAGACAGATACTAAACAGAGAAATATTGGAATTAATAGATGACTCAAATGAAACTAATAGACATCTGCAGAAGATTTCACCCAAACACAAAAGAGTATACCTTTTTATGGAACTTTCTCCAAAACATACTTGGCTACAAAGAAAATCTTAGCAGATTAAAAAATTTAATTAAATACCCCACTATTCCTTATTAGACCACCATGCTAAAGCTAGATTTCAACAACAGGAAAAACAAAAAAAAAAAACAAAAAAAAAAAACAAAAAAAAAAAAAAAGAAAAAAAACAGAAAGCCTACAAACTCATGGAAACTGAACAACTTTTGAGTTTGCACTGAGTCAAGTAAGGAAGAAAAAAAGAAATTAAAGACTTTCTAGAATTCAGTGAAAACAAAGCTAAGCTTATGGGATACAATGAAATCAGTGGTAAGAGGAAAGTTCATAGCACTGAGTTTCTTCATGAAGAATTTGGAGAAATTTCATACTAGCAACTTAGTGCACACCTGAAAGCTCTAGAAAAACAACAAAAATAGCAAACACACCCAAGAAAAAAAGACAGAGGAAATATTCAAGTTCAGGGCTAAATCAGTAAAATAGAAACAAAGAACAATACAAAGAATTAATGAAACAAAGACTTTACTGTTTAAGAAAATCAGCAAAGGACAAACACTTATCCAAAGTAACTAAATGGCACAGGGAAAGAATACCCAGCTTGACAAAATCAGAAATGAAAATTGAGTCTTCCAACAGACTCTGAGGAAATCCAGAGACTCATTAGGTCATACATCAAAAACCTGTACTCCACAAAACAGAAAAATCTAAAAGGAATGGACAAGCTTTTTCTTTTGTAAATTTTGTTTTAAATTTTATCATCTTACATACCAACCTGTTTCCTCTCCCATTCCTCCTTGCATCCTCCCCTTCCTACTCCCCAACCCACCCCCACCCACTCCTTAGAGAGAGTAAGGCCTCCCATGAGCAGTAAACAGAGTCTGGCATAACAAGTTGAGGCAGGACCAAACCTTCTCCCACATTGCATCAAGGCAGAACACGGTATCCCATCATAGAAAATAGACTCCAAAAAGCCAGTTCATACACTAGGGACAAATCTTGGTCCCACTTTCATGGGCCCCACAAACACACTAAACTACACACTGTCACCCACATTCAGGGGGCCTAGTTCAGATTCCCTGCAGAATCACCAGCTGTCCATCCAGAGTCTTTGAACTTCCACTAGCTAGAGTCACTTATCTCTGAGCATTTCTCCATATGATCTTGATGCCCTAGCTCATGCAATCCTTTTTTCCTCTCTTCTACTGGATTCCATGTGTTCTGTCCAGTGTCTACCTGTGGATCTGTGCATCTGCTTCCTTTAGTCACTAAATGAAGCTTCTATGATGACAAGTAGGGTAGTCTCCAATTTGAATACAGGAAAATGTCAGTTCTGACCCCTCTCAACTATGGCTAGGAATCTTAGCTAGAGTCATACATGTGGGTTCCTAGGAATTTGCCTAGCACAATATTCATCCTAACCTCAAAATGGTTCCCCCCATTTAGATATCTCTTGTATTTCTCTTCCTGTCTGGTTTTCCCCCTATATCCTATTAACTTCATGCTCTCAGCCACTGCCCTGCCTCCTCTGCTTGTCCCTCCCAGTTTACTTAGGATATTTTATTTACTTATCCCTCCCAGTGCAATTCATTCATATTTCTTTTAGGGTCCTCTTTGAGGGTTGTAGATTGTAGGCTGATTATCCTTTACTTTACATATACTATCTTCTTATGAGTTTTTGTCTCTCTGGATCTAACTTACCTCACTCAGGATAATATTTTTTCTAGTTCCATCCATTTGTATGTAAATTTCATGATGTAATTGCTTTTTAAACCACTAATTAATCCTCCATAATGTAAATGTACCAAGTTATCTTTATCTGTTTTTCAGTTGAGGGGCATCTAAGTTGTTTCCAGGTTCTGGCTATTATAAATTATGCTGCTAGGAACATAGTTGAACAAGTGTCTTTGTGGTATGATTGAGCATCCTTTGACTATATGCCCAAGAATGGTATTGCTGGGTCTTGAAGTATATTAATTCCCAATTTTCTGAGAAACCACCATGATGTGGGAATGCCTTTCTGTATGCTGTGAATATCAATCTTTAAATAAAGGAGCTGTTCTGAGCCATGACAGGCACCATAGAAGAACTAGGAGGAGAAATCAGAGTAAAAAATATATATATAATAAACCACATAAAGATAGAAAATTGACTCAAAATCAAAATCTGGATTTTGGTTGTTATTGTGTTTCTTTTAATTTTTTAGCTGTTAATGAGCTAACTGCAGAAAGACAATGGATTTAAAATGCAAAGGCTACTAAGTTAAACAATAATATATATTTTAAATGTATTTTGATTTTAAAATTTGTGTCTAAAGATTTATTGCTTTGGAAGAGTTCTGCTTTTGTTTCCACAGAAGATGAGAACCTGTGGATTGCTTCCAGGCAAATATGGTTTCATCAACCAAGACCCTCTGAAAAAAACCTCTGACGGGAAGAGATGGCCAGATCAGCTTCAGGGCTGCAGATTATGATCCAGTCTCAAGAATTCATGAGATTTTCAACGCCCCTTAATCAGCAGGAAGTAATAATGGAAAACTACGCCCAAATTCCCAAAATATTGTTTATAAATGTTTGTTTTCATTATATATGGTTAATGGTCATAGTTAATCTCTTTTTAAGAAGAGAAAGAGGATATGTTATATTGAATGATTTTTTAAAAATTAGATTATTGAATTTACTTAGATTAGGAAATCAGCTGTTAATCTCAAAATGTCTTACATTGGTATGGATTTTGGTTTATTGATACAAATTTAAGGTCAATTCTCTTATGCTGTATGTATTTTTCTACTCTTGTTTAAGATATGATGTTTATGTAACTGATTTAAAATTGTAATGTATAATTAAGAAATGCATGTTAGTTAGATTTTTAGGTATACAAAGATATAATTCAATTAGATAGGTAATCTTCAAACACTTCTAAGACCTACAGAATATGGCAGGTAAAATATTTTAACAACTTAGACTTTTCTGGACAGTGAGACAGATTTGCTCCTGGCACACCAATCTTCAAGACAAAAATGGGCATTGAAAAAACACCATATGGAGTCTACTCTCTTTGTGACAATTGTTAGCCACTTGACAAGAACCTGTTCTTATATTAACTGATGACAGTATGCTGTTAAAAGTGGACATGCAGGTTCCATAGGAAGGTGACCTCTGAACTTTGGCAGAACAAGCTGAGATGGCCCTTCAGGTTCCTGCTTTACAGAGAAAAATGTCAGATATTCTTCAGGACTCAAGGAGAAGCAACTGATGAACTGTACCAGAATGGGCAGAGGAGATTTCCTGCTTCACTGAAATGAAAAGAGACTCTGGGCCTATAGGCTGAAGATGGATGCCCCAACTTTATAAAAGAACTTTGGGTGACTGTCCCAGCAGATAGGTGTCATCTTTGTCCTTTCTAGATTTTAGAAGTCACTTGCACTTCTGGTTTACTTGAGTAAATATGTTCTTCTGTGGTCTTTGATGAAGTTGAAGATTAGATAATTATAGGTACAGTTTTTCTTAGTCATTTGAAAGGTATATTGGATGTGAAACTTTAAATTCATAAAGATAAAGTAGATGATAGAGTATTTTCTTTAATTTTGCTAAATACAAATAGACTAGATATTATAATTGTAATTCTTACTTGATGGCTATTTTGTTATATGTAATTTTGCTATGTTAAAATTAAAACCTTCCTCTTTGATTAGACAGAAAGGGGGAAGTGATGTGGGAATGCCTTTCTGTATGTTATGAATATCAATCTTTAAATAAAGGAGCTGTTTTGGGCCATGACAGGCACCATAGAAGTAGGAAGAGAAATCAGAGCATAGGTAGGAAAGGAAGGGCAGAGGCAGGCAGACCGAACTAAAGCCCAAAGGAGCAACATGTAAGGAACACAGGTGAGCCATGGGCCACAAGGCAGACAAACTAATAGAAATGGGTTGATTTAAGATGTAAGAGCTAGATAGTAATGTGCCTTAGCCATAGGCCAAACAGCATAAAGTTAATATAAGCGTCTGAGTAATTTCTGGGGGCTTGAGCAGCAACAGCAGGCACCTAATGGGTCTGGTGCGCAGGACTGTGGGTCTGGGCCTCTGGCCGCTGGGGACCAAGAAACCCCATTGCATCACCACCATACTGATTTCCAAAGTGATTGTACAAGTTTGTATTCTCACCAGCATTGAAGGATTGTTCACCTTACTCCACATCGTTTACAACATAAGCTATCATCAGTGTTTTTGATCTTAGCCATCTGACAGGTGTTTATTGAAAGATACAACTTATCAAAGTTAAATCAAAATAAGATAAACAATTTAAATAAAAGCAGTGATTGAAAGTCTCATAAACAAAACAAGCCTAGGGTCAGATGGTTTTAATTCAGAATTCTACAAGAATTTCAAAGAAGAGCTAATACCAATACTCCTCAAATTGTCTCACAAGATAGAAACAGAAGAAACAGTGCCAAAGACTGAAAAAATACTAAAATAAAAAGATAAAGAATTACATATCAATTTTCCTCATGAAAATTGAAGCAAAACTACACAATAAAATATTGGCAAAGCAAATCAAAGTACACTTCAAAACATCATCCATCATGACCAAGTAGGCTTCATTTCAGAGATGCAATGATTTATCATATGAAAATCCATCAATGTAATCCACCATACAAACTGAAAGAAAAAAGCACATGATCATCTCATTAGATACTGAAAGGCTTTCACAAAATCCAAATCACTTTATGATAAAAGTCCTGGAGAGAACAGAAATATAAGTGGCATACCTAAACATACTGAAAGCCATATACAACAAGCTGATAGTCAAGATTAAATTGTTTAGAAAGAAAATCAAAGCAATACCACTAAAATCAGGAAGAGGACAAGGCTGTCTCTACCTTCCCAATGTTTAGTTAATATGAAGTTCTAGCAATAAGGTAATGAAAGGATATCAAGGGGGTACAAATGGGAAAGGAAAAACTCAAAGTATTAGTATTCATAGATGATATGATAGTATACATAAACAACCTAAAGAAATTATTCCAGAGACCTCCTACAGTTGTTAGTTTTTAGGTACCTTCAGTGATGTGGCTGTATACAAGATTATTTAAGAAAAAATAGCTCTCCTATATACAATTTTTAAATGGGTTAAGAAAAAAATCTGAGAAATAACAGTCCTTCAGTAGCCTCAAATAATTTAAAACATCTTGAAGTAACTATGAAAACAAATGAAAGACCTCCATGACAAGAATGCCACATCTTTGAGGAATTACAGAAGATATAAAAAGATGCAAAAGGCTCCCATGCTTATGGATTGGTAGGATTAACATAGTAAATTGGCCATCTTATCAAAAGTAATCTATAGATTTGGTGCAATGCCCATCAAAATCCCAATACAATTCTTCAGACCTTGAAAAATCAATACTGCACTTTATGTGGAAAAACAAACAAAATACCATAAGAGCTAAAATAATCCTGCAAAATAAAATAACTTTGGTAAGTATCACTATCCTTGATTTCAAGAGATACTACAGATCTATAGCAATAAAGCCTACATGATATTGGCCTAAACACCAACAGCTGAATCAATGGAATATAATCAAAGACTCAGACTTAAGTCCACATACCTATGACGTCTGATTTTTAAAAAGAAGACCAAAAATAATAATGATTAAAAGGAAGAATCTTTAACAAATGGATCTAGCATAACTGAATGTCAGCATGTAGAAGAATGAAAATAGATTTAAATTTATCACCATGCACAAAACTAAAGTCTAAGTTGTTGAAAGACCTCAACATAAATCCAGATACACTGGGCCTGACAGAACAGAGAGTGGGAAATATCTTTGAATGCATTGGAATAGGAGACAACGTTCTTAACAGAACACCAGTCTACCAATTATACAGACACTAAGATCAACATTTAAAAATTAATATCTCATAAAACTAAAAGGTTTCTGTAAAGGACACAGTCAATAGAACAAGTCAATAGAACAAAATAGGGAGTATAAAATGGGAAAAGATCTTCATCAACCCTATGTCTGAGAGAAGTTTAATGTCCAAAATACAAAAGAACTCGAAAAACTAGGCACCAACAAAAACAAATACTCCAACTGAAATGGTTTATAAGTCTAACGAGAATTATCAATGGAGCAGTGTCAAATGGCCGAGAAACACTTAAAGAAATGCTCAGCATCCTTAGCCATCAAGGAAATGCAATTCAAAATGTCTCTAAGATCCCATCTTATACCTGTCAGAATGGCAAGGATGGATAACACAAATGACAGCTCATGCTGGAGAGGATGTGGAGCCTAGGAGCCACTCACCATTGGTGGTAGGATTGCAAATTTGTGTAGACATTTTGGGATATTGATATGACCATTTCTCAGAAAATGGAAAATCACGCTAATACAAGATCCCAAATATACCACTCTTGGGCATATACCCCAAAGATGCTGAATAAAATCCCAAGGGCACTTGATCAAATATGCTCATAGCAGCTTTATTTGTAATAGCCAGAAACTGGAAACCATTTAGATGTACCTCAACCAAGGAATGGATAAATGTAATGTAATACATTTATAAAATGAAGTATTACTCAGCTGTGAAAAACAATGACATGAAATTTCAAGGCAAATGAGCTAGAAAAAAAAAATCTTAAGTCAAGTAACTCAGACACACAAAGACAAGCATGGTATGTACTCACTTATAAGTGGATATTAGCAGTAAAATAAAGGGAAAATGTAATGCAATCAACAGATCCAGAGAGATAGGTAATGAGGAAAATGGGGGAAGTGCTTGGGCTCCCTAGAAAGAGGAAATAAAAGAGATTTTATGAGTGTACTGAAGGCTGGTGAAGGTAAGAACATTAGAGATCAGGCTGTGGGGGACCAAAAGGAGTGTACTGAAGGAGACTATCAGAATGGGGAGAATTTTAGGGTCAGATAAAACTCCTGCACAAGTGAATCCTCCAGAAGTATACAAATATGACCCTCAACTAAGACTCCTAGCAAGGGCAGATATGTAGTCTGAACTGGCCATCTATGGGACCAGGAGGAGGGCATGGAAAACCAACTTCCTACAACCTTTGACCTGCCTATGATATGTGCTCGTGTATAAATGGTGTAACGACTGAGAGAGTATGCAACCAATGACTGATATAGCCTAATAGTCATGCCAGGAGGGAAATCCCACACTTGACACTTCCTACAGCACCAGGACACACATGCTGGGTAACTCAGAGACTTAGGAAAGCATATCAATTTAATGATGTCTAATAGTATTCTACTATACTCATAGATTGGTGTCTAGCCAGCTATCATCAAAGAGGCTTTATGTAGCAATTGATAGAAACAGATAGAGACCCACAGCGTAACATCAGGTGGAGCTTGGGTAATCCTACAGAAGATGGGGACAATAGATTATAGGTGCCAGAGAAGTCAAGGACAACAAAAAGAAATCCACAGAACTAACTAACGTGGACTAATAAAGGCTCACAATTGAATGAGCAGACACCAGGGACCCTGCATGAGACTGACCTTTGCACTTTGTTTACGTTACAGACCTGTAGCTTTGTCCTCTTGTTGAACTCCTAACAGTGAGAGCATGGCCTTTTTACAATACCTTTACTAGCTTTTGGAACAATACTGATCACACTGGATACTGATCTCCCCTTACCCAGCCTTGGTACATGGGGAGATACTTAGACTTATTGCAACTTTATATGCTGTGTTTTGTTGATACCCATGGGAGACCTTCCCCTTCCTTAACAGAAAAGGAGGAGAAGTGAATGGGAGATAAGAACAGAGGAGGTGGGGGAGAAGGAGGGGTAAGAGGAGATCGAGAGAAAACTGCATCGAAATTCTAATTGATTAACTAATTAATTAATAAAAGTTAGTTAAGACATACCTCTTTTATGTAACTTTGTCCTGAGAACTATGATCATTAAATTATAAAAAAGACCCAACATCAGTTTTTAACAACAGAGAGTTAGCACTGTTTATAGGAATAAACAAATCAATAAGAAAGTAAGAAAAGTAACAAACTGGAAATTCCCTCTTCAAAGCTTTTCATTAATTTCTAATGCCTATTGGGCAGGAGAGACTGTGAAATCAGTAAAACATTTGTCATAATAGAACCTAAATTCAATCCCCAGAATGCACATAAATGTCTGAAACACAGATGTGTACTTTCAATCCCAGTGCAGGGCAGAGGAGTTAGGAGGGTCACTGAGACTGGCTGGGTAGGTGTTTAGCTGATTCAATGAATGATGCTTCATAAAATAAGGTAAGTGATTTAGAAATGCATCCAGCATCAACCTCTTGTCCTTATGCTTTTCCATAAACATCATTTTCTTTGTAATGGGAGAAATTATAAATAATGATTATTTCTAGTTTATGTGATTAATTGGCCAAAGTTGAGTTGCTTAGGGAACCCAAGACATTATAATTTTACACTGATTTGGACAGTAAGCATAATAGCATCTAAGTTCCTTCATCTGGAATTATTTGTTGTTCTTTGTTGACAAGTCCTAAGGTCACAAAAAAAAAAATCCAACTCTATCAATGGCCAATAATGAAAATGTGTTCAACTATCTTTTCTTTTAAAAGGAGTTCATGATGAGGTTATAGAGAAGGTCAACTCACCACACCAAACATTAAATACAGAGCTTGGAAAATGGATGTCCAGTGTGGGATACTATGATTGCTATCACTTGGAGTTAAAGGAATGGATAGTTTACCTTGACTCCTTGATTCAGATAATAGAAACAATGGACCACAGAGAACTATAATTCTCCTAAGATCCTGGGTCGAGAGGAAGAGATTGAATTGCTGATGCCAACTAAATCACGTTTCTACTAGGAAGAGATTTTATACATTTCTCTTGATTCAACTGAGCATAAGCATATCTCCTGGATTCTCTTTTTTCTAGTCTATTGAAATGTTACTCTGCAACAGATAAGACAGAGAAAACCTGAAAGACTTTCTGTCTCAAGTTTGGAAAAACTCTCTTGATCAATTTGTCTCACCATTACTTTTTAAAAGTAGTAGAATTCATTTATTATGAATAAATGCCCTTGAAACAGAAACACTAAGTTTATACTAGTTTACTGAGAGAAGTTCCATGGTTGGGTATTTGGACATAGGCCCATTAATAATAGAATGGATCTATATTGCTTTCTTTTAAGTATTTAAGGCTGTGGACATATCCTTAGAGACCTTGGGAGGACAGTAGTCGCCCAGTCAGTACTTGAGTGATTCTAGATGTCTTTTTTCTTCATTTTATTATTTTTTAATAAAAAATGTCTTTTTTATCAGTGTATCCCCCTGCTCCCCTCCCTTTCCTCCTCCCAATCCCTCTCAGTCAGCCTTCAGCCTCACCCCTCCCCACAAAGTGCAAGAAGTCCCAATGTGGGTCAGCTTAGCATGGCACATCGATTTCCTCATCCCAAAGTCAAGATTGGGTTAGGTGTTCTTCTGCAGAAATTCTAGATTTTTGGACCATCATCTATGAGGACCACACTGACCACTTTGTGTAGTAGCAGTTCTCTTGAAATTGAAATCTTCCATCTTGGAGGGAACCTTCTTAAAACATATGATATAAAGGGGAAATGAACAGAATATTTTATGACAAAAGGTTTATAAGGAGATAAAACAAAGGACACTCTAAGGAGAAGTAAAACGTCCATCCTGAATTCAGCCTCTGAAAGACAAGAAGTAAATATCTAAAAATAGCTCTAAGATGTCCCTGAAACTGAACTGATTTATTATACCCCTCCCTCTCCAAGAGTTTATAAGCAAAAAAGACAGCTGACAATATCAGATCATTTGAGCTGCTTAGAAGAGGCCCCCACCAAGCATCCAATGAGAAAAAATCAACCAGACTGAAAGGAGTAAAGACTGGCTAACCTGTCAAGAGGAAACAAAGACTGGATGAGCTGCTAGAAGTCCAAACCACGGATCCCCTCAGAAAGGACCTCCTCCATCATGATGAGCTACTTGCAAGTTGTGGAATGTATTCCAGGTTCATGCTGGAGTGGGCTTTGGTGATACAATTGTTTTTGAGTCACTTCTGCTACTCTTAATATTCCTTGCCCATTTATTTTTATAAATACTTTAATAAAAGACGTTGACTAATCAAGTGAGTCTTCAGCAATATCCATACTTTATTCTGCCATCAGTCTCCACCTGGTTGAGTAAATGTTTATTCATGTCTCTCCAGGAAGAATGTCACACAAACCACTAAATTCCTAAAGAAGGCAGCATGTACATTAGAGTCATAGATCGCTATGAAACAGAGTCTACAAATATTCAATACAATTGCATGTGAGAGAGCATTTTACCCTATCAGTATTCCTTGTATTTTTATGAAAAGCATTTGAAAGTATCTGCCTGGTACCTTGCTAACATCATAGTCTATAATACAATATGGAGACAGAAAGAGGAGCTCAGGCAGCTGTAGGATGTCCAAGAAAGCACTATAGAGCTACATTCTCAAACACCCCACATGGAGCTTTGTATGCAAATTTACACAATGCAGAAGCATGACAGTAAGTACTCAAGAAATGTTTGTTGTGCAAATGAATAAATTAACAAAGTATGAATATTTTTTACAATTACATTGTTTACAAGTCTCAGGTCACATTTGCTTTGAAGTGCAAGAGCTTTTTAGTTAATTCCTCATGGCTTCAAATTTTTTGTTTTGATGCATTATTGTCTTTAGCAGAAACAAATTGCCAGTGAAACACAAGTAATTAAAGTTGTCATAATGTTTTTTAGACTTAAAAATATGCCTCATTGTCCTGTTTCTACTGTATTCACACTGATTTCATTGCTGTTTGTTTTAGTAGAAATAAACTAGATTCAGATATGTAGCTTTCTTACCAACTTTTAAAAATCTTAATTATCATTTCTGGAAAAAAGTTATCATTAGTATTTCAATTATAACAAGTACTTTAAAGAAGTTGATGAGTACATTCTAGAATGCGGATATTCTCTTACTTCTCTTGAGGCTTCTCAGGGTAAAAATTCTCCAACTATATGTAGGACAAGGTTTCTTCATTCAAAATTCACATCTTATTGTTAATCTCTATCCCAAATAATGAATTGATGGCACAACCAAGAACAATACAGACTCTGTCCTATTTTCTCCAAGGTACTTGAATGCTGTAACTCTTCTATATCTTTTAAGGTTTCAGATGATAGCTATAGAAATAAATTCTGGAAAAAATATTTATTAAAGTCTCATGAGATTATGAAACTAATGTCTCTAGATTTCTGAAACAAGTACAACTAGAAAGTATATATTTTATTTTTGCTATGATCTACTGGCAGATATCTCCGCTTCATATTTTAAAAAATTACAACACTTTAAATACCAACAGTGACCAGTGCACTCAGAGCTTTGTATTTGTTAGAAAAGCACTCTCTCATGAAGCTACACCCTTGATTCTTATGGATTTACAAGTAAAATGCCAGCCTAAGAATGGTGGTATACATGTACACTCCTATTTTGTGGGAGACTGAGGTAGGATAATTAGCAGTTCAGTGACAGCCTGTGTTACAAGGCAAATATCTTTCTAAAAATATAAATATAGGAAAATCTCAAAATGAAAACTATATTTTCATTTGCTTATTTCAACATTTTTTTACATACATGTCTCCCTGGATCTGTTTACTCTATTAAATTCAATTAAAAATTGAGTTTGTTTTTAACATATATTTAACCTCAATGATACTTTAGCAAGTTCCTAAAACTATGCAAAATTATACTTATAATATAAATAAGAGTTTATATCTGAATATATGATTTTACATGATAAGTAAATATGTATACAATGTGCCACAGATCATTGTTATCAAAGGCAGGTCCCTATTATTACATAAGCTTATAAAGATGCTGAAAATTTTCACTAGTGACACTGCAGTTGTCATAAGATGGAGGCACAATGCATCACTCATATATTCACAGTAATGATGTAAATAAATTTACTGTGCTGTCAGTATGGCAAATGCAATTATGCATGAAACATAACACTGGGTAATGATAATAAATGACTAACAGTGGTTTACTTATTTATTGTGCTGTATATTTTATTATTATGTTAGAGTGTACCTTCTACTTTTGAAGCCCAGGCACTATAGAATAGTACATCACCTTGCCCCATGCTGCTTGCAGCAGCAGCAGTCTCATGAATATTATACTTTCCATATTTTTTTTATTGCTTAAGGAAGATAACATAAGTGATAATACATTCAAGCTATGCTGCTGTTCGTATGCTCTATGATGCCTACAGTTCAGTCTTGTTTCTTAGAACGGAGGCTCTTGTTAAGTGGTATTTTCCTCTGCTTTGTAATCATTTTGACTTTCCTTAGTTTCGGTTATTCCTTGGAAGGGACTATTTCAGACTCCTTTTCAGATGTTGTCTGGTCTTGCATCTGTCTCAAGTTCTTGAAATCTTCCTTTCTCCAAACCTATAAAATCATCTCCACTCATCACAAAGCAGCCCGGGCTTTGTTTCAAATCCTTATAGAATAAACGTTTGGTAGAATATTCCATTGCAGATGGATCTGTGTGTGGACTGACACTCTAAAGTTTAGCTAAATGTCCACAACAGCAACTGGAACAGACACTTAGGAGCTAAGATGTTAGAACTGAACTGTGTGCTGTTGCGTCTAGGCTTCAGTTTTTGTTCCCCTTCTAAGATCGTTTCTGAATCTTAAAAAAAAAAAAAAAAATGTCTATATTTTTCCCATGGGATGTTGTCTCAAACCTTTCTTGCTCCTTGTTCCACATTGATATGAATTTTTAATCTTATATGAAAACAGAAAAGCTGGCTCCAGGAGAACGAGACTCATGTGATCCTGAAAGAAGAGTGGAGTGAGAGGACTCTGATGAGCAAGGCTTCTCTTATTTTGGGAACTGCCACACATGATCTCAGTTAACCTCTCATGCTCCATACAATCCCTTTGTCTTCCTTGAACCCTTAAAACGGTTATTTTAGACACAGAGAACTTCTTCACTTTTATCAAAGATGATCTTGAATAAATTGCCTTGTATCTACCCAATTTTGTCTCCAAGTCTGTTAGAACAGGAAACATTATAGATTTCAAGATTTTCATATAAATAGCCACAAGTGAAAAAAGTCATTTAAAGATCACTCACAAATTCTGTAGTCTTGCTTTACAAATGTTGTATGAAATATTTAAAGTTGTGTTTAACTTTAATGTTATTTATTTTGGCAAAATTTATATTAGCCATATTTGGAGGAGGAAAAATGGCTTAAGTGAATAAATAAAATTGTCTGAAATGACAAGAGCTGGAGAATAGACAGATTTGTGATCAAGTTTGGTTTGTGCAATTATAGAAGTTGAGAAAGCAGAAAATCTAGTGTTTCTAAACTGGAAACTCAAGATAGACTGTAGTTGAAATCTCGCTCATATCCGAAACCCAGAGCTACTGTATAAGTAAGACTTATAGAACCAGTCTAATGTCAGCCTAGAGTCAGGAGGAGTGGACTCAATTTCTCTATGGTTCTTTTATGCTCTGTTCTTACTTGAATGAATTCAATGTTTCTTGTTAACATTTTAAAGGGCAATTTGATTACACTATACAGAATTTTAATGTTTTTCTTCTGGCAACACAATATAGGCCCACACAGGTATAGTTTAAAAAAAATATGTCTGGGTCTCTATAGTGAAGCTTGGAGAAAACTGAGCCATCTTCTCTCTCCTTCCCTGCAGAGTGTTATTATTCTACTCTCTCAGTGCAGCCCACCTGATAAACAGAAAAATAAAAGCTGTACAATCTCCAGGGAGAACTATCACTATTACACCTGTGTAAAAAATCAATTTCCCTAGCACCAAACAAATACTTTATGTTAGAATTAACTGACCCACATTAGATAAAGTGTTCCAGTTTATAAAATCTATTAGTCAAGAATAAAAGTCACCTTTGAAAGGATGTAAAGATTTCCATAGTAACATGAAAAATTGAGAAAATATTTTCAAAAATCTAAAGTAGTTAATGTAAAAGAAGAAACGGGGCAGCCAATTTCCAATGAGTCCATGATATAATTAAAGAATATTCCTTATTTGCCAAGCAATATCTTCACATTTCAGTGACAACATGAGTCAGTATTTCTGAGTTTTTGCCATCTTTTGGTTGTCTACCCTGAATCAATTTTGCTATATTATCAAATATAGCTCATCAACTGGAGAATTTCCATGTTGTTTTAAAACACCAGCCATTTCTTTGTCTTTTTTAAAAATCAAGCCGATATTGACTTTCATTGCTTCTGCTGCCAAAATCTATCTTTGCTATTCATATGTAATAGAACACCATACACTTAAGACTTCATAAATTGGCCACCATTTGTGATGAACTAATATTTTAGGAAAAGCAACCAATGAGGTATAGACACTAGTATAAATACTATATCACCACTAAATCCTTTCTCCCATACACATAAGCAATTCAAAATCTGCCTCTTACTCAATTTATTCTTCTTATTGTTATAATGTATTTTCTCAAATTCATGTTGAAATTTCATTGTTATTATATTGTATTTAAGAGAAAATTATATCACAAAAGTTCATTTTCATAACAAAATGGCATCTTGAGCATGTTTGGATCTTCAACACAATGTACAATCTCCAGGGAGATTGTTTATTTTTAGAGTTGCATGCAATGACTTTTCAGAACCTCCATGACAGGATTCCTCTGCTATATGCCTGACAACAATGAACCTTCTTATCCATGAGTAAGATTCCTCAACCCCTTTACACATATAATAGGTACTAACTAAAGCCTGAGGCATATAAATGCCCTGTCATCTTTAAATAACATTCAAAGCAGGTGTTATCTGTTGTTAGTTAGGAGCAGAAAATTCATTGTCTTTTTACAAGTTGGATGGTTAGCTGTGTGGGGTTGTTCTAGAGGGTGCCCTTCCTTTTGTTCTGTTTCATTTCACGTTATGCCTCCTCTAAATATTCTCATCTTCAGCATACATACATTTGACTCTAACATCTAGCATCAGGAATTATGCTTTGCTTTCTCTTTCAACTTCATATTTTGCCTTTTGTTTTGCCCTTTTCTTCATTTTCACTGTAGATCTGCAAAAGAATTATTACTAATATCTACCTCAGCAGAGTCATTATTCGACTGTCTTTACATCTTTGCCAAGAAAATTAATACATTATTTTTGAATTAGCTACAGGCAGCTTCTAAGGATATAGGTAGAAATGAGCTACAATCTTTGCTAAAAATCACAAGAATGGTTCTCTCCCATGTGTTAATATTTTTCCCCTTTTAAACTTCTTGAAGCCTGTTTTTATATGCCACCTTACTCTCAGCACTGCTGTCTTCCAAGCCAATATTAACATAACCCATTAATCTTTACTTACATGTTCATCTGCTTCCAATTTTAAAATCCCCAAATATTTCAAATTTTTCCCCAAAATCAACATGGTTAAGCCTATCACAGTAATAGCATATTCTCTGGTACCACCTTCTTTCTTAGTTACCTATTCTTGAATACATACATTTTAGCAATATAAGATGATTGGTTCTAATTGATAGTTTATTAGCTATTTTTTCAGTGAAATCTTTAACATACATAGCTATTTTGTATCTATGTAAAACATTCAAATAAAAATAACTCAAAATCATTGACATTTTCAAGTGACTTTTTATTAATAAGGAATATGTTTATTGATTGCATGGGAGTTGCTTCTGTTTGCATATTTCTATTTTATAAGTTTACTTTTCTAATATTTTGTTCATGGTGGATCACTGAATACTAATAAGTCAAGTATGTGTAACATCATAAGATATTATGCAGTGCTTAAGGGATCTGAATATAGGTTCACCTTGGAATAATTTAAATAAGAATATGATATAATTTTTTCTTAATAAATAATATATAAAATCTTTTTATTTTTAAAGTTTTGCTAATTCTATTACAATTTAATAAGCTGAACTATTGGCAAACAATTTAATCTTTATTCATCTCTATACAATGTCTTGGTTCATTTTTCTTCTGATATAAAGATTACCATAGGATGGCTAAATTGAAAACAATAGCTTGTTCAGATAATGACTTTAAAATCTAGAGAGTGGAAACTCCAGTATACCTAACTTTAGAGTCACCTGACATAGATGGGTATCAGCATGTGAAAAATACTTCAGGAAATTCTCCTTACCTTGATTATTTTATCTTTTCTTATCATCTTGATGCACTCAAACTGAATAAACCAAATATAATTTCCCCTGAATCTAATTTGTATCCGCTCAGTTTATTTCTGGCCAAAGCAACATGTTTTTATGCTATTCAATTCTAACAACAGTATAAAGGTATGTGAATGTAGTGCTCTTACATTACCTAACTGAGGTAGTTATTTTCTTGTCAAAGTCTAGAGTGGTCCTTTCTGAGCTGTATCATGATACTCTCATAGTATAATAAATGCCTCATTCCCACTAGTGTATCTTTATTAATAATAAAAGTGGGACTATCCTTCTTGGCCTGTAATTTGACTCTGTTTTCATTAAATTATCCAGTTAAATGCAGGGAATTATTGCACAGGTCAGAGGTTGGTTATATTTAGCATCTCTATAAAGCTCTATAAAGCTCATCTGACACTAAGAAATAACACTGTTATTCACATAAATCTTTCAAAGTTTTTAATATTAGATTATTTTACTTACTACACAAGAGTAAATTTACTGTTATTGTAAACATTTTCTACTTGGAAACAATTCCATGAATAATTACATTTAACACACACAAATACACACATGAATGCATGTAACATGCAGACTTGTTTAATATGTATGTATTTTCCAAAATTAATCTGGCTTCCAGAGTCAATTCATTTGAGTCATCAGTATGTCATCTCACTTTCTTTGTGTTGGGAATCTAGTTAAGAGTTATAAATTTATCGTCTAAGAAATGTGATGCCTCCACCTGACAGCTGTCTTCCTCTCAGGGTTTGAGCATATATATATATATCTTCTATATCAAGATCACATGATGCCTGGCAGGTTTTGGGTTTGAAGTCTGTAAAATAAACTTCTTTTTTCTTTCTTCGGTAGCTGTTAGAAGGGGTCTCTGTTCCTGGGGCATCTCCCAAGTCCTTACATGTGGCCAATCCACAAGCAGTGTGTTTCTTTGCCTTATGTCTTCGAGACAGAGAAAGAAATTGTTCCTACAATCAGGTTAGATCTACATAGAGAGCCTCATTTTAATTAAACCAAAATCATGTGATCAGTGACCTAATTATGAAAGGGAGGTACCATATTCTCAGGAAGATTCTCATTCAAAAGATGAGAAGGCAACTGGATCCTTCACTGTAGACAGAAATCTTGTGGACTGTACTGGACAGTTACTTATATACACTCAAGAGAAAGAATTTTATTTTGTTTTTCCCATCTATATTGTACAATATGAAGAATATAATTGAAATATATTATATAAAAAACATTTTTTTAAAAAGACTAGAAAATGGCACTATCAAAAAATAAAGTAGCAGAATTATTTGTCATAGCCACAGTTCTTATGGAAAACATTAAAAAATATATTTAATCCACTACTTTTAATAACTGATCAGATGAATGTTTATTATAGCTACCTCTTGATTTCTTTCCATTCAAAGTTTTAAGTAATGACTATGGCTTTAAATATTTCTTTTCAAAAAATTCTAGGAAATTTAAAGAATAAGCAAATATGAACCAATAAGAAAAGTGAAATATGTCCATTATTACTGATATGTTTACAAATGTCATGAAAGTGTAGTTTTAGAATTGACAGACAGATCAATATTTGGAAATCTTTGATATATCGTCTAATTATTAGTAACACTGAAAACTCAACAAGATGATCATTAAACACCAAGAAAAGTCACACTATTGTCTTCTGAGGGGCCAAAAGGTTAAAATAGCTTCAGTTATTAGGTGAACTGCAGAAAATAATAGAATACTAATTTAAAAATGTAAAAGAAGTTTTCAAAAGGAACAATGTAAAGAAACATTTGTAAATATGCAAATAGCAATTAATAAATATTAATCTAACATATTTAGCACTATGTCAATATTTTCTTTTGTTTCACTATAAAGTGGTATTATAGATCACTAAAGTTAATTATAAGCCCACAATACCATCTAAGCCATATAAAGTAAAAGCATTAGTAATGTCATAGACAGGCACTTTAAAAATAATACTGCATAGCTCAATTTAGTAGACTAAGACTGTGAAATATATAGGCCATAGAGGCTTCTATGGACCTGGAGGCTGGCCTGGTCTCAGCTGGTACAAACTGGTGGTAACTAGTGCCTTAAGACATGTGGTCTTAAGTCAATTTGAGGTCTGCCTGGGGCCTTGACAAGGGTGGAGTCTAGATGCAAGGTGACCTAGACTAGTGAGAGACCACTGCGGACAGCCACAGATACCAACAAATCAAAGTCCTTCCTCCTGTCTGGGAGGAGGGTCTGGGAAACGTTGTATTTAAGGCTTTACTCTCCTTAATAAAATTGGACTGCTTGCTTAACTTGTACCCAGAGGCCGTGTTACTGTTCTTGTCCCTGGAGGCTGTGTAATTGCTCTTTGAACCAACCTGCCTACTTCCCCAAGGGGAAATGACAGAGACCTGAGCAGAGAGGCAGCCCCAACATCTGACCTCAACCAGACCTCACCTCAATATAAAGCATAATAACAGATGCTTATTTTTCCATAAGTTTTAACTTTCTGGTAATTGCTAGGTGACATGAGTTTTGGTTTTTTAGTTGTTGTTGTTGTTATTGTTGTTGTTTTGTTTTTTTCACACTGGAGGATTCCTTGAACCATTGCAATCCAATATAAATAAAATGAATAAATAAAATTATTCATGCTGAGAACGCAAAGTGATGAACCAAATATTTACTGACAATACATTATACTAGTGATTTTTCAGAATGAAATTTAGTCAAAGTAAATTAATCATTAAATGTCACTTAAGGTTGGTGTATATTTTTCTTTTTTGATTATACCTAAAGGGCAGAATAGAAAATTATAACATAATTTTAATAATCACCTTGAAAAATTTAGAAATAGGATATATTTATTGATGTGGGAATGTCTTTCTGTATACTGTGAATATCAATCTTTAAATAAAGGAACTATTTTTTGACCCTTGGCAAACACCCTAGTCAGAGACAGAAGCATAGGTATGAGAAGGAGGATGGAGTCAGAGACAGATGGAGCTAGACACCCAAAGAAGAAAAATAGGTGAGTCACTGGTCACATGGCAAGACAGATTAATGGAAATAAGATGAAGGAGTTTGCTACCAATGTGCCTAAGACATAGGTCAAACAGCATAAAGTTAATATAAGCATCTGAGTCACTTTGGAGGGCCTAAGAAGTGTGTTTGGGGGGGGGGTGGCAGCTAGGTGCTCTAGGACTGCAGGTCTGTGGATCTGGACCTCTGGTCGATTGGGGCCGGGAAACCTCATTGTAATAGATCACATACCAACGTGGAACAAACACGCACATATATAACCCTAGAAAGCTTAAAATGGGTTCTAGAGCAGAAACAGAGCCAAAGGCAGCTTTCAAATTGTGTATCTGAACTGGGTCATTGTACAGACATTGAATGGCATCTGGGCCACTGCCAAAATGGACTGGCGACAGGGAGTGTAAGCAGTAACTAGGCAGGGTTCCTGAAGTCTCACAGAAGACTTAGTAACGTGATTGATTTAAAGTTTCTGTTTATTTTGAATAAAAAGGAAACAGAGTCAAAAACAGTTTCTCAGTAGCAGCATTTCTTGGCTCCACTGTTTTCTGGCAACAGAGACATGGCCCTTTTAAGAGAACTTCCTGACTCAGCTTTATCAGCAAAATTTATGTGGCTCTATAAGAGAATGATAGTATTTTTAAAGCTCTTGTGGTTAGAAAACAATTAAGGATTGACCATAAAACAGATTCAGGTGAGGGAAAAACCTGTAAATAAGTTTCAATGTCTGTAAAATGTATATAAGCTTCAGAGTGCAAAGAAAGAAGGTAGAGGAAGTCTTTAAAAAAGAGAAATAGAGTAATAAAATTATAATAAGCCATGTAAAAATGGAAAATAGACACAGAGTCTGGATTATGGTTATTATTGTGTTTTATTTTAATTTTTTAACTGTTAATGAGCTAACTTCAGAATGATGATTGCAAAGGCTGTTAAGTTAAACAAGAATATATATTTTAAACGTATTTTGACTTTGAAATTTGTGTCTATGGATATATTTCTTTGGAAGAGTTCTGCTTTTGTTTCTACAGAAGATGAGAATCTGTGGATTGCTCCCAGGCAAATTTTATCAACCAAGACCACCTGAAAATTCGCTGATGGGAAGAGATGGTCAGCTTCAGGGCTGAAGACTAACATGATCCAGACTCGGGATGCTCAAAAGATTACCAGAGCCCCTTAATTAGCAGGAAATAGTAATGAAATGCTATGCCCAAATACCCAAAATATTGTTTATAAATGTTTGTTTATATTATAAATAGTTAATGGTCATAGTTAATCTCTTTTGAAGAAGAAAAGTGTATATGGTATATGAGTGATTAAAAAAAATTGATTATTGAATTTACTTTAATCCAAAAATCAGCTGTTAATCTCAAAATATTTTATATTGATATGGACTTTGGATTATTGATACAAATTTAAGATCAATTTTTTTATGCTGTATGTACATTTCTACTCTTTTTTAAGGTCTTATGTTTATGTAACTCATTTAAAATTTTAATGTATAATTAAGAAATACAGATTAATAGTCACCTATGATAATCAAACTTACAGACGTGTTAAATTTTTTTTTTAGAAATACAAAGATATATTTCAATTAGATAGGTAATCTTCAAATACTTTTGAGATCTACAGAATATGGATTTAAAATATTTTAACAACTTGGACTTTTCTGGACAGTAAGACAGGCAGCACCAATCTACTTCAAGGAGAAAATGAACATTCAAGAAACTCCATATGGAGTTTACTTTCTTTGTGGCAATGGTTTGTCACTGGATAAGAACCTGTTCTTATATTGAGAGGATACATGCTTGACAGGATGCTGCTTGAACTGGACATGTAGGTTCCATAAGAAAGTGACCTCTGAATTTTGGCAGAATAAGTTGAGATGGTCCTTCAGGTTCCTGCTTTGCAGAGAAAACTGTCAGACATTCTTCAGGACACGAGGAAAAGTAACTGATGAACTACACCAGAATGGGTAATGCAGATTTCCTGCTTCACTCAAATGAATAGAGACTCTGGGCCTATAGGCTGAAGATGGATGTCCCAACTTTATAATGGAATGTTGAGTGACTGTCCAGGCAGATAGGTGTCACTTCTGTCATTTCAACATTTTGGAAGTTGCTTGAACTTCCTGTTTACTCAGGTAATATTATATCCTTCCCTCATCTTTAATGTAGTTGAAGATTAGCTAGTTATAGGTTTGATTTTGCTTAGTTATTTTAAAAGGTCTATTGGATATGAAACTTTAGATAGCAAGGATGAGGTAGATGATAGAGTATTTTGCTAAATACAAATAGAGGAGATATTATAAGTGTAATTCTTGCTTGATAGCTATTTTGTTATGTATAATTTTGCTATGTTAAAATTGAAACCTTCCTTTTTGACTAGACAGAAACAGGAAGGTGACGTGAGAATGTCTTTCTGTATGCTGTGAATATCAATCTTTAAATAAAGGAGCTGTTTTGACCTTTGGCAAACACTTTAGCCAGAAACAGCATAGGTATGAGAAGGTGGGTGGAGTCTAAGTCAGGCACCCAAAGAAGCAACATGTAAGGAATACAGGTAAGCCATGGGCTATGTGTAAGACAGATTAATGAAAATGGGATAAGATGAGGAGCTAGCTAGCAAAGTGCCTAAATCATAGGCCAAACAGCATGAAGTTAATATAAATGCCTGTGTGATTCACTGATATTTTGGGATTGCTGGTCCAGATAAGTAGCAGCTAGTGGGACCCAACCAGGGAGCTAGTTTGGGATGGAAACCTCATTGTGACAATTTATTCCTTTAGCCTGAAATGAATTAAGAATGTTAAATAGTGGAGTTAATTAAAATAAATATTTGTGAAAATGTGAGATTATTTGTAAGTAATATTCATGGTATTTGCTAGTATTCATTACAAAATTAGGGATAAATTATGGGAAGAGGAAACAGATTGAATTGCTAGAATAAAGATTGATGTTCTTTGGGTACACTAGTAACTGAAAGACAACACAATAGTTTTGTGAAGTAGCATAATTATTCTATAAGGAAATTATGAGCTAAACTTTAAACCTTGACATGTAATCCTTCATCAGGAAAATTCTAGATTTCTTTTTGCAGATCATATGAGTTTAATGATTTAATTTTTTTTATACTCTGAGTCCCATAAGTTACATAATTCTTACAATAGATTCTAATCTCTTAGTGGGAAGAGATTTGCATATCCTCAATAAGCACCTTTAAGTTAACAGATACAATCTAATAAATAAGAAATTTAATGATGTAAATGTGTAAGACACTGTGTAAACATGGACTATTCTGAAGAAAAAATATTGACCTAGGTATAAATAATAGGTTAGGAATATTTCCAGTTCCCAAGTTAAGGAGGCAAATTTCTAAGGAATAATTGTAGTACAAATGTAAAGACAGATAATCCTCAGTACAATATTAAATAAAAATTACATCTGCTACTAAATAATTCAGTATTTTCTTAATTATTTGGCCAGTAGAATAGTGTTAAAAACAAAGTTGCTTTAAGGAATAAAAGCAGGAATGCAGCTACAATGGCACTAAAGTATGAGTTTGCTTATGAAGATTATTTTTGTCCAGGCTTTATGGCTGCATTTTTGAAAATTCCATGTAACCCAACTCAAACCTGAAAATCACCATGGTAACCCCCCACTATCATTCAGCTCACCTCCCAAGGTAACCATTTTTTAATCTGTTTTTCTGAATGGATGATGTAATTCAAACTGGCCCAGTGAAGTCTAATTCGAATACAATTTTATGTTTATCTAGCAAAAAAAGCTAAGGAGGCATTTTCTAGAAAATAAACCAAGTAGTAAGCAAGTGCCATAAGAAAAAAGCAAGCACTTGCAGCCTGATCAAGGAGTATGTGTGTGCATGCCCTGTACATGTGGACTCTTCTTCTTCAGTGGGTGATTTCCCTCAATTCTATACCGTTAGCAAATAAGTTTCATCTGAGAAGACTAACTTTAAAAGTTAATAAGGTCAAATATATTTTTAGTTTTAGAAATATTTAGACAAGTATTTCCATGAAATGATATTAGCTTACTCCTAGCATTTTAAAATAAAATCTGTTTTATTTTTTAAATATTCATGTTGTATGTAACTTTAAGGTTGAGGCCCTATGAGCTTTTCCCTTCCATGTTAGTATGCTTTTTATTTTAAATGTTTTATATCAGAATACATTTCATGTATTTATTTTATTTAGTCAGTTTATTTTAACCTACCACATTTTCTTTTCCATCAAATGACACGTCACCAGGTTATAAAATATTACCTAATTTACAGATTATTATGAATTTCATTGAATTATCCATTCTTGCAATTGATTTCATATAATTTTGATTTTATCTTTATTTTTGGTATATCATGACTTTTTTTACTTCCTTCTTTTCTAGATTTCTAATTTCTTTTGTAGAATATTACTCATATGTTTAAACAATATATTTAGATATTAAAATATGATTAAGATCATTGTGTTAATATAAATAGTATGTTATCTGTTCTACAAAACAATTTGAGTAATTTTTATATCAAAACACACAGACAAACATGCAAAGAGAATTCAGTACCATGGTGCCCTACTTGGTTTATTCTAAGTACACAGTCCTCTTCTCATAGCTCGCTTGGTACCCAAAAAGTGTTGTTTGCACATAACATGTGCACCTAACAACCTGCTATCATCTGAGATGCCCAGCTGCATCAAGTTCGTGCACATCTCTCTCTGAAATAGTCGAATAAGTAACAACAACAAAATATGGACAGTATTGTTCAAACATTGTCCAAATATTTCCTGGACCAAGAACAGATGGAATTTTTGACTCTATGATAACAAAAGAAAATCTGTATATTAAAGAAACTTTTAGGAAGAAACTTCGACCTATTTTCTGTGCCTGTGTAACTGGGTATGATGTCAGACATATTATGGAAAAGGTAATGCACAGTAGAAAACAACTATAAGACCCATGCAATTTTTCATTCGAAACAGGCAACCACCCTCACTGCTCATTAGTAAGCAGTCTTCTTACTCATGAACTCCATGAAGATGTCCAGTGCTTATGATCACCTCTACTCACATCTTATGCTATTCTCATGTAGTACAGTTGAGATATTGCTTTCTTTCAAGATTTCTTGATACTTTTCAAATAACATAGGATTTTATTTACTTTTCATGAAGTAATAAACAGTAAAACACCTGGTGGAGATCTAAACCACAAGCAAAAAAGTAATTGTGCAAAATTCTAATTTTAAAAATGTTTTCTATAATTTATTTTCTAACAGGTGATTTAAGATGTCTCTCTCTATGCTGTGAATACACTTTTATTACCATTGGCTAATAAAGAAACTGATTGAACTTATTGCAAAGCAGCTTAAAAGCAGATGGAAAATTCAAGCATTGGTAAAGGTGAAGAGTGAAGTCAGAGAGATTCTGCAGGCTGCTGCCCAGAAAGCAAGATATAATAAAACAGAGGTAAAGCCACGGAACACATGGCAATGCATAGATTAATAGAAATGGACTGAGTTAAGTTATAAGAACTAGTTGGTAATGAGCCTGAGCCATAAGCCAAATAGTCTGTAATTATTATAAACTTCTGAATAGCTATTTTATATGTGGCTGCAGGACCACCAGTGGGAGAGATTCCTCCAAACCAAGGGCCTGTATGGCTACAAAGAGGATCCTTTTATAGTATGCTATTTCCAGAAGAAGCACATATTAGAGTTACAATTTAAGTAAAGATTCTTAATAAATAAATAAATAATGTTATTTTTAATAATAAATATCTTTAAGATGACCTTTAAAACATAGATAAAGTCCATTCTTTAACTCATTAGAGGATCTATTTTCTAATTCTTTAGTATGACTATATATTTTTCAACAGACAACAGTGTTCAACTAATAAATTGTAATATTTTCCATTTTTTTTAAAAATGCTTTCAAATCTTTATACATTTGTTATTTCCTGCAGTTCATAAAATTAGAGCATCATCTCACAGTTTACTGTTCAATGTGGCAATATTAGGAATATTGACTATTTTCCTTCCTTGAGTCATCTTTTTGAGCCCATTTTTTGCTCATCATCTGTTTTTGTTTGCCTATCTGAGCTAATCGAGATATACTCTAGAGCAGTAGTTCTCAACCTTATGGTGCAACCATTAACACAGTTCTTTATGTTGTGATGACACCCAACCATAAAATTATTTTCATTGCTACTTAATAACTGTAATTTTGCTAGTATTATAAAATATAATTATTCTTTGAGATAGAGGTTTGTCAAAGGGGTTGTGACCCACAAGGTTAGAGCTGCTGCTTTAGAGTTATTTCTACATCTGAAGACCATTGATTTAATTTTTTAAGGCCCATTTACTTTTAACTTCTTAGAAACTTTATGCATACACCGAATGTGTTTTTAACAATTTTACCACATATTTTATCTCTTTCAATTTGTCTCCTGTGTTTCCAGCCACTTTTCCTCTGAAGATTCATATTCTATTTTTTTAGAGCCCACTGAGTCTACCTCGGATGAGCATTGTGTATAATGATTTATTGAAGCAAAAGGAGTTTGTCAGTGACAGTATCCCTGAAAAACAATTGACTCTTTTTTCCCTCAGCATTGGTCAGTTAATGGCAGCTCCTTATCAGAGGAGGGATATTATAAGCCCCTTCACTACACATAAGGGATTTTGGTTGGGTTAATCTTGTGAAATCCTTATGCAATCAGTCACAGCCATTGTGACTCACATATGCTTTGTACATTCTTTTTGCTTTTCTGCCTTCATTTTGTGTCATCTGTATTAATGATAGGAATTTTAAATTTACTCTTAATTTCTTACTTGACTCCATAAACATTCAGTAAGTGTTCACCGGATCACATACTAGCAGATTCTACTGCTGTTGATATCCAGCTTTGTTTTCTTATAACTAGATATAAAGCAGGATATTATTTTAATGGCCCTATATTTGTTGAGAATTGTTTGTTGTCCTAACAGATGAATTTTGAGGAAAGTTGCATTGGCTACTGAAAAGAATGGGTTTATTTGGTGGTTGGGCAGAATGTTCTGTAGACCTCTGTTAGGTTCATTGGGGCAATTTAACTTGAATGTTTCTCCACCTACTGTGATCGTGATCTCTTATCCCCATTAGTCCAAGCGGAATATTGAACTTACCTACTATGGAAACAATGGAAATAAATAATCTGTCATTTGGAATTGATGATGTTTTATTTTTAAAATTTAGTGTACCTGTTCTTTGTGTGTACATGTTTAAAATTGGTAAATGTCTTCCTGATATATGATTCATTTAATGTGCATGAAATTGTCTTTTTCATCTTTCCAAATTAGAGTTTTATTAAGAATATGTTTTATCAGATATTAAACTAACTTAACCTCCTTGATTCATAAATAGAATTGGATGTAATATTTTCCATTCTTCTATTCTAAGGTATTCTCTATGATTGATAGTAAGGTATGTTTTTTGGAAAAGACAAAAACAATATCCAGATACTTATTCGATCTGCTAGTCTGTGTCACTTTATTAAATAATTGAAACCATGAATAGAAAAGTTATAATTCCAAGATGTTTATTAATTCTTCTTTTTGTCAAATACTCTTTTCTTAGACCTAGTCTTTATTTACTATTCCTTTTTTTTTTTTTACCTTCATGATCCCTTGGATATGTTTATTCTTCTCTTCAGACAAGAATGTGACTTATCATATCTATAATTGGTTTAATGGTTGTAAATAATATTAATCAGATTTTATAGAGGGCATTTTATTTCTTCTATTTTATTTTACCTTCTTTTTATTATGTTTTTTGAAACAAGGCTTCTCTGTGTAGTTGTTATCCTTAAACTTCATCTGTAAACCAGGCTGGCATTTCACTCAGAGATACACCTGCTTCTGCCTCTCAAATGCTGGGATAAAAGGAGTGTGCTACCTCCACCTAACTACTTATCTACACTTATCAAATAGTTTTTATGGTATAATTTTTTTTGTTGTTGTTGAAAGTTGTCTGTGGTGGGATTCAGGGGTCAGCTGATAAGATCTCAGGATGTGAACCCAGGGTCTCGGGCCCCTGAAAGGGGAGTGGCCAAACCCATTGATAAGGGGCTGCTGGGACCCTGGGAGGCCGTTTTGCCTGGCTCTTGGTTGCTGGAGAGACCAGTTTGGGATCCATCATCCATCGCATGGTTACTCCAGTCCTTGTTCAGGCTCCACTATAAACTGTTACCTGTATCGTGAGTGTTGATTTATATTTTAATAAATATTAATCATATACTGGTGCATGTAAATAAAACTCTGCCTACATCTGGTGCCCAACATCCTCAGGCCTGTGCCCACGGGCATAGGGGGTCCATTTGTGCTTTGAACAATGTTAGAAAGCAAAATACAGACAGAGTGTTCAGTAAACTTAAATAGAGATAAATTGAAGACTCAACGATTTTCAAAAGTTACTAGGAGATATTGTTCATATATGGCCCATTATTGGTATAAAAAACTATGAGCTAGTTAATTTGTTCAAGACCTTGGGTGGTGAAAAGGACTTAAATAGTCCAAGAGAATTATCTGATGAGGCTGAGAAAGAATTAGAGTTGGTGAAAAAGAAACTTCAAGAAGCACATGTAGATCGTGTGGTTCCAGACCTGGATTGCATACTTGTTATTTTACCCTCTATACAATCTCCAACAGGAATCTTAATGCAAAGAGAAAGCATTATATTAGAATGGATATTTCTGCCACATACGCCAAGCAAGAAGATAAAGACATATATCGAAAAAATTTGTGAACTGATTTTTAAAGGTAAATTAAGACTTCGCCAATTCACTGGAAAGGATCCTGCAGAAATTGTTGTGCCTTTGACTAATGAAGAAATCGAACGATTATGGGCAGACAGTGAACCTTGGCAAAAGGCTTGTGGTGACTTTTTAAGAGAGATTAATAATAAATATCCTCAAAACAAGAGAATTCAATTCATAAAGGAAACTAATAGGATCTTTCCTCATTTGGTACAGAATAAACCCATTTCTGGAGCCCCTACATTTTATACTGATGTGAACAACTTAGGAAAGGCTGGCTACAAGTCTGAAGACTTAATTAAGGTGGCTCAGAGCCCTTATAACTCTGTTCAGAAGTCAGAACTATATGTAATTATTATGGTGTTGTTGGATTTCACAGAGCCTCTCAATGTAATTACTGACTCTTAATATGCAGAAAGAGTTGTTTTACATATTGAAACTACTGACTTCATTCCTAATGATACAGACTTGACCTTACTGTTCATACAACTACAAGATATCATCAGAAATAGGATACATCCTTTGTACATAACACATATCAGGGCGCACACGGGTCTCCCAGGCCCTCTAGAGCAAGGTAATGATGAAATAGATCGGTTACTGATAGGAAATGTGCTAGAGGCCACAGAATTTCATGAGAAAAATCATGTTAACAGCAAAGGATTAAAGAAGAGTTTTTCATCACTTGGCATCAAGCAAAGGAAATAGTAAGGAATTGTAACACTTGCTTTTTCTATAACCAACCATCTTTACCTGCAGGAAGTAATCTTAAGGGTACAAGAGAAATGAGATCTGGCAAATGGATGTGTTTCACTTCCCAGAATTTGGAAAGATGAAATATGTACATCATATTATCAATACTTATTCTGGAATGCAATGGGTGACTGCCCTGAGTTCTGAAAAGGCTGATGCTGTACTTTACTCACCTTTTGGAAGCCATGGCCATAATGGAAATGCTCGCTCAGATTAAGACTGACAATGCTCCAACTTATGTTTCCTGAAAAGTGAAGCTGATTTTTGGATACTATAATATAAAGCATATTACGGAGATACCACACAATCCTAGAGGATAGGCAGTTGTAGAGAGATCTCAGCGCACTCTGAAAGAGATGCTTTATAAACAGAAGAGAAAAATGAAAAAACCCAGGAAGAGGTTGCACAGTGCTTTATTGACTTTAAATTTTCTTAACGCTGATGAAAAGGGAACATCAGCTGCTAAGAGACATTGAGTAATAGAGAAATCTTTTGAAATAAATCAACCCATCTATTTCAAAGATGTGTTGACTTCAGAGTGGAAGCCGGGATATGTGCTTCAATGGGGTAGGGGTTTTGCTTTTGTTTCAACATGGAAAGAAAAGATTTGGGTACTGACAAAACTAATACAAGTCCTCTTTGAAAAGAAGTCCCTTCCTGAGGAGGAGAAGTAATTGCTCATCCCTGATATGTCAAATGGATACATGGTAAGGAAAATACATTTAACAAACCTGGGGTAGGGTCTCAATTTTGTCTTTACAGGAAAATGAATACAACTGTTTTTAAGACATTGACTAGACATTGAATAATATCTCACCTGCAATAGATGAGAGATCGATGATGAAAGAATGTAAACAATGGATTATGAGACCAACTGATACACATATGCACTACTGGGTAATCTCTCAACTCTTACTGCTTTGCATCTTGCATCTACATCTCAAAAAAAAAATTGTGGTCCTAATTTGACTATAAATATGGCTGGATTTGGATTGGGAGCAAGTGGCTTTCTCCCTCTCTAAACCCAAGCATATTGGTAAAGAAAATGTGAAGAATTCTGTCTAGTATCAGAAAAGCTACCTGGTGTGGAACAGAAGACAAAATGTTTAGGGACCAATATTATTGTGACTTCATCTTAAATCTCATTTCTCTCTGTAGCCGTACCTTTCAAACATCTTGTCTGCATACAATCTCCTGAAGTCATAGAAAATATGAATATCTTCTTTGAGTATCAACAGTGCTTAAGTTTTCCATTGTAAATAACATTTCCTCCTATCAGCTATCTACAAAGAATCTTGAACCGAGATGGGGCCCCCACCATAACAACTCCTACTAGTGAAACAAGAATAAAAGGGAGAGTAAGAGAGAGAGAGAGAGAGAGAGAGAGAGAGAGAGAGAGAGAGAGAGAGAGAGAGAGAGAGGTAGACAGACAGAGGCAAAAAGTAGAAAAATCAAGAACCTGGTGCACACCAATCAATGATTGTTTTCAGAAAATAGATCATTCAAAAACAGCTACAAGATAGCTCTTTATGATTATCCTTTAGATTACACTTCTAATTAGAATTCCAGATAGAGTTAACCACTATTCTGAGAATGGTTATAGATGTATATAGTCAGTCTATTAAGATCTAACCATTGTCCTAGCTTTTACAGGATCCCAAAGAGATGCCATCGCCCTTAAGTCAGCAGGAAGCAACGTTATGAAAGACTATGCCCCCTTTCCCAATAAGTTTTGTGTTCTGAGGGTTGTGAGTAATTATTATTCTGATGGAATAGTAATAAGTTCAAATTGGGTGGAGGACAGAATTATAATATAGCCTCAAAGATCTCTTTTGAAGAAGAGAAAAGGGGATAGATACGATAGATAAAGTTAGATTGTTCTACCTACCTATACACAATTTTAGCTGAATATATGGGCTAAGCTAAAGACAACTTGCACTGGCATAGATATTTGTATATTGATACACATGTTGAATCATTTTATACATTTAATTGAGATAATTTGTACATTGGTACAAAGTTTAATCTGAAATTGCTTTATATAACCAAAGCAATTTGTACATCGATATAAATCTGAATCTGTAACTGTTATATAAAGTTGAATCTGTAATTGCTATATTTTATATATGCTTCTACCCATTTTAAAATATTTGCAAATTATTGTCATGTCCACTATACAATCGCTACCTTCATTTAACTATACTAAATATACTGTATGATTGCACTAGTTATGATGTATGCACAAGATGTTTTATAAACCTCTGTTTAGATGATATATATGTATATACGTGTCTAAAATGTTGTGGCCACTTTATATGATATATATGCTAAAAGTCATTGTTCAGAGATTGTACACCCCTTATATAGGTATTCTAATTTTTAGTACAGGGTTTATTTCTTAAGACGATAAAAACTGTAGTCAATATTACTTAAGGTACCATATCACAGTCATCTCAGACACAGGTTAGAATATCATAGATAGACAGGAATCTTCAACCATTTCATAGACCCAGAGACTATGGCATTTAACATTTGGAATTCGGCCATGAGAGACACTATGACTCCTGGTGTCACTGCTCCTTTCCTGAGATGGTGTTGAGCATAGAGGACACTCCTTTGGAGTTTGTTCTTTTGGCAGAGAATGGCCGGTTGGGTAAGGAACTGCCCTTACCTTGATTGCTGACAGTACACACATGATGTCCAAGCTGGATGAACAAGTTGATGGATGGAGACTGACAAAACCTGCCTGCACAGGATAAGACAGTCCCTCCAAAACTGCCCTGCTTGTGAAAATATCTCTCAGATACTATAGGCCTCTAGTCAATATGATGGATGCTCCAACAGTGCACAAAACCAGAGGTGATTGTCCAGGTAGCTATGTTGCTGTCCTCTCCCAAATTTTGGAAGCCACTACTTCCATGTACTACTGACTTTCAGGTGATACATCTTCCTGGAAGGGGTTGAAGAATAGGTATTTAAGGTTATTATCCTATTATCCCTTAAAAAGGAACATTCAGGTATTGAATTTTCACTTTCCCAGATGAACCTTTTGATGTAATTTATACACCCTACCATATACCAATATTCTAGACATACATGATGTACTTTATACGTGTTAGGTTTTGGTTGTAATTTGTACTTTATCCTCTCCTAGACACTACCTCATAATAATTCCTATTGTATATCGTCTTAGTTTAGAACCTTCTTAGTTAGACAAAAGGGGGAGATGTGGTGGGATTCAGGCGTCAGCTGATAAGGTCCGAGGATGCTTACACAGGGTCCCTGGCCCCTGAAGGGGGAGTGGCCAACCCCATTGATAAGGGGCTGCTGGGACCCTGGGAGGCCATTTTGCCTTGTTCCTGGCTGCTGGAGAGACCGGTTTGGAATCCATTGTCCTTCACTCAGTTACTCCAGTCCCTGTTCAGGCTCCACTATAAGCTGTTACCTGTATTGTGAGTGTTGATTTATATTTTAATAAATATTAATCTTATGCTGGTGCCTGTAAATAAAACTCCAACTACAGTTGTCATCTTTAATAATTTGAAATACATCTTTTCAGACTCTAGAGCTGGGTATCTCCCTAAGCCCATCTGGCTCACTGTGTCAGGATAGCTTTTTGATTACTCATCCTCACCATTAGAGTCTTAACACCTGCTAGTTCCCTTATCTCTCTGTTAAGTTTCTGTCTGGCAGATATATCCAGTGGTGAAAGTGTGGTGTTGAAGACTCCCACTAGTAGTTTCTGAGGTATGATGTGAGATTTAAGCTACAATTATATTTCTTTTACAAATGTAGATGCCCTTGTTTTGGTGCATAGATGTTCAGAATTGAGACTTCATCTGGATGAAATTTTTTTTGTGATGAATATGAAATATTTTTCTTAATCTTATTATTAATTTGAGTTTGAAATCTATTTCATTAGATATTAGGATAGTTATACCAGCTTCCTTCTTTAGTAAATCTTTTAAGTGCCCTTCCTCTGAGATGACGTCTGCCTTTGAGTTGGAAATGTGTTTCCTGTGTTCAGCAGAAGGCTGGATCCTGTTTTTGTGCCTATTCTGTTTTATCTTTTTAGAGACAAATTTAGTCCATGACAAGAGAGATTATTACTTGTTATTTTTGGTTTTTTTGGTGGTGGTGGTAGTATGTGTTTTTCTTCTTTGTGGTTTTCTGGTGTGAGAGTCTCAGTTGCCTGTGTTTTTACTGCTATGGCTAGCATCCTCGTATTGGAGTTTTCTTTCTAATAACTTATTTAGGGCTGGATTTGTGGATATGTATTACTTAAAACTGTTTTTACTATAGAATAACTTCTTTGCTTCATTTATGATAATTGAAAGCTTTGCTGAGTATAATTGTCTGCACGGATCCATGGTCTCTTAGTGTCTGCAGAACATCCATCCAGGACCTTCTGGCTTTCAGAGTTTCTGTTTAAAAGTCATGTGTAATTCTGACAGGTCTGCTTCTACATGTTACTTGGCCTTTTTCTTTGCTTCTCTTAATTTTCTTTCTTTATTCTATATGTTTAATGTTTGATTATTATGTGGTGAAGAGACTTCTTTTGATCCAGTCCATTTGTTGTATAAGCTCTTTGTACCTCATAGACATGTCTTTTTATTTTATTTTTATTTTTTTACTGGAAATATTTTCTTCTATTATTTTGTTTATATATTTTCTTGCTTTTGAGCTATAATTCTTCTACTTTTTATATCCCGATTATTCTTAGGTTTTGTCTTTTCATGGGTTCCCAGATTACCTGGATGTTTTGGGTTTAAAAAAATACTAGATTTAAAATTTTTATATTAACTAATGAATCTCTTTCTTCTATTGTATTCTCAATGCCTAATACTCTTCCATCTTTTATATTCTTTGCTGATGTTTACCTCTATATTTCTTACTTGTTTAACATAACTCACATTTTCCTTTCCCAGAGTTCCCTCTGTTTCCTTTATTGCTTGTATTTCAATTTTCAAGTCTTGAACTGTTTCCTTTACCCTGTTTAAATATTGATTTATATTTAATTGATGTTTAATTGTTTTTTTCTTGGGTTTCCTTAAGGGATCATTGATTTCTTTCAATATTTGTTTGTATATTCCTCTATTTCCTTAGGGGAATTTATAATTTCCTCTTTTAGGCTTTTTTATCTTCTCTGTAATGTTGTTTTTAAGGTTGCTTTCCTCAGATGAAGCAGACATCTGCACTGGGATGTTCAGATCTTGCTGTTGTAGAACCTCTAGTTTCAGGAGGTGCCATGATCCTATCTATGTTGTTGAATATATTCTTACATTGCACTTCAAGAAATCTACCCATTTCTTCCTCTAATCCATAAAGTCGAGCCTATGTCTCCAGGGGTCTGATTCTTTTTAGAGTGTCCTTCTAATTGTCATTCCTAACTGCTGTGGTTCCTGATTGCTGTAGATGGATTGTGTGACTCAGGTGAACTCTGGTACTGCAAGGATGTCATGAGCAGGGGGAGGAGGATGTTCATGAGTGTCTGGGCTGTGGAAGAGGGGCCAGATGTGTGCTCCTGTTGCCTAGGACAAGATCATTAGATGGCCAGCCAGGAGTTCAGAGGCTTACCTATTTTTTAGATTATTAGAGTTTAAGTATGAGTGTTTGAAAATTCTTAAATTATTCTTTTGAACTATTTATTTGAAAGTTTTTAAGGCCACTGTCATTAGGTGTTATTATCATGAGACCTATATTTTATAAAATAGACATGTTACTTGACATCTCATGTTTCTTTGTTTCTGTACTTTAGGATTTGTATTCTAGGTTTTTCCCTTCAATCTTCTTTTCCTTCCTTCCTCTTTCCTTCCTTCCTTCCTTCCTTCGTTCATTACTTTTATCATTTTAAATTTTAAATTGCCTTTATCTTTAGGTGAAGGGATATACTATGTTTAGGAGATGAAGCATTTGATACTCATTTTTCTCTGTGTGGATAGTACAGTGTGGAGCAGGGTGGGCAGGCAAAAGCAGGGGAAGTTTGTCTCCTGCTTGCTTCTAGAGAAAAAAAAATTGCTTAGATAGGGTTGTACAGAAAATCTTGGTCTGTGATTATAGGATGGTTTTCATGTGGGTTAGTCAGGCTTCAGAAGGGGAAGCAAGATACAGAAATTTATATTACTTGGGCTTCTGGTGCAGGTAATCAGATTTAAGTTCTAGAGGTCCAGTTTGTCTCTTGGTGTAAAATATTTCTGGATATCAGAGGTATGTTTCATCCCCTATTTACTAGAAGAGTCCGTGTGTACTATACCTGTAATTTCTGGTTAGTTTAGCCAGATCTACACATAGAAACCTGGATAGGAAAGGGCCAATGGGATGTACTCCTTCAGCAAAATTATTTAGAATTGTACATGAGCCTAGAGGAAAAGACAATAAACAGTATAGAGTATTCACAAAGCATTTTAATATACCACTAATACTTAAGATGATATTTTTATCTTTTTTCCTCTCTACTGAGATGACTTGTAATAGTTAATTTGTTGTTTTATGAGTCCTACTAACTCAGTCTTGTGTTTTATATTTTACGTTGTTTATTCTATTTATAAATGCTTAGTTATATCCTATGAATTTATCGTCTTCTGTGGGTAACAGCTTTCCTTTCTGATAACATATAATTGGAAATTTTTAAAGGTCAACTCTTATGTTGGGTTTTATTTCTGGTGACATAAAAGATTGGGTGTGATATAGTCCAGAGTAGAAGCTCCAGGCATCACAGAAAAAGTTAAGAGTTTTCTAGCTTCTGGTTCTACAAGTAAATAGTTGTAGAAATAGCCATTAAACTCAAGTCAAAATCCTAATAAACTGAAAAGTATCAACTTTTATTAGATTCACCAGAGAAGACAGGTGACAGGTAAACATATGTCTATAAATCAGAAAGCAAAAGTAAAGATGAAAACAGAAAGTCATTCTTTCCATAGCAGAAGCTCATGAGTGAAAACCTCAAAAGAATCAGTCCCAAAGTGTGAAAATATCCACCAGAACTTGTGAATTGCTGAAAACACAGTCTAAACAAAATGAAAGGGAAAAATTTTAGTGTGTTCATCCCTCTGTGAACAAGCTTGTTCCTTGGCAATATTTTTTTTTAATATTCTGGGTTTATTTCTTTAATTAAACTCAAATTATCTGAGCATTTACCATGATATGATGGCACAGAAAATGGACAAACAACAAATATAGATCATTTTTAGTCCTTCAAAAGAGTGGTCTTTCAATGGATATAGGCAAAAACATAGGTTGGTAGAACTGATTACAAGTTTGTTGAGATGCGTTTACTCTGATCACATGTAGACATAGAGCAACTTCAAAGTCAGGCTACTTGTTTTACTTTTATCATTTAATACATATGTTATGTTATGTTATGTTATGTTATGTTATGGTATGGTATGGTATGGTATGGTATGGTATGGTATGGTATGGTATGGTATGGTATGGTATGGTATAGTATAGTATAGTATAGTATAGTATAGTATAGTATAGTATAGTATAGTATAGTATAGTATAGTATAGTATATTTATGAAAAGAGGATCCCTACCAGAAGTGGTTCCTTAATAAAAGGATGCTGCAATGAAGTTATGATACAAAGAAAATAATCCTCCCTTCTTAGGTCTAAAATAAGATTTCTCATCCAATTTAAAATATACAGAGATGATCCCGAATCTTTATTTATCACTGAATATATCAAGATGTAGACAGTAAATTTATGCATTCTGGATACATTATAATGACACTGACCATGCTATATACAAAAGAAAAAAGATGACACACATTTACTATAAAATCCAACATTGTATTTCTCCTTTAACATCAATCAAAATATAATTTTCAACATGGATTATTGCCACAGATATAGAATAGCAGTTCACCTTAATCAAAGAGGAAACATACTTTTACTGATGTCTCTACATCATAACATAATAACAACTAAGCCAAACAAAGAGAAATGCTAATAATTAAGTGCCACTACATAGTGAAAACTCAAATACGATTGATCATGTATGTCACAACACATGCATAATATATGGCAAAGCAACTTTGTGCAGTAAAAGAAATTTCCACACATATGTCCATGGAATCTTTTTGATGCATTATTATAAAAAATATTCCGAGTATGGATTTTCATTTAAAATATTTTTCTTTATTAAAACCATTCCAAATGATACTATATATCAAGGGAAATTCTCCTTAGCAATCAAGGTTTTCAAAATATAATCCAATTGAAAGTTTTGCCATTAAGTAATGATATGTGAATTTAATTTATAGTTTCCTCTTGAAAGGACTTTTTTCACTGCATCTTTAATTTCATCAATCAACCATTGAAGCCATGCTATTAACTTCTTTTTCACATTTGTATTGTTTACTTAACATATCTTGTCTTGTAGTGAATAATATATTAAACAAAATTTCTTACTTATAGCTATCTGAGGATTTGGGGCATCAAATTTTTCACATCAATAATACAACTGTTGACAATATCTATATCAGAAAAAAATGAGCACTTGTTATATATATTTTTTTCCTTAAGTAAGTATATATATTATATACTATTATATATATTAAATATATATTTAATGAAATAAATGTAATAAGTACTATTGTAACATAGCATCCTATTGTATAATTTCCTGCTATTGTTTGTCCATTTTCAGAACCTAAAATATTATGGACTGGTAATGTGCAAAGGAAGAAAATATATTTCTAACAATTCAGAGGGCTTAAAGTCAAGAAAAAATGTCAAAATTTGGGGGGTATTCTTATGCCTCAAAATATAACAGAGACTTTCACCTGGATAGTAGAAGGTAAGACATGAGAGAAAGAGAGGACTGTGGAGGTAGAAATAATTTTCTTCTAAATCTTAGTACCTTACATGTCCCAAACAGTAATGTTTCACATCAGAAGAAAGCACTTTATAATGCTCTAACCATTCCTCTGGATTTTACATTATCTTCTCCCCCAGTTCTTTCTAAACTTTGATAGTGTAACTTAGACATGTGACTATTCTGTTCCACTTACAGTGAATATTCAACAGCAATTATTTCTCAGCAGCTTGATCAATTATGAGTTTTCACAGCAATCATTGTCCACTGCAAACAAGGCTAATGACTAGTAGTAATCTGTGCATATTAGTACTCTTGTTTGAAATACAGTTTCACAGATACATAATTCCCACTTATCAAACACTAGCACATCTATCCACTGGGACTTAAGGTGCTCTCTTTGCTCTGCCTTATAGTGTCAAAATGATTTTCCTCCTCAAGTATAAAAGTAGTCATATTTACCCATAATAATTGTTTGTTCCAGAGAAGATATCTAAGAGTTGGTAGCATATTATGTAGGTACGTTAGAACTATTAGTAATCATCTCTCACAAAAGCCAATATGAATATCATCTCCAGTACATTGAAAGCTAGTAAGAAAGGAAAAGCTTCTAGGCACTATGTAATTTTTACACATTCTGAGATAGTAATACATTATATTATCATTAAAGGCCGGTGATCTAGTTCAGAAGTTCAACTATTGGCCATGCTCCCTTTGGGAGTTGAAAGACCCTTTCACAGGAGTCACCCAAGACCATTGGAAAACAGATGTTTGCATTACGATTTATAATAGTGGCAAAATTATAGTTATGAGGTAGCAACAAAAATAATTTTATAGCTGGGAGTCTTTAATGTGAAGAACTGCATTAAAATTTTGGAGCATTAGGAAAGTTGAGAACCACTGATGTCTTGTATGGCAAGCCTGTTATAACAATGCCAATAGGATGTATAGCATCTGAGGCCTCCAGGTCCTCTCTTGTCAGCATAAGCATAAGCCGAGCACTGGAAACTTTATTCACCTACCATTTGGTTCCAGGTCCGTCATTTTCATTCCATACAACAGAACTTCTGTCAGCTTAGTTCAATATTGTTCTTCTATTTTTACACGTGTTTATCGAAATCTGTAAGACGTTCAAGAAATAGCATTTGTCAACCATGTGATGAAAGACTTTTAAGCAAGGTGGTTCAATTCCTTCAAGTACCAGTTGTTGCTAGGGTTCTGTGACTAGAAGGGATATTAGAAAATCATTAATAACGTCTGTTTCAACATACAAAGTGCCTATCAGATGTGCCAACTATTTCCTCAAAAAATGTTGAGGACTATATATCTCACTCTGATACCATTATTATGAGAGGGGAGAACAAAAGAATAGAGCAAAAGAGAAGTTTTAAAGAGGAAGATATAACACTACTAGGTGCATATAGCCAGAAAATCTTCTGTGTACCACCTAGCCTGACGGTTCAAAGGAATCTCTCTCAGCCATGGTTCTGTAGTCACTTATAAAATAATTACTCAGAGGCTTATATTAATTATAAACTGTTTGATCTATGGCTCAGGCTGTTACTATCTCTTACATCTAGATTAATCAATTTCTATTCATCTGTCTATCATCACATGTCTCGAGGCTTACGTATATTCAGTTACATTTTGCTCTCTTAGCAACTCAAACTTGCAGCATCTCCTAGACTCTACCTTTCCCCCACTTCTCTATTTTTGGATTCCCCACCTGGCTGTCTGCTGTCTTGCCATAGGCCAGAAGAGCTTCTTAAATACTCATGGTAGTACCATGTATTCACAGCATACAGAAAGACCATTCTACAGCATTTCTGAAACCCATATGGAAATCTAATATATATTTATTATGACACACAGGTGATTGTAGTCATTCCATGAAACACAGGTTGCAAATAAAAAAGTCCAGTGCCAAGTTTGGGATACTAGTCTTGAGTTGTTGGAAGGAGATACTCCATAGACACTCCCAGAAGTAAAATTTACTGCCACTGGTCTTTGTTGCTCTCCAGAACTTGACTGTAAAACTGTATTTCCGAAAACACCATAATATTAGTTGGAGGATAAGGAGAAATCAAGTTAGTACTGAAAAAACAGCCTCCTTCCTTGGGTAGCTTGTATAATGCTGGAAGATGCTGTGTAGATTGTTGGGGGAAAATCATCAAAAGTCTTTCCCATAAGTAAACCTTATGAATGGCAATGTGAGCACCATGGCAAGATATGCCCATGAGTTACCAATTATTTTCTGATTGGATTTAACATGCTGGCTTCACACAGCACATGCCTTGCATTATAAATTTGTCTAAAGCCTCATGCAGGATTGGGGAGCTCAAGGCCCCAGGGGATAACCTATTACTATTGTGCTAATATCAACTACTTGCTAAATTAATTTATTTCTTCTTGCATATTAGTAAAGCTCTCAAACCTCATCAGAAATCTCTTTGTTGAGTGGATGGTCATTAATATAATTGTTTTTTCAAAGTGCAGCTAATAAATGTGAGTGGAATACTCAGCCACAAACTAGGCATCTATATAACACCCAATGCCCAGTGCTCAGGAGCCACATTAGTAAAAGGGGTAGAAAGATCACAAGCGACAGAGTTAGGGGAGGACTGGTAAGAAATTGTATCTGCTGGATATGACAGAACCATAACAATGGCAATAGCTTTGAAATCAGAAAGGGAAAGCCAGAAAATTATATTATCTAGCCCTGATATTGTCTACTTCCGGAACCGATCTTGCTCCAGTTGGCTTCCAGATTTCATCCTAGGTATAAAATTCAGCTATTTTGCTCTTTATTGTTGCTTCTGTTAATTACAATTGGAAATGCTTGGTTTATCTTGTATAATAGTTTTCTCAGAAAAAGGAACTGAAATTTAGGAAACTTGATTGAGTTGCAAGGCTGACTGGTTGGTCTCTGCATATACCACCCCAGGTAACATCCTGACAAACTGACAAACCCATGCAAAGATTATACAGCTTCCTTTTTTGATTAGAGTACTGAAACTTGAAAAGGGAAATGACCTTGCTCAAGGCTAAACCTTAACCTGAGGTCTGCCCTTTTATATACTCCATATTTCTATGCAATTTTATGGATAGGAATTATAAAGATCCACATGTGGAAATTTGTATATCTACAATGATTTTTTTTTTTTTAATTTCCCTCTTTGTCCCAAGACAAGAAGGTTTTTGTTTGTGACATTCGCATCTGGTAAAATTATGCCCTGATTGTAAGGCAGACTCCTTGAGAGGGCACAATTCTAAATATTTGCCAGCTGTTGACAGCAACGAAATTTAGCCCTTGGAGAATGAAACAGAAGCTAGGCACTTGGCAATGATTCTGAAAACAGGGGTTAAAATCTCCCAAAGATAGATTGTTCCTTATACTAGTCTAGGACAGGCCTCAAGGATATTATTAGTCTCTTTAACATCTGTGAAGGAATTAGAGTTGAAACACAGGCCAGCGGCCTCATACTGGGGAAATGAGATATAACATGCAACCAAAGAATCTAATCAACAGGAAAAATGCTGTCATGCCTTTCTTTTAAATCCACTCTGTGCTTGTAAAAGAAAACAGGCTTTGTCACTGGCACTGACAAGGAGTAGTGTCTGATCTGAAGACAGTCAGACTACAGCAAAAAACATTAACCAAAGTATCCACAGTGTCATAGAGCTTTGAACTACAGAGAATAATGAGTCTCTGTGGTGATTTGTTTTTGAACAAGAGAAGCACTTAAAGCGATGGTAAATACACTTTGTTTTGAATGCTTCGGTCTTGTGCCTACATCAAATCACATAATCACTCTTTGTAGAATATTTTCATCTACTTCTAATAAGTTAAAGAATATTCTAATTTTGGAGCAGAGGTTATTCTTGTTTATTGCTGCCTTAAACAATAAAAAGATGCAAACTTGACCACAGAAGACCTCAATAATTAACTCACTGAGAATCATAACGTTTTATGTTTCATGAAAGCCACAAGGATCACAGAGTTCAGCCTCTGTGCTTCAGAGATGAATAAGCCAGGATTCAGAGAGGTGAAAATGACTTTGCTCAAGGTCACAGGGTTCATCAATGACTGTACTGGGACTAAAGGTAAGAGTCACCAAACTCTATCTGTGCAATTTTACAACTCTGTGAACAAACTACAAACAATGCATTGAAGTCTCCAAACTGCAAGTTAATCCTAGGTTCACATTCTGTATTGTTCATGTTTTGCAAATTCTCAAAATTTCCCAAACTTTCAGAAAAATTTCAGAAAGCCACCAATGTAGTCACACACACAAAAATAAATTCTATCACATATAACATGTATGAACTTGTACATACAAATACATGTACACATATACACATATATTCACACAAAATCCACACACACATGCATACCTAATACACGCATATAGAGAGCATGTAAACAGGTGTCATTTCTCAGACACATCCTACATCTAATACTGTATAGATAATAAAGAGCAATATTTCAGTAGATAGACTAACCTTTGGATTTTTGTTCTACCAAAAATATGGGTTCTCTTTAGAGATTAAAAACTATGTAGATCTCTATACATTATAAATAACATATACATACTTTAATACTTCTGTTGTGGGATTCAGGTGTCAGCTGATAAGGTCCAAAGAAGCTTATCCAGGGTCCCGGGCTCCTGGAAGGGGTGTGGCCGACCCCTTTGATAAGGGGCTGCTGGGACGCTGGGGGGCTCTCTTCCTGGTTCCTGGCTGCTGGAGGAAGGACCCCTTCGTCCGTCCGTCTGCAGACTTCGGTCCCTACTGTGCTTGGTTACCTGTACCGTGAGTTCTGGATTATATTCTAATAAATATTTTTCTAGTATTGGTGTTCTTGTGGGTAAACTCCGCCTACATCTGGCGCCCAACGTGTCCCGGACCCACGGGCGGGCCCACGGGACGGGTTTAATTCACACTCAGGTCAAGTTTTGAGTGTGGGCGGGGCTTATCCAGCCCCGTGCAGATTTGGTTTTGAGCGGTGACCTCCAAACGGCTTACGCCATCAGTTTCCGAGGCTCCCGGTCTGTTTCAGCCGGCGCCAGCGGGGGCTCCAGGCCTCTTAGCCAGCCTCACGGCCTCGGCCCCGCTGCCACCTGCGGTCGGTAGACCCCCCCCACCCAGCACACGACCCGCGGCTAGCTGAGACCCGGGCCGGTTGCAGCTGCCGCGCGCGGTCTGTAGCCCCGCCCCTCGACCAGTCGCGCGGCTGCGGCTCTGCGCACGCCCCTCCCCCAGCGCGCGGCTGTGGCTCTCTTCCTAGCTAAACGGCTGAGACCCGGGCTGTCTGCCTGCTGCGCACGCCCCTCCCCCAGCGCGCAGCTGCGGCTCTCTCCCTAGCTAAACGGCTGAGACCCGGGCTGTCTGCCTGCTGCGCACGCCCCTCCCCCAGCGCGCGGCTGTGGCTCTCTGCCTACTAAACGGCTGAGACCCGGGCTGTCTGCCTGCTGCGCACGCCCCTCCCCCAGCGCGCAGCTGCGGCTCTCTCCCTAGCTAAACGGCTGAGACCCGGGCTGTCTGCCTGCTGCGCACGCCCCTCCCCCAGCGCGCGGCTGTGGCTCTCTGCCTACTAAACGGCTGAGACCCGGGCTGTCTGCCTGCTGCACACCCCCCCTAGCTGTACCGCTGCTCAGTTCATTTTAATTGAGTTTGAACTGCGGCTGCAGGAGCGCCCTTCCCCCAACCTGGCTGGCTGAGTTTGACCCAAAAACTGCAGATTCAAGCAGCAGCTCCGCCCCTAAACCCTGTAACCTGGGACAATTGTGAATTACTCCTGTAGGTGAACAAAGATAACTAAAACCATTCTATCTTGTAATTAACATCCTGTCTTGACTTGTGAGAATTTGTTTTTTCCAAAGATTTTATTTTGTCTGCTGAGACCCTTTTAACACCTAGGATCTGTGAATAGCGTGCTGGGTGTCTCTACAGCGGCCATACAGCAGGGCACTAAACGTTATTGTGACACCTTCTGACCACACAGCGTCATTGCACCTGGATTGAGGTAATGGCTGACAACTATTCTTTTGAGGAATTTGGTATATATTTTTCCACGATGGTTGACAAGTTTTTAAATGAGTATCTTGAGGTGTTCAGTACCCCAGTTTTACTATTTCTTGGTCTGTTTCTGTATGTTGTGTTCCACAATAGAAGGGTGATGACTGAGGTCACGAATCTGAACTTTCAATTGCCATCCAAACTTGGTATTATAGAATCATCAAACGCTACACTGTCAGATGACGTTAAGCAGATGCAGACCTTCAATCAGCAGCTGTTGTCCAGGATATGTGAATTAGACTCTGCTATGTCTAAAACGATGGATATGCTACAAACTGGTTACAACAAGCTTTCACATAATGATAACACTGTACTAGAACAATATAAACTCTACGTAACTGATGAAAACAAGAAACTTATTGACCACATTAATAAACTGGATGAAAAATTCATTAATTATGTTAATGATGTAGATCTGAAAATTGCTAACTCGGCGAGGTCTTTAGACCTAGAACAATATAAACTCTACGTAACTGATGAGAACAAGAAACTTGTTGACCACATTAACAAAGTGGACGAGAAAATCATTAATTATGCTAATGATGTAGATCTCAAAATTGCTAACTCGGTGAAGTCTTTACAAGGATCACTTCATCAAGAAAGTCAAACTTTGAGACAGATGGTATCCGAAATACAAGAATTTGTACCTGCACTGTCCAAATTCCAAGAATGGGAATCCGTAGTGTCCAAAATCCAAACATGGGAACCCATTATATCTAAAATGGAACAATGTGGGGACCATATTGCAACACTACAAAAGGGCAATGATACATCTGATGCTCAGAACAGTTCAGGTCAACCCCCAATGGGGTGTTATGGTACTGGAAATACTTTACATAAAGTTGTAAACATCACGGGGATACCTCCTTCACCACCACTATTATTCCCAGCTACTATTCAGACCAAGATGGCACCAGGGGGTTCCTCAGAATATGTAGAGTATAGTTATGAGCCACTACATATGAAAGACATCAAAGATTTTAAAGAGGCAATATCCATGTATGGTATTCACTCTACTTATGTAAAGCAGCTCCTGAATTCATGGTCTGCAAAAAACCGAATCCTCCCCCTCGATTGGATGCAGCTAACGGCTGCTGTCTTGGACCAGAGTCAAAATTTGCAGTGGAGAAGCTGGTTTAGAGAAGAAGCCAGGACCTTAGAACACCAAGGAAGAATTAGGGGTTTCTTTGCTTCTCAGGACCAAATCCTTGGTGAAGGAATGTTTGCTGACGTGAAGACTCAGACTACTTATGACGAACATACCTTATTGCTATGCCGTACGGCCGCACTTAATGCATGGGAAAAGATTTTAGACTCAGGTCAAAAAGTTGAGCATTATGCTAAGGTCAAACAAGGTTTAAAAGAGCCTTATACTGACTTTCTACAAAGGCTTACCACGGCTGTTAATAGAGCAATATCAGATCCAGAAGCTAGAAAGCAAATAATACTTTCTCTGGCCTTTGATCATGCTAATCCAGAATGTAGAAGAATGCTTCTGCCTTTAAAAATCAGAGCCGCACCTCTAGAAGAATGGATTCAATATACAATCAATGCTGAACCTCTCCATAGTAATGAAGACAATTGGGTAGACCAAACCATTGATAAGGTAAGGAAGAGGAACCAAGGAATCACTTGTTTCAACTGTGGTAGACAAGGCCATGTAAGACGAAACTGTACACAAAGTACTCTTGGAAACGAGGCCCAATCTAGGTTTAATTCGAACAGAAGGCCATTGCCTTCTGGATTATGCAGAAGATGTGGCAAGGGACGACATTGGACCAATGAATGTAGATCTACCAGAGATAAAGAAGGCAACCCTCTGCCATCGGGAAACGCCTTTCGGGGCTTCCCCCGGGAAGCCCCCCAAAATCAGACTCCAAATTCGAGGATGGTGAGATCATATCCGGTCGTAGTAGAAGACCAGCATCCTCAAGACGAATAGAACACCCAATACCTGATCTTGAAAAACATACGATATCAGATGATAACATAAATTCAAAAGAAGATTCAAAAACTCCAAAGAAAATTACGAAACGGATATTTTGGCAGACTTCGATAAATGAACAAAGACCAAAATTGGGTGTACTGATAGACAATATTTATATCCAGGGTTTAGTCGACACGGGGGCTGATGTTTCGATCATAACCCCACGGTCCTGGCATCCGAGATGGCCTTTACAGACAGTAGATATCCAATTTCTGGGTATTGGAACAATATCTCAGGTGAAACAGAGTGTGAGGTGGCTTGAATGCATAGGACCAGAAGGTCAAAAAGGACGGTTAAAGCCATATATGGCTGATATAGCAGTGAATCTGTGGGGTCGCGACCTCCTAATGCAATGGAATACCCAGATTAAAATCCCTCCTGGTTATGATGTCAGCCAAAGGATCAACTATGTTTCCAAAAATGACAAAAATTCACCAGCCATTCAAGTTGTACAAAAGAATCGCCCTCTTAATAAGACACTCACAGCACTGCCTTTGAAATGGTTAACGGAAAAGCCTATTTGGGTTCAACAATGGCCTTTGACAAAGGAAAAACTTCAGGCGTTAGAACAGTTGGTACAGGAGCAGTTACAGGCTCAGCATATTGAAGAATCAACCAGTCCCTGGAATTCTCCTGTTTTTGTTGTCAAGAAGAAATCTGGAAAATGGAGGATGGTGACAGATTTAAGAGCAATTAATAAGGTGATTCAACCTATGGGCTCCTTACAATCTGGTATTCCCCTGCCTTCTCTACTACCTAAAGGATGGCCTATTACAGTTATTGACTTGAAAGATTGCTTTTTTACCATACCTTTACAGGAACAGGACAAAGAGAAATTTGCTTTTACAGTGCCTACTCTTAATAATTCAGGGCCAGCTAAGAGGTACCAATGGAGAGTCCTGCCCCAAGGAATGTTAAATAGTCCCACTTTATGCCAATATTTTGTACAACAACCACTAGAAATACTACGCAAGCGCTTCCCACAATCTATCATTTACCATTATATGGACGATATTTTGTTGGCAGACCCAAACCCACAGACATTAAAAACATTGTTTGAAGAACTACAGAAAGTATTGCCTAATTGGGGACTGCAAATTGCTCCAGAAAAAGTACAGAGGGGAGATTCTATCAATTATTTAGGATATAAGATAGGTTTACAAAAAATTAGACCACAAAAGGTAAAATTAAATAGAGATAAATTGAAGACTCTTAACGATTTTCAAAAGCTACTAGGAGATATTGCTCATATACGGCCCATGATTGGTATAAAAAACTATGAACTAGTTAATTTATTCAAGACTTTAGAAGGTGACAAGGGTTTAAATAGTCCAAGAAAACTATCTGATGAAGCTGAGAAAGAATTAGAGTTGGTAGAAAGAAAACTTCAGGAAACACATGTGGATCGTGTGGATCCAGACTTGGAATGCATACTTGTTATTTTACCCTCAAGACAATCTCCAACAGGAATCTTAATGCAAAGAGAAAGCATCATATTAGAATGGATATTTCTGCCACATAGGCCAAGCAAAAAGATGAAGACATATATCGAAAAAATTGCTGATCTGATTTTTAAAGGTAAATTGAGACTCCGCCAATTGACTGGAAAGGACCCTGCAGAAATTGTTGTGCCTCTGACTAATGAAGAAATTGAACGATTATGGGCAGACAGTGAACCTTGGCAAAAGGCTTGCAGTGACTTTTTAGGAGAAATTAATAATAAATATCCCCAAAACAAGAGAATTCAATTTATAAAGGAAACTAATTGGATCTTTCCTCGTGTAGTACAAGATGAACCAATTTCTGGAGCCCCTATATTTTATACAGATGCAAACAATTTAGGGAAGGCTGGCTACAAGTCTGAAAACCTAACTAAAGTGGCTCAGAGCCCTTATAACTCTGTTCAAAAGTCAGAACTATACGCGATCATTATGGTGTTGTTGGATTTCACAGAGCCTCTTAACTTAATTACTGACTCTCAATATGCAGAAAGAGTTGTTTCACATATTGAAACTGCTGACTTCATTCCTGATGATACGGACTTGACCTTACTATTCATACAACTACAAGATATCATCAGAGGTAGGATACATCCTATGTACATAACACATATCAGGGCACACACGGGCCTCCCAGGCCCTCTAGCGCAGGGTAATGAGGAAATAGATCGGTTGCTAATAGGAAGCGTGCTAAAGGCCACAGAATTTCATGAAAAGCATCATGTTAACAGCAAAGGGCTGAAGAAGAGTTTTCCCATCACTTGGATTGAAGCAAAGGAAATACTAAAAAAATGTGACACTTGCTCTTTCTATAACCAACCATCTTTACCTGCAGGAACTAATCCTAAGGGTACACACGGAAATGAGATATGGCAAATGGATGTGTTTCACTTTCCAGAATTCGGAAAGATGAAATATGTACATCATACTATTGACACCTATTCTGGAATGCAATGGGCGACTGCCCTGAGTTCAGAAAATGCTGATGCTGTACTTACTCACCTTTTGGAAGCCATGGCCGTATTGGGAATTCCCACTCAGATTAAGACTGACAATGCTCCAGCTTATGTCTCCCGAAAAATGAAGATAATTTTTGCATACTATGATATAAAGCATATTACAGGGATACCACACAATCCTACAGGACAGGCAGTCGTGGAGAGATCTCACCGCACATTAAAAGAGATGCTCTATAAACAAAAGAAAGAAATGAAAAAGCCCAGAGAGAGGTTGCATAGTGCCTTATTGACTTTAAATTTTCTTAATGCTGATGAAAAGGGAACTTCAGCTGCTGAGAGACATTGGGTAGTAGAAAAATCTTCTGAGTTAAATCAACCCATTTACTTCAAAGATGTGTTGACTTCCAAATGGAAGCCAGGGTATGCGCTTCGGTGGGGTAGGGGTTTTGCTCTTGTTTCAACAGGGACAGAAAAGATATGGGTACCAACAAAACTAATAAAAGCCCGCTTCGAAAAGGAGTCTCTTCCTGAACAAGAAAAGTGACTGCTCATCCCTGACATGACAAACGGATGTGTGGTAAGGAAAACACACTTAACAAACCTGGGGCAGGGTCTCTCAGTTTTGTCTTTACAGGAAAATGGATACAACTATTTTTACGGCATTGTCTACACATTGAATAATTACTCACCTGCAATAGAAGACAGACTGATGATTAAAGACTGTACAAGACGGACTACGAGACCAACTGATACACATGTGCACTACTGGGTAATTTCTCAATTTTTACTGCTTTACATCTTACATCTACATCTCAAAAAAAAAAAAAAAAAAAAAAAAAAAAAAAAAAAAAAAAAAAAATTTGGTCCTGATTTGACTATTAATAAGGCTGGATTTGGATTGGGAACTTGTGGCTTTCTCCCTATCTAACCCAAGCATATTGGTAAAGAAATATGAAAAATTCTGTCTCACATCATAAAAGCCACCTGGTGTGAGACAGAAGGCATAATATTTAGGGACCAATATTACTGTGACTTCATCTTAAACCTTGTTCCTCCCTGTTTCTGTACCTCTCAAACATCTCATTCTATCTGCTTCCAGTCTCCTAAAGTCATGAAAGATATAAATATCTCTTGAATATCGACAATGCTTCAGTTTTCCACTGTAAATAACATTTCCTCCTATCAGCTATCTACAAAGAATCTGAAACCGAGATGGGGCCTCCACCGGAACAACTCCTGCTACAAAAACAAAAATAGAAGAAAGAATATGAGAGAGAGAGAATAAGAGACAGATAGACAGACAGCAGAGACAAAAATAGAAAAATCAGGAACCTGGTGCGCACCAATCAATAATTGCTTTCAAGAAATAGATTATTCAAAAACAGCTGCAAGATAGCTCCTTATGATTATCCTTCAGATCACACTGCTAATTAAGTTTCCAGATGGAGTTAACCACTATCCTAAAATTGGTTATAGATGTATATGGTCAGTCCATTAGGAACTAACCATTGTTTTAGCTTTTACAGGACCCCAAAGAGATGCCATCGCCCTTAAGTCAGCAGGAAGCAACCTTATAAACGACTACGCCCCCTTTCCCAATAAGTTTTATGATCCAAAGGTTGTGGGTAAAACTGGGTAAAAGACAAAGCTATAATATAGCATCAGAGATCTTTTTTTTAGAAGAGAGGGGGAATAGATAGGATAGATAAAGATAGACTGTTCTACCTACCTATACTTCATTTTAACTAAATGTATGGGCTAAGCTAAAGACAATTTGCACTGTCATAGATATCTGTATATTGATACTAATGCAAAATCATTTCATATGTTTAATTGTGATAATTTGTACATTGGTACAAAGTTTAATCTGAGATTGTTTTATGTAACCAAAGCAACTTGTACTTCGATATAAATCTGAATCTGTAACTATTATGTAAAGCTGAATTTGAAATTGCTATATTTTATGTATGCTTCTACCTCTGTTTAAAATATTTGCACATCATTGTCATGTATACTATGCAATTACTACCTTCATTTGACTATACTAGATATAATGTATGATTGCACTAGTTATGATATATGCACAAGATGTTTTATATACCTCTGTTTAGATGATATATATGTATTTACATGTATAAAATGCTGTGGACACTTTACCTGGTAAGATACCCCTGGCTAATGCTCGATAGTTCTACTAAGAGTCATTGTTCAGAGATTGTACATCCCTTATATAAGTATTCTAATTTTTAGTACAGGGTTTATTCCTTAAGACGATAAGATCTGCCGTCAACACTATTTAAGGTATCATATCCCAGTCATTTCAGATACAGGTTAGAATATCATAGATGGACAAGAATCTTCAACCGTTTCATAGACCCAGAGAATATGGCATTTAACATTTAAAATTTGGCCACGAGAGACACGACGACTCCTGGTGTCACTGCTCCCTTCACGAGATGGTGTTGAGCATCAAGGATACTCCATTGGAGTTGGTCCTTTTGGCAAAAAATGGCCGGTTGAGTAAGGAACTGTCCTTACCTTGATTGCTGACAGTACACACATGATATCAAGCTGGATGAACAAATTGAGATGGAGACTGACGAAACCTGCCTAGACAGGATAAGACAGTCCCTTCAAAACTGTTCTGCTTGTAAAAAGATCTGTCAGATGCCATAGGCCTATAGCCAATCCGATAGATGCTCTAACGGTGCACAAATCCAGAGGTGATTGTCCAGGTAGCTGTGTTGCTGTCCTCTCCCAAATTTTGGAAGTAGCTGCTTCCATGCACTTCTGTCTTTCAGACAAATTTACCTTCCTTCTCAGGTCTTGAAGAGGTTGAAGAATAGATGTTTAAGGTTTCCACCCTAGTATCCCTTAGATAAGAACACTCAGGTGTTAGATTCTCACTTTCCCAGATTAACCCTTTAAAATAATCTATACACCCTACTATCTACCAATATTCTAAAACTATTAGATATACCTTATATAAGTTAGGCTTTGATTAGCAATTGTACTTTAACCTCTCCTAGATACTACCTCATAATGATTCCTACTGTACATAGTCTTAGTTTAGAACCTTCTTAGTTAGAAAAAGGGGGGAGATGTTGTGGGATTCAGGTGTCAGCTGATAAGGTCCAAAGAAGCTTATCCAGGGTCCCGGGCTCCTGGAAGGGGTGTGGCCGACCCCTTTGATAAGGGGCTGCTGGGACGCTGGGGGGCTCTCTTCCTGGTTCCTGGCTGCTGGAGGAAGGACCCCTTCGTCCGTCCGTCTGCAGACTTCGGTCCCTACTGTGCTTGGTTACCTGTACCGTGAGTTCTGGATTATATTCTAATAAATATTTTTCTAGTATTGGTGTTCTTGTGGGTAAACTCCGCCTACATACTTCCATTAAGGAAGAATAATAAATCATCATTGAATTGCTACTAAGCTTTAATATCTATATCAAATAGATGCCCTTATTACTCTGGTCTTTCTTAGGTAGTCCTTGATCATTTGATTTGCTGGCAAAAATCACTTAAAGAATGCCATTGGGGAAAAGTACTTGTTCATTGTGTTTAAATATTGAAAAAAATGATTAAGTACATTTATAAATCTTCCTTCTTATTTCCTTGTCCTACCGATTCTTTTTCAACCTGTAAAGAAAAGACCTTAAGTCATTCCCTCCTTTTAGCTAAATCTTACTGTATCCTAGAGCAAATGCTTTAAGGTGGAGGCTGACACTTTGTTGAAGACTTATGACAAAAGGAAGGCTTATCCATCCCATTGTTCCCACTGGGGAGTACCAATTAGTAAAGAGAAAAATAAATTATTATTAATAACAGCGAATGGTACTTATGACTATTTTGTACAATAAAAAATTGATCTATTTTATTTTATACTTATAATACTAGCTTGAAGGAAATACTATTTTCATGTATTATTAAAAATCATGGTCATCTCTTCATTTTGTATGTGAATAGTTATATGAAATAACTATAAATGTATTACTCATACGTGTAAACTCCGTATATGTATGTGTGTGTGTGTGTGTGCATGTGTGTGTGTCACAGGTGGCTATGATATACTGAAGTCTTTTATATATAGACCAAAAAATCCTGATATATATTAAAATGATCCTTATATTTATATGAGCAAGCTAACTTAAGAAAATGAGTCATAAGTCACATATCCAAGTTCCCTAATTATTAAGTGGTGAAGCTGCATTTGAATTAAACTTAGTCAACCATTTGCTAAAAATATAGTTAAACTATAAAAAATAAAGAAAAAATGCCATGATAAGAAATGAAAAATTGAGGCTGGATAGTGGGTCAGAGATTCAGAACTCTAGGGGCTCTTCCAGAGGTCCTCAGTTTAATTCCCCGCAACCACACGGCGGCTCACAATCATTTATAGCAGAATATCATGCCCTCTTCTGGTATAAAGTATGCGTGCAGATACAGCCCTCATATGCATAAAATAATTCTTTCTCTTTAAATCATTACTCTAATGTCTCTGCTGGAGAGCTTGACCTCAGCGTGGCGATGCCTCCCGAAGCTCCTCTGCTGTAAAGGATTGTTTTAGCTCTCCTAGTTGTTGTTGTTTCCTAACAAGTTGGGAATCGTTCTTAAAGATCCACAAAGAATTATGTTGGGATTTTCTGGAGGATGCATTGAGTTTGTAGAAATATTTTGGCAAAATTATCATTTTTATTATGTTGGTTCTACCTATCCATGAGCATGGGAGAATGTTCCATTTCCTGAGATCTTCAATTTCTTATTTTTTTCATTTTATTTTTTATTAAAAAATGTCTTTTTTATTCATGTATCCCCATGCTCCTCCTCCCTTCCCTCCTCCTAATCCCTCCCAGTCAGTCTTCAGCCTCCCCATCCCCAACTTCCATCCCCTCCCCAAAAGGGCAAGAAGTCCCAAGGTGGGTCAGCTCAGCATGGCACATCCACTCTAGGCAAGTCCTATTTCCTCATCCCAAAGTCAAGACTGGGTTAGGTGTTTGTCTGCAGGGAATGGGCTCAAAAGACTTAAAGTTCTCAGCATATAGGTCTTTCACTTGCTTGGCAAGTGTTATCCCAAAGGATGCTGTATTATTTGTGACTATTCTAAAGAATGATGTTTCTCTGATTTATTTCTTCACCCATTTATCATTTGTATATAGGAGGTGTTTATCAACTGTAGATGTTTCCTGGTAGATTTTTTGGGGTCACTTTGGTATGCTATCATATCGTTTGAATTCTTTCTTTACAATTTGTATCAAATTGATCTCCCTTTGCTGTCTTATTACTCTAGCTAGAACTTCAAGTGCTATATTGAACAGGTATCGAGAGTGTGGACAGCCTTGTCTTGTTCCTGGTTTTAGTGGAATGGCTTTAATTTTATCTCCATTTAATTTGATGTTGGCTGCTAGCTTGCTGTAAATTGTTTTTATTGTGTTTAGGTATGTTCCTTGTATTTCTGATATATCTAAGACCTCTATCTTGAAGGAGGATTGGATTTTGTGGAAGTCGGGCAGAGGGATGGAGTGGAAAACAATGAAAGAGATATCTTGATGGAAGGAGACACTATGGGGTTAGTACTATAGAAATTCCCAGGAATCCACAAGTCTGACCCCAGCTTAGACGACTAGCAACAGTGAAGAGGGAGCCTGAACTGGCCTACTGGTAACCAGATTGATGAATACCGCAACTGTCACCATAAAGCCTTCATTCGTTAAATGATGGAAGCCGATGCAGAGGCGGAGCTCCAGGAGTCCAGGACATCAAAGGAGGTCAAGAACATTATGGGGAAATCAAGAGACAAGGGAACAAAGTGAAGTGGGAACTCATGATCTTTAGACTGATAGCTGTGGAGCCTTCATGGGCTCGATCAGGCCCTCTGTATATGGGAGATAGCTGATAGCTTGGTCTCTTTGATGGACCCCTAGGAATGGGGTCAGGATCTATCACTGGTGCGTGAGCTGCCTGTTTGGAGACCATTACTCATGGTGGAACATTTTGCTCATGATGCAGGGGGAAGCAGCTTAGTTCTTCCTCAAATGAATATACCAGGCTTTTCTGATCCCGATAGTAGGACTTACTGTTTGTGAAGAGGAATGGAGATTGGGATGGGGGAGAGCGAGAGGATAGACAAAAGGTGGGATCTGTGGTTGATATGCAAAGTGAATAAAGAAAGAAATGATAAATTCCATATAATATTATTACTGTTTGTTGCTATTGCTAATAATGTTGTTGTGATTGATGAATGAGACATTAAAATTTTTTGCTGGCCAAAAAGCTAATGGGATTATGTACGTGATGTCCTTACTCTGAATGCATAAAGTAGGATTGAACTACAAAAATTACTCATATGGGTATATATGTGTCACTTAAATTGAATGATGTAAGACTTCTTATGATTAATCTACCATCCATGCACATGATGGGTGAACCACACCTGCCTCATTCTGAACCATATGCAGTTCCAATGTAGAGTGGCAGAACTTAATGACCTGCCTCAACGCAGCTACTTACCCTCTTCTCTTATCTTCCTTAAGTAACCCAGAGGAAAAGGAAGTTGGGAGATTTATTCTACCAATATTTTAAAATATGTATTTTATTATGACACTGTAGATAATTTATTCTCCTTTGTTTCAGACTACCTATTTAGCAAATGTCTCAGAATTCTAGCAATTACTTCCTCCCTACTCACACTCATAAAGGGCTTTTTACCTACTATGAGTCTGAGAACACTCTAGTGTGCTATACTATATTTCCTAAATTCCATCTACCTCTTACATATCAAAGGGCTGTCCAAGCAGCTTTTACCACATCAACTTATTAAGAGTAGGAAAACAGTTAACAACCTGCATTCTATACACCATTTAATTAAGGGTTTGCTTCTTAGGCCATTGTGTTATGCAGATTGTACATATAGTGTTGCATTTAATTCTGAGGTGCTGAATATCAGTAGATGTCTAACAAAATCAACAGCATTTTTCTTGAGTATACTACTGTCATAGTTTGTTTTCTGATGCTGTAATAAACACAACAACTTAAAAGAGCAAGTTGGAAAGGAAGCATTTATGTCATCATGGATCTGACTGTCCAAAATCAAAGCTAAATCAGGAATTCAAGCAGGAACCTAGATCAGAAAACTGAAGCAGAGACACTGCCTAATGACTTGTTCAAGGTTTGTGTTCAGCTACTTTTATTTTGCAACCCAGGTCCCACTGCCCAGATGACACCACCTACAGTGGATTAATTCCCTTTCACATAAATTAACAATCAAGAAAATGTCAGATAGACATGCTTACAGACCCATCCGAGAAGGTCATTCCTCAACTTGGGTTCCCTTTTCCCAGATTCATTAAGCTAACAACAAAACTAACCAGGGCACCCACCTATAAACATCAATGTCAAGTTCACATCATCTATAGGAAAGGCCCTTTATAATTAATACTGTCATTATAAGCTGTTGTCAATATCCATGTTTTATTGTTGTTATTTATGGTCAATTACATTTATTTGAACCTACTTGATAACTTTATATACTTTCTTAAAGTAACAAAAGAATATCACAAAGTAACCATATTTCTAATTCTCAAAATTTACTTTAAATACTGTAGAATATTAAATTAATTAAAACTTATTTTACTATTTTAACATTTCCCCCAAAGATTTGCCCTCTTTCTGTCAACTAAAGCACAATACCTTTGAAAAAATAAGAAAAAATTCTCAGTTTAGTTAAAAGACTCATGTTCAATACTTCCTATTAACGACATAAAAACAAAAGCAGAGACATAGGTGGGCTAATCAAATATGTTATTTTGCCCTTAGAACCATATATAGTCTTACTTCCTCTGAAGCTATCCACTGATATAATATATTCAGTTTCAGCTACCTGGAATAAGCATTCTAAAATAAAACTTGGTAGTTAAACAAAATCCAAAGTGGAAGACTCTGACAAAAATATCATGTAGACACACTGTACTCAGAATGGAGATATAGTCAAAAGAAGCGAAACTTGTTGGAACTCACAACAAGCCAGATTCTGTTAGTCTAAGGGATAATCAAGGATCAATCTCTGATCAGCTTAGATAATACCTTAGATATAGTGACTCTTTCTAGATCCTCATTCTTATGATAGGTAGAAATACTTTTATGGAAAAAATAAATTAAATTAGAGTGAATAACAAAAATAACTTTACTGAATAACAGCCAGGATTGAATCTCTGAGATATTTCCCACTAGACAGTACTGGGGCAGCTGCTCTTTTAAGGGCAGATGGCTACTTATTTTATGTGTTTCACAGTAGGGGCACTCTACTTTTTTGCTTTGCCCCTGCTGCACTATTCTCAAACTAATTCACTCTTTCTTCTCTTTATGTTTCCCCCCTGGTTAAAGAAACATGGATAGAAAGTTACTGAAATCTCTGTAATGTATGTACACGTTTTGTGGTTAGTATAACTGTGTAAGGGTCCCAAGGGTACTGTAGTAGCATATTCTCCTTTTTGGGGTTAGTATAACTCTGTGAGGGTCTCAGGGGTACTGTAGTAGCATATTCTCCTTTTTGGGGTTGTATAAGTGTGTGAGGGTCTCGGGGGTACTGTAGTAGCATATTCTCCTTTCACTTGAAAGCATACAGGACCCTTTAATGAAAAACTTGACAAAAACATGAATGAGCAAAACCTTTATACCTTCAGGTTTTCACAGTGAGCTGCCTTATGCTTGCTTTTCTTTTCTTTTCTTTTAATAGTGATTAGAAAATGACTTATTGCAACAATGGGAGCATTACTCTGATGATACTTTAAAAGGCTGGTGAATATGGCAAAGACCTGAGGATTTACCGTTCAGCTTTCTTAACATTGTGATGCTTATATTTAGTTTTGATAATAAATGATATCCACGAAGTAAGATTTTTTCCCTCTAATTTGTCTTAGAATTTTCAGTGCTGTTTAGAGACAGCAACTCTTACTTGTTTATTTTATTTTAAAAATGTAAGTTTTATCTATGTATCCCCCTGTTCCCCCTCTATTGTTTGACAAGTTATATTTTTAGCCAAGTTTGGGCCATAATGACTAAAATCCTTAGAAATGATTTTACAGTACTGTTGAGAATAAACATCAAAGTCAAGTAACCAAATTGTAACCTAATTCGCCATCTAGAGTTATGTCCAGAATGATGAATTTAATAATTACCTACTATTGCAGTTTTTATAATATTTATTCCATGTTATTTTGTAGATATGGTGTTTTACCTTCATTATCTGTGCCCCATTTGCATTCCCAGTGCCTATGGAGACCAGAAGATAGTGTAAGGGACTCTGAAATTTGTGTTAGAGAAGGTTGTTAGCAACAACATGGGGCTGGGAAATGAACCAGGGTCCTCTGGTAGATCACAAACTACTCTTAGACTGCTGAGCCATTTCTTTCTCCAGCATTGGTTCACAGGTACATGGTTTTGAATATTTGGTCCTGAACTTCTGCAACTGTGTTGGAAGATTTGGAACCTTGGATAGTGTCTACCAGAAACGCGTAAAGAGAGCAGGACAGGCCTTGTTTATAAGTCACTTTACTTCCTGCTCAGTCTATTTTCTACCAACATATGAGGAGAACATAATTCTCAAGCATCCTTTCTGTTGCCAGGGAGCTATTTGCGGCCATAGCCTCTTTGCCATGGTGTGGTTTATATCCAGAAAACTTCATCCAAAATAATTTCTTTCTCTTTTAAATGGGGTTGGCTGAATATTTTATCAAAGCAATGGGAAAAGTGACTAATACCCCATCATTCTGTTTTTGAAGCCTTAATGGAGTAGAATAAAAGTGAGTCAACCCTGCTGCTTTGATGCATCATAGTTTTTAAATGAATTTAAAGGAGTAATGACTATAGAAGACCTATTATTTTGGTCTCCTACACGAAATAGAAATGAAAAGATGTATTTTTAAAAAAATATTCTTTGTAAATATTCCCTCAGATAGTTTCTATTTCTGTAGTGTAAAAACTTGATTTTATAAACCCTTTCTCAAAATAAGAAGATATGTTTTGGTAATTATATTACTAATTTTCAGAAGACAGAAATCACAGGAAAAGTTACAAAATGAATGACAATAAACTTGTTTTCCTTGCACCCATCTAAGAGCTATTTTCAGCACCCTCTATTTTTTTATAGATTTATTAGGGATCATTAACAAAATTTTTAAGTACTTAAGGCATACAACATGATGCATTAGGATATCGATTTGCTATAAAATGACTAATTCATCCTAATTAAAATATGCAGCTTCTTGAACAACTAGGTGATGTGGGAATGTCTTTCTGTATGCTGTGAATATCAATCTTTAAATAAAGGAGCTGTTTTGGACCAAGACAGGCACCATAGAAAAAGTAGGAGGGGAAATCACAACATAGGTAGGAAAAGCAGGGCAGAGTCAGAGCGGACCAAGCCACCCACCCAAAGAAGAAACATGGAAGGAATACAGGTGAGCCATGGGCCACGCGGCAGACAGCTTAATCAGAATGGGTTGAGTTAAGATGAAAGAGCTAGCTATCAATGTGCCTGAACCATAGGCCAAACAGCATGAACTTTATATAACTGTCTGAGTCATTTCTGGAGGAGCCTAAACAGCTGCAGGCAGCTAAGGGGTCTGGGGCGGCAGGTCTGTGGGTCTGGACCTCTGGCTGCCCAGGACCAGAAAACATTAATGTAACAACTAGGTCCATTGTGTAATATTTCATATGCATTCTTTGAGATCTTCAAGTACATTATGTGTTACCTTTCTCTATTTTTAGGACATGATGCAATACATTTCTTGCCGCTGAAACTTTGCAACATTTGACAATAATTCAGAATCCTTTTTGTTTTCCTGACTTATTTTACTTAGCATAATGCCACTAAAATTCACTAAGGTGTCAATAGCAATGAAATTCTCTTCTTTTGCAAACCTGAATGGTTTTGCAATGTGTATATGTTCACTTTTTGTAGCTGTTTTTAGTTGTTAAATATTCAGATTGATTCCACAATTTTGCTATAGCAAATGAAACTACAGTTAATAAAAGGTCATGGCTACTTTTCAATATTTTAATTTTATTTCTTCTGTTTACATGTTAAAAACATACTATAGCTATATTTTCAATTCTTTTGTGGAATTGATGCATTATTTTATAAATTTTTTATATTAATTCACAATTCCTGTACAATACACGTTTTCTATTTTCTTATATTCTTTTGACAGGTATATTTACCTTTTGATAAGAGTTTCTTTGCTTAGTGTTAGATAATATTTTATAGTATTTTTTATTTTCTTAGTAGTTTGTGAAGTTAACTGTTTCATACTTGTTTATCTTATCAGACTACTAATTTATGTCTTCCTTTTAGATATAAATATTTATATAATTTATTTAATTTTAAAAATAATTCTTTATTTTGCTAAAAAGGCAGCTTAGGAGTTCAGAGCCCAATCTGCCCTTGCAGAGGACATGAGTTCAAAAAGTAGAATCCACATGGCAGCTCAGTATTGTCTGTAACATCAGTTCCAGAATATCATGCATCCTGTTCTCACTTCTGTAGGCATCAGATACGTAAGTAGTACACACAAATATATGTACGTAAGACACACATGCACATACACACACATATGCAAAAATTAATGGATTTTTAGTTATTTTATATTATTTTTTATTTTAATTTTAAAATAAATACTAAAATTAATATTTTTTATTTAGTTTTTTTCTGATCATTTTCTATAATAACTTGTAACCAACACTAAACAGAACAAACATTCACAATCCATATTGGGGTATATGGCAATAGATTTCTAGGATAGTTTCTGCTGATTGGGGGCTCTGGTAATCTTATGGATACAGAGAAAATTCAGGATTATGGTCAAGTCCTGACTGGAGTACTGTGTGATGCTAATTCACCTCAGTCAGCCTCCTCTGGATATAGAGCTCAGAGGAAATCGCAGCAAAGGTACTCTGAAATGTTGGATATCTGGGCCATCCATTTGCTTGGAGGTTTTTCAGGGAGTCTTTCTCAACTAAACCTTATTTTCTTTAACCCAGAATAAATCTACAGCCTTCATTTTCCGTGGAAATAAAAAAGAAAACCTCTTCTTTATAGTAACATATCTTTTGACTTCAATTTGAGGCATTTATAAAATATACAGGTTAGTTTAATCTAGCAGTATTTATAATTAAAATGTTTCAGAGCATCACTTTCTCCTTCCCTTGCACTCAAAAGAGTGAAATACAACACAATAGCATACAGTATCCAAACTCTCTGAATAGTTTCCACCTTTAAATAACAGGGTTTTTGCTCTTTTTCTTTTAAGCATTTGCTCTAGCTCATCCTTGTTTTTGTCTTGCCCAAGCCTATACAGTTTTTACACACATTGTAAACTATTTAGAGTTTTTTTTTCTTTCTAATCTGAATCTGTCTTATTGTGCATATTTATTTATTTTTTGACAAGAAGTTTTTAAATTGCTAAACTAGGGCACTTGGCTTCTGGCTCCTCAGCTCTTGGCATTTTAAAATGATACAGATACCAATGAGTCACATTTACCTACCCAGTTCTGGGAAGTAGTATTAAGGAGAATGGAGCTATATTTTTAAATCCACAAATGTGCTCCTATCCTGAAAATAGTGGCTGAACGAAGCCTCTTTATACCTCAGCCTGTGACAGACACTGCAGAAAACAGACCTGCAGCTTAACTCATGGCAGCTGGCAGCTTGCTACATCCCTTAGGCAGCTACTGGGAGATGAGTCTGCATGCTACCTCTGGTATGAAACTTTGAGACTAGGAAGCTCAGTGTAATTCCATTTCTGTGCATTCAGAATTGTTTTAAAGCTTTTTCTTTGCCCTATGTTGGGCAACTTATGAAGTTTTTGTCCCAGTCAGAAACTCTCAATTACCCAGAAACAACTTCACAAACAATTGATAAGGAGGCGGCTGGAACATTATAGTAACTGCGTGGACAGTGGTTGAGGTATATTACTATCTAGCTCTTACACTTAAATTAACCTACAATTTTTATCTGTGTTTGTCCACATGGCTTTGTTTTTTTTTTGTTTGTTTGTTTTTGTTTTTTTTTTATTTTTTTTTTTGATTTTTTTTTTTTCTCATTGCAGCACGCTTGTATCTCTTCCTCTGCATCTGCTGGCATCTCCTGCTCTACTTTTCATCTTCCCAGAATTATTTTAGCCTGATAGCCCCACCGATACTTCCTACCAGTCAATCAGTATTTTATTAAACCAATAGAAGCAACAAATATTTATAGTGTACAAAAGCAATATCCTACTGCAGATGATAGCTATGAATTAATTGCTTTAGTAAAGTATAGGTTGTAGATTTTTCAAGATCCATACTTCACTATTCCTGCATAGTTGGCTAGTTTTCTAGTACTAGCCATGATATCCCTCTTACTAAGTCAAATTAAATGTTAGTCATAACCAAAGTATGTGTGCCACCCCTTCATGCTTAGGGTTATCCTTAAGTGCTGTTTGCCATTGTGGTTCATAAGTATTATATCTGGATAAAACTGTTGAGTGCTTCACTTTTAGGATATTTTAGTCGTCCTGTGCTTTTTCTTTTGCATATAAAATGAGTATTGTTCTTTTGATGTCTGAATAATTGTGTTCAGATTTTGATGGGGATTGCATTAAATCTATTGCTTTTCTAAGACTGCCATTTTTACTATGTTGATCCTACCTGTCCAAGAGCATAGGGGATCTTTCTATCTTTAAATATCTTTCTCGATTTCTTTCTTTGAAGTTCTTGTCATACAGGATTTCACTTTTTTGGTTAGAGATACCTCAAGATACTTTATGTTATTTGTGACTATTATGAAGAGTGGTATTTTCTCCATCGTTTATTATTTGTAAATAGAATGGCTACCAAATATTTTTGGGTTAATTTTGTGTCCTTATATATTATTGAAGATGTTGATCAACTGTAGACATTTCATGGCAAAATTTCTGAGGTCACTTATATATACTACCATATTTTCTGCAAATATCAAAAGATCAACTTCTGTCTTTCCAATTTGTATCCCCTTGATCCCCTTAATTTGTCTTATGGCTCGAGCTAGAACTTATGAGTAGTACATTGGATAGAAATGTAGAGAGTGAACAGCTTGTCTTGTTTCTGATTTAAATGGAATGCTTTGAGTTTCCAATTACTTTGATGTTGGATATTGACTTACTATATATAGCCTTTATTATGTTTAGATATGGTCCTTGTATCCTGATCTCTTCAATACCTTTATCAAGAAGGTGTGTTGAATTATGTTGAAGGGGTTGGTTTTAAGTAGATAATTAGATGATCATGTATTCCTTTATTCAGGTTTTTTATATGGTAGATCACATTGACAAATTTTCATGTGGTAAACTATCCCTACATGACTGGGTTGAAGTCTACTTGATTATGGTCAATAACTTTTTTCATGTGTTCTTGAATTCAGTTTGCCAGTATTTTATTGTGTATCTTTGCATCAATGTTCATGAAGGAGAGTGATCTGTAATTCTTTTTCTGTTGCGTCTTTATGTTGTTTAGAAATCAGGGTGACTGTCTCCTTACAAATAGAGTTTATCTATGCCCTTTCCATTTCTGGTGGGTGGAACACTATGAGGAATAGCGGTGTTAGCTCTGTTTTTGAGTTCTGCTAGAATTTTTATGCTGAAACCATGTGTTCCTGGGCTTCTCTTTGTTAGGAGACTTTTGATGGCTGCTTCTATTTACTTAGGGGTTATGGGTCTATTTAAATTGTTTATCTAATCTTGATTTAATTTCAGAATGTGGTATCTATCCAAAAAATTGGGGGGGGTGTTGTTTGGTTTTACTTTGTTTGTTTTTTATTTGTTTGTTTGTTTGCTTGTTTTTATATTTTTCCACTTGTGTAGAGTACAAGTTTTCAAAGTGTGACCTAATGATTCTCTGGATTTCCTCAGGGTCTCTTGTTATATCTCCCTTTTCATTTCTGATTTTGTAAATGTGGATTTTATTAGTTTGGATAAGAGATTGTCTATCTTATTGATTTTCTTGAAGAACCAACTTTTTGTTTCATTAACTCTTTGTATAATTCTTTATTTCTATTTTATTAATTTCACATTTTAATTTGATTATTTTCTGGTCTCTATTTCTCCTGGGTATGTTTGCTTCTTCTTGCTCCAGAGCTTTCAAGTGTCTTGTTAAGTCAATGGTATGAGATTTCTCCACTTTCTATATGTAGGCATTTAGTATTATAAACTTTCCTCTTAACACCTTTTTGTGAATTCTAACTTTAAGCATGGTGGTCCAGTAAGATACAGAAAATTACTCCAAATTTTTGTATCTGTTGATACTTTCTTTGTTACTGAGTATGCAGTCAATTTTGGAGAAGGTTCCTTTGAGGTGCTTAGAAATTAAATTATCATGTATTTGAGTAAAATATTCTATAGATGTCTGTTAGAATAGTTTAAATGATTACATCTGTTAGATCCCTTATTTCTATGTTAAGTTTCTGTCTGGCCGACATGTTCACTGGTAAAAGTTGGGTGTCAAAGTCTCCCACTATTAGTTTATGGGATTTGATGTGTGATTTAAGCTTTACTAATATTTCAATTTTTAAGTCTTGAACTATTTCCTTAGCCTGTTTAATTGTTTGTTTGTTTGTTTTTCTTGGCTTTTTAAGCTTTCTTTAGGGAATTTATTGATTTCTTCTAATTTACTGTTTGTCCTTCTCTCCATTTCCTTAAGGGGATTTTTTACTTCCTCTTTAAGTACTTCTATAATCTTCATAATCATCTTTATAAAGTTATTTTAAGGCCATTTTCCTCTGCTTTATCTGCATTTGAATGTTCAGGTCTTGCTGTTCTAGAACTTTCTGGGGATGCCATGCAGCTCTTTATTTTATTGAATATATTCTTCCACTGATGTCCACACATTACTTCCTCAAATCCATACAGTTGGAGCTTGTGCCTCTTGGGGTACCAGTCTGGCTTTCTGAATTCCTGTAGTTGGGGTATGCGGCTACAGTGGACTCTGGTGTCACGGGCATGTTAGGCACAGGGCACAGGAGGTTGCTCCTCTGGGGTCTTTGGGCCAGAGAGGGATGTGAGGAAAGGGTAAGGTATGTGCCCAATGGGGAACTTTTATTTAAGCCATAAATATGTTTATATAGTTATTAAGTGCTAGTAGTTTCTTAGTTTTTAATAGTATGATTCCTTCTGACTTTTTCAGACATTCTTACTATTACTTTACCCTTCTGCCTAATTCTTCTGTATATATCAGCCTCCCCTCCCCTAATTAGAACCCTCACCCATCTTTCCCTTTTCTCCAATCAGAATATTAGTACCCTGATATGCCCCCATTTTAATTGCTTCCACATCCCACTCCCCTGATTGCACCCTTTTACTTTCTTGGTTTCTACAGTAAGATAGGTTATGGACTCACATTAGATATTTGGAGCTAGGAGTCTCAAATAAGGGACTACATATGATATCCAGCTTCCAAAAGCAGTGAAGTAGCGTGTTTGAAAAATGGTGAAGCAGATTAACATGTGCTTGCCTTGTTGTTTTGTGTCTTCTGTGAAAATCAGCCTGAAGCTTGGATTCTACAAATGTGGAAAATCAAAGATTTTTAAACTGATTAACTCAGGATTTTTGATATTTCATAAGTGTTAGAATGAATCAGTACAATGATCTTTAACATATCTTAAAGTTTTCATTAATAACTAAAGGGATTATTTTTAAAAAATACAAAGTATCTCATTTGGTACTATCTTTATTACTTGAAATGGAAGTGTCAAAAATCTTATCTCTATCTTCAATGAATAAGTTGAGAGTCTAACTGACCCTCCCCCAAAGTAATGGTCTGTCTTTATTTATCAAATTAAGGTTCAAAAACCTGTGGTATTCTATAATTTTCCCTGTAGATTTGATGCCTTCTGTGTGCTTCTTTAAACAAACCTCATATTCTAATGTATAGAAATATATGTAAAAACATAAAATAAAATATAAAGTCAAATTACCAACAACAGAAGAATAAAATGCTGATAAATAACCTGAAAGAAACTTTCTATTTGAGGAGCAAATCCTAAGACCCACAGTGACATCACTCTCGTAATTTAGACATTCCTGTGAAATGAAAGTAAACTATTTTTGTCGATTGTGGTAAATGACCTAAATGTTTATGGAAGACATCAGTACCTTTAAATAACAATAATGTATTCTTCTCACACCTGCAAACTAAATTTGAATTCTTCTGACAAGTATTTTAGGTGATAAGCAATCTAATAATAACATCAACAGTCATGACTTCATCTAGGAAATTAGTTCTGCAGAGGTTTCATACATGATGTTTAATTGTTGTGACCTTGTGCTCTTTATGGAGAAGGGTGAAGTAATTGTTGCATGGTTTACATTCAGGTTAATGGTAAACACATTTTTGTTGTTTGTTTTCCTGTTACAGAAAAATAAGCCAGGACTATAGCACTACCTAACCATCAATATTGAATAACTGAATGTCCCTTTTACATTATATGGGATGGGTTTAGTCTGATTGGTCATCAATTATTCTCTGTTATTGATAAAAATTAAAGAGCTAACTGCATAAAGCCATTCTTCCAATAGTCTGTGAAAGTACTACAAACTGAATATGTCCAGGTGGGGATGTAGTCATGCTTATAAAAGTCACAAGAAATACTGCCAAGCACTTCAGGACATTTTGCCAATATACTTCTGAAATAAAATGATCATGGACCTTAGAGTCATCTAAAAGTTGGTCTATCATCTCCCAATTATAGAAATTGTGTAAAAAAATTAAATGAGATACTTGAAAAAAAAGTCATTAAGTTGAAAGCATTTTAAAAGTATTGGTAATTAATAATTTTGCATTTCCCATTGAAAATCATCTTTCCATTATCTATTCCCTTTTTTTAGACCATGGCAATTTGATATAAATTTTGTAAATGAATCTTCAATTCATTATATGAATTAGTCATCAAATATTTGGATGTATTTTGTCTGAATCTTGTTTGACTAAAGGATTATAAGTAGAGGTTATTTTATATCTGAGTCCTAAAACTGTTCTCTTCCCTTTTATCATGAAACATGGAAGAGGCAAAGATAAAACAGAAAGTCAACTAACAGAAAATCCATAGGATCTACAAACTTACCTTGAATGCTTAAAACAATAAAAATCCCTTTACCCTCTACTTTATACATCATTAGATGTGATAGTCTCATTAATTTATACAACAGGAGAATCAAATAAGATGTGCTTCATAACAATAATACAGAGATAAGTGATATGACTGCTCAACATCAACTATCTTGTTTTTTGTTATTCTTATGAACAGAAACCTAGACAAATGCAAATTTTTACTACACTATTTAGACTTTAGATGTGTAAGCTATGTTACCAGTAGATGTGTGGACTTACACATGTCTCTCCTCAGTATACCAATGTGGTTTAATTATTTTTTGTGTCTCCAAAATGTTTTTCATAACTTGCACCTTAATTACTCTACAAGCCTTTTAATGTGTTATTTGAAGAGCCAGGTTGTACTGGGAGAAGAAAATGTGAAGGAATACCAGATGCCATATTGTCTTCCTAGTTAAAAAAATAAATAAATAAAGACCAACAATATAGTAAATGAACCCTACTGTTCTGAACTTGTTCCTACACAGCAGAGCCTGAAATAGAAGGAAAACAGGCTGTATTTGAAAAGAAAGCATACATCTGCAAAGAATCCAGCATCAGACAATCCTTCCTTCCAAGGTCTATTTCTGCTTTCTTATTAACATAGTTTGATATGAAAATATAAATGTAACTGGAAGCTGTCTAGTTGGACTTAACAGCTGCTCAATAGGAAGACATTCATTCCTGAAATGGTAAATTTGGCCTCTAATTTTAGTCTGTAAAGTCAAGTACTCTAAACTTATATATAAGCAATGACTTCTACTAGCACAGTCCTCATACTGAATGGTCAGGGGACATCACAGAAGAATTTGCTGCAAGATTGTAAGAGACAGAGGACAAGGGCATTTGTTACAAGATTGTGTCTTCTACATATAGCAGGGAAGGTACACTAATGAAATATTTTTTAATATAGTTACTTAATCAAGATCTGAAAAATAACACCAATTAACATGCCAGTGTAGATTATGAGAAATCTCACAATTTCCTACCCTAATGATTATGGCTAAGATAGAAAGAGTTAGTTTGCTCTAGGTATGCGATCGTGTATGTGATCCAATCCTAAAAAGTTAATCCTAAACACAAATACGTACAAATAACACTAAATAAACACATATGTTGCTTTCATAAGTTCATATGTTTATGTGAATGTATGTAAAAATAACTAAAGAATAAGTTATGAATTTGGAGACTTGAGTATGTAGGGGGAGTTGGAGATAGAAGAAATAAGTGAGGTAAATAGAGTTTCCATATGTGATTTTTTTAAAGAAAAAACAAAAATATAATAATTATTAAAGTACATATTTTTTTAAAAAAAAAGACAATATCTGGGTTTCCCAGGCTCTTAATAGAATAGGTTAAGTTTCAAAGACAATTTTTTATCATCTGCATTTTGCAAATTTTATCAAATGTTATGTAAATGTTGCCTAATATTATACCAAGTAGTACATATGAACTTCCAAATAATGAGAAGAAATAACTGGAAAAAAATGGTGTTATTTAATTATATCTATTTTTGTGTATAGCCAAAAATATATGATTTTTTATATGCCTCAAGCTGTCGGTTTTAATGCTTGAGAAAATTCCTACGACTCACCTTGATTTAGAAATAAACAAATTTACTGGAAATTTTGTTCTCCCTGGAGCTTGAAGGGCAATGATGACATTAATGACATTCTATTGTATGTCAAACCAATATAAAACGCTGCAAACATCTGACAAAGGCTCCCATCCCTAAGTGGCAGAAATTATTAAAACCACAGGGCATACAGTATTCTCTCTGGGAGCCTTTATCTTGGAGCTGTTGGAGGTGAGCTTTCTGGAGCAGGCTGCAGTTACCCCTCAATTCATGCTGGTCAGGTCTTTTACCAAGAGAGTTGTGCTTTCAGTATTTATGTAGTACAGCAGGCAACTGTTTACCTCAGGGCACAGGAGGCAATCTGAGTGCTTCAGAATCAGTGTGCCATAGCAGCCCTGTTGCCCATGGAAACAAAGGCTTCCTTGAAGAAGGGAGCTCTGTAAGGGATGCTGCAAATGATAATCCTATCAGTTTGTCACTGTTTGATTTGAAGGCATTTATTACATAAACATCAGACATTTTCAAAACATGTACAGAATCACAATATGTATTAGTATTTTACAAGCTTGCATTTGAGATTTTATTTAAAATTAAATTTTTTTTGTTAAAAGTTTTTTTTACATACCTACTGCAGTTCTCCTTCCCTCCCCTCCTCCCACTCACGCTCCAACTTTCCCACACCCCACCTCCCCATCTACTCCTCAAAAAGAATAAGGCCTCCCTGGGGAGTCAACAAAATCTGACATATCAGGTTGAGGCAGGTTAGTCTCCTGTATCAAGCTAAGCAAAATATCCTTTATAGGAAATGATCTCCAAAAACCCAGTTCATGGGGAGATAGCTCAGTGGCAAAGTCCACTAGCTTCTCTTCTAGAGGACCTGGATTTAATTCCCAACACCCACATGGTGTCAAAACTAAGTTGTCCATATTATATACTCTGATATGTCACTACACTACTCCTGCCATCATTCTTCCCACCACCCCTCTTCTGGAGATCCATTTCTCCTTCTTTAATCCCTTCAAACAAGATCAGGTCTCAAAAAGACAACAACCAAATAAAATAAAACAGGATTCAATAAAACAAGACATCACATCAAATCTGGACATGGCAAACCATTAGGAGGAAGAGTCCCAAGAACTGGCAAAAGATTCAAAGACAATTAAAAGTCCCATAAAACACCAAGCTAATAGCCACAGTATATACAAAAAAGACCTGGTTCAGACTCTTGTAGATCTACTGTATACCACCTCAGTCTCTGTAAGCCCATGCATGCCCGTCTTAGTCCATTCAGTGGGCCACATAGTTCTGCTGTCCTCTATCCCCTCAAACTCCTGCAGCCTTTCTGTCAAGTTTTTACCAGATTCCCTGATCTTGAGCATAGGCACAAGATGAATATCTTCAATATAGATCCTTTCACCACATAATGTTTGGCTTTTGGTCTCTTCATCCCTCCTCTCTACTAATAAGAAAAGACTCTCAGCTTACAATCAGACAAGATACTGGCACATAACAGAATCATTCCATAGAGGAATGGTATGGTATGGTACGGTACGGTACGGTACAGTACGGTACGGTACGGTATGGTTGGGTAGAGAAGGGCAGGGTAGGGTAGAGTAGAGTAGAGGAATTTTGTCGATTTTTTTTTAACCATATGTACTTGTAACCTCTACCCCTGCCTGAGATATCCAGTCTTCAATTCCTGGCCATCCAAGCAGTGTGGGGCATGGGATCCTTGTCCTGGAATGGGCTTCAAGTTAAATCAAACATTGGTCGACCTTTCCCACAAATTCTGCTCCACCACTGCCCCAGCACGTTTTCCAGGCAAAATAGATTGTAAGTCAAAGATTTTTTTTGACTTGGTTGTTGTCCATGTTTTTCTTTCAGTAGCCTTTATAGTATCTTCCTGCACCAAAGGATATTGGTATGTAGGGGTGAAGGCTCCAGACAAGCACCAGTTCCATCTCTCCACATTCAATGATTTGTGCGGATATCATCCTTAGGAATTTGGTCCCACTTTGCAGAGAAAACACTCTGTCACAGTATTAGCCTGTGTTTTTTAAAGGATCTCTGTGGGATCCCACAACCAGAGGCCAACAACTCAATAAATGCAACTCAGTCACACCATTGGATCCTGACCAGGCTACACAAGATGGCCATTTTAAATTTCATGTTCCCAATTTGCATGAGTCTTCAATAGAATCACTCATATATCCTAGGAAGTTTCCACTACCCTAGATTATTTTTTATTTATTCTCACCACAATTCCAGCCGTCTCTCGTTGACTCTCTCTCCCATCACATTTCCAACTGTGCTTGATCTGTCTTGGTCCAGTTTCCAGTCAACACTATTATGCCCACTCTATTTTACATCCTCAAGCCCCCCTGCAGCCTTTACCTAACCATCTGTGTCTAAGGGTTATAACTTGTTTATTATTGATTTGATGGCTAATATTAACTTATAAGTAAACACATACCACATTTGTCTTTCTGGGTCTGGGATACCTCATTCAAATAACTTTCTTCTGGTCCCATCCATTTGCCTAAAAATTTCAATGACATTGTTGTTAACAATATGTAGTAATTCTTAAAATGTATCAACAGAAACCAGACAAGCAAACAATAGAGAGCTGGAAATAAATGGAAGATAACAATAAGTACAAAAAAGAGGTGATTTGCATTGATTTATACTTCCTTTGGTGATGCAAAGAGACAGAAGCTATATACATTATTCTCATGTGATTATATAAGAACTAGAAAGAATATGAGCATAATGTCATTTTTGAATCTGAAGACATATGATATTTCAAAAATAAAATTAGTTAGCTACTAAATAAATACAAGAGGAAGAAATACATTTTTAGAAATTTTTTAAGTTTTCTGTGTCACATTATATCTCTTCACCAGTGTAACAACAATAATTAAGGCCTTGGTAATGTTTATTAAATATTTAGTAATGATATTTTTTAACTATGTATTTTCTGAAAGCTAACGATGACCAAATAAATATCATGTAATGTATTCAGGGTGTTGTTTTGAATTTAGTAGAGACTGACTCTTAAGAATTCTTTCTTACTTGTTACTTGAGATTTAGCTTTGATACCCACAAAAATAAAGATCTACATATTGCTAAATAAAATAATTATTTATAAAAATAAGTCAGGCAGAATTAAAATTTTATTTTTCAAATAGATGTAATTTTCATTAAAAACTATTCTTTTCTTGAGTGACTATTGTTTTAAGACAAGCAAAAATGTCACATATAAGTCTGGGCTCTTCTTATTGATGGTTATGTGACTTTGGTTTCACTAGTTAATATTTCTGTAAGTCAATTTCTTGACTTCCATTTTGAGAAGCATTTCCTCACAGAGTTTTAAAAAGTAAATGGCAACAGGCAGAACAGTCTTATTATCACTCTTGATTTATATTATAAGAGAAAAATAGCAAAGCCTAAACCGTCAAAGAATGTAAAGAGTAACTGCAGTAGCAAATGCAGTAAATGACATCTGAGTTCAAGATATATTTATTGGTTGCTACAGTGTCAAGCATGTACTAAAACATAAACAAACAAAGATAAGTAAGACCTAGTCTTTGGTTATGAACAATTTTAACTTATAGTGGAAACAAAGATATTCCATCCTTTGGCAGTTTGAAATATAACTTGGATAGATCCATACAAATACTATCACAAAATAACAAAAAAAAAAAATAGTTATGCTTAACTAGACTGCTAGGAGATTAAAAACTGACTTAGATATTAAGAAATAAATAAATATAACTTACATGTCTGTGTATTGTATGGCAATGGGTCCAAGAAACTCTAATAAATAAATAAATAGCAATCCCTTGTAGTCTATTGTCATTGCTACTGATTACTAATTATAATTTATGCTGAAACCTGGCTGTATAAGACATCAAATATTTAGTCACAGTACATGGTGAAGTCAATTTGTTACTGATCTGGGAGCTTCTTCCCTAATGGAAAGATTTCACAGTGCCAGAAGGTACTATGTAGACTGCTCTGGGAGAAAAGCCCTTAAGATTTTAATAACTATGAATCATGTACACTACAATATGTAAGTTACACTCATTGGTGAAGTATTGACATGAATGTGTTTGGATAACCAATGGATTTTTAACTGGACCAAAGTATGCATTCTAAAGTGGTAATTTTATGTTTATGATCCCATGTTTAGCAAGGTCAGATAAAGTATCAAAATACATCGAAACACTTCTTAAATCCATGGCCTAGTAGAACTCTCGCTTCTTCAGCAGGAAAATTTATTTATGCAGAAGAAGGCAGTCTATACAGAGACTCAGAACTTGTTAAATTTAGAGAAATAGGTGACCGCAGAGTGCTCAGTTCTAAATAATGCATCTGCATCAAATTCCTCTTCCTAAAGATTCAAGGAACACCATGGAAGAGTGGGGAAATAAAAACACTGCAAGAACCAGAGATATGAAAATATTGATGTAAATTATTATATGTTCTGGACTTGATACCATCATAGCATTCATAAACTCATAGCAGCTGGGCTCAATAGAACAAGGCCTGTGCAAGATCAAGATATCCAACAATCTACTGTGGAAAGTAAAACGGTGAAAAACCCTACACCTACCTGAGGGACTATTTACAGATAATACTACCAAGAAATTAAAGATCTATACATTTTCTAGCAGCAGTGTTATTCAAAGTACATTTCCAATTTCCATACTCCGGTGGATGGGTTTCTACTAATAGAACTTAAGGATAGAAGGAAGGCAGTAAGAGGAAGAAGAACAGACATGCCATTAGAATTGGAGTGTGGAGGTAGCCTCAGAAGGGGTTGGAGTAGAAAGTGATAATAGGTATCATATAAATATATTTTATTCATACATAAAATTACCAAATAATAATATTTTAAATTATAAAAATATCAAATATTTGAGAAGAGAGTGTAAATAAACTTAGATCTATAGCAATGCTATGGATAGCATTAACAAGAAATTATAAAGAAATGGAAATCCCATTTTTTAAAACATGATATGGAATGAAATGGGGCAAGTTCGGATGAAACAATTTTTTTCACAGAGAACATGTTAATATTTCTATAACAGATGACTAAAACTATGAAACAAGTTAGATGGCTGAAAGACAGATGGTTGTAGATATCGAGTCTAATAGCTACATTCAGTGTCACTGTTTCCAATGTCTATATTTGTCTATAACAAGCATATTGATAGTACATCTACTAAATGAGAAGAAAATGACAGCCTTCAGACCAACATTTAAAGTAAGAAGCATAGTTTTGGTGGATATTTAGTCCATCTGTTTATCACCTATAAATTCATAGTGGACAGATACTTAGCAAGAATTTGAGTTCAGATTTATTCAAAGTCTAACTTGTTAAGAAATATCAGAAATATCAACATGAGCTATTATATTTACCACCACCTATCTGCCAAAAACACTAGCCACTTCAGGAAATCCATGTACACAAAAAGAACAGATGATAATTGTTAGTTTGAATCCATGTTGTGTGCATTTTTCCATCATCTAGGATATAATATTCGTCTTCCCTGGAACTGTAACATGACCAATAAGTATTTATGTCATTAGACAAGATCCTATTAAATTTCAAAGAAGCTATATATTTATATGCAATTCCATAATTCACACCCTTTCTTTTAGATGATGCACTGACTTAAGGATAAGAGGCACTTCATTCAATCTAGTGTATTTTGACTGTTGTTTTTGTTTCTGTACATCCAAAGAGAAAATATTTAGGAGTTATTATGTAAATGATATATATCATGAAATTATTCTTCAGAATTAAGAAGTCCAAGTCAATGGCGAGGAAGCCAAAAGTCAACCCCTGAAGATAATTGGTCCTGAAGAAGCAAACTAGAAACATCAATAGCGGCAAAGAGTTTGTGTATCTATCCAATAAAATGTTTTGCTATCAGATATTATTTCAGGAGTAGAAAAGTTGAAATGTGACTACTGGCTGGTTACCCTGGTCTAAAACAGATGCCAAAGTGTTATGATTTGCATTTTAAATGGGAAATGAATGAGTAAAAAGGGGAGAGTATGCTATATCACTTCACAATAGGAGGCAGCAGGCTAAACAAAGTCAAAACAACACAACTTTGGATCTGAAAATTTTAAAGGTTTTTGAGAGTAAATGAACAGGGGAAATAATGTGGTATTAAGTTTTAAAATGGCTGTGCTAAAAGAGCAAATTTAAAGGTGATGAAAAAATGCATTTAGGAAGAGTGCAACAGCTGTAAAGAAGATAAGAAACTAGCCACTGAAATTCTGGAATCTGCTGTTAAGAATTTTAACAGTAACAGATCTAATTTCTAATATTAGTATCTCATAATGAGGATATGTAGGTAAAAAGTAAAGCAAAGGCTTACAACTAATATTGCTATAATTAGTGTAGTCTAAATGGAGATACAGTATTGTTTGCTTGTACTTATATCCAATATGGAAGAGGCAACCAATACCTGGTTCCTTAAGTTTCTTAAGTCAATGAGACTACATGTCTTTTTACTACATTCAAAAGCATTCTTGGCAACAAACAAACAAACAAACAAACAAAGCAGGTATCAGCGGTACAAAAACCATGTGCATCTAAAATATTTAAATTGTAAAATTCACTGATTATGTAACTCACTTAAACAATTCTAACAAAAAGAGAATATTAGGAAGCTGATTAAGGAAGGGGCTAGTGCAATGAAGCTTATGATGTACTTGGGTAGAAAGTCAATAATCATCCATAAAGAAATGCAAAGTCCTTTGTAGATGATTATTCCATCTCACTAACAACAGAGTAGAATTCAGTTATTGAAGAACACCACTCTATTTTATGGTTTGAGTAAATGCACTATATAAATTGTCCTTTTCTGTGTATACATTTGACATAAATTAGAGTCACTGGAGTGGTTTGTCAGACTAGAGGAAATGTGAGGCTCATACATAAATAGGTGGCACAGAAGCCACTGAGATTATTAACTGATAAGAATTATATGATATGGATCAAAGAAAGAAAAACAAGTTATCATTAAGAACATAATATATTTCAAGAGTGTCTTGCACTTAAGCAAAGTTTACTATATATATATCATATATATATATGATATATATATATATCAAATATATGAGATTTAGGAAGGAGGCTCGCTTTTCTTGAAACAAGAGCTTTAAAGAAAGTGTTGCTGTGTTTGCAAATTGTAAATTTGGAGGTCTTGGTACCAGAGTGACCTTGGTAGAGCTATTCTTGAAAAAAATAAAGACTATCTCTCTAAGATACTTTTCTCTCCTATTTGGATACATGTAAAATAACAAAGTCCAAGCTCTCTAATTTCTATTGTAAGATACTTATTTTCAGATTAAACAATAATGAACCTACCTTTCCAAACCTGGTTATGGAATATGAAGCAAAAAGTACTTGTATTCGTAAAGGATTATACAATATGTTCAGAGTTAGTATAATCCATTTCAAAGGAAAACTACTTCGACATAAAACATTTTATTTAAAGGTTTATTTTTTAGAAAAGTGCCCTGTACATTATCCAAATACTATGAAAACAGAAAAAAAGAATCTCCAATGGAATAGTTATCATTACTAGAAATACAAATCATTCTTAGAGCTAGGCTCCATGTCCAGTGGTAAGTAGTCAAAACAAAACAAACTTAATAGTATTTGCTAAAGATTTGTTGTTTTTATTTCTGTTTTGTTTTGTCTCATAATACTTTGAGCATTTACTTTCTTTATTCTGGGTGTTTTTGTTTGTATAGTAAGGTTTCTAATTTTTTTGTTTGCCAATGTCTGTGTCTATATGTGTTTCATGTGCTTTTTCTTTGAATCCTTGTTCATCTATTTATTTGAGATTTTTCCTGTTTAGTTTTCTTTTAATTTTATATGTTTTTTTGAGTTTTCTTAAATATCTATATTTTCTAATGAGAAAGAGAAAGAACGGACGTGGATTTCAATAACTGGTAAGCTGAGAAGAATCTGGGGGGATTTGGGGTTTAGAAAATTATAATCAAAATACATTGTATGAACAAAATATATTTTCAACAAATATATTTTCAAAAGTAAAAAATGTGTAAAATAAAATTATACTGCAATCTCAGAATTTCAAAAGTCCTCATGAAAATAGTGTTGTCAAAAGGAGAATTAAAGATATACATTGAATCAAGCAGAATAGTTTTTTTAATAGAAGATATAAAATATTAACATCAAAATGTGAAGAATTACAATAGAAAATCACTTATACATAAATTATTTTATAAACTCTTATAAAAACATCAAAGCCATAATATGTTGTTAAAATTATTTGAACAAGGACTGTCCCTTTACTCTAAACAAATAATATCTTCATAATAGAAAAGGACCCAGTGGAACAGAGGTTCATTTCCAACCACACCTTCCTCATGTCTCCAACACATTCTAATTGAGAGTCAAAGAGTGATTAAGATTATCAGATTTGTACTAACAGAGATTGCCAGTCATACTGTACCTAGTAGATAGATATGTCACTTCTTAATATTCAAATAACCAAATTCATTGGTTAGTCACAAATAGTAGAGATCTAAAAATAATGATAGAATCATAAGAAAGAGAAGAATGATATTCTGGAGTCAATACAAAATACAGAGAGTATCAAGAAATATTTAATTAAACTTCATCGTCTTTTCATTTCAGATCATAAATTTTGGGATATGTATGTGTATTTATACATATGTATAATGTGATGGGTGGTTTTATGTCATCTTTACACAAGATAAAATCATCTGAAAAGAAGGAACCTCAATTAAAAAAATGCCTCCATAAGATCAAGCTATAGGTACACCTGTAGGGTATTTCCTTATAGATTGATGAGAGAGGGCTCAACACATTATCTTTTAGTGCTATTCCTGGGCTGATGATTCTAGATTCTTCTATAAGACAGCTAGTTGAGCAAGCCATGAAGAATATAACCCAGACAGTAATCAGCACCCTTCAATAACCTCCTGCATCAACTCCATTAGATTCCTTCCTTGTTTGAGTTCCTGCCCAGTTCCTTCAATGATGAAGTAAGTGAAAGCCAACTTGTTTCATTGTAGCAATGGAAAGCCGGTGTCACACATAGAAACTTTAGATATTGTAAATATCTTCCTCAAAAATAATTTTTATCTGTTTTTTAAATGGACTCAAAGGTATTTTTGCATACATTGTGTTTTGTTTTGGTAAATTATTTTGTCTCATTGTTTTTATTCATTATCGTTATTATTATTATTATTATTATTATTATTATTATTATTATTATTATTATTATTATTTTACCTGTTAAACTATTGCTGCTGCTATTCTTTTTTCTGGGTTTTATGCAGGTTTCCTGAGAGAGAGAAAAAACATGATGTTAGATAGAAAATGGGATATAGAGAATTTAGGAGCAATTTGTGGAGGGGAAAATATGATCAAAATAATTGTGTGAAATAAATTTAAAAATTTTAATTAAAAATGATCAAAAAAACCAAGGTGAGCAAAATTGTTATAGCATGAAGTATTTTAAGAGACTATTGTTACGTGTTTACTTTAATGCCCATAGGTACTTTATATAAGTGGACATCATAATAACGCTTTCCGTAGACCTCTACTGTGAAAGAGATCTTGTTATTGACTTTATTTCGTACTTTAGGGTATATAGACAAAGACTGGGAATTTGCTCATCTACACTCATAGCAGGATTAGTCATAATAGCCAGAACCTGGAGACAACCTAGATGCCCCTCAAACAAAGAATAGATAAAAATAAATGTGTTAAATGTAGTCCATTTACACAATGGGGTATTATGCAGCTGTCAAAAAAATTGACATCTTTAAATTTTCAGACAAATGGATAAAACCAGAAAAAAAATTATCCTGAATGTGTTAACCCAGACCCCAAAAGACACACATGGTATGTGTTCACTCATAAGTAGATACTATACATAAAGCAAAGGATAACCAGATTACAGTCATTAACTCCAGAGAAGCTAGGTAACAAGGAGGACCATAAAAGAGATATCTGGGAATCCCCCTTAAAGGTAGAATAGATGAGGTCTCCTAAGAAATTGAGATCATGGGTGCTTGAGGGGAGGTGAGAATAGAACACAAGGGAACAGGATGGCAGAGTTGGGGGAGGGACAGAGAGGGAGAACAGTGAAAGAGATATCTTGACAAGGGGAGCCATTTTGGGTTTAGGGAGGAACCTGGTACTAGAGAAATTCCCAGGAATCCACAAGGGTGACCCTGGTTAATCAACTGACTGTAGCAGATACAGGGATCCACGAAGCACTGGGTGGAGCTCCCAGTCCATTGCGAGAGAGGGGGGAGAGATTATATGAACAAATGAGTCAAGATTATGATGAAGAAACACAGAGAAACAGCTAACCCTAGTGGGTGTTCACTGACTCTACACTGTCAGCCAGGGATATAGACAACAGTTGTGTGGCTTGGGCAGTCTGTGTAGCCTCTGGTATTGGGGCCAGAATTGTTCCCTAGTGCAAAAACTGGCTTTTAGAGCCCATTCCCTATAGAGGGATACCTTGCTCTCCCTTGATTCAGGGGAAAGGGCCTGGTCCTGCCTCAATTTGATATCCCAGACTTTTTGACTTCCCATGGGAGGCCTCGTCCTCTCTGAGGAGTCAATGAGTAGGGGGAAACTGGTGGGTGAAAGATGAGAGAAAATGGCAGTTGGGGTTAGTGTGCTTAGAAACAAAGCTTTTAAATTTAAAAAATAAATAAATAAATAAAAGATAAACTTCTCCAAAAGTTAAGCATCATATCCTCATCACAAGGTAGTTAGCGTATATAATGAGGACAAGGGTAACTGGTAGGTTAATAGAGAAGATAGATGTGAGATTTCTAATACAATCTGAGATTGACCTCTAAAGAAGTTATAAAATACAAAAATGAGGAAAAATCTAGGAAACAGGATAAAATAAGAAAATCTTGACAAATATAGCCAAAGTGTCAAACTACAACTGTGTGTTCTTCATGTATGAATAGACTTGCACATACACACTCTTACTTGTGATAGGGAGTGGAAATTACAAATCACCAACTCAGGAATGATAAGCTATTTCAAATGGGATGGATCATATGTCAATACATTACTATAACATCCATCAGTTTTCTTCTTAGTTTCTGCCTTGTCTACTTCTTTAGATAGCTTTTACGTTTTAACATTTTGTTGATTATGTACATAAGTGAATTCCTCTGCATTGTATGAATTACTCTATCTTATTTAACAATTCTGAGTGTTTCTTATATAAACATAGAATATGGAAGTCATATTCTATTATGACTCCATTCTGCTGTTCTATGAGAAGCCTAAGACAGGAGACACTAGGATTTGCTGTCACATGACAGCTCAGCTATCTTGCTGCACAGTCAACATTTCTTGCTGGTTTAACATCAAGTGGCTGAAACAGACTTAATCCAGTTTTTCTGTACTGGCTGCTGAACCAAAGGGACAGGAAATCATTACATGGAAAACATTTCTAGCAAAGGTCACTTTAATAGAAAATTACATCAATCACCTTGAAGGAAAAAAAGTTTCAGTTGATGCCATCTGTCTGTGGGATAGCATCCACTTCAGTTTCTGTCTTGGAGTTTTAAAAGTTGGTATAACTTTTGTGGAAGAAACACATTAAAAATTAACAATACCTTCAACAATGATTTCAATCATCTTCAAAAGAAGAGATGTTATTAGCTATTTCTCTCAGAAGTTAAGTGATTACCCACTTAGAATAGAAAAAGATATATTTTTAAATGTTCTCCAAATGGAATGCAGATCTTTCTGACAAATGCCCAGTGTTTACTTATTAAGCATACTTGTTTACATGGCTGACATTTGATAGACAAATCACTTTTAATTTTATTTGAAGACAAGTTCTTGAGAATGGAAAACTGGGCTCCAACTCAGATATGTTATTACAACTGACCTTGACTTTGATTCTACTTTCCTTCTCCTGAGTGCTAAGAATAAAGGCATGAGCTAACCATGCCTAGCTTATGTAGTGTTAGAGATCAGACTTAGGCCTATGCACACTTAGCAAATACTCTGCCTACTGAGTTACATTCTTTCTTCCATTGTCTTACACATCTAAAAATTAGTAATAAATTTTGTATTTTAAGTGTATGCCAGTCATTTCTTAGAGAAATATGGGTGACTAAGAGAGAAAGTAATGAATGATGAAATGGATAAGAGGGAAGGTGAAGGAAGTTTAAAGTAAGATACATAAAGAAAAAGAACAGTTGATCCAGCTTCCTCTCAGTGTCCTTCCTTATCTATTCTGATTATTTGGTTAGCTTTGCCATGTATTAGACTAGCCCCACCTCCCTGCTTCCTGGACCCATTTCCTTGAAATAACTTTTTCAGCCTTTGACTTCAAAGTAAACCCTATCTTTGAAACTAAAATGAGCTTCTCTTAAACCACAGAAGAATGGATTTTGTTTCTAAACATACTCAGCTATCACATATCTTTTAATTGGCAAGTCAAGATCATTAGTATACGTTTATTATTTTAAGAGGTGTGTTGACTGCAGGCATTTTTTTCTGTTTGTATTCTTTCTTATCATACTTTTGTTTCAGTAATAATTTTATTTATTTTTCTTCAGTCTTTTGACTATGCTCATTCTTCTTTTATCTGAAATATTGATTCTATCTGATATTCTCTATAGGGAAAAGTTATTAACATGAGTTTGTTTAGCAGTTTATATCACAGGAATGTTTTCATTCTTTTTCATCTATGGCTGATAGGTCTATTGTATGTAGCAGTGTGGGAGGTTGTGTTGTTTCATACTACAGATGGCAGCCCAACGTGTGACAAATATACCCACAAAAAGCCTAGAAAGCTTAAAAAATGGTCTAGAGCCCAAAGCAGCCTCTGAATTGTGTCTCCCACATGAGCCGTGGTACAGAGATGCCCTGGTGAGGCACATGGGCTTGAGCTACAATAGCGGGCTTTTGGAGTACAATTTAAGGTATATAATGGCTGGCTCCTGAAGTCTCACAGGACCCTCAATATAAGGAAAAGGTTATAAGTGATGTATTTAAGGTTTCTGTTCAAAAGGGCAAAAAGGGAACAGAATCAAAGATGGCTTTCAAGTGTTGATGTTTTCATGGATCAGCTCTGTTTGCCAGAAACAAACTGAGGCTTGGCTTTTTAAAGAGAAGCTTCCTGATTCAGCATTAGAAGCAAAACACTTGTGAGTTTTTAAAGAGGCCCTGCTACCTAACACTTAAATGGAGTTAATGAGTAGCAGATGGCAAAGCTTTACTTGATAATTATATGGACCCTAAAATTCCCAGACTACCTGGGTTAAAAAGATAAATTCTATAAAATTAAACTAGGAGCTGGGTGGAGCCATCCACCCATCATACCAGCCTTTAATCCTGGCAGATTAAAGGTGTGTTCAGAAACAGCCGAAATAGAATCTAGGTGGAGTCAATCACCCTAGAAAAGCAAAGGTGTGGTCAGAGACAGAAAAAGTTAAGAAATAAATATATAGTAAAGACAGTTTTTTAAAAAAAAAAAAAAAAAAGTCTAAGTGGTAAAGAGTGTTTTGAAAATATATATACATAGGTGTAAAGAAAGAAAAAAGAGGTAGAGAAAACCCTTAAAGAAATAGAATAAATAAATAAATAAATAAATAAATAAATAATAAATAAATAAATGAATGAATAAATAAATAAATAAATAAATAAATAAATAAAAGCCAAGTAAAGATGGAAAATACAAAGAATGTCTGGATACTGTATATTACTGTCTTATCTTTAAGCTTCTTGACTGAAAATGACTTAGTAAAAGCTGCTAAAAGACAGTTGATTATAAATATTGTTAGAGTAATTCAACCTATATATTTTGTAAATGAGTTTACTTTAAAATTGAAATGCAAAGATACGCTACTTTAGAGAAGAGGTTTTCCTTTTATTTTCACAGAAAATGAAAGACTGTGGATTTATTCCTGGATAAAGAACATAAAGTTTGATAGAGGAAGACCCCCTGAAAAGTCTCCAATGGAAATGGATGGACCAAATGATTCAGCATTTCAGAGCACCTCTGTGAAGTTTCCTGAGCTCTGAATCCAGAACAATTTCAAGAAGACTGGCTGAGATGACCCAGCCTTAGAGACTACTCCACTACAGACTTGTGCATATCCTGCATTTTTGTTTGGATTCCTATGGGATTTCCAGAGTCCCCATTCAGCAGGAAGTAGCCTAGAGAACCACGCCCACATTCCCAAAACATGGATTATGGATGTTTGTGTTTATTTACAGTGTTGTTTATAGGTTGTTACAGATAAGGGGGGAAAGAATATTAGATTTGGAGTTCTTTTTGTTTTAAGAAGAGAAAAGGGGATATGTGGGAGGTTGTGTTGTTTCATTTTAAATAATTGTCCCAACCACTGGTTTAATAAAAAGAGCTGATTGGCCAAAGGCAGGCAGGAAGTGTAGGCGGGGCTACCAGACTAAAAACTCTGAGAACAGAATGCCAGATCAGAACACCAGAGGGAATTCCAGAGAGATGCCTGGAAGAAGCCAAGGACAACTATGATGCCTTAAGAAGAGGTACCGAGCCCCATGGCTGAACAAGAGACATGGGTTAGAATAAGGGTAGAGAGCTAGCATGTGATATGCCTGGGCCTGAGGCTGATCAGCCAAAAACTATTGGAAGCTTCTGTGTGTCTCTGTGGGACTGCGGGACTGTGGGACTGCGGGTCTGTGGGTCTAGACCTTGAGGTTAGGCCCGAAAATCCGGGCCAGAAACCTCATACTACATAGCAGAGTAGGTTTGCATTCATAGTCTTTTATAACATGCAGTATATTGTTCTAGGTTCTTTGGAATCTCTTTTAGTTTCCATTGAGAAACAAATTTTTAATCTGATGAGTTTCCTTTGTATGTGACTCATGATGTTTTTATCTCACTAATTTCAATAGTCTTTCTTTGTTCCTCATACTTTAGTGTTTAAAATGTAATTGATAGGCTTGGTAAGTTTCATTGTTCTATATTTTGGTGTTTCTTATATATACATATGTATATATAGGTATATATATACCTATATATATATATATGTATATATATATATATATATATATATATATATATATACATGAATGGATGTGTTTCTCATTATATATAATGAGTTTGAAAAGTTTTTTTTTTTTTTTTTTTTTTTTTTTATGATCATTTGTAGTATGATGTTTCTGGGCCAGACTTTCCAACGTAGCCTAGAGGATCTGTCCCGCTGTCCCATAGAAACACACAAATGCATGTATTAATTTTATGCTGATCAGCCTATGGCTCTGGCAAATTTCAAGCTACCTCTTCCTTTCAAACTAACATAGGATTCTTATCTTGTTCAGCCATGCATCAATACCTTTTCTCAGAGCACCATTTCAACTTCTTTCCTCTGCATCTGCTGGCATTTCATTGTGGTGTCTCCATGATGTCTCTCTAGTTTCTCTGAGCTACTCTTCCTGTTCCCAGAGTTTTCTTAGTCTGGTAGCCCCATCCACACTTCTTGTCTGCCTTCAGCCAATCAGCAGTTTTATTAAACCAGTAGGAGAGACAGTTATTTATAATGGAACAGAATACAATCTCACTATAATCATGTTGAATATCTTGTCTACACCAATGGCCTAGAGTTCATCACATTTTTCTGTGCCTATAATTTGTAGATTTAATATCAGTAAAGATAAGTTGTGGCACTTATATCTTAGCAGTAACCATCAACTGTCTAAATGGAGTTAAGTCCTATTCAGCTAAAAATCAATATTATCCCTGGCACTATAAGCCTAAATAACTACTCTTTTCTAATGAGCTCATGGATCTTATCACAGCACTAACACTTTCCTAAACCAATATAATTCCTAACTGAATTCTAAATATATACTTATTGCTTATATATAAATATAGCTATCACTCTTATTAAAAATGCTCCTTTATGCACCATACAGAAAACAATGCTGAAAGACAACATTGTGAAATGTGACTCCGATCCTCAATTGACACATATACAACACCTGTACCCAAGGCTCACTCAACACTGCAGAAGGGAGAATCAAAACGTCCAAGAAGTCAACTATGAGACTGTTTCTTCTAAATGTGAAGGAAAAGCTACACCCATGAAATCATAAAAAATAGGGCTATCTATGCAATTATAACATTAGTTGACAAGACAAAATGAAGGGTGAAAATCATTTGGGGCCCTACCACTAGTTGAAAAGCTAAAGAAATTAGTGACTGCTAAAAGAGAGAGCATTTGGATCCTTCGGGGATGATTCCTCATTGGTTTTCTAATATAAATGGTCAACTCTAAAAGCATATACACCTAAGAAACACTAAACTGACTCACATGGCACTTATATAATTATTCATACAAATGCACATGCACACACATAATATATGTATATGGAGAAAGAACAGTAATATAATGACATAGAGATAGACACAGAGTAAAAGACAGGGAAAGAGTAAGAGAGTGTATACATGAGTTGGAAAATTATTGGGGGGACATAAAATGGGTTGGAAGAAAATGAGAACATTCTGTAGCTGCATTTTAATAATAAAAAATAAAATTCAAAATATAAATAAAGTAGCTTTAATATTATTTTTAAATGGAAAATGTTTACAGAATTGCTGAAAGAACTGACTGGGGATCTGAGGGCTCACTTAAAAGCTTTTTTTCACAGGCTTTTGTTGTTTCTATTTCCTAAAGATACATTTAAAAAATCAGTAGGCCAATAGCCATCAATATCACTCTTCGCAGGCCAGAAATAATTATTCTTGTGGCATAAGTTGATTGTTTAGTTATCTATTTGCATCAAAACAAATAATTGTCAATTGGATAGGGTGCTGTGTCAGAATATTTTTTATCTGTTCATTGCTTCTTTGAACAATATCTGAATAAACCACATTGGGCAAAGATGAGCTGATATGGAAAGAATCTATACCTTGAATGGTCTAAAATCTCATATTCTTACTTATTTGTATTGTCTTAGTATCTATGGCCAGACAACTAAGTCAAATCTACTATGTTCATATTTCTGCCATCGTGAAATTAGAGCAATCAATTACAGTTACAATCTTAAAATTTAGACACTTGGTACAGGCTTTTGAATATTTTCCTTTTTTGGTGACCTTACACTGTTTTTTTATTGTGCATTTCACTTACATTTTATACAAGCATGAAGTCTTTGTGCATAAACTATGTCATTTCATGAAGGACCAGAAATCTTTTTCAAATGCTATCTCTTTAATATTTGGTTTTTTTCTATATTTAAAGCTTATCTCGCCTAAAATTTTCCTCTTACAGTATTCTTACAAAAAAAATCTAATATATCAAGTCTTATAAAATAAAATATCCAGCAACATGGTAACTTTTACTTTCTTTTCCGATTCTTTTTAAAAGACTTTAAAAAAAAAAAAAAGCAGCTTTTAAATATCAGTAGTAAGGATTTTCTATAGGATGTGCTGTTATGGCATTATATTGGTTTCTCTGGAGCTTTAGAATGTGTTTCAGCTTACTTATTGAACAATATCATTTTGAAAACTAATCTCAATTTTTAAATGTTTTATTAGAATTGAAAAAAAGAGTAAATAATTTGAATTCTCACCAAGATACAAATTCTACTTTGGGAGAATGGGAACATATACAAACTTGGTTCCCATTATTTCTATTTCTACGTGATGGACAGTGGAGGGGTGGACTAAGTTTTTAATCTAGATTTCCCTCTGATGGGCAGAGTTCTTAATATATCTCAAAGATTAATTCTCTCAGATGCATAAACTTAGTGGACAGAAACTGGCCTCCAAATAGGGACAATGAACATTCTTTGAATGAGTACTCTCTCAGTACTACACTTAAAATACCACAAACTGAAATTACAGTGCAAAAACAGTAATCCACATTTGTTAAACTTTGCAAAATCTCTCTGTCACCAAATACACAGGTGAAGACATATTTTGGGTAGAATGAAGTCCTGACACCATTGGCTTTTTCACCTGTTGACTATGAGAATTCAGAGTCTGCCTTCACATAAATTGATTACAACTTCAAGAATTATGTCATGAATGTTATGCAATTCATTTTTATGAGAAGAAAAATAATAGAAAACCTCCAAGTCTATCAGACATGTGAAATCAAGTCCCATAATAGCTCAATACTAACATTTAACCCACGTAGAATATAATGCACAAGCATGTTTAGGCATATGCTACCATTCAATAGATTCTATTATGATCCAAGGTGTCCTTGAAACTCAATAAAAGGTATTGTAGAAATGCCAATAACCATAGTGCAAAAGACAAATACTGTCCCTCTTCTTGGGTTACACAGTAATGCTTTTGTTCTCATTAAAGTTATCTCAAGAAAACACCCAACATCTAAAGATTTTTCTGCTCATCTTGGTATCCCATGAATGGCTATATTATATAAACCTGAAACTGGGGTTTCATGTAAGTCATTGTCTTCACTTTCTACTGGTAATAAGAATTCAAATACTTTCTCAAGGTGCAAATCTCTCTTGAAATATACCAATCTAAGATTAATATTTATTGGAATATAAGCCAACACTCATGATACACGTAACAGCTTATATAGACACATGAGAGATTGGATTATCCACACAATGGACAATGGATGCTGAACCAATCTCTCAAACAGTCAGGAGCAAACGGGGGCACCCCAGATCCCAGCAGCTCCTCTTGAATGGGCTGGCCACTCCCCCTTCAGGAACCTTCTCAGCTCACACCTAAATCCCACCACAACTTTTCTTTTTCTACATTCTAGTTTGAAACAGCAACATATACAAAGTGTGATTATTTTTAATAACCTTCCTTTGGAAATAAAACTTACATCTTTTATATTGATTTTTTTCATTAGCTCACAGGATTCTCAGCAGAAAAAGCCAATTCTCAAGTGCAATCTTTCTAAGTATTGCCATGTCCTACATATAAAACCACTAACATTTCAACAGCTACATTTAGTCCAAATTTCGAGTGAGCTTTTGAGAAACTTTTCTTTTTCTTCTATTGTTGTTTTCTTTCTTTTTATTCTTCACATCAGCAGTTAGCTGAGCTGCATTCCACACCACCTCAGGGTGATACGTAAGAAGGTCAAAGTGTTCTCCAGTGGTCTTACTTTTTTCTGTGGTTTAAACCCACAACAAAAGCAACAAGAACACAACTTGGTTAGACTTAGACTCCAGAGTCAGCAATTCTTTCTTCTGGAATTAGGGCCAAGAAGAAGTCAAATATATTAATCAGAAGGTGGCTTCACAGACTCAAGACATAATCTTCTCCTTCCACGCCAAGCAAACAATCTGTTGTATATAGTTTCATAGTCTGATTCCAAGTTTTCCTTTATTCCCACATGCCAAGGTCCTTTAAAAAGAGCCCTACTCCCAGGCTTGTAGTTTGTCTTCTCTTGCTTTTGCTCTCTCTCTCTCTCTCTCTCTCTCTCTCTCTCTCTCTCTCTCTCTCTCTCTTTCTCTCATTCTGACTGAAGTTTCAGCTTTATCTTCTCTCATTTCATGCCCTCTACCTCCTCTCTGCCTTCATGCACTTCTCCTCCATTTCAGTTCAGAAAAGGGGAGGTCTTCCATGAACACTTGAAAAACATAGTATATCAAGCTGTAGTAAGGCTAAGCACTTCCTGTTGTGTTAAGGCTATGCTGTTCAACCCAGCATGAGGAATAGGGTCCTGAACACTAGAAAAAGAGTCAGTGAGAGCCTCTGCTCCCACTCTTAGGTCCCATAAGAATACTAAGGTACACAATTGTAACATATATGTAGAGGGCCCAAGTCAGTCCCATGCAGGCTCCCTGGTTATTGTTTCAGATTCTTTGAACTGCTATGGCCAATGTTAGTTGATTCAAGAAGTCAGAGTATTATGGTTTATTTTCTAATTAGTCCAGAAAACTATAATGTATTCATAACTAAAAGAACCCAATTGACTGACACAATGAAAATCTCAGTTTTAAACAGGATATCTTCTAAAAGTGATTTTTCAGAAAGTTTTAGATTACTTAAAATTTTTCTCTGATTCATTGATTTTATATTCTATCTTCATACCTCATTTCTCTGTTGGACTCTATGGTCAACTGGATTAAGATTGTCAAGCTCTATTCCTTCTCATCATTAACTCTTTATTTCCCTATATTTATAGATTGACAGTGACCAAAGTTGGCTTTCCCACCCTCTTACTCGTGTGTATTTGTATTTCACTAAATTAACTATGGATTTCTTGAAGCAACTCTCTGACGCCAAATAAATACTTGAGCAGTCCTATCTTCAAATAGTTTGAGCTCCATGCAGGAAACTAAGGAATTGGAAACTATGTCATTAAGTCCCAGCTAATTAACTATGATGTGACATTGTTTTCTCATATATTTAAAATAATTTTTTGACTTATATGATGATGATAGTGATAAATGTGATCAAGATGTAATACACATATCACAGGTTTCCTATGTATATCAAATTAGTGACTACTTTGAAGAGTTATGACTTAGAAAAAGTGCTTAACAAATAAATACTAACTACCATCATCACTTTTAAAACTGGGTAATATCTCAATATTAAAATAATTTTATATTTAAAAAACTGTTACTTTTTTATATCAGATACTGATTTAAATAATTTTCACAAGACCAACCAACAAGCATGTATACACACTTACTTTAACTTGTATTTTTAAGTGAATATTTAGTGCAATTGTTAGAAGCATCAACTGAACTAAAGCTTTCAGGATACAAAAATACCTGTGGATACTGATTGAACCCTGCAATGTTGAGACACCGGGATGATGCTCAGTGCTAGACAGCAGTTAATGTGAAACTTGGAACAGGTGTTACTTGTAGAATCAGAGATATGATAGAAGGGTATTCCATGTTTGAGGTAAAGAGAATACTTTGAAAAAATGGATACAGGCAATATTTTTTTAAAAAAAAAAAACCGACTAATTCTGATTTGTGATTAGCCAAAGAATAATAAGAAGCAAGAAGCAAGTACCAATAGGTTATTGTCAGTGAAATATATAAAGTCATTAAACATATTTACAATAGAATTCTACTAGCAAAAGAATCTATTCTATCTATTCTAGTAACTATTAGACCAAATACTCTCTTTTTTTTTGTTTTAGAATGAATGTTTTAGCAATGGTTTAGGATATTATTTTGAAAAACATCCCCACATAAAAATGTAATTTTAGTCATTATAAAATATAGCATCATGAAATTTATTCAAATTACAAGTGCATTTATTTAACAGATAACAAGCCAAAAATAAATTAGAATTTCAAAAAAGTCAAGTTTAAAATCATTAAAGGAGTATCCTTAGGGTGAGGATTATAAAGTGGGTTAAGTTTAGGAAAGCATACTTATCATCTGATGGTAAGGCAGTTATAAAGGGCTTGTGTATCATTCAAATTGAGGAAGATAAATAAAAGCCAATTTCTGTGCACAATTTTATTTTAGCTAAAATGGTCGATTTATCACTCCATTTTCCAATTCTTTAGGGTGCATAATAATTCACAAAAGTTCACAAATTGAGATTCTTCAAGCATGAGGGTAGATTCCTTGGTCTATTAAAATACATATAAATGCTGTAAATAAAATACTACATAAAGCTGTGAACAGATAATGTTAACACATAGATTTACTATGTGAATCTTTTCTATGGATTGCAGATGCAATAGTAAGCTTAACTTTTGAAATCTCAAAATCTTGAAAGCAAAGTTTGTTACTCTCATTGTTTTTATAGCCATAGTAAAGACAGCACAAGACACTCATTGTAACTAGTTAGTGAATCTTAAACTCTGTAAGCAAACTCTGAGTACTGTAAGGGCTCACAAAGCAATCACATCTTCTGTTCAAAACACTCTTTTATGTAAGTTTTTCTTTATGCTTCTGTCATACAATACATCCTTACCTCAGTCCCCTCTTTTCCTTCCTTCCTACTGAGCCCCTAACTCCTCTCTTCCCCAGATGCGCTTCTTCTGTTTCATTAGAAAAGAGTAGGCCTTTCAGGAATATCAACCAAACAAGGCATAACAAGAGAAATAAGACCAGGCATAAACTCTTGTATTAAGCCTAGAAGAGGTGACACAGCAGGAGGAAAAGGTATTAAGATTTCCTAGGCTTGATGACACATGCTTCTAATTCCAGAATTATGGGGACTAGACTGTAGGAGGAGCATATGTATGAGGTTAACCTGGGCTACATGGTATATTTGGGATCACCTTGAGCCACACAGCTTGAATGTCTAAAGAAACAACAAAACAGAAAGATCTCATTTTTTGAAATTTTAATGGTAATGCCAAGTTATTAAAATATGTTCTTTTTAAATGTAATTTGATATGGGAATGTCTTTCTGCATGCTGTGAATATCCATCTTTAAATAAATGAACTGTTTTGGCCCATGACAGGCACCATAGAAAAAGTAGGTGGGGAATTAGAATAGGTAGGAAAAGGAAGGGCAGAGTAAGACACAGACGGAGCCAGCCACTTGAAGAAGCATGTGAGGGACACAGGTGAGCCACAGGCCATGTGGCAGACAGATTAATGAGAATGGGTTGAGTTAAGATGTAAGAACAAGCTAGCAATGTGCCTGAGCCATAGGCCAATCAGCATGAAGTTAATGTAAGTGTCTGAATCATTTCTGGGGCCTTGAGCAGCGGCAGGTGGCTAAGGGTCTGAGGCTGCAGGTCTGTGGGTCTGAATGTCTGGCTGCCCGGGCCCAGGAAACCCTATTGCAACAGTAATTAAAGTTGTATTATCACATACATCCACTTCTACAACTATTATTTTCATCTATATCTATATTGCTTGATGTATAAATCTCAGTACTTAAAATGAGATATGTAATCAGACATTGTCCTAGATACTAGACTAAAAGAAAGAGTAAAAAAAAAATCTAAAGGGCTAGTGACATGGCTTAGGGGTTAAAAACATTTGCTAAGTGTCTTAGGGCTCCTATTGCTTTGAAGAGACACTATAAGAATTGAGGATTTAGCTAAGCAGTAGGGTGCTTGCCTAGTAACCACAAAGCCCTGGGGTCCTGGATTTGGGGGGGGGGACAAAATAACAGAAGAGACCACTGTAGAAGGGTCAGGCACTTTTCAGACAGACATGGGTGTGGCTTTGAGGTTCTGAGGTCCCCTGTAGGGAAGTGTTTAGCCCCCTTTGAAGACCACTTGCTTGTTTGCTGCCTGCGCTTCCAGTTTGCTCCTGCGCTTCCATAGAATTGCCTGGGCCATCATGTGGGAAATTTCAACCCTCAAATATTGGCCTAAAGTTAAATCTTATATGAGTGAGTGTTTATATAACCCCTTAATAAATATCAGTCCTTTTATATAACCAATTGCCAATAAATAATTCCTACAATAGAAACCTCCACCCCCCAAAAAACAAAACCAAACAAGATAACTGAAGAGATACTATGACCATAGCAATATTCATTAAGGAAAACAATTTAATTGGGGTGGCTCACAGTTGCAGAGGTCTAGTCCATTACCATCATGGCAAAAAGCGTGAAGGAAGACACAGTGCTAGGGGCTGAGAGGTCTGAATCTTGATCCTCAGGCAGCAGCAGGAGACTTTGTGCCCCACTAGACGTCTTAGGCAGAACTCAAAGCTTGACTCCACAGTGACACACTCACTCCAGCAAGACCACATCTACTACAAATGCCACACCTCCTAATAGTGCCACTCCCTATGGGCCAAATATGTAAAGATGTGAGCTCTGGGGCCCTTCCTGTTCAAGTCAACACACCATGAAAGTCTGAAAACATGACTTAGATCACTAGATGCTGTAAAAAAAAAAAAAAAAAAAAAAAATCAGACACAACACTGTGCGTCTGTAATCCTAGCACTTTCATGGAGAAATGAGAAATGAAAAGACAAGAGTAACAAGATTGCTAGGAGGGACTCCTTAGTAGGCATCAAGTCTACGGAAAAAAACGCAAGAGACTGTCTCAAAGGACAAAGGTGAGAACCAACTCAAAAGTGGCCTTTGTCCTCTGACCTCTGCATGTATCACATATTCACCCTACCATCACACACTCTCACACACACACACACACACACACACACATGTGCACACACATGCATGCACACACACACACACACACACACACACACGCTCGCACACACGCACACACAGATAAGTATGAATAAAAAGCAACAAAGAAAAATAATCTCCAGACTGTAGTCAGAAGGAACTGATTAAAATTACATTTAGTGAGTAATCATAATTAGTTTAATTAAAAATACAAAAAGCAGTTAGGTCCTTAGCTATGGGGAAAGTGTCATGAATAGATGATGATTATAGTTATCATGAATCTTTCTTTTTTTTAATGAGATTTTCAAGTTGAAAAGGGTTTGGGGAAGATTCAGATTTCTAGTTTACAACTGACTCTCATTTCAGACGCAGACAGATTTCACCACCTCTCTGAGATCCAGAACAGCTTCCTCACAAGAACTCAGCAGGGCCGTGATAAACTAGTGCTAGAAAAATCAAATTATTAAGTAAGCGAAAAACTCTGCTACGAGCCATCCATTGCAGTATGGTTTGGGGATTTCTTACACTCCCTCTGTTTCAAGCATTTCTTCTCTAGAAGTGTGGGTGACCACGTGATGAATTAATAAAGAAAGACAGTTAAATCATTCAAGACAAGCAATGGTAATCCCATTAGCATGTGCTCTCCCTTCTTTCAGAGGCTCTCTGCAGTCTCTAGTTGGGGTTAATTGCTTATAATTTTCTTATTGTGTATTGATAATTTTTCTCTGGCAACTTCATACAGTTATTATTGGGACTTTCTTTTGTTCTGCTTAATTAAATGCTGACATACTTCCAGTTGATTCTACAGTCCACTGAGATAGTTGCCTAATTTGCCATCTAAGTAAAGAGATTTCCATTGACTCAGATCTCAAGATCAGCTCTCTTACAGGCAATTTGTATGGAACAGTTTTGTTGGTGTGACTTAACTGTGATTGAAAACAAAAACAGACAGACAAATCCTGGTTGAGAATAATCTTTACTCTCTTTTTTATTTAAAAAGTTTTCTTTTCCATATCTAACTCTGCTCTCCCTCCCTTCCCTCCTCCCAGCCCTCTCTCAGCCTCCTTCTACCTCATCCTCCATCCATTCCCCAAGGAGGACAAGGAATCCAAGGTGGGTCAGTTCAGTCAGCATATCCAGTTGAGGCAGGTCCAAGTCCCTCATCCCACTATAAGTCTGGGTTAGGTGTTCCTCTGTAGGGAATGGTCTCCAAGATGCCAGTTCATGCACCAGGAACATGCTCTGATCCTACTGCAAGAAGTTCCACAAATTGTCCATGCCATTTAACAGCCATCTACCAATAACCACTCTCTTTCAAAATGAACTTTTATTCTTAGATTTGGGTCTACTGCCTTTTCCCTGTAACTCACTAGGTATTGAGAACTAATTGCCATTGTCACATCGAGTCACCTACTACAGAAAAAAAAAAATGCAGTTCTTAGGCCACACTGATAGACCCAAAACATCACCCTTACCTTCCACGAAACCTTGAGAAAGGTCTTGGTGTCACAAGCAAATGATTGCTCTTTAGTCTGACAAATATCACACTGTGCTCATCTCTAAGTAGATGGTGTGACTCAGAAGCACATTTCTGTAAGGTACACAGGGGAGAGCCATATCTCAAATATTTCTTTTCTTTCCTTGTGTGCATGTTCCATGCATTCTGCCTTCACTGAGGTAAATAACCAAAGTCATAACATAACATTATTTAAAATTTAATGGCCCATCACCACGGCATCCTGACCATGAAACATTCTCAGGGAAGTGCTAGAAATGTCTGGTCTCTGTGGGATCTGTAAAGGGCTACTTAAGGCTAATTAAAAATAATAAAATTAAGCCACACTTCCCACTTCTGTTTAAAACAAGCATGAGAGAATAATTAGAGCCTGTGTTTGCCCACAAACATTTTCTACAGATTAGGCACACTGTTGGATCCTCTCCGCAAGCCTTTTGAAGCCATAGGTGCTTGCTCTGAGAGTAGCTTTGTGAAGGTGAAAAGGTTCCAACTGAGCAACTGTTACTGAATACTGAGCATGTCAGCTGTCTGAAATACATCAGGACACAAAAGGGAGACTGACATTTGACATTTTGGGCAGCTGAGGTCATCAGTGATCTCACTGAAGAGATTGCCATCTACAACTCTATTTGATCTTAAATATGATAACTTTAGGGTCTTAGAGAAATCATATAATAGCTCCAAAACCCTTTATTTCAGCTCAACACCATATTATCACATATGACAACCAATCTGTTAATTATCTGTGGGGCAGATTTTCTAATACCTAGAAATCCATGTTATTTGAGAAACAAGAAAATATAAAATCTTAGTACTTGCTTTCAGATAGATTATAATTGAATTAAGAAAATCAAGCAGAATAATAGCAAATATTTAAAATACATCTGACTTAAATATTACGTTTTATAACAATGATGAGTTTGCAACAATTAAATAACCAGTTTGGGGAACCAAGAATCCGGAAGGAAGGATGATATCTTATAAATGAATATGCAGATCACATGACATGTCAGTAATAGCAGCATGACCCAGAGGCATAAAAATACAGATTCTTAGTCTGATGGATACTTCAGATGGTAGAGAAGCTTTATTGCTGTCCTAATGATTTCCGTTTGATCCCTGAATCCCAAGAAGGCAGAAAAATGCAATGTAAAATTTTCCAAAAGATTTTGAGCATCCAGTGTTCCATCAATTAATGATACTCACAGATTATCTCCTAAAACTTAATTCACTCTTCAGTTAAGCACAAAGAAGAGGAGAGACTCTGGTGTGTATCAGGAGAAACAGGCTCATGTTTGGAAACACCCAGAGAAACCATTAAGTTATGAAACCGAAATTTATTTGATCAATCAGAAGAGTTCTCATTTGGTTTGAGAACATCTACTAATTAATGATGAGTGATATTTAAAATGTCATTTAAAGAAAAGATATTTCTATCATTAATGTTTTCTATAAAGTCATTTAGACTTTAAATTAATGTTATATAAATATATAATTTGAAAATTTCTAAGATTATAACTGAAAACCAAAAGTAAATCTTTGAACTATTTTACTTTACATATGATTTTATTGATAATGAACACTGATAATGAACATATCCATATGAAATTCTTCTAATCATATTAATACAATCATGACTCCTTTAGTATGTCCATATATTGATTTAATGAAAATTTGCAACTTTATGTATAAAAAATATAGTAAAATGGGCTTTAAAAGCCTGTAGTTTTAGTTTTTTATTATCATGTTTTTGTAAATATATAACTTTATAGTTTTTACTGTTAAAATTTTCTCATATAAAAACTATAAGGACAAACACACACTGTTATGAAAACACATTCTTTGTTTTACACTCTGTTTTAGATCCTGAAATAGTAACAGGGAGATCTGTATACATCTGTTCCTAAATATGACAACTATGTAATTTAGCAATGTGGTCAATGAATGGATCTCACTTAATCCTTATAATCAGAATTTCTAGGCATGAGAACTCACTGGTAGTGTAGCTTAGACTATAATGTATCAGGCCTTTATTATGTTTTAGACAATCATTTCACTCTCATTTTTACATGTTTTGGTATTAGTGTTCACATTTTGCACTAATTGCATTGATATACTTCTCTTATGTACCTAGGACTGAACAAAAGGCCTATCTTAGTAAAATTCAATGATATCCTGAGAAGCTTTAACGATTTAAAAGTAAATGTCTATGGGTGTTTTCTTAATTATCTCTGAGCTTTAATGAAGATATTATAGTCTGACTCTTAGGTAGGGAAACTTTAGGTGGGGAATAAGAGCTTCCCCCCAAACTTTAAAAAAGTAAACAGGAAAGGATAAAGTTATTTTTTCAATAGCCCAATGAAAAATTGAGTCCTGGTAATGTCTGTCCCCCTCACACAACCATAAATGGCAAAGAAACCCTGAAAAAATCAACTAGAAAACATTGGTCTAGTACTACTTCTTACAGCAAGAGGCCTGGGTTCATTTCAATCTGGATTATATGTGAATCTATGAACAGAATAGTAGGAGAGAGCATAGATTCAGTCAGCTCGGATTCATATGATATTCTACAGAATACTAAATATGAGACCTAATTATTAGCATTTTAATCTCTATTGTGGCCTAGATACCTGATATTATGAATAAGATTAATTATGTTTTAAAAGTTAGTTGTCATGGCAATAACATATTTTTAATTATGTCACCTGTACTTTAATAAATTAATGTCCAAATGTTATGTACAATCCAAATTTAAGAATGCTTGATGAAATCATTGACACACTTAGTTGCATAAAGAATTGTGCTTCTAATCCCAGAATCTGCCAGTCAGGCAGCCCACACCCCTAACTAGTCACTTTGTCATCTACCCAACTCACTTTATTCCCCTGTTCAGCAGCCTTGCCCACCCACACCTCCTAAGATGTCAGCCATTATAATTAAGTATCTGCTGCAAATGAAAAGCATCTGAAAGAACTTTTTAAACCTTCATTTGATTACAGTTTTATAGGAGCCCTAGTGACAAGAACTACAGAAGGAAGACAGAATTCCTATTTTCTTTTTCAGAATATCATCTCCTTTCTTACCTTTCATGGACCCTTTTACCTTAGAATCTCAAATGCTTTGGACAGTCATTCCTCGACTGCCTTCTTTCTGTAACAACATCTAATTACTTTCCCAAGGCAAGGTCCATGTAATTCCAGGTCTGTGTGACCCTTTGCAGATACTTACCTTACCAATGTATTGCATTCTTCTTGGCTTCTGTTATTAAAAAGCACATCACAGTAGATGACGACTTGAAGTGACTACTGTGTCCCCCAGAAGAGCTCTATCTTCAGTTGGCACTTAAATCAGTATCCTTTAATGTGTATTTCATTTGGCAGATAACTGTGAAACTTTCATCCCATAACCCAGAAGATGAGAAGTTAGAGCTAAATATAAAATAGGAAAGTTGGTATGGATCATTCAGTTCTGCCATGAATCATCATTTTTGAAGTGTCAAAAGTGCTGAATGTGAAATAAACATATACAAAGCCTGGACATACATAACAAGTTCTCTTAACTGGACATTTCAGATGATTCTAAAAGAACAAGTCTGGCTCTATAGGTAGAAAAGACAGGATTTGAGGGTACATCTTAATATGAATTTTAAACAAAAGCAATGTTTTTAGTAAGTCTAAACAATGAGAGAGCAGGAGGTGATACACACAGGTAATCCTGTAATCCCAGATTTTGAAAGGTTACAAATAAAAGAATGTAAAATCAGGGCCAGATAGGATCTCATAGGAAGGCCCTGTTTTATTTTGTAATAACTTTTATCTACACATGTTCTCTTTTTTCTTTATAATTTCTACTACCCAAGTTTTATTATACTATTTTAAAAATTGATTCCTTAATTATAGATGTTGGCATTTATTTTCTTGTACAATGAATTA